>OX243903.1:7500-1225625 GCA_945859665.1 Anorthoa munda
GACAGCGCCCCAGCCGCGCCCAACAACTTAGGCGCCAGCCGCCGGAAGTGGGGGCCGAAATCCCACCGGCTGTCGAGCACCAATCCCAGGTACTTCATGGTTGACTCGACAGCAATTCGGGCCCCCCCGACGACGATGTGGGCATCGGGCGGTGGCGCCCGCCGGGGTCCATGAAAGACCATGGCCTCCGACTTGTTGAGGGCCACCTCCAGGCCAAGGCGCCGTATGCGGCTCACCACCTGTGAGACCGCAGCCGTCGCCAGCAACGCTGCCTCCCTGTACGAACTCCCCCGGGCGGTGACCAGCGTATCGTCCGCGTAACACGTCAGGTCTACGCCCGGTTGGAGTTCGCCCCTCAGCACCCAGTCGTACCCGATGTTCCACAGGGGTGGGCCCAGGACCGAGCCCTGCGGAACACCGCACGACATGCGGTGCTGGTTTTCGACGCCATCACGTCCCACGTAGGTGACACACCTCTCCGCCAAATAAGCCCCGACGATGCGGCGGAGGTAGGGAGGCACTCGATGATACCGCAGTGCCTCCCGAACACAACTCCAGGGCAGGGTGTTGAAGGCGTTGGAAATGTCCAAGGACACCGCCAACATCACCCCACCCCGGGACACCGCTTCCTCCGCCAGGACTCTCACCTGCGATATCGCGTGGATGGTGGAGCGCCCATGCCGAAAGCCGAACTGGCTTTCGTCCAGGTCCGGCCCCTCTCTGTACAAGTGGCTGACGAGGCGGGCAGCGATTATCCGCTCGAACAGCTTACCCACCTCGTCTAGCAGCACTATGGGCCGGTACGCGGACGGTGAGTCCGCAGGGCGCCCCGCCTTCCTGAGCAGGACCAGACGACCAGATTTCCATAGAGTGGGAAACTGGCCCCGCTCAAGGCACGCTGTGAAGAGTCCTCTCAGCCAGGGCTCTAGCTCCTTCAGAGCGAGGGCTAATACGTGGCCGTGGATTCCGTCGGGCCCCGGCGCCACGTTCTTGGCCCGGAGCCGCATCACGGCCGCCCCCATCTCTGCCTGTGTCACCTCTGGGACGGTGATGGCGTCCTCCTCTGTAGACTCTGCGGCCGTGGGCAAAGCCATCGGCGGCGGGATATGCTCCGCTCTCGCCGGGAAGAGGGCTGCGACTACCTCCTCCAGCAGCTCGGGTTGGAGACTCTCCGTAAGTGGAGGCGCGGCGGCGCGAAGTTTCCCTCGAACCGCTCGATAAGGGCGCCCCCACGGATCCCCGTCTAGAGTCTCCAACATCTCCTCCCTGGCCCGCTTCTTTGCCTCGCCGATGGCCAGCCGCAGAGTCTTCGTCGCCGCGCGGTACACCTCATACCGCGCGGCTTCTTCATCAGGGACCCGACGACGTCTCCTTCGGTATCGGGTGTACTGGCGTCTGGCCGCTACGCACGCGACACGCAACTGTGCGATCTCGGCGGACCACCAGTACACCTGGCGCCTCGCTGACTGTGCGTGGACCCGGGGCATGGACGCGTCGCTGATTTGCGTCATCGCCCCGCGGAACCACAGCGCCTCCTGTTCGACGTCGACGGGTCCGGTTGTTGCCGACTCCCGGATCCAGGCCTGGACAATGGTGGCCTCCTCGAGAAGTTCCCTGTCGATGCGCTTGCGCGCCCAGCGTGGACCGTCCGTTCGCGGGGCTGGCGTACCGCGGCCGCCGGCGGTCTGTGTGGAGACGTCGAAACGGATATATCGGTGATCCGATAACGTCTCCACCTCCACGGCGACATGCCAATCGCGGACACGGCTCGCGACAGTAGGGCTAGCGAACGAGACGTCCACTACTGACCCGCCCCGCTGTCGCACGCACGTGTAAACTGAGCCCCGGTTCAAGATGACCAGGCCGGTGGTTACTGCCCACTCCTCCAGGTTACTGCCCACTCCTCCAGCGCCTCACCCCTAGCATCGGTTACCGGAGATCCCCACGCCGAAGACTTGGCGTTGAGATCTCCTAGTAACAGCACAGGGCGAGGGTGGAGTTGGCCTACGACGGCGCCCAACTCGACAAGGAAACTCTCGAAGTCGGCGAGACTCTTGTTAGGCGAAAAATATGCACCAACTATGCCAACGCCGTCCGCGAGGGCGGCCACCCAGCCGCGACCTCGGGACGGGCTGACAAGAGCCCCGCCAATAATGGCCACCAAACCGTCGAGGTCTCCAACCCAGTTATCTCTGGGTGGGACAAAATACGGCTCGGCGACCACAGCCACGTGAATCGACCACTCTGCCATGCTCTGGAGCAAGAGATCCTGAGCTCTAGCAGAGTGGTTGATATTGCCCTGGAGGAAATGGTAGAGCGCCATTATGCGCAATCCATTCCCTCCACTCCATTCCTAGGCCGGGAGTCGGCCGAAGAGCAGCCAAGTTGACGGGGGGGTAAAGAGCCCCCGGCAACCTTGGCCCTCCTTCTCCTCTTCTGCTGCTGCGTGGGTGCGCCACAGGCCTTTCCACCCGCTCTGTGCCCAGCGGGCCTCCCTGCAGCTGTACAGAGGCTGCAGTTTGGTGCCGCGGAGCACTGGGCCGCTTTGTGGCCGGGCTGACCGCAGCGATAGCACTGCTCGCTGCGGTCTATTTCGGCGGTGCATCGTGCCCTGACATGCCCAATGTCCAGGCAACGATAGCACCGCAATGCCCTGGGTTGCAGCAGCTTCACCCTTGCTGAAACCCACCCCACTAACAGTCGCCCACCTTCAGCAACCTTGTTCGCTGCCGCCACCGGGCACCGCACCCAGATCTTGCCGAGCCCGGTAGCGTCGGCGCGGATCTCACCCGTCCGCACATCCTCGGACGGACATCCGCCGGCTCGGGCAATGGCCGCCACGACCTCGACTGGGGTCGTCGAGTCGTCCAGACCGTCGACACGCAGCTCAGCCGTCTTCATCGGCCTGGACACCCGGACGTCCTCAGGGTTGAGGATCTCCCGCAGCTTGGCGGCCAAAATGTCCGCCTTTTCGGCGCTAGAGGCACCCGTCACCTCGAGCAGCCGCGCCCCCGTAATCGCCGGCCTGAATTTGAAGCCGGACGGTGTTCCAAGGTCGGGGAACGCGACTTTGGCCCTCGCCTCTGTCAGGACCGCCTTGTACGTGACTCCCCTTTCGACGGCTCCGGGCTGCAGCGTGATCACTACAGCCGCGGAGCGTGGTGCTCTGACCTTAGGCGGTCCTGCGGCCTTGTTCGGTGCGGGTGCTCCTGCTGTTACCGGCGGCGCCGTCCTCTTCTTTCGGCGACGGCCCTTTTTAACCACAGTCGTCCAGGCCTCCGTGAGGGGGCCTGGTGGTGTCGGCGGGGTCAAAGTCACCGACTGGGAGGTGGGCGCGGATCTATTCTCCGTGGACTTGCCAACCTGCTGCCCGGCTCTTCTTGGCTCAACTGCTGCGGCCACCGGGCCCGGCTTTACGGGCGCCTCTTTTCTCCGCTTATCCCCAGCGAGCGGTGGGCGGATGGTTTCGGCCGGCAGTCTCGCCTCTAGGGCCTCCAAACGAGCACCCACCATTTGACCGCACTGCATCATGCAGATGCGTACGATCTTTTCGACCTCAGCATCCGCAATTGTAGAGGCCGATGATGGGGCTGGAGATTGGACCGACGATGGGGCCAGCGATGGGGCCGTGACAGACGAACCGGCAGCTGCCCTCTGGGCAGCAAACTGCCGCTTGAGGTCCTCTAACTCGGACCGGAGACGGCTGTTCTCCTCCCACAACTTCGCCGTCTCCTCCGTGGTTGTGCGGCTACTGAGGACCTCTACCGCCTCCTGGATGCTTTCCACCGCGTCCTTCAAGGCACGCGTGAACGTGCCCTTCAGGTTGCCCGATTTGGTGGCAACCTTCAGGACGACATCCAGGCCGTCCGTCACTTGGCGACTGAGTGCCACCGCCGATGCTTCCGCCGTCCGAGCAGAGCGCCGCTCTCGGGCCTGTCGGGCCAACTCGCTGACCTCGTCAGCCGCGACAGCCCGCCGCTGCGCCCGCTTTGCGGCATTCGCCTCCGCCTTATTACTTCCCAGCAGGGACGTGGTGGAGCCACCGCTCTGGTCCCCGCTCATATGCCCAGGGTCACTTTCCACGCACTCCGCAGGGGCAGGCGTATCGGGCCGAGGCACAAAGCGACCCCGCACGTCCCGCTCCGGCAACCGAGCGGTGGCTACACCCCCCACTGCGCGACCGCGCCCTCTCCTTCCCGTTGACACCTTCGGGGCCGATAGGTTCTCCTCACTCGAGGAGAGACCCAGGGTCCCCGAGTCCTTGCTGCGCGGACGCTTCCTCCAAGAATTGGAGGTGCACCCACGCGTGTCCTGGTCGGACAAGTTGCCCACAGGAATTGAGCCTCCTCGGCTCTTGTTGCCGTCAACGACGGCAAGTGGTTCTTGGTCATCGTTTACAATTATCATCGTCGTTGTCCGTTTAGCATGCGTGTGGTCGTCATTTTTGTCCGAGGACACAGAAGTAAGACAGTTGTTGCCCACCCCAGAGTACGGAGGGCAGCCCGCCGAAGCGGGGTGGGACTCCCCGACCGCTGAGCAGTCGGGACCCACCTGGGGACCTTTTTCGCAAATGTCTTTTTCCATAATTTTTATTTTTCCTCTTTAAAGGGTGAGGTACCTATTTATTTTCCTTCCTATATTACGCCCACTCGTCCTACCCTCTGTAAGCAGAGGGGGGAGTAGGCGTTAAAAAGGCCACCGATCACTAGCCCGGTTCCCTTCACAGACCATCATGGCTGATGATCTGTGTTTGGAACCGCGACCTTTCCTCGTGTGTTGAAATTAGCCGCCCGCCCCAACTGTCCACCCAACGCGGGTGGGCAGCTGGAGCTGACGTTGCCCGGGGTGCGCCGCGTGGAGGCTTTCAACTTGCACCCCAACCTAACCTAACCTAACCTAACCTAACCTAACCTAACCTAACCTAACCTAACCTAACCTAACCTAACCTAACCTAACCTAACCTAACCTAACCTAACCTAACCTAACCTAACCTAACCTAACCTAACCTAACCTAACCTAACCTAACCTAACCTAACCTAACCTAACCTAACCTAACCTAACCTAACCTAACCTAACCTAACCTAACCTAACCTAACCTAACCTAACCTAACCTAACCTAACCTAACCTAACCTAACCTAACCTAACCTAACCTAACCTAACCTAACCTAACCTAACCTAACCTAACCTAACCTAACCTAACCTAACCTAACCTAACCTAACCTAACCTAACCTAACCTAACCTAACCTAACCTAACCTAACCTAACCTAACCTAACCTAACCTAACCTAACCTAACCTAACCTAACCTAACCTAACCTAACCTAACCTAACCTAACCTAACCTAACCTAACCTAACCTAACCTAACCTAACCTAACCTAACCTAACCTAACCTAACCTAACCTAACCTAACCTAACCTAACCTAACCTAACCTAACCTAACCTAACCTAACCTAACCTAACCTAACCTAACCTAACCTAACCTAACCTAACCTAACCTAACCTAACCTAACCTAACCTAACCTAACCTAACCTAACCTAACCTAACCTAACCTAACCTAACCTAACCTAACCTAACCTAACCTAACCTAACCTAACCTAACCTAACCTAACCTAACCTAACCTAACCTAACCTAACCTAACCTAACCTAACCTAACCTAACCTAACCTAACCTAACCTAACCTAACCTAACCTAACCTAACCTAACCTAACCTAACCTAACCTAACCTAACCTAACCTAACCTAACCTAACCTAACCTAACCTAACCTAACCTAACCTAACCTAACCTAACCTAACCTAACCTAACCTAACCTAACCTAACCTAACCTAACCTAACCTAACCTAACCTAACCTAACCTAACCTAACCTAACCTAACCTAACCTAACCTAACCTAACCTAACCTAACCTAACCTAACCTAACCTAACCTAACCTAACCTAACCTAACCTAACCTAACCTAACCTAACCTAACCTAACCTAACCTAACCTAACCTAACCTAACCTAACCTAACCTAACCTAACCTAACCTAACCTAACCTAACCTAACCTAACCTAACCTAACCTAACCTAACCTAACCTAACCTAACCTAACCTAACCTAACCTAACCTAACCTAACCTAACCTAACCTAACCTAACCTAACCTAACCTAACCTAACCTAACCTAACCTAACCTAACCTAACCTAACCTAACCTAACCTAACCTAACCTAACCTAACCTAACCTAACCTAACCTAACCTAACCTAACCTAACCTAACCTAACCTAACCTAACCTAACCTAACCTAACCTAACCTAACCTAACCTAACCTAACCTAACCTAACCTAACCTAACCTAACCTAACCTAACCTAACCTAACCTAACCTAACCTAACCTAACCTAACCTAACCTAACCTAACCTAACCTAACCTAACCTAACCTAACCTAACCTAACCTAACCTAACCTAACCTAACCTAACCTAACCTAACCTAACCTAACCTAACCTAACCTAACCTAACCTAACCTAACCTAACCTAACCTAACCTAACCTAACCTAACCTAACCTAACCTAACCTAACCTAACCTAACCTAACCTAACCTAACCTAACCTAACCTAACCTAACCTAACCTAACCTAACCTAACCTAACCTAACCTAACCTAACCTAACCTAACCTAACCTAACCTAACCTAACCTAACCTAACCTAACCTAACCTAACCTAACCTAACCTAACCTAACCTAACCTAACCTAACCTAACCTAACCTAACCTAACCTAACCTAACCTAACCTAACCTAACCTAACCTAACCTAACCTAACCTAACCTAACCTAACCTAACCTAACCTAACCTAACCTAACCTAACCTAACCTAACCTAACCTAACCTAACCTAACCTAACCTAACCTAACCTAACCTAACCTAACCTAACCTAACCTAACCTAACCTAACCTAACCTAACCTAACCTAACCTAACCTAACCTAACCTAACCTAACCTAACCTAACCTAACCTAACCTAACCTAACCTAACCTAACCTAACCTAACCTAACCTAACCTAACCTAACCTAACCTAACCTAACCTAACCTAACCTAACCTAACCTAACCTAACCTAACCTAACCTAACCTAACCTAACCTAACCTAACCTAACCTAACCTAACCTAACCTAACCTAACCTAACCTAACCTAACCTAACCTAACCTAACCTAACCTAACCTAACCTAACCTAACCTAACCTAACCTAACCTAACCTAACCTAACCTAACCTAACCTAACCTAACCTAACCTAACCTAACCTAACCTAACCTAACCTAACCTAACCTAACCTAACCTAACCTAACCTAACCTAACCTAACCTAACCTAACCTAACCTAACCTAACCTAACCTAACCTAACCTAACCTAACCTAACCTAACCTAACCTAACCTAACCTAACCTAACCTAACCTAACCTAACCTAACCTAACCTAACCTAACCTAACCTAACCTAACCTAACCTAACCTAACCTAACCTAACCTAACCTAACCTAACCTAACCTAACCTAACCTAACCTAACCTAACCTAACCTAACCTAACCTAACCTAACCTAACCTAACCTAACCTAACCTAACCTAACCTAACCTAACCTAACCTAACCTAACCTAACCTAACCTAACCTAACCTAACCTAACCTAACCTAACCTAACCTAACCTAACCTAACCTAACCTAACCTAACCTAACCTAACCTAACCTAACCTAACCTAACCTAACCTAACCTAACCTAACCTAACCTAACCTAACCTAACCTAACCTAACCTAACCTAACCTAACCTAACCTAACCTAACCTAACCTAACCTAACCTAACCTAACCTAACCTAACCTAACCTAACCTAACCTAACCTAACCTAACCTAACCTAACCTAACCTAACCTAACCTAACCTAACCTAACCTAACCTAACCTAACCTAACCTAACCTAACCTAACCTAACCTAACCTAACCTAACCTAACCTAACCTAACCTAACCTAACCTAACCTAACCTAACCTAACCTAACCTAACCTAACCTAACCTAACCTAACCTAACCTAACCTAACCTAACCTAACCTAACCTAACCTAACCTAACCTAACCTAACCTAACCTAACCTAACCTAACCTAACCTAACCTAACCTAACCTAACCTAACCTAACCTAACCTAACCTAACCTAACCTAACCTAACCTAACCTAACCTAACCTAACCTAACCTAACCTAACCTAACCTAACCTAACCTAACCTAACCTAACCTAACCTAACCTAACCTAACCTAACCTAACCTAACCTAACCTAACCTAACCTAACCTAACCTAACCTAACCTAACCTAACCTAACCTAACCTAACCTAACCTAACCTAACCTAACCTAACCTAACCTAACCTAACCTAACCTAACCTAACCTAACCTAACCTAACCTAACCTAACCTAACCTAACCTAACCTAACCTAACCTAACCTAACCTAACCTAACCTAACCTAACCTAACCTAACCTAACCTAACCTAACCTAACCTAACCTAACCTAACCTAACCTAACCTAACCTAACCTAACCTAACCTAACCTAACCTAACCTAACCTAACCTAACCTAACCTAACCTAACCTAACCTAACCTAACCTAACCTAACCTAACCTAACCTAACCTAACCTAACCTAACCTAACCTAACCTAACCTAACCTAACCTAACCTAACCTAACCTAACCTAACCTAACCTAACCTAACCTAACCTAACCTAACCTAACCTAACCTAACCTAACCTAACCTAACCTAACCTAACCTAACCTAACCTAACCTAACCTAACCTAACCTAACCTAACCTAACCTAACCTAACCTAACCTAACCTAACCTAACCTAACCTAACCTAACCTAACCTAACCTAACCTAACCTAACCTAACCTAACCTAACCTAACCTAACCTAACCTAACCTAACCTAACCTAACCTAACCTAACCTAACCTAACCTAACCTAACCTAACCTAACCTAACCTAACCTAACCTAACCTAACCTAACCTAACCTAACCTAACCTAACCTAACCTAACCTAACCTAACCTAACCTAACCTAACCTAACCTAACCTAACCTAACCTAACCTAACCTAACCTAACCTAACCTAACCTAACCTAACCTAACCTAACCTAACCTAACCTAACCTAACCTAACCTAACCTAACCTAACCTAACCTAACCTAACCTAACCTAACCTAACCTAACCTAACCTAACCTAACCTAACCTAACCTAACCTAACCTAACCTAACCTAACCTAACCTAACCTAACCTAACCTAACCTAACCTAACCTAACCTAACCTAACCTAACCTAACCTAACCTAACCTAACCTAACCTAACCTAACCTAACCTAACCTAACCTAACCTAACCTAACCTAACCTAACCTAACCTAACCTAACCTAACCTAACCTAACCTAACCTAACCTAACCTAACCTAACCTAACCTAACCTAACCTAACCTAACCTAACCTAACCTAACCTAACCTAACCTAACCTAACCTAACCTAACCTAACCTAACCTAACCTAACCTAACCTAACCTAACCTAACCTAACCTAACCTAACCTAACCTAACCTAACCTAACCTAACCTAACCTAACCTAACCTAACCTAACCTAACCTAACCTAACCTAACCTAACCTAACCTAACCTAACCTAACCTAACCTAACCTAACCTAACCTAACCTAACCTAACCTAACCTAACCTAACCTAACCTAACCTAACCTAACCTAACCTAACCTAACCTAACCTAACCTAACCTAACCTAACCTAACCTAACCTAACCTAACCTAACCTAACCTAACCTAACCTAACCTAACCTAACCTAACCTAACCTAACCTAACCTAACCTAACCTAACCTAACCTAACCTAACCTAACCTAACCTAACCTAACCTAACCTAACCTAACCTAACCTAACCAGTGTTAGTCCAACCGTGCTCGAGACCGCCACGTTTTTGTTGAGCTCCGCACTAAAAAATTCGTTTTGGTGGTATTTTTTAGTGATACAGACAAGTGCTATATACCAAACGACGCGTATTAGTGCCGCGCAACTTATAGTGATACCCCCAAGAGTCGTCGTACTCGGGGAAAAGTGTGAATGGTGAAAAAGTGAAATTTCCGGGACTTGCAGTGTTTCTGGAGCACCATAGCTCCGGGAGACGGGGCACCAGCCCGGATTTTATTTTGCTAAAAGACGAGGCTCGCAAAGGCGCATGTAACGACACCTCGCGAAAAATTTTTGGACCACGCGCTCCCGAGGAAACTGAGGAAAACTGAAAACTTAACCTCAAAATTTGACCACGCGGCAGTAGAACTACTGATCGCAGAGAGTTGGTTTTTTGGGAGCTGAAAGAAGGTATTTGGACGAGCATAAAAACCCAAAAAACAGATTTTTATCTCTACCCTGGTGGGGATAAGAATTCAAAGAAGACTGAAACTTTGAAGCCTTCTACCGGGAAATCTAAAGCGACGACACCCAAATTTTAAAGCGGATCCTGCTGCGCGCTCATTGGATGAACAGATTCATCGTAAGAAAATTATTTTTTAACTGGAAATTTTTTAAATAAATTAGAAAAACCAACTTTTTTGGTTTTTTGTAAAAATTTGTGTTTAAATTTATAAAAATTTTAAGTTTAGTTTTAATTAAGTGTAGAGTAGCATTTAACACAAATTAATTATATTTTTTCAAATTTTTTGGCCAAAGGGTACCAAAGTTATTAAATTTTTTGTCATTTTTAGCTTTAATTTATAAATAAATAGTTTTAAAATTATTTCGACGGCAGGGTTGACTTTTTATGACCCTTAGCTACCTGTTTGAGCCCAAAGTTGCCCCCAATAGCTCCGGAGACAAAGAAAACAGACTTTTCGGCCAACTTGGTTTTTCAGGTTGAGAAACTTAAACCCGAATATCTCCGGAGCCCTTGAGCGCAGAGAACTCGGGTTTCCACTTATATATGTGGAATACCAGCGGGAAATTTTTTAAATTTTTTTCAGGAGCTTTCAGGCCCTGAAAATTTTCAGCTCTGAAAGCGCTTTTAGCGGACAGAGGAGGTATAGCCGGTATATACATCCAAAACCGCGAGTCTCTCCGATTGACGGTTCCGGTTCTGCAGCTGGTTAAAGTCGGGTTCTGACGTTTACCCCCACTTTTTGGGAAACTTTGACACGGTGTAGCTCCGGATCCGGGGGTCGCACGGACTCGTGGTTTTCACTGCGGTGCTTTGGGGAGCAACCTCTGTCTGACCCATTGGGTTTCAGGCGTATTGGGGCTGGAAGTTTTCAGGATCCTGAAAACCTTTTTGCGCATCGGAGCGGGACGAGGCAAGCCTAGCGAGTCCGAGCGCGAGCGTTCTGCGATCATTGGAAGGGAAGTTATACCGGGTCGAACATTGACTTTGACAGTTCTTGGGCTGTCAAACCAATTTTCAGGCTCGGATAACTCCTGACCCGGGGGTCGTAGAGGGCTCGCGTTTTCTTTGGGGACATTGGCTGGCTCCTCCCTATCCGTCGGGCATCCTTTCAGGAATTTTCAGGAGTCAAAATTTTTTCAGGCTGAAAACTGTCCTAACGGATAGATCTCGCCAGGCCCAGTTAGGGAAGCCTAAGCACGTTGGTATTCGGCCTGACGGTTCGGGAGAAAACCTGGTTTAACCAGTTGTGCTGCCAAATTCGGCCAAAAACCAAGAATTTTAAACTGCGTTTTCTCCGGAGCCCTTTGGAGTGTGTGTGCCGTGTTTGGGTTCATCTGGAAGGGCTTGGGGAGAGCTACTGGATAGATCTCTCAAATCAACTCTACATAGAGTTTCAAAAAATTTTTGGTTTTATTTAATTTTATTTTACTTATATTCGGTACCTGCATTCAATAGAGATCGACATTAATGTAGAGTTATTAAATTTTTCGACTATTTAACTTATTTAACTTTAACTAGTAACGTACATTGGCTCCTGAAGGCTCGTGGAAGTTGACTAGAGTGAGCTACCTCTTAGACTGGCTCTACAAAGAGCAAAGAACTTACTCTACAAAACTGCTGACACAATTAACGTATCCATAAGGATAGAATAGGACGATAGTAGAGTTCCGACTCTACATAAAACGTAGTTAAATAGCCGTATGTGGTGTTGCTTACTACCTGACTTTTAAGATTTACTTACCTGCAACCAACGGTGCGGCCATACTCGACTGGATCGCGCCTGTTGGCCTCCCGGCCGCATGAGATAATCGGTTACATCTGGAACAGAGAGTAAATCTGCGGTGGTTAGTGGTGATTGTATGACTAGATTCTAAGAATCACAATTACTGCTTTGTTGACTGTTTTTATTATTTACTTTTACACTTTTTTACACTTTTAAATTGGTTTATCTTTACAAACACATTTACACTAACCGGGGTACTCTATACAATACCCTATTGACGAAAGACTAGTTCGAATTCGAACATACCAGGACAAGATGCAAATTGGAATCCGCACACCCACCCCCAAGCCGGCAAACCGGACAACCGGGAGCCCAAATAACGCTACAGAAGAGGCCGGACCCTCCACGCAAAGCGTTAGAAAAAGCGTGGGCGAATGGGAGGCTGGGAAGCCAGCTACAAAACGGACCCCTCCAGTGAAAAAAGTGGCAGAAAAGCCACCGCTCAAACCGACTCCAGAGACATCACGACGAACATCTGTCGGGATGGTCTGTATGAGTCCGCCGGCTGTTAAGACCAGAGTCGCGGAGGCCCGGACATGCCTGGTAAAGATCAAGGCCCACCTGACCAACTCCAAAAACATAAAAAGGGAGATTAAGGAAGAGGTCAGGGCCCAGGCAGACCGGCTTTACCAGATTATTAAGGAGTCTGAGCAGGAGAGAGGTTTGGCCCCACCCCCCAAGATCACAATGGAGACAAAGGAAACACAAACGCAAACCCAAGTAGAGGAAGCGGTTGTCTCCAGAGTGGAGGTGGATATGGAATCCTTCAAGAAAATCTTGGAGGATCACAGCCGAAATCTGCGGGAGAGTAATGAGAAGCTTGATGGGCTGAAAGAGGCGCTCAAAGCTAATAAAGAGCAAATGATGAATCAATCATACGCCAGCGTAGCGGCAAGTCAGCCCATCAAGAAACCCCCACAGCAAACGGCGCTCCATTCCATTGTGGTCACCTCCACAAAGGAATCAGAGACAGGGGATCAAATTATTGACCACATAAGGAAGGCGGTAAACGCGAAGGAGGGATGGGTCACAGTGGACAGGATAAGGAAGGCGAAGGACCGAAAGGTAATATTGGGATGCGGAACGGAAGAGGAGCGAGAAAAAGTAAAGAAGAGACTGGCAAGTGTGGGGGAGGTGTTGAAGGTTGAGGACATCAAGAATAGGGACCCTCTGGTCATCCTAAAGAACGTCTTCACCTACAACACAGACGAGGACATATTGTTGGGTCTCCAGAACCAAAACAAGGAAGTATTCGGGGAACTCACAAAGGATGAGAAACGGGTCGAGGTGGTTTTCAAAAAGAAAACCAGAAACCCCCATGCGAACCATGTAGTCCTCAGAGTCTCCCCAAAAATATGGGGGAAATTACAGGAAAGGCAGTACGCACATATCGGAATGCAGAAGATCCTGGTGGCTGACCAGACTCCACTGGTCCAATGTTCGCTGTGCCTGGGTTTTGGGCACGGACGACGACTTTGTAGGGAGCAGGTGGAGAGGTGCAGCCACTGTGGAGGCCCTCATATGAGGACACAATGTGCAGAATGGATGGCCGGGACAGTCCCATCATGTGTGAACTGTGTGCGAGCAAAACATGCGAACGCGGAGCATAACGCGTTCAGCGAGGAATGCCCAGTGAGAAACAGATGTGAGGTTCTGGCCAGATCCAGAGTAGCGTACTGCTAAGGTGGATACTGGCGAAAGGGCGGGCATCCCCACCAGAGGATATGGAGTAGCCCAGGCCAACCTACAAAGGAAAGAACTGGCAACCACCGAACTCATCCACGAGGCCAGTAAGCGAAAGATCGCTTGGGCAATGATTCAGGAACCCTATGTGGGAGGGGCAAGGAGTATGAAGAGCTACCGTGGTGCGAGACTCTACCAGTGCGAGGTTGAAGGAAGTGGGAGGGTAAAGGCGGCAATAGCTGTCTTTGATAATGACCTTGATGTCATTCCCTACCCGAAACTCACCACAAACAACATCGTTGTGGTGGGGATCCGGACCAAAGCCTGGGAAATCGTAGTAGTCTCTTACTACTTTGAGCCAGACCAACCCATAGGGCCATACCTGGATCATTTGACCAAAATAAAGTTGGACCTGGGCACCGGATTACTTCTAATAGGCGGAGATGCGAACGCAAAGAGTACCTGGTGGGGAAGCACCATAGAAGACCTCAGGGGAGAAGAGATGTCCGGGACCCTTGAAGAGTTAGAACTTCAGGTACTCAACCATGGCGATGCGCCGACCTTTTACACTGTAAGAGGCGGCGTAGTTTACAAGAGCCATGTGGATGTCACGGCGTGCTCGCTCGAGCTTCTTGACAGGGTGGACGGCTGGCGGGTAGACACGGGGGTAACGAGCTCGGACCACAACACAATTTTGTTCAATGTTAGTTTAAAAAAGGAAAAGGGAATAAGCATAATTAGGACTACAAGGGTATATTCTACTAAAAAAGCAGATTGGGAAAAATTTGATTCTAAATTGGGGGAAGGCAAAGACCAAAATAATATAAATGTAAATTCGATAAATCAAATTATAAATAAAGATGAGCTTGAACAGTTGGTTACAAGTTACATAGATATAATAAAAAAGGCATGTGATGAGGCCATCCCTAAAATCTGCAAGACATCTAAAACTATTATTCCGTGGTGGTCCGAGGAACTTGCTTCAATGAAGAAGAGGTTCACAACCCTGAAAAACCGTGTCCGCAATGCCGCACCGGTCCGCCGAGCGATGGTCGTCGACGAGTACCTGAAGGCAAAAGAGGAATATGAGTGCAAAGCCAAAGAAGCCCAAGTAGCCAGCTGGAAAGCATTTTGCGAAAAGCAAGACAGAGAAAGTGTATGGGACGGAATACATAGAGTCATCAGAGGGACCACCAGGAGACAAGAAGACTTGACCCTGAAGAGCAACGGTGCATTCTTGAACCCGAAGGAATCAGCTGCCTTACTCGCCGAAACGTTCTTTCCGAAGGACACAGTGGAACAGGATAACGCAGACCACAGACTAGCTAGGGAAGTAGCCAGTCGGGTAAATGAGTGGTGTCATGATGAAAATCATGACCCACCATTTACACCGCTGGAACTGAAAACGGCGGTGGGACGCTTTAACCCCAAGAAAGCCCCCGGAGCGGATGGACTTACTTCGGATATCTGCAGTCGAGCAATCCACCAGGACCTGGACGCCTTCCTTGCCCTGTACAATAAATGCCTAGAATTGGCGCATTTCCCGGACACCTGGAAGGAGGCAACGGTGGTTGTCCTCCGGAAACCGGGCAAGGAAGATTACACGAACCCCAAGTCGTATAGACCAATAGGCCTATTGCCGGTCTTGGGGAAGGTCCTGGAAAGGATGGTAGTGGCGAGAATCAAGTGGCAACTGGCGCCGCGGTTTAGTACTCGTCAGTTTGGCTTTATGCCCCAGAAGAGCACCGAGGACGCCCTCTGTACTCTAATAGAGCACGTTCAGGACAAGTTGAGGCTGAAGAAGCTAATTGTCCTGGTGTCATTGGATATAGAGGGCGCCTTCGACAGCGCCTGGTGGCCGGCGATCAAAGTCAGGCTGGCTGAGGAAAAGTGCCCGGTGAATATCAGGAGGCTTATTGATAGCTACCTCGACTGCAGAAAAGTAAGAGTAAGGTATGCTGGGGAAGAATGCACGCGGGAAACAAACAAAGGCTGTGTCCAGGGGTCAATTGGTGGTCCCATCTTTTGGAACGTTATATTGGACCCGCTGTTAAAAGAACTGGAAGAAAAGGGCTACTTCGTGCAGGCGTTCGCTGACGATATTGTTCTAGTCGTGGATGGCGCCTCAGCGGCTGAAGTCTCCACAGCCGCCAATGCAGCCCTCGCCCATGTTCAGAGTTGGGGCGTCCGAAACAAGCTTAAGTTTGCACCGCACAAGACCTGTGCGATGTTAATAACCAATAGACTTAAGTACGACACTCCAATTCTGAGCATGGCCGGGGTCGACATCGGTATGGTGAGGAGTATGAAGCTGCTGGGCCTAACCATCGACGACAGATTAACATTTAACGAGCATACCAGGAACGTCTGCAGGAAGGTGGCAGAGCTGTATAAGCAGCTTTCACGTGCAGCAAAAGTCAGTTGGGGACTACACAGGGATGTTATACACTCGATTTACACTGCCACAATAGAACCGATTATCACGTACGCGGCCGGAGCCTGGGCTCCCGCAACTAGGAAACTAGGTATACGGAGGAAGCTGGGCTCGGTCCAACGGGGATTCGTCCAGAAGCTCTGCAAGTCTTACCGTACAGTCTCACTAAACTCGGCGCTGGTACTGGCTGGGATACTGCCTCTAGACCTCCGCATACAAGAGGCAGCCGCCCTGTATAAGGCAAGGAGAGGGTCGTCCCAGTTTGTGCCGGCAGACCGGGAGATTGAGGGTACGGTGAGATTTGCAGAGACGTCTCACCCTGCCAAACAAATGGCTTTGGAATTCATGTGCCTGGCAGACCAACAGCTTGTGGACAGCCAGAACGTGCAGGCAGTGCGAATATTCACTGACGGCAGCAAGATTGAGGGGAAGGTCGGAGCCGCATTATCCTTATGGGATAATGATGGTGAAATCCAGAACCTCAAGCTTAGCCTTGCCGCGTACTGCACTGTCTACCAGGCGGAACTTCTGGCCATTTGTAAGGCAACGGACGTAATCCTCAAGCGCAAAGAGACGAGCTATGGCTTGTACAGTGACTCAATGGCAGCATTGCAGACACTGGCAGGCCATGGCTCTCTCCATCCTCTGGCGGTCCGCGCAAGAGTGAATATCGCTCTGGCATTGACCCAACAAAAAGCTGTGTCTCTTTATTGGGTCAAGGCCCACGCGGGCTTGCCAGGGAACGAGCGTGCGGACGAGCTGGCGAAGGAGGCAGCATTGTCGTCACGGAGGAAGCCGGACTATGACCAGTGTCCGGTTTCATTCATCAAGCGTCAAATCCGTTTGGATTCGCTTGATGAATGGAATCGGAGATACGTGTCGGGCGAGACGGCCTCGGTGACGAAAATGTTCCTTCCGGATGCCGTGGCTGCCTACCGTATTGTGAAACGGGTGAGGCCAACAGGAGTGCTCACGCAGGTTTTAACGGGGCACGGTGGGTTCTCAGAATACTTAAACCGCTTTAAGTGTAAGGAGAGCCCATCGTGCACCTGCGACCCCAGTATAGCGGAATCGGTTCCACACATTATTCTGGAGTGTCCGATATACGCGAAGGAACGATACGATCTGGAGCAGGAACTGGGTGTGGAACTGCGTAGAGAAAGCGTGCCTGAAATAATGTCGGGAAAAAGTAGAAACAAATTAATTGCTTACTGCGAGAAGGTAGCACATAAAGTTATAGAGAAAAATAAAACCTGATAAAGAAAACTATGTTTCGTAATATATTGTATATATAGATACTGTAAACATAGGACATAGATTAATACATTGTAAAATAGTATAAGCAGTAGGATAAGTATTTGTAATAAATAGATGTAAGAAATAAGTGTATAAGAACCTGTATTAGATTATTGTGTAAAACTACATTATTGTGTAAAAGTATGTTATAGCAATATAAGCTCAATAAATTATGGTAACTGGATGTAGTAAATAAATATATTGTTAGTAATTTAAGAAAACATGTAAATAAAAAATAACATGAATAAATAATTTTCCCTGTTTAGTAAATAAAGTACATAAATAAATAGTTAGCAGAATAGGACGTAGGTCATAAAGTGGGAGTCCCACCCACTGAATAAATGGTGAAGGATGAAAGAAAGATAAAGTATGAGGCATATAAGTGCGAGAGGCATAAAAGCGAGAACTGGTATGAATGAGAATAAGATATAAAATAGGCACCATTATTGTGGTGGAACTAGTCTGGAAAAAAAAAAAAAAAAAAAAAAAAAAAAAAAAAAAAAAAAAAACCTAACCTAACCTAACCTAACCTAACCTAACCTAACCTAACCTAACCTAACCTAACCTAACCTAACCTAACCTAACCTAACCTAACCTAACCTAACCTAACCTAACCTAACCTAACCTAACCTAACCTAACCTAACCTAACCTAACCTAACCTAACCTAACCTAACCTAACCTAACCTAACCTAACCTAACCTAACCTAACCTAACCTAACCTAACCTAACCTAACCTAACCTAACCTAACCTAACCTAACCTAACCTAACCTAACCTAACCTAACCTAACCTAACCTAACCTAACCTAACCTAACCTAACCTAACCTAACCTAACCTAACCTAACCTAACCCAGTTCCCCCGCAGCCCTCGTGGTGGTCGGATCGTTTTTTGAGTCGCTCCGCACTTAAAAATTCCTTTAACTGGTATTTTTTCGCGATAGCAAGCAGTGTGATACACCAAACGACGCGTATCGGTGCCGCGCAAGTGACAGTAAAGTTTTCACAAACCGGAAAACTCCGGAAAAAGTGCAGTGTGTGAAAAACCAGAAATACTGGGACTTGTGAAGTTTTCGGAGCCTTATAACTCCGGAAAGCGATCGTTGAGGCATTGTTTTTATTTTACCAAGCTACGAGGCCCAACGAGACGCAGCGAACGACACCTCGCAGGCAATTTTCCGACCACGTGTTGCCAAGAAAACTGAGGAAAACCGGGAACATAACCCCAAAATTTGACCACGTGGTACTCAAACCGCACATCACACGGAGCCAATTTTTTGGTAGCTGAGAAGAGGCGCAGAGTCGAGCGAAACTACGCTTCAAGCGGATTTTTACCCCCACCAGAAGTGGAAGAAATAAATAAAGAAGAATCAAACTTTGGACTCCATTTCCGAAGAATCTTCAGTGAGTACCCCCTGTTTTTGAAGCGGATCCTGCTGCGCGCTCATCAGCAGAGCAGACCTAGCGGAAGACCGTATTTTTAAGGTTAAATTTAAGGCGAATATTTCGTAATTTGCAAGTTTTTCAGTTTTTTGTAAAATTTAGTACCGTAAATCATCAAATTTTTTAAATTTATTTTCTTACCCTAAAGAGTAGTATTTAACATTAATTTAGACAATTTTTTCAAAATTTTTGGTCAAGTGGTTATAAAGATATTGAATTTTTTGTGTTTTTTCTCAATTAAATTAAAACTAATAGATTTAAAATTATTTTGACGGCAGGATTATCTTTTTATGACCCATTACACCTTGTTTAAGCCCAAATTTGCCCCCAATAGCTCCAGGAACAAGAAAAATAGACTTTTTCGGCCATCTTGGTTTTTTAGGTTGTCACACTTGGCCTCAATTATCTCCGGAGCCATTGGGCGCAGAAGACCCGGATTTTCGCCTTTCCCAGCGGCATACTCGCGGGGAACATTTGTATATATTTTCAGGCGTTTTCAGGACCTGAAATTTTTCAGCCCTGAAACGGTATCTGGCGGATAGGGGAAGTTGAGCCAAGCACCGCATTTCAAACCGCGTTTCTCTGTGGCAAACGGCTGTGGAGTTATAGCCACCCAAAGTTGGAGTTTGACAGCTATCCCCACTTTTTGTGAAACTTTGGGCTGGCATAGCTCCGGATCCGGGGGTCGCAGAGAGTTGCCGTTTTCGCAGTGGTGTTTGGGGAGACAACTTCTGTCTGACCCACCTGGTTTCAGGCGATTTGGCGCTGAGAAATTTCAGGAGCCTGAAAACCAAATTGCGCGTCGGAGCGGGACGAACCAATCCAGAAAAGTCCAAACTCGGGCGTTCTGCGACTGTTGGGGGGGAAGTTGTGACGGGTTGAGGATTGACTTTGACAGTTAACTAGCTGTCAAACCATTTTTCAGACTCGGATAACTCTCGATCCGTGGGTCGTAGAAGGTTCGGGTTTTCTCTGGGGACGTTGGCAGGCTCTTCCTCACCCGACTAGTGCCTTTTCAGGAGATTTCGGGAGCCAAGAATTTTCAGGCCTGAAACCCGCTCCGCGGGATAGGTCTCACCGAGACGGTTCAGTAAAGTCCAAGCACGACAGTATTCGGTCTAACGGTTCCGGAGAAAACCACCAGTAACCGGATCCTGGGTGCCATCTCCGATCGGCAACCAGAATTTTGGGTCAGGTTATCTCCGGAACCCTTTGAGATAGGGCAACCGTGTTTGGGGTCGTTGTAAAGGGCTTGAGGAGACCTATCCAACGGAAGGTAGAGATCGACTCTATCGTAGAGTTGAATTTTTTATCGACTCTACATCCGAAATTTTTTGACGCCTAGCGGCTCCTGAAACCTCTTTGACACCAGATCCTTATCTGGAACCTAGTTGTAAGTTATTTTGACAGAGCTAGACTCTACATGTCTGTTTTAATTGTTGTCGCTTGACTTGTTTTATTGAACAATAAAGCTGACCGTGTTATCTCTATACAGAGAAAACACTAAACATTTTTACCGAAGATCATTACGATCCTATACGCACTTTTGTTTCTTTTATACAATTATACACTTTTACACTTTTTATTTTACTTTTACTGATTGACGCATATCTCCAATATGATCGGAATGAGGACCCCATTAAAAAAGACGGATGGTGAGAAATCACCACCAAAAATTAGATCATCACCCCCAAGCGTTCGGCGCAGCATTGCAGAATTGGAAGCAACCAAGCGTGCAAGCTCAAACCCACCACCCCCCTTAACCACCAAGACGATACAGGCTGGCCCTGCTAAAATTGGACAAAAGCCTCCAGAGTCGCAGGAGACAAAAACCCTCCCAACGCGCTCGAAACTTACTGAGGTTCTTACGACGCCACCAAAGCTACAGTACGCGGATAGGTCGGCAGAAGCTAGAGCCTGCTTGAACAAAGCCAAGCTACACCTGAGCGGTTCAAGAAACACAAAGACCGAAATAAAAAACGGCATCATTGAAGTGCTGGACCGGCTATTTCAACTGGTGAAGGAAGCCGAAAGGGAGGCTAAAACAAAAAACTCAGGTGGGGTAAAGATAAACTCAGTGCCCGAAACTGCTGCTACTGACTTAACCTTCTCATGCAACGCGGAGCAGAGCTTGTTAACTCGCATCGAGGAACACTCGAGGTTGCTACAAGCGAGCAACAAGAGAATGGATGAACTCCAAGCCGCAATTGAACTTGGTATGAAGTCGTCATACGCGAGTGTAACAGCGAACCACAGCGGAAAGTCGAAACCAATGCGAAGTACGCTGCATTCAATCGTAGTTGCCTCGAAAGACGATACAGAGTCAGGGGACGAAGTATTAAATAAGATACGGAAGGCAGTAGATGCAAAGGAGGGCTGGGTAAAAGTCGAACGGGTGAGAAAGGCAAAGGATGGCAAAATAATAATGGGATTCCAGACCAGGGAGGAAAGGAACAAGGTTAAAAACAGATTGGAAGGGGAAAGGCAGGACCTCAACGTCGAGGACATGAAAAACAAGGACCCGCTACTGATCCTCAAGGGCGTCTTCTCTTACCACTCAGATGAGGATATTCTCAAGGCCATGAGGAAACAGAATAGGGAGGTTTTTCATGACCTAGACAAAGAGGAGGACAGAGTGGAGGTGAAATTCAGGCGAAAATTAAGAAATCCACACGCTAATCACGTTGTGGTCAGCGTCTCACCGACCATCTGGAGAAGGGCTACAGAAGTCGGAAGCCTGCACATCGAATTCCAGCGCATTAGGGTGGAGGATCAAACACCGCTGATTCAGTGCACGCGCTGCCTAGGATACGGGCACGGCAGACGATTCTGCAAGGAGCCGGCCGACCTGTGCAGCCATTGTGGTGGTCCGCACTTGAAATCGGAATGTGCAGATTGGCACGCGGGTGTTCCGCCCAAATGCAAGAACTGCATAAGGGCCAAGCTCGACGACGCTGACCACAACGCCTTTAACCCCGACTGCCCAACAAGACAAAGGTGGGATGAAATCGCCAGAGCTACCGTGGCGTATTGTTAAGGGCACCCTAGGCAACCCAAACCAGTACAAAATAATCCAAGCCAACCTCCAGCGGAAACAACTTGCAACCAACGAGCTTCTGTTGGAAGCCGTAAACCGCGGAGTCGCCGTTGCTCTCCTCCAAGAACCATACGTGGGAGGGGCTAGAGCCATGAGGAACCACAGGGGTGTTCGGATCTTCCAGTGCACTGATCCCGGAGATGGGACTGTGAAGGCCGCAATAGCGGTATTCAATCAGGACCTTATAGTTACACAGTACCCAAAACTCACCACGAATAACATCACCGTGGTGGGGATCCGGACCAGTGCCTGGGAGATCACGCTGGTCTCCTTTTATTTTGAGCCGGATCGGCCAGTGGGACCATACTTAGACCACCTCAAACGCATCGAGGAGGAAGTAGGTTCTAGAATGTGGGTTGTTGGAGGAGATGCAAACGCAAAAAGCACCTGGTGGGGAAGCTTGACAATCGACAATAGGGGCGAAGAAGTGTCTGGAGTTCTCGACGAGCTGAGTCTCAACATACTCAACAAAGGGGAAATTCCGACCTTCGACACGATCAGAGGGGGCAAACGCTATAGCAGCTTCGTCGACATCACGGCATGCTCGACGGATATCCTGGACCTGGTGGATGACTGGAGGGTAGACGAGGGCCTCACGAGCTCGGATCACAACGGCATTGTATTCAACATAAAACTAAAAAGATCTAAAGGTATAATAATAAACAGAACCACCAGAATCTTCAATTCAAAAAAGGCGAATTGGCCTGAGTTTCGTGAGAAACTCAGCCAATTAATGCTAGAGAACAAAATTAATAAACTAGAAATAAATAAACAAAATACAGTCGAAGAAATAAATTCAATAACAAATAAATACACACAGGCAATAACAGACGCATGTACCTCATCAATGCCTATGAGGAAGACTAAAGAAGTGCTTACCTTGCCGTGGTGGTCCGAGAAGCTCGAGAGGATGAAGCGGGGAGTCGCCACCAGGAAACGCCGAATTAGGTGTGCTAGACCAGCCCGAAGATCGAAGGTCGTTGAAGACTACCTGAAACACAAAGTTGAGTATGAAACGGAAGCAGCTAAAGACATTGTAGAGAGTTGGAAGAACTTCTGCGCAAAACAGGACAGAGAGGGGGTTTGGGAAGGGATATACCGGGTGATAGGAAGGACCAAGGGAAGGGGAGAGGACCAGCCGCTAGTGAAGGAAGGGCAGGTGCTGGACACGAAAGGCTCAGTTGAACTGCTGGCAAACACTTTCTACCCAGAAGACCATACGGACAATGACAGCACATGCCACCAGCTTACCAGGAAAAAAGCCGACGTTGTGAATGCTGGAGAACACGATAATTCGTGCGAACCACCATTCACAATGGCTGAACTGATGGCGGCGTGCAGGTCTTTCAACGCCAAAAAAGCCCCAGGAGCAGACGGCTTCACCGCCGATATCTGCTGCCAGGCCATCGAAAGTGCCCCTGAGACAGCCCTTGCTCTCATGAACGGATGTCTAAAATGTCACCACTTTCCCGAAGTCTGGAAGGAAGCGATTGTGGTTGTACTTAAGAAGCCAGGGAAAGGAGACTACAGCACGCCAAAGGCGTACAGACCAATTGGCCTTTTGCCAATACTAGGCAAAATATATGAGAAGATGTTGGTGGCCCGCCTCAAATTCCACCTGATCCCAAGGATGAGTACTCGCCAGTACGGATTCATGCCCCAAAGGAGCACGGAGGACTCCCTCTATGCTCTAACGCAGCACATACGCAACAAGCTGGAGCTTAAGAAAATAGTGGTGCTGATATCTTTGGACATAGAGGGGGCCTTCGACAGCGCCTGGTGGCCAGCTATAAGAGTCCGTCTGGCTGAGGAAAAATGTCCAGTCGGATTGAGGAGGGTCATCGACAGCTACCTCAAGAGCAGGAAGGTCAAAGTCAGATACGCAGGTGAAGAGTACTGCAAAGCTACAAATAAGGGCTGCGTCCAGGGTTCCATAGGAGGACCAATATTCTGGAATCTTTTGCTGGACCCGCTTCTTAAAAGCTTGGAGGCTGGGGGTGTATATTGCCAGGCCTTTGCGGACGACGTAGTGCTTGTCTTCGATGGTGACACATCGCTGGAGATCCAGGGACGTGCCAATGCTGCTCTCGAACATGTTCGGGCGTGGGGCGTACAAAACAAGTTAAAATTTGCGCCTCAAAAAACCAACGCAATGGTTATAACTCGTAAATTAAAATACGACACCCCACGCCTGAGCATGGGTGGGACCGACATTGTCATGTCCAAAGAGATCAAAATCCTGGGTGTCTCTATCGATGAAAAGCTGACGTTCAACTCGCACGTCGCAAACGTCTGCAGAAGGGCGATAGGCATTCACAAGCAGCTAACCAGGGCGGCAAAGACCAGCTGGGGACTTCACCCTGAAGTCATACGAATAATATATGTGGCCACCGTAGAGCCGATCGTCCTGTACGCCGCCAGCGTATGGGCCCCGGCCGTTGGAAAGCTGGGAGTCATGAAGCAGTTGGGAGCAGTACAACGCGGTATTGCGCAAAAACTGTGCAAGGGATACCGGACGGTCTCCTTGAACTCTGCGCTGGTGCTGGCTGGGATACTGCCACTCGACCTCCGTGTTCGCGAGGCGGCATCGTTATACGAGGCCAGGAGGGGGGTACCCCAGCCAGTGCTTGGTGACAGGAGGGTGGAGCAGCCGGTCTCAGCAATGGAGGCCCCACACCCTGCGGAGCGTGCTGAGCTGGAGCTAGTAAGCCTGGTAAACCAAGAGCAACTTGATGCCCAGAACGAACTTGAGGTTCGTATCTTTACGGACGGGAGTAAGATTGGGGGCAAGGTTGGGGCTGCGCTCTCCATTTGGAGAGGAGAGGCCGAGACCAAAGCTCTCAAGCTTGCTCTTCCACACTACTCCACCGTCTACCAGGCTGAGCTTCTGGCGATATGCGTCGCAACCAGGGAAATCCTCAAGCACAGTGCGCAGTCGTTTGGAATCTTCAGTGACTCCATGGCAGCCCTCCAAACCATACAAAACCATGACCGACACCACCCACTGGCAGTGGAGGTAAGGGCCAATATCAGGTCCATGTCTACCCAAAACAAGGCAATTACCTTGTTTTGGATCAAAGCTCACGCGGGATTGGTTGGTAACGAAAGGGCGGACGAATTAGCCAAAAGAGCCGCTGAAGGTTCCAAACGAAAGCCCGACTACGACTTGTGCCCGGTCTCGTATGTTAAGCAATGCATTCGCGCGGTAACATTGGACGAGTGGAACCGTAGGTACAAATCCGGAGAAACTGCTTCTGTGACCAAATTGTTTTTCCCTGACGCAGTGGCGGCTTACAGGATAATCAGAAAATGCAAGATAAGTAACATAGTCACGCAAATCATGACGGGGCACGGTGGGTTCTCGGCGTACTTGAACCGTTTCAAGTGCAAACAGAGCCCATCGTGCATCTGCGACCCTGATGTCGACGAAACGGTGCCACATATATTGTTCAGCTGTCCCGTCTTTGACAGAGAAAGACTAGAGGCCGAGCATGTACTCGACACTAAAATTGATTCTGAAAATACATGTCAAATAATAGCGGGCAAGAAACGAGAGATCTTCTTGGAATATTGCGTAAAAATCTGTGAAAGGGTTGTGGAAAGAAACAAGAGTGCATAAGTAAAAATGTTTACGTGATATTATATAAAATATTAATGTTAAGCATTGAACATAAGAACTATAAAAATTGTAATTGTAATCGTAATTAATAAGAAAGTAATACTCTGTTAGCCTATAAATTATAATACCTATGTAAAACTATTGAAATAAGTTAGAATAAGTTAGTTATGATGGATAGACATAAAACATGTTGCTGTGTCTCCTGTAATAAAAAATAAGATACCTAGTTGTATGAATAATTATAAGAAATATAAGAATATTGTAAAAATAAGAAAGCCAGGAAGTAATGTAGTAGTTTATAGAAATAGATTAAGAAACCTGCAAAAATTAAAAAGTAACCATGTAGTAGTATTAAGAAATAGAATAAGATACCTGTACAAAATAAATAAAAAGCCAACCTGTTGTTTTTTCCCTGATGAAATATAATAAAGATAAAATAGCAGAATAGATAGTAAATATAAGGGCGTCCTACCCTTAAGAAAGAAAGATGAACGAATGCTAGAAAGATAAAGTATGCTGAATGAAAGTACGAGAGGAATAAATGCGAGAACTGGAATGAATGAGTTGCTTAGAATAGTCTCCGATTAAGTTGGAGATAGGAGAGATTTAAAAAAAAAAAAAAAAAAAAAAAAAAAAAAAAAAAAAACCTAACCTAACCTAACCTAACCTAACCTAACCTAACCTAACCTAACCTAACCTAACCTAACCTAACCTAACCTAACCTAACCTAACCTAACCTAACCTAACCTAACCTAACCTAACCTAACCTAACCTAACCTAACCTAACCTAACCTAACCTAACCTAACCTAACCTAACCTAACCTAACCTAACCTAACCTAACCTAACCTAACCTAACCTAACCTAACCTAACCTAACCTAACCTAACCTAACCTAACCTAACCTAACCTAACCTAACCTAACCTAACCTAACCTAACCTAACCTAACCTAACCTAACCTAACCTAACCTAACCTAACCTAACCTAACCTAACCTAACCTAACCTAACCTAACCTAACCTAACCTAACCTAACCTAACCTAACCTAACCTAACCTAACCTAACCTAACCTAACCTAACCTAACCTAACCTAACCTAACCTAACCTAACCTAACCTAACCTAACCTAACCTAACCTAACCTAACCTAACCTAACCTAACCTAACCTAACCTAACCTAACCTAACCTAACCTAACCTAACCTAACCTAACCTAACCTAACCTAACCTAACCAGTCACCCGCCGCCCGCGCGCCCGAACGGTCACGTTTCCGCGAGCTCCGTAGCGAAAAAATCAAGCTCCGCAGCGAAAAAATAGTGAAAAAATCAAGTCTGCGGACTTCCGTGTGTTAAAAACCCGTGCTATACATCAAAAGTTGCGCGCTGACGAGCCCTATCGAATGGTGTTTTCAAAATTAAAATCGGTCCAAAATTGGAATAAATATAACATAAAATAAGCGGAAAAAACGGTAAAAAACGTAAACAAAAGTGGAAAGTGGCGTGCGGCGCGAGATTAGTCGCGACGACCTATAAATTTTTAATTACCCAGTGAAGTGACACCTCAGTGCCTACATCCTTGTGAAATTTCGGATTTTTTGACCCCTCCTAAGAGGGCCATTTACCCCCTTTTACGGAGCGCGGGCGCAGCAAAAACCGAAAAAAGGTAAACATTGCGGGAGAAAATTCGCGAAACGCGATTAGTCGCGGTGACCTATTGTTTTTATTAGCTCAAAAGTAGTGCTAGCTCATGGACTATAACCTACAAAAAAGCTGGATTTTTTAAGTGACGGTAAATAACTTTCGCGGCACTTTTTCCGAAATCGGGAGTGAAATTGACAAAATCTCGTCGAAAAGCTCAAACTTTTTCTGAGTTGAGGGAAATTCCACCCGAAATAGTGATTAATAGTGATAAACTTAGTGCTCTCGACAATATTAGACCATTGGAAACAATTTTCCTTGAAGTCCTAGGCCTTAAATAGCGGCTAAAGGCGCCGCGGAAAATTCCACGCGCAGAAGAACTTGCGGGAACCAGTCCAGGAACGCGATCTTCAAGATCTGTGGACCTGAACAGGTACTTGGGTCAGTCAGCAACCACCCTGGAAATTTTCGCGAAGATCCTAGGACTCTAAGTGCCGAAACCAAGTATTTGCCGTCGTATTTTTATTTTTTCCACTCTAAAATATTTTTTAACATTCCCAGCATTATATTAATCATCCAATTTAAATTAGATTCAGTTAGAGTAGCTAATTGCCTATAATATAAAAAATCTGTGCTTAATTTCATTTCATTTTTCCATATAAAAACTAAATTTTTCCAAATTCACATTTTGTTCGCACGCTTCACGGTAACTTTGTAATTCTGTTGTTTACGCATCGGAAACCTAAATCTGGTCGTAACTTTGTCTAGGATAGACCTAGGCAGAAGGTGAAGCCGGATTTAGAGTTTTTGGAGCCTAAGCTAATAATCTGCAATTTTAGAATTTTAAAAAACCTTTAATTTAAAAAGTGCAATTTCAAAGTGCCATCGGGAGTGTTGAAAAATACTGCGTAGTACTGTTACGGATTAATTTTACTGTGTTCATTTAAGATATTCTAGAACTTTATTTGCGTTTTGTGTACTGTGTGTTTATGTGCATGAACCTAGAATAATCCTGTGTTTATATTTTATTAACAATTTTATTTTAATAATTCTTAGTTAATTTAAGCAAAACTGACCCGTATACGTAGGGACTTAAGGTTTCGATTTCTTTCCCTCTGGTGTTGGTTTAAATCTTATTAATTTCTCTTTTATTAAATAATTCTTTTATTACACCGTACTCGTAGGGATAAAAGGTCAATATTCTTTTCTCTGTGTTTTATTTATAAAACATATTGACTTTTATAAATCTAGGATTAATTACGCAGTAGTGACCCGTACGGGTAGGCACATAAGGCCAATTTTATTTCTTTTACGTGTTTACTTAAAACCGATTAATTAACTAAAATTTTAATTTTTATTACGCAAAATTGACCTCTATTTGTAGGGACATAGGGTCGATTTTATTTATTCTTATTTCCTATCGTGCTAATTTAAATCCTTTTACTACTTTTATCAGTCTAATTTAATTTACCCAATAGGGACCCGTATGTGTAGGGACATAAGGTCGATTTTCAGTTTTATCACGTGTTATCTAAATTTGATAAAATCATAACAATCACAAATTAATCTACAGAATTTAACCCATATTAGTAGAGACATAAGGTCAAATTTTAATTTTTTATATTATTAATTTTCTTCTAATTTCATTATAATTCTAAATTAAATTATTTAATAATGTTTTAGTATAGGATAAACGAACAACACCCTACCCGGATAGAAAGTCCAAAACTTTATTTTAAAAATTTTCAAATCATCATTAATTTCAAAGTCGGTTAAAAACTATAAAAATTAAGATAACTCGGAAACGGAGCGAGATAGCCCAATTTTGAGGTCGACCTACGTACACTAGTGTAACTAGTGTACGTGCCGAGGCTCCGGGGCACCTCCTCCATATCCCTCCAATTTAAATTTGATTTGGTTAATTTTTTATTTATATTTAATTTCAACTTTATTTTAACTATTTTTCAACATAATTCCTTAAAACTCATACACAGTAGTTCAGCAAGCTAGGGAGAACCAAGCCCCAAATCCCCCAGAGCAGCAAGCAAAATTTTTACATTTTCAAAAATCTTTAAGCCGCCACTAACTCTGAACCGACCTTCAAAAACTCAAATTTTAAAACGCTAATAACTCGAGAACGGAGCGAGATAGCCCGATTTTGAGGTCGACCTACGTACACTAGTGTAACTAGTGTACGTGCCGAGACCCCAGATCACCTCCTCCAGATCCCCCCGAATAAAATTTTATTATCTTTTGTTTATTTTTATTCTCAAAAATTTTAAATTTTACATTTTATTATAATTAAGTATTAGGTATTAAGTTAGGTATTAAGTAAGCTGTAGTAGGGACGTATACATCATACATAATACTTTTTTTTTTTTTTTTTTTTTTTTTTTTTTTTTTTTTTTTTTTTTTTTTTTTTTTTTTTTTTTTCTCTCGGCTATTGCCTATATTATAAGAACCCTAGGAGTAGTTACGCCCACTCAAAATGTTCAGAACGCCTAAAAAACCGGAGACAGAAGGGCTTCAGACCCCCCCACAGACTTCTTCTGAGGAGACAAATACCCTTAACCTCACTAAAATCATCACAACAACTCCGCTTAACATCATCATCCCACCTAAAGCCATAGTACCTACAGCAATAGTAGAAACGCCCAAGCAAAGGGACAGAGTAGGCGAAGCTAAGCTTTGCTTAATTAAAATCAAATCTCAGTTGAGGCTATCACGTAACACGAAGACGGAAATCAAAACCGAAATAACCTCGGCGGCAGAAAGTCTGTATCAACTAGTGAAGGAAGCAGGACAGGCCAAAAATAAGGAGGAACCCAATAAAAAGAAGGACCTGACTCCATCCCTGCAAGAGGAAGAAGAACCAGAAATCAATAAAACAGAATTAGAAAGACAGCTCATACAAAAACTAACGGAGCATAGTGACCAGATAGAAAAGAACAGGATAGAGATGGAACGCCTTAGGGAAACAATAGAGCTAAAACATAAGGACATAGAAGCAAGGGCAACCTACGCGAGTGTGGTGGCCGCTTCCCCGAGGAGGCAACTCCCGGAGCATGCGGCCATTCACTCGGTGGTCATAACCTCGACCAACGAGGAGCAAACAAGCGAACAAGTTATGGAGAAAATTAGAGAGGTAGTTAACGCAAAGGAGGAAGGCTTTCAGATAGATAGGGTACGGAAGGCAAGAGGCAGAAAAGTGATCCTGGGATGCAAGTCAAAAACAGAAGTAGATAGAGTTAAAGATAGATTAAGTAGAGAAGGTGCGGACCTGAGAGTCGAGGCGATAAAAAATAAAGACCCCTTAGTAATAATTAGAAATGTAAATAGGTATAATACTGAGGAAGATATAATTAGAGCGCTGAAAACGCAAAACAAAAATTTATTTAAAGATGTTACGGAAGAAGAATACAGGGCCGTCATTAGATATAAGAAAAATGCGCGGAACCCTCACCAGCAGCATGTGGTGCTGAGCGTGTCCCCCCAAGTCTGGGGCATCCTAACGGCAGCAAACTGCATACATATAGATATGCAGAGACTGAGGGCGGAGGATCAGTCACCGCTGGTCCAGTGCTCGAAGTGTCTGGGGTACGGACATACGAAGAAAACGTGTCATGAGGAAGAGGATAGATGTGCTCATTGTGGAGGGTCGCACTTCCGAACGGAGTGTACAGCGTACCATGCAAATGAGGCACCGGCATGTATAAATTGCACGAAGGCGAATATTGCAAATAATAGACACAACGCTTTCAGTTCGGACTGCCCGGTCCGGACAAAGTGGGAAACGTTAGCAAGATCCACGGTAGCCTACCAGTGCTGAGGTGGATACGGGCAGAAACCGGAATAGCACACAAGAACCAAGTAACCACCAGTATCGCGCGATACAAGCCAACCTGCAGAGGTGCAAACAAGCAACAGACGAGCTGATCGTAGAAGCAGCTAAAAGGAAGGTTGCGTTTGCACTTCTGCAGGAACCGTACACCGGCTCTGGCAAGAGAATGAAGTCCTACCAGGGCACCCGAACGATTCAATCGGAAGGAAATACGGACAAAAACAGCAAGTCCGCAATTGTGGTGTTCGATGACAATATTGATATAACCCAGTGCCCCAGGTTGACCACCGAAAACATTGTAGTGGCACGACTAAGAACTGAGGCCTGGAACGTTGTTGTCATCTCGGTGTACTTGGAGGGCGATGCACAAATAGAAGAAGATATCGAACACATACAAAAAGTAATAAAAGAAGTTGGAAATAAGAGCGTGATACTGGGAGGGGATGTAAATGCGTGGAACATATGGTGGGGGAGTAGGGACAATAATAGGAGAGGGGAAGAGTTGGCAGGAGCATTGGACGAGATGGAGCTGCACATTCTTAACCAGGGGTTCAAACCCACTTATGATTGTCACAGAGGAGGAAGGCATTTTGTCACAGAGGAGGAAGGCATTTCACAAGCTGTGTGGACATCACGGTATGCACGTCGGATATGCTTGGCAAAATCGTGAACTGGAGACTGGACGGTAACCTCACAGTGTCAGACCACAAGGCAATCCTGTTCGAAGTAAATATGAAAAAGTCAAAAGGTATAGACATTAAGAGAACAACTAGGATTTACAACACCAAAAAAGCAAAATGGACAGATTTCAGAACAGACATTACACAAAATTGGGAAAAAATAAACATAAATTTGGAAGAAATAACAAAAATAACCACAGAGGAAGAATTAAATAATAAAGTAGAAGAATATACTAAAGTCATAGAAGAAGCATGCAAACGAAATATACCTGAGGCCGGACATAAGAAAAGAGCAGGATTGTCTTGGTGGACAGAAGAACTGACACTGAAGAAAAAAGAGGTAAAAACTTTCAAGAAACGTATCCCAAACGCCGCTCAGGTGCGTAGAGAGAGTGTTGTCCAGGCATATCTGAACGTGAAAGAAGAGTACCGGCAGCTTGTGGAAAAAGCTAGAACAACAAGCTGGAAACAGTTTTGTGAGAAACAAGACAGGGAAAGCATGTGGGATGGGATCTATAGGGTGATAGGCCGCACGACTATTAGGCAGGAGGACACCCCCCTGATTCAAAATGGAAAGGTCTTGGAAGGTGAAGAGTCAGCCAGGGCTCTAGCGGAGGCATTTTATCCGGAGGACGATGCGCGGTCGGACAGTGTGGCCCATAAGGCAGTTAGGAGTAGAGCAGAGAAATTGAGTGAGGACAAAGGTGATGAGCTATCTGACCCCCCATTCACAGTAGAAGAGCTAATGAGCGCTACCGATAGCTTCAACCCAAAAAAGGCGCCAGGACTAGATGGGTTCACTGCAGACATCTGCAGGGCAGCCATAGCGTGCAAGCCGGATCTATTTTTGGCGTTGATCAACAAATGCCTAGATCTAGCGCTCTTCCCAACGGTATGGAAAGAGGCGGTTATAGTAATTCTGAGAAAACCAGGGAAGGATGATTACTCTAATCCCAAATCCTACCGGCCGATTGGGCTATTGCCGGTACTAGGGAAAATATATGAGAAGATGCTGATGAAGCGAGTCAGGTGGCATACCATCCGGCAGATGAGTCCCAGACAGTACGGGTTCACACCGCAGCGCAGTGCCGAAGACTCCCTCTATGATCTGATTAAACATATAAGATCTAAATTAAAAGAGCACAAAATAACATTAGTTATATCGCTCGACATAGAGGGGGCCTTCGACAGTGCTTGGTGGCCCGCTGTAAGGTGTAGGCTGGCGGAAACAAATTGCCCAGTAAATATCCGTAAAGTAATAGATAGTTACCTGACAAACCGTCAAGTCAGAGTGAGATACGCTGGAGCAGAAGCTCGAAAGGCGACCGAAAAGGGATGTGTCCAAGGTTCCATCGGGGGACCCACATTTTGGAACGTGTTGTTAGACCCGCTACTGCACAGCCTGGAAAAGGGAGGGAACTATTGTCAGGCGTTCGCTGACGATGTGGTTCTGGTTTTCTCCGGCGAAACGGCACTCGAGGTCCAGAGACAGGCGAATGCCGCCCTAAAACATGTCCAGGAGTGGGGTGAAGACAATAAGCTGAAGTTTGCGCCTCAAAAGACAAAGGCCATGATTATTACAAACAAGCTGAAGTACGACACACCACTTCTGAGCATGGGAGGGGTGGACATAGCCATGTCAAAGGAAATTAAAATACTGGGGCTGACCATCGATGAAAAGCTGACGTTCAATACGCACGTTGCGAATGTCTGCCGTAAGGCAATAAACATCTACAGGCAGCTAGCGAAGGCAGCCAAAGTAGAGTGGGGGATTTCGCCGGAGATAATCAGAACAATATACGTTGCAGTAATAGAACCCATTATTTTGTATGCGGCAAGCGCCTGGTCCTCAGCCGCTGAAAAATTAGGTATAAGAAAATTTTTAAATGAGGTTCAGCGCGGATTTGTGCAAAAAATGGTCAAATCTTATAGGACCACATCGCTCAACGCGGCTCTGTTGCTCTCGGGGATGCTTCCGCTGGATCTTAGGATCAAAGAAGCGGCCTCTCTATACGAAGTTAAGAAAGGACACTCGGTAAGAGTAGTCGGTGATAGGAGGGTAGAACGGCCGACACCATATGTGGACATACCACACCCAGCGACCCAAAGGGCCATAGATTTTAAATTGGTGGCGGACGATGCAGAGCTGGCCCAGCAAGAGGAAGCCAGATTTAAAATATATACCGATGGTAGCAAAATCTATAATAAAGTCGGTGCGGCTCTATCTTTTTGGGATGGAGCCGTTGAGATTGAAACCAAGAAACTCAAGCTGGACCAGTTCTGCACCGTTTATCAGGCGGAGTTACTGGCGCTGGTGAGGGCTACCGAGATTGCGACCGAACGGTCTGGTGGTAGCTTTAACATCTACAGCGACTCTAGGTCGGCTCTTGAGGCGATTACACGCGGTGTTTCCCTTCACCCCCTCGTAGTAGCAGTAAGAGAAAACATCACAAAAGTTCTCGAACAGAATAAGATAATCAGACTCTTTTGGATTAAAGCACACGTGGGGTTGGAGGGGAACGAAAGAGCAGACGGATTGGCAAAAGAGGCAGCTGTAGGTTTGAAGACAAAGCCAGACTATGATGGATGCCCGGTATCCTTCATCAAGCGTCAGATACGTAACGACACGTTAGAGGTGTGGCACCATAGATATGCAGACGGAACCACCGCGTCTACTACGAAGATGTTCTTCCCCGATGCGCTGAGCGCTTATAGGCTCATAAAAAAGATACAGCTCAATCCGCTGCTGGTGCAGGTGTTGACGGGGCACGGCGGATTCTCCGAGTACTTGCACCGATTCAAGCGCAAGGACAGTCCGGCGTGTCCCTGCGACACGGGCAGTAGCGAAAGCGTGGAGCATATCCTAGTAGAATGCCCAATTTACGCAAACATAAGATATAACCTAGAGGCAGAGATTAATCAAAACCTTAAGAAAGAAAATTTAGCAGATATCATTGGTAGTAAAAAACATAGGGAGGATTTTATAGACTTTTGTCAAACTGTAGCAATTAAGGTGATTGAGAGAAATAAAAATTAATGCACTATTGTGTTTTTAGGTATATTTTGCTATATTGTTGTGTTAATTGTGTGATATTATTTTACTGTACTTTCTCGATTTTATTTTATTATGTAGACTGTATTTTGTCAAATTGTGTTATTATACTTGTACTCTGTAGATATTGTTTTATTATTTTGTTTGTATTTTTGCTTTTGCTCAGTATATATTGTGTTTATTATAAGGTAGTTAGTTTTATTAGAATAATGTAGGAATAAGTAAGTTAAGTTAAATATTAAGGCAAATAGATATAAGATAAAATTAGAGGTAAAGCAACACAGTTGAAAATAGTTTTATAAATGTATATATTTTTTAGAAAAGATAGGGCCTAAATGGCAAAGTGTATTAATAATTGTAGATAAATATGATTAATTGCATAACAGTAGTGTAAGAGATTGTTTTAAGGACAAGGGCACAATAAAGTGCGAAAATTTTTCTATGTATAAGAAAGTAGATTTGAAAATATAAATAATTGTAGTAACAAAAATTGTAACCGCACAGACGGATTTATATTGATAGTAGTTTTTAAAATAGGCACTGGTCTCTCCTTAATTGGAAGACATACCAGTGGGAGTTCTGTAATCTCTAATAAAAAAAAAAAAAAAAAAAAAAAAAAAAAAAAAACCTAACCTAACCTAACCTAACCTAACCTAACCTAACCTAACCTAACCTAACCTAACCTAACCTAACCTAACCTAACCTAACCTAACCTAACCTAACCTAACCTAACCTAACCTAACCTAACCTAACCTAACCTAACCTAACCTAACCTAACCTAACCTAACCTAACCTAACCTAACCTAACCTAACCTAACCTAACCTAACCTAACCTAACCTAACCTAACCTAACCTAACCTAACCTAACCTAACCTAACCTAACCTAACCTAACCTAACCTAACCTAACCTAACCTAACCTAACCTAACCTAACCTAACCTAACCTAACCTAACCTAACCTAACCTAACCTAACCTAACCTAACCTAACCTAACCTAACCTAACCTAACCTAACCTAACCTAACCTAACCTAACCTAACCTAACCTAACCTAACCTAACCTAACCTAACCTAACCTAACCTAACCTAACCTAACCTAACCTAACCTAACCTAACCTAACCTAACCTAACCTAACCTAACCTAACCTAACCTAACCTAACCTAACCTAACCTAACCTAACCTAACCTAACCTAACCTAACCTAACCTAACCTAACCTAACCTAACCTAACCTAACCTAACCTAACCTAACCTAACCTAACCTAACCTAACCTAACCTAACCTAACCTAACCTAACCTAACCTAACCTAACCTAACCTAACCTAACCTAACCTAACCTAACCTAACCTAACCTAACCTAACCTAACCAGTTCCCCCGCAGCCCTCGCGGTGGTCGGATCGGTTTTAAAGGTGCTCCGCACATAAAAATTCGAAAAAGTGGTAAAAAGTGCTCCGATTTCAAAGATTTAAGTGTTGTTGTGTAGAGGCAAGTTGCCCCCACCCTCACGAGTTGAAAGTGTAAACCGGATTGCAGTGCTGAAAAAAGTAAAGTCCAAAAACCCCTTATTTAGAGGTTAAGTGTTTTTTAACAATAACGTTTGCCGCATTTGCGGAAAAACTAAAGCGACGACCATATGTTTTTATTTTAAAAACTACAGTGTAACTACGACACCTACGCTCCGGACCCCTCCGGGGTCACCTCTATTCAGGATTTCCTTTGGAAACTGGGAAAATCTGAAAAAGCACGTGGACTGAAAAACCGAACCGGACCTGTCAGCCCCCTGAAATTTCTGCGGTGCAAAGGGGACTTGGAAATAAGGACAATTACGCAAGTACCAGATTTTTAAATTGAATACTTTTTGTTTAAATAAATAAAGAAAACTCCAAGTTTGGATGCTTATAACTTCAGAAGTAACAACAAAATTAAAAAATTTCAAGTGCTATCTGTTGCGCGCTCATTAGAAGAGGACATCCTGAGAAGCCCAGATTTTTATCTTGTATAGTTTTAATATAGTGTAGAAATAAGTGTAAAATATGTATAATTGTAAATTTTTATAGGTTTTAATTTTAATTTCTACATTTTTAAATTGTCCCCGTATTGTGCTCTATCTAACCTTAATTTAGACATTTTTTCCAAATTTTTCCGATAAGCAGTTTTAAAGTTATTGATTTTTTAAGCATTTTTTGATTTTAAATAGAAACAAATAGAAAAAATAACTTTTTGACCATAGATTTGGCTTTAGGGGGTGTAGTTCAGGTGTTTTAAGCCCGAACTCGAACCCAGTAGCTTCAAATTCAACGTAAATAGCTTTTTTCAGGTTTTTGGTTATTTTGGTTTTAATTTTAAATAATTAATATCTCCGAAGCTACTGGACGTAGAGCGACCGGATTTGCGTAATTCTAAGTGGCGTAGACGAGGGAACAATTCCTATATTTTTCAGTCGTTTTCAGGACCTGAAATTTTTCAGCCCTGAAAAAATTTTGAAGGTTAGGGGAAGTGCAGCTGAGCTCAGCATTTTTGACCGCGTTTCTCTGGGACAAACGGTCGCGGAGTTATAGCCTGCCAAAACCGTCATTTGACAGTTGTTTGACATTTGTCAAAAACTTTGACTGGGCGTAGCTCCGGTTCCGGGGGTCGCAGAGACTTGCCGATTTTGCAGTTCTGTTCAGAGGGGCAACCCTTACCTGACCCACCCGTTTTCAGGGGATTCGGAGCTGAAGAATTTCAGGCACCTGAAAACTGGCTAGCGACTTGGAGCGGGACAAGCCGAGCCAGAAAAGTCCGGGCACGAGGGTTCTGCGACCGTTGTGGGGGTAGATATACTGGTTTGAAATTCGACTTTGACAGCTCCCGAGCTGTCAAACCGTTTTTTGGACTCGTGTATCTCCCGAACCGGGGGTCGTAGAGGGCTCGCGTTTTCTTCGGTGACGTTGGCAGGCTCTTCCCAATCTGTCTCGACGGCTTTCAGGAGGTTTCAGGAGTTTGACAATTTTCAGGCTGAAAATAGTTCCGGTGGATAGGTCTCACCGTGTCAACCTCGGGGAGCCCAAGCACGAGTGCTTTTGGTCCAGCGGTTCCGGAGAGATCCCAAAAAACCACTTTTCGGTTTTTGCCTAGGCAAAAAACCAAGTTTTTTGGGACGCGATAGCTCCGGAGCCCCCTGTCGGAACTGCGCCGAGTTTGGGTTCATTTTGCAGGGCTCGGAGGGGGCTATCCATTGGTGTTACAAAATCGACTCTACATAGAGCTCGTAAGATTTTCAAAAATTTTTTGTGCCTGCACCTGTAACCTTCTCAACTACAGTAATATTAAGACTCTACATAGAGCTGCTCTACCGAAAAACCAGAAAGATAGGTTTTTACGACCCAATCTCGACTTTGTAGACTCAAACCTAGGTTGAGTACCGGTAGAGACGGCTGTTTTGTATATTTTAATTTAATTTTAGGTTGTAAATTATAGTTTAAGACTCGGTTTTGTTTCTTTTGAACGCCGGATTATATTTTATTTTATTTATCGTCCTTATTGACGCAGTTATTTTATACATATTGACGCATACCCACCAACATGTTCGGCTTTAGAACCCCGTCTAATGATAAAGATGGCGAAAAGTCGCCGTCAAGACCTGGGGCAGTTGCCCCTCTCAACGTTAGACGTAGCATAGGGGAGTGGGAAGCCACCAAGACTAGCCCCAATAAAAATGACACCTTCAGCATAGACAAGACGTTGCAGGCCGGCCCTGCGAATACAAAGACAAAGTCTGCCTTGGCCCAGGAGAGCAAAGCGACGACTACCACTTCATTAAGAAGGTCTGTCGAAAAAAGCTCTCCACCTAAGGTTAAATATGTGGACAGGACCTCGGAGGCTAAAGCCTGCCTGACCAAAACCAAGCTAAACCTAAGCAGCTCTCGAAACACAAAGACGGAGTTAAAAACAGCCATCTCCGAAGCTGCGGAGAGACTGTTTCAATTGGTCAGGGAGGCTGAAGCAGAATTGAAGGTTGTCAAACTAAAACTGACAAAAGAGGGACCGGGGACTGCTGAACCTAAACCACCGCTCATTACAAACCCATCTTCTCCGGATGGAAAGGACGCGAGCAGTGTGTTGCTCAAAACATTGGAGCAACACACTAAGCTCCTTGCGGAGAGTAACAGTCGCATCGAGGAACTGAAGGAGAGGATGGACCTCCAAAAAGAAATACTGGAGAAGGCCAGTTACGCGAGCATTGCCGCAACCGGAGCTGTAAGGTCACTGCCAGGGCGCGGTACCTTGCACTCGGTTGTGGTGGCCTCGAAAGATGAGACAGAATCGGGCGAGGAAGTCCTTGAAAGAATCAAGAAAGCAGTGAACCCCAACGAGGGATGGGTTAAGGTGGAAAAAATAAGGAAGGCCAGGGATCGGAAAATTATAATGGGTTTTGAGACAAAAGAAGAGAGGACAAAGATGAAGACCCGACTCCAAAAGGAAGGAGTGGACCTCACCGTCGAGGAAGTCAAGAACAGGGACCCGCTTCTGATTCTCAGGAACGTCTTGGTTGTAGACACCGATGACGACATAATTAAGGCCCTGAGAAACCAGAACAAGGGTGTTTTTGACGGCCTCGACGATGAGGAAAACAGAGTCGAGGTTAAGTTTAGGAGAAGGACGCGCAACCCACACGTTGGTCACGCCATCATCTGTGTCTCGCCCACCATCTGGCGAAGAGCTCTGGAGGGTGGTCCGCTGCGCATAGGTTTTCAGCGGATTAAAGTTGAAGACCAATCTCCGTTGGTGCAGTGCACCCGTTGTCTCGGCTTTGGGCACGGCAAGCGGTTCTGCAAGGAGCCTGCGGACCTCTGCAGCCATTGTGGAGGCCCGCACATGAGGTCGGAGTGTCCGGATTGGCTTGCAGGCTCACCACCCGCTTGTCGTAACTGTGCAAAATCCAAGCTTGCGCATGGCACGCATAATGCGTTTAGCCACGACTGCCCAGTGCGTATAAAATGGGATGACGTGGCCAGGTCGACTGTGGCATATTGTTAAGGGCACCCCACGAGTAAACACCCCCTATGGAGTATTGCAGGCCAACCTCCAACGAAAAAAGCTTGCCACCAATGAGCTTTTTATTGAAGCTACGAAGCGTGGAGTAGCTGTGGCGCTTCTGCAGGAACCGTACGTGGCCGGGGCTGGAGTTATGAAGAGTCACAGGGGCGTTAGAATCTTCCAGAACACTGGCATAGGAGGTGGGACTGTGAAAGCAGCAATAGCTGTCTTTAACAGCGACCTTGTAGTCAAGCAGTACCCGAAACTCACCACCAACAACATCTCGGTGGTGGGAATCCTGACCAGTGCTTGGGAGATCACGTTTGTCTCTTTTTACTGTGAGCCAGACCAGCCTATCGAGCCCTACTTAGAACATCTAAGGCGAATAGGGCTCGTCGTCGGTTCCGGGAAGCTGATCGTTGGAGGGGACGCCAATGCAAAAAACATATGGTGGGGCAGCCCGAAGAACGACCTCAGAGGAGAGGAAATGGTAGGAACTCTCGGAGAACTTGGCCTAAACATACTCAACCGAGGGGAAATTCCGACCTTTGACACCATCCGAGGAGGGAAGCGGTACAGCAGCTTTGTGGATGTTACTGCCTGCTCCAACAACATCCTGGATATGGTAGATGACTGGAGGATCGACGAGGGTCTCACGAGCTCGGACCACAACGGCATTGTGTTTAATATTCTCTTGGAGAAATCCAAGGGAATCAAAATTGAAAGAACCACGCGTAAATATAACACCAGGAAAGCCAATTGGTCCGAATTCCATGAGAAATTCGGGCAATTGAAAATAGAAAATAACTTGACAATTGCTGGAATTGATCAAATTAAAAATAAACAGGACATAGACATAACCATCAAAAACCTCAACAAAACAATAGACAAAGCTTGTAAACTAACAATGCCAAGCAAGAAAATAACAGAAGAACTCACCTTGCCGTGGTGGTCCGAGAGACTCGCAGGGATGAAGAGGTTAGTCACTACCATGAGGCGCAGGATCCGCTGTGCCGCCCCAGTCCGGAGGCAGAAGGTCGTTGATCAGTACCTGAAACAGAAAGAAGAGTATGAGTCGGAAGTGGCCAAAGCTCAGACCGAGAGTTGGAAGGAGTTCTGCGGGAAGCAGGATAGGGAGGGGGTCTGGGAGGGAATTTATAGGGTAATAGGAAGAACACAGCGCAGGGAAGAGGACCTGCCATTGGAATGGAACGGTGATGTGCTAGACGCGAAGGGCTCAGTGAAGCTCCTAGCTGAAACTTTTTACCCAGATGACTCCCCTGAGAGTGACAATCCCCATCACCGTTCTATCCGGTCGAAAGCCAAACACGTGAACGGTGGGGAACAACATGATTGCTGCGACCCACCGTTTACAATGGCCGAGTTAAGAAAGTCGGTAGAGTCCTTCAACCCAAAGAAGGCGCCGGGCTCTGATGGCTTTACGGCCGACATTTGCCGCGAAGTCGTGGGTAACGACCCGGGTTTATTCCTTGGACTCCTGAACAGGTGTCTGGAACTCAGGTGTTTCCCCGCACCCTGGAAGGAGGCAACGGTAGTCATATTAAGAAAGCCAGGCAAAGATAACTACCACACTCCCAAGTCATATAGGCCGATTGGTCTATTGCCTATACTGGGTAAAATCTTTGAGAAGATGCTGGTGGGCCGCCTAAAATTCCATCTTTTACCGAGGATGAGTACCCGCCAGTACGGATTCATGCCCCAGAGGAGCACCGAGGACTCCCTCTATGCTCTTATGCAGCACGTACATCATAAGCTAGCACAAAAAAGAATAATTACACTTGTATCTTTAGACATAGAGGGAGCCTTCGATAACGCCTGGTGGCCAGCAGTTCGTGTCCGTCTGGCGGAGGAAAAATGTCCGTTAAACCTTAGGCGGGTCATCGACGACTACCTCGACGACCGAAAAGTCTCCATTAGGTACGGCGGGGAAGTTTACACCAAGGGCACCAGCAAGGGCTGCGTGCAGGGCTCGATTGGTGGCCCTATTCTTTGGAACTTGCTCCTAGACCCCCTGCTCAAAGCGCTGCAGAGTAGCGGGATTTACATCCAGGCATTCGCGGACGATGTCCTACTAGTCTTCGATGGGGAGACTGCGCTGGAGGTGGAGGTAGCAGCCAACGCCGCTCTCGCTCGTGTTCTGGCGTGGGGTGTCGAAAATAAGCTTACTTTTGCACCTCATAAAACCACAGCAATGGTAATAACAAGGAAGCTGAAGTTCGACACGCCACGCCTAAGCATGGGGGGGACAGACATCGCCCTAGCGAAGGAAATGAAAATATTAGGTGTTACAATAGACAGTGGCCTGACATTCAACACTCACGTCTCGCTCGTATGCAGGAGGGCAATTGGAATTTACAAACGGCTGTGCAGAGCCGCAAAGGTCAGCTGGGGGCTAAGCCCCGAAGTTATTAGAATCATCTATGTGGCGACAATAGAGCCCATAATCCTTTACGCTGCTAGCGTCTGGGCTCCAGCAGCCAAAAAGCTGGGCATCCAGAAGCAGCTTCGGAGCGTCCAGCGCGGGATTGTTCAGAAAATGTGCAGGGCATACCGCACGGTCTCCCTACACTCTGCCCTGGTGCTGACTGGGATACTCCCACTCGATCTTCGTGTCCACGAAGCAGCTGCACTCTATGGAGCCAGGAGGGGAGTACCCCAGCCAGTACTGGGGGGTAGGGAAGTGGAGCGGATGGCACCCGCGCTGGAGGCCCCGCACCCTGCAGAGCAAACGTGCCTTGAGTTCGGAAGCCTGGTAGACGAGGATCAGTATAACGAGCACAGCAATTATGCTGTGCGTATTTTCACCGACGGCAGCAAAATTGAGGGCAAAGTCGGGGCGGCGCTATCCTTGTGGAATGGCGCCGCCGAGGCGAAAGCCCTCAAGTTTGCTTTGCCGTCCTATTGCACCGTCTACCAGGCTGAACTTCTGGCCCTACATAGAGCGGCGGGAGAGGTGCTCAAGCATAGTGAAACCACGTTCGGCATCTTCAGCGACTCCATGGCGGCCCTTCAATCGGTGACCAACTCAAGCTCCCCCCACCCCTTGGCTGTGGAAACTAGAGACGCTCTGCGCCGATGCAAGCTCCAGAACAAGCGCGTCTCGCTGTTCTGGATCAAGGCCCACGTGGGGTTGGTGGGAAACGAGAGAGCCGACCAGCTCGCCAAGGAGGCAGCCTTGGGGTCGAAGAAGAGGCCGGACTATGATCAGTGTCCCGTTTCATTCGTCAAGCGAGTAATCCGGTCGGAGACGCTTGGCGAATGGAACGGGAGATATAGATTGGGTGACACAGCTTCGGGCACAAAAATCTTTTTCCCGGATGCTGTGGAAGCGTACAGAGTGGTACGCAAGATGACCCACGACAGCATGACAACGCAGATTCTGACGGGGCACGGTGGGTTCTCCGCATACTTGAAACGCTTCAAGTGTAAGGAGAACCCATCGTGCGCCTGCGAACCTGGCGTTGAGGAGACGGTTCTGCACATCCTGTTCAGTTGCCCAATGACTGAAAGGTTACGATTCGAGACTGAGCAGCAACTGGGTGTTGAATTGAACGCTCAGCAGGCACCGCACTTAATGACGGGAAGATGCAGAGATATGTTTATGAAATACTGTTGTCAAATAGCATCCCTAGTAGTCAAAAGAAATAAAACCGAATAAGAAAATATGCTGTCACGATATACTGCGTTATATTTAAGAATAGCATAAAAGTAATTAGTTGTATAATAGTCTAAGTATAATGTAATTAAGTGTTTAACATTCAGAAGTTGAAGTGAAATAAAAACTGCTCCCGTCCCTAATGGACCCGGAAAACAATTCTAGTGATATAATTTGAATAAGTGTAAGAGATGCTCCCCCCTACTCTGTAGGACCTGTATAAATAAACTATATGTAAATATAAGTTTTTAAAATGTAATACGTTTAATAAATAAAAAAGCGCGGAATTCCAATTCCTGTGTGAACGAACCGCTCCCATGCAAGACCTATTAGATAAAATATTAACAAAGAATTAAATGTTAAAAATTGTTAAACAGCAATAGCATATAACTAGATCTAAGAGTTTGTAAAATATCATAAGAATAAAAATAAGAACCTTGCTATGTATAAAAATATAAAACTAGAAGTAAGTATCTGTAAAATAGATTAAGTAACACTATGTATACATGTATAAGAAATGTAAAAATAAAAGTTTTGTCCCTGGCTTTTCAATAAAACAAAGATGGATAGTTAGATAGCTAGATTGTAGTTGGGAATCCCACCCATAATAGACACAAATGAGGATGTATGAGAGAAAGATTAAGTATGAGGAATGAAAGTGCGAGAGGAATAGATGCGAGAACTAGAATGAAAGTATAGCTGAGAATAGACTCCAACCATGTTGGGGGTAGAAGTGTTAAAAAAAAAAAAAAAAAAAAAAAAAAAAAAAAAAAAAAAACCTAACCTAACCTAACCTAACCTAACCTAACCTAACCTAACCTAACCTAACCTAACCCAGTTCCCCCGCAGCCCTCGCGGTGGTCGGATCGGTTTTAAAGGTGCTCCGCACATAAAAATTCTAAAAACCGGTATAAAGTGCTCCGATTTTAAAAATTTAAGTGTTGTTGTGTAGAGGCAAGTTGCCCCCACACCCACAAGTTGAAAGCGAAAACCGGATTGCAGTGTTGTGAAAGTTGCCTGTGAAAAACCTCAATTTTAGAGGTTAAGTGCAAAAGTTCAACTCTAAAAACGGAAACGCTGCCGAAACAAGAGCGACGACATACCTTTTTTCCACCGGAACCCGGTGGACATTTTGGTCCCCGACCATCTGGACCACACCGAGACAGCGAGCCACCACGCCTGAAGGAGATATTCAGGTTTTTCCAAAAAACACGTGGCCTGAAAAAGCGGAAGGAAAGGAGATAGCGGCGTGAAATTTTGCACCAGCTAGGACCTCTATATTATAAGGCGAGTGCAAGTTAAATTCGAATTTTTGCCCCCCCACAAACTTTTATACTGCTATAAGAAGATCACAACTTTGGACTCTTATAACTCCAGAAAGAAGAGAGTTATCGAAAATCCGCTACTGCAGCCCGTTGCGCGCTCATTAGTTGACCTTAAGTTCTTAGTTTTCGACGCGCGCCTGCTGCTCCTTAAGAGCAACGTGCTCCTCCAGCTCTTGTTGGAGCTGCGTCCGCCGGGCCAAGCTCAACTCGCGTTGGGCGTCCGCAAGACCCACGTCGTGGGTGTCCGCTGCAACGACCGGCTTTTTGGCCTTCGCCTTCCGCTTTCGCTCCTTTGCCGAACCTGAGGACCCGTCGGACCCTTCTTTCAGGAAGGCCCGCTTTCGAGAACGAGTCTCGACCTCCATAGAGCTCGCATCGGACTCAAACACAATGGACTCAGTGTCCGAGTCCGCCGTGTCAAAGAAGCTAGCCGCAGACGGCGCGCGGCTAGCCTCTGACGCCGAAGCGTCGGGTTGGCCCTGAAAAGGGCCTTTGGGTTGGCCCTGAGAAGGGCCTTTTGGTTGGCCCTGAGAAGGGCCTTTTGGTTGGCCCTGAGAAGGGCCTTTTGGTTGGCCCTGAAAAGGGCCTTTGGGTTGGCCCTGAGAAGGGCCTTTTGGTTGGCAAGTACAAGTTAAAATCGCAACAATCGCACAGCTCACTTTGGCCGTACCCAGTCTGCCACTCCGTTACGGTGGTCAGAACTGGGCCGTTTCCAGGGGATACGACGTGGACGTAAGAGCTGTGTGGGGATCCCCCAACCTAACCTAACCTTTTTTTTTTTTTTTTTTTTTTTTGGTTTCGCTGGGAAAAAATGCATTACGCATACCCGCCCATTGGGGGAATGGGGGGCTATGTGGGACTCCCCGGGCAAGCCCGGTATACCCACTAAAATAACCCAGCGGCACTCCCGCATCGTCTGAGTGGAGGAGGACTGGGAAACCGGCACAGCCTTTACCTCCAGTCCTCCGCCGACGACTGCCCACCTTTATGGCGGGCCCTTCACGCCCCTCCCTTAGTGGAGGGGCCCGGGAACGCACGACGAGGGTGGTGATTGTGCAATGCAGACGAGAGGCGCCCCCACGCCTGTCGCCCGCTAATCACCACCAAGAGGTGGGAGGAGGCGATCGTACAACCGCCCACCCCCCACCCCTTCTCCGCCGCCTCCTTCCGCGACATGGCGTCGTCGCAAAAGGAGGCAACCGCCGCCCAGGCCCTCCCGATCCCCAGCATGGAATTTACCACACCGGGAAGCGAGAGGACCTGTCAGGGCACGGCGCAACTACGCCCCCGCTGGGCACACCTAGACGGTGTGCTGCGCCGTGCCCTCCACCGCGCTGGACCCTGTGGACTTTGGACACCCCGGCCCTCCACCCACGGTCCCCTACGTTGCGGCATCTGGCCCGCGAAAGGCCAGACGCCGCCCTCCGCGTCTGCGGCATCCGGCCCACGAAGGCCAGACGCCGCCCACCGCGTCTGCGGCGGCGCGTCGTGACCGACGCTCCGCCGCCTCCTCCTTTCACCGACTTGTCCCTGCCGACCATCCCACGCCAAAGGAGGGCCGGCAACGACAAGTCACCTACCTAACCTACCCCTACCTACCTACCCAGACTAGCCCAACCCCCATGTCGCATCTGGTGTGTCCTCTGCTAATCAGAGGAACACCCAGAGCGACATCCCCCCCCTGTCAGGTTATTCGCCACCGCCAACAAGAACCCACGAATGGGAAGTTATTGACGGTGCCCAGAGTGCACCAGCCCAGCGGGTTGCTCTTCTCCCCGGACGTATCCGAAAGAGACCAGCAACCAACTAGGCCAACGTGGAGGTTACCTGACCCGCACCCCAACCTAACCTTTTTTTTTTTTTTTTTTTTTTTTTTTTTGGTTTCGCTGGGAAAAAATGCATTACGCATACCCGCCCATCGATGGGGGGCTATGTGGGACTCCCCGGGCAAGCCCGGTATACCCACTAAAATAACCCAGCGGCACTCCCGCATCGTCTGAGTGGAGGGGGACTGGGAAACCGGCACAGCCTTTACTTCCAGTCCCCCGCCGACGACCGCCCGCCTTTACGGCAGGCCCTTCACGCCCCTCCCTTAGTGGAGGGGCCCGGGAACGACCGTGTGTGAGTGCTCGACCGTTCCCGCCCAACGAGGGTGGTGACTAGTGCAATGCGGGCGAAAGGCGCCCCCGCGCCCGTCGCCCGCTAGTCACCACCAGGAGGTGGGAGGAGGCGATCGTATAACCGTCTCCTCCCACCCCCTCTCCGCCTGCGGAGCGGCGGCGCGAGAGGATCGTCCTCCCGCGCACGCTCCGCCGCCTCCTTTTGCGACATCACATCCTCGCAAAAGGAGGCAACCGCCGCCCAGGCCTCCTCACTCCCCAGCATGGAGTTGACCACGCCGGGAAGTGAGAGGTCCTGCCCAACAACTTGGTTCAAGGCACGGCGCAGCTCAGCCCAGGCTGGGCACACCTCGAGGGTGTGCTGCGCCGTGTCTTCCGCCGCGCCGCAGTCGTGGCACGCCGGGGTCTCCTCCCTCCGGATCCGGTGCAGGTGCGTTCCGAAACAACCATGTCCGGACAACACCTGCACCAAACGGAATGAGAGGAAACCGTGGGGCCGCTCGAGCCAGTCCTGCAAGACTGGACCGAGCGCGTCCAACGTCCGGCGGCCAAAGGTGGCGGTGGCGAGGTCCTCCGTCCAATGATGGACGATTGCGTCCCTCGCCTCCCGCCGCACGGCCTCCCGCTCCTCACCGGCGGGGCGCTCCCCGAGCGCCTTCCGCCGCACCGTCCACTCGTACACTCTGGCGAGCACCCATGCCTCCAACTCCCAGGGAGGGGTGCCAGCCAGAGCGCACGCCGCCGAGAAACCCACTGAGCGGTAGGACCTCGCCACCCGCTGTGCAATGGCCCTTTGTGGCCTGCGGATGGCGGTCGCATTCTCCCTCCTGTGCTCCGCCCAGGATTTCCGGAGAAAAGCCGGAAAAACGAAAAACACGTGGTCTGAAAAAACCTCAACGGGACGCGTCAGCTGCCTGAAAAATTTCAGGACCGAAGAGGCTCTAAAGGGAGGTACATTACTGCAAGTACTAGATTTTTAAGTTGGATACTTTGCCAGATATAAATATATAAATATTGCAACTTTGGACATCTATAACTCCTGAAAGGGAGACAAATTCGAAGATCTTCAACTGCTATCTGTTGCGCGCTCATTGGAGGAAGACATCCCGAGAAGCTCAGATTTTTAGCTTGTATAAATTTAGCGTAGTGTATAAAAAAGTATAAAAAGTATAAAACTGTAAATTTTTATAGGTTTTAATTTAAATTTCAAAATTTTTAGATAATCAACGTTTAGTACTTTATTTAAGCTTAATTTAGATATTTTTTCCAAATTTTTCGGATTAGCGGTTTTAAAGTTATCGATTTTTTAAGCATTTTTTGATATAAAATAGAAATAAATAGAAATAATTACTTTTTGACTACAGAATTGGCTCTAGGGGGTGTATTTCAGGTGGAATAAGCCCAAAGTCGAGCCCTCTATCTTGTATTTTAGCGGAAATAGCTTTTTTCCGCCATTTTGGTTTTTATGGTTGCCGTGTAAATCCTAGAATATCTCCGAACCTATTGGGCGCAGAGAGACCGGATTTTCGTACTTCCCAGCGGTATACAAGCGGGAAAAAATTGTGTATATTTTCAGGAGTTTTCAGGATCTGAAAATTTTCAGCCCTGAAACCTTTTTTGGCGGATAGGGGAGGTTGAGCCAGGCATAGCATTCCAAGCCGCGTTTCTCTGGGGTAAACGGTTGCGGAGATATAGCCACCCAAAGTCGGGTTTTGACAGTTACCCCCACTATTTGGGAAACTTTGGCCCGGCATAGCTCCGGATCCGGGAGTCGTAGAGACCTGCCGTTTTCACAGTGGTGTTTGGGGAGACAACCTCTGTCCGATCCACGCGGTTTCAGGCGTTTTGGAGCTGAGAATTTTCAGGAGCCTGAAAACCGGTTTACGCGTCGGAGCGGGACGAACCAAGCTAAACAAGTCCAAGCTCGGGTGCTCTGCGATCGCTGGGAGGGAAGTTATACCGGGTTGAAAATTGACTTTGACAGTTCACGAACTGTCAAACCATTTTTTGGGCTCGGATAACTCCCGAATCGGGGGTCGTAGAGGGCTCGGGTTTTCTCTGGGGACATCGGCTGGCTCTTCCCAATCCTTCTGGAGGGGTTTCAGGGGGTTTCAGGACTCAAGAAATTTTCAGGCTGAAAATAGTTTCGGTGGGTAGGCCTCACCGTGCCAACCTCGGGAAGCCCAAGCACGAGTGCTTTCGGACCGGCGGTTCCGGAGAAAACCCAAAAAACCACTTTTCGGTTGCCGTTTGGGCAAAAAACCAAGTTTTTTGGGACGCAATATCTCCGGAACCCCTTGGCGGAACTGCGCCGAGTTTGGGCTCATTTTGGAGGGCTCGAGGGGGGCTATCCATTGGGGAGACAAAATCAACTCTACATAGAGTTTGGGAAAGTTTAAATTTTTCTCTGTTCTAGAGTAAGTGAACTAGATACTCGTTGTCATTTTGTCGAACTTTTGGGATATGTCTAAGAACATACCCCCTCCAAAGCGCGCCGCTAGGGTGGCGGCTCCGGCCCCTCCTGCTGCGCAACGCACCAGATCTAGAGCTGTGGTTAGAACGGTCGAGCCAGAGAGTTGTGCCATGGCTCGCGGCCCAGACCTGCCTCAGAAACCTGCGCAGCCTCTCGGGATCGCGGAACCTCTTGAGCAGGTCCCAGGTAATACGGTGTGTGCGGAGCTCCCCCTGGGAGAGGAATGCGGCGCCCGGGAACTGGACACACATAATGAGCCTGAGATTCCCTCGGAGTCGGAGACCTCGGAGGCAGAGGACCCGCCTCTATCCTCCACACCCATTAGAGCTACAGCTAGACCTGCCCCATCCGAACTGCGCATTCAGACGCAGATAAGGCAAGCGTTGGCGGCCGGTCCGGCGGAGGTTCTGGCGCAGCGAGACACGGAGCCTGCATATGTAGACACTGACGACTGCGACTCCGATGCCTCGTTTAACTCCTGCGACTCCACCAGAACTGTCGATGGAAGGAGGATCGTCCTGAGCGAGATGCCCCGTCAGGCTGGCGCTATCCTCCAAAAAGCAAAGTCGGAACTCGAGAGTTCGGGAAACCTAAAGAGGGAGATAAGGGAGAATGTCGTCTCAGCTTTGCAGCTGATGTACGAGATGGTCCTGAAGCTCTCGGATTCTCGAAACCTCCATATGGTGGAGAGTCACAGACTGAGGGAGGGTGTGGCTAGAGGACGGGAACGCCAGGCACAAAAGCATGCTCGGACGCTGGAGGCAGCCCTGGCGGAGTATAAGAGACTCGAGGCGCACGTCAAAAAACTCGCGAACGATGTCGAGGCGCTCCGCCGGATAATCTTATTTGACGCTTGCGAACCCATTCGGGAGTTGAAGCTGAGCACCCAACTGGCCCTGAAGGAGTCGCCCGAACTTGTGAGCTCGGTACTGGCTAGGGTGGCGGACATGTCCGCTGGGCTTGAGCCGCTCCGTGCGGCTCTGCATTCGATGGTGCCTCGGGAAGCGCAGGGAGTGGTGGACTCCGACACCAACGGTGGCCTCGAGATTGCTGACCTGCACGCGGAACTGAAGCTCATCCGTCTGGAGATGGCTTCCTTAAACCAACGCCGACTCGACTGTCCCTTGAGCGAGGCAACTACCGATGATATCATTGCCGCGGTGCGGGAGGCTTCTCTGATCGCCCCTTCGCCCCCTCCGTCCAACACATTGGAAATTTAGCAAATCCTGCAGACGTGCACTCATACGCAGGAAACTGTTCTGGAGGTCCGGCAAGGCCTACTGGCGCTTCAGGGTAGCTTGCCCTCAAGCGAGTCCGCGGAACTGCTGGGTTCCAAGGTAGAGGAACTTCGGAGAGAGGTCAGAGACCTCGGGGATACCACAGTGGATACGGCGGCTCCAATAAGGAGAACGGTTGAGCACCTGCAGGGCCTGATGGAGTCCCGGATGAGCCCGGAGCTGACGCAGAAGCGGGCACTTGAAGAGATCTCAACGGTCCGTCGCGAGCCGGCTAGGTCCTATGCGGAGGTTCTTGGCACCCCGAGACACAACCTGATGGTAGAGTCCATCGACCCGCGTCACACTAGCGATGACATTGTAAAGTCTATAAAAGCAAAGGTGGACGTCGTGGCGCTTGGGGTGGGAATAAGCAGCATCAGGAGGCTGCGGAATCAGAAAGTCGCCATCGGTTGCACCTCGGAACGAGACAGGGAGGCGCTCGGAAACGCTATTAGGGAGGTTGGGGATGGATTCACGGTTGTGAATCCCCCACCGAGGAGCCCCCTTATACGACTTGTGGGGGTCATAAACGACCTCAAGGATGGTGATATTGTTTTGGCCCTGCCAAAGCAGAATGCCAGTCTCCTCGAAGGCCTATCGTCCGACCAGAGGCAGCTGAAGGTCGTCAGACGAACTAGGGGCAGAACACCAGCCACCACAAACGTAATTCTGGAGGTGGGAGTGGGCCTCTGGCAGCGCCTGAGCGGGCAACGCGTCAAGCTAGGGTACCAGGTAGTCCTAGCGATCGACCAATCTCCGATTCTGCAGTGTTACAACTGCTTGGGATTTGGGCACTTGGCGCGCGACTGTAAGCATCAGCTAAGTTGCGGCTACTGCGCGGAGGACCACGACACACGAGAGTGTCCCAACCGCTCACTGCCAGCTCGCTGTGTGAATTGCCAGAAAAGTAAGAGGCATAACAATCCCCTACATCCAGCCTACTCAAGCGAATGCCCGGAATGGTCCAAATGGGACCGGATATCTAGATCGGGCATAAACTACTGCTAAGGGCACCCCACGGAGCATTAAGTTCATGCAGGTTAATCTTGGCCGAGGCCTTGCTGCGACCAAGGAGGTCCTCTGCGAGGCACTGGGAAACGGCACGGATTTTCTGCTAGCACAGGAACCCTATGTGGGTGCAAGGGGAATACTCTCTGCTTCTTGTGCCACCATCCAGTACCCTGGTGGCAACAGAGACTCCCCAGTGAAATCAGCGATCGTCGTCACCAATCCCAATTTAGTTGTGGTGACCAATCAGGCCCTTAATTGCCCAAATATAACTTCTCTTGTTTTGCGTACCGGACATCTTACCTTAGGCATAATAAACGTCTACTTCGAAGGCAACTTAGAATTAGAGCCTCACCTTAGGAAGCTTGAGCGTGTCATCCAGGCAATTGGAACTCAGCATATCGTTCTTGCCGGCGACGTCAATGCGATGAGTCCCTGGTGGGGATGCGACACTGAGGACAGTCGTGGCAGGGCGATAACGGACTTGCTGGCCGGATACGAGATGAGCATCCTAAATCAGGGTAGTGTGCCGACATTTCACACCTTCAGGGGCGGTAAACTCTACTCCAGCATAGTAGACATTACTGCCTGTAGTGATTCAATGCTGGCAAAAATGTCGCAATGGAGGGTGAATAAGGACTCTGCCATTCTCACCGACCACCGCAATATCACTTTTCAGCTGGATCTTGGCGATGAGGGACCAAGTCTAAAACATCCTTCCACCAGGATATACAATGTGCGGAAGGCAAAATGGGATCTCTTTACAGAAACTCTCTGCGAAGTCATGACAGAGATGGGGATTACCAGGCAGGAAGCTGAGAGATGCCGAGACCAGGAGACGCTGGAAAACCTCGTCGAAAAATATATCTCGGCAATTGCAAGGGCCAGCGACAGGGCAATCCCCAAGCTCGCTCAGGGAAGACGAAGTACTAGGCCCCAGTGGTGGACGGAAGAGCTGGAGACAGAAAAAGGGGCCGTTAAAACACTGCGGAGACGGATCCATTCCGCAAACCCCAGAAGAAGGCCGTTCTGCTTGGACGAATACCTCAAGGCAAAAGATGCGTACAAGCGCAACGTTGAGGTGGCCTTAACTGCTAGCTGGAAAGAGTTCTGCACAAGGCAAAAGGAAGAGGACGTCTGGAGCTGTGCCCAGAGAATTATCACTCGCTGCTCGAATACCAGCCGGATTCAGGCAAGCCTCCTTAGGGACCCACGGACCAACCAAATCCTCTCAGCCGAATCTTCAGCTGATCATCTCGCCTCAATTTTCTTTCCCATCGACGACCCTGAAACGGACTCTACGGCCCAAAGGACAATTCGGGAGAGCGTGCGGCAAAAGATTCGGCAGCACCACCAAGAGCATAGCCTCCAATCGCCACCTGCACCGCCATTCACTCAAGCCGAGCTCCGTAGTGTCTATGCGGGAATGAGCCCCAAAAAAGCACCAGGTGCCGACGGCTTAACGGCGGATATATGCCACAATGCCTATAGAGCGAACGCAGAATTTCAGCTGGCCCTGCTCAATAAGTGCCTTGAGATCGGACACTTCCCCGTCGCCTGGAAAGAGGCTAGGATCAGGGTGATCCCCAAGCCTGGCAGACCAGACTACTCCCTGGCCAAGGCATACCGTCCTATTGGGCTTCTCCCAATCATGGGCAAAGTCTTGGAGAAACTTGTGGCAAACAGGCTAACGTGGACTCTGGAGAGTGAGGGCCTACTCAGTAGAAGGCAGTATGGGTTCAGACCACAGTGCGGAACGGAAGACGCCCTCTATGATGTCGTGAATTTCATAAGACGAGGTATTGGGTCAAAGAAAATCGTTGCGGTCATCTCACTGGATATCGAGGGTGCATTTGACAATGCTTGGTGGCCAGCCATTCTTCAACAGCTCGTTGAGAAAGGCATTGACAAGGGCACCCTTCGACTCCTTGAGAGTTACCTCTCTGATCGCTGCATCACGTTGGAGTATCTAGCCCATACTGTCACCAAACCAACCACCAAAGGCTGTATCCAAGGATCTATCTGCGGTCCCATCTTCTGGAACGTCCAACTTGACCCTCTCATGGTGGCAGCGGATAAACTCAGGGCACACATCCAGGCATACGCAGACGACTTGGTTGTCTTGGCGGAGGCGGACACTGCTTCAGAGCTTGAAGAGATTGTAAATGAGGCGCTTGACTGTATTGCAGAATGGGGAAGGGCCCATAAAATGCAGTTTGCAGCTCACAAAACCCAAGCCATGGTCGCGACCAGGAAATTAAAATACGAGGAACCAAGATTCTTCCTCAATGGTACACCCCTCGAAAACACCAATCGAGTTAAGCTTCTAGGCCTAACAATCGACGCAGGGCTAACCTTCCTTCCGCACTTGGAGGAGGTTACCATAAAAACGGCCAACATCTTCAAAATGGTGGCAAGGGCGGCTCGGGCGCAGTGGGGTCTTAATTCAAACATCCTGAGGACCATTTACACTGGAGTAGTGGAACCGGTTGTCACCTACGCGGCCAGCTCATGGGCGGAAATTGCTGGGAAAAAGTACGGAAAGAAGAAGCTGGACACGATTACCAGGATGTTTGCAATTAAGATCTCCAAGGCGCATAGGACATCGTCACTCATAGCCACGGCCGTCCTTGCGAGGGTTATTCCCCTTGACCTGAGGGCATTGGAGCACCTCAAACTTTATGAGATAAAGAGGGGGAGGCCTCTGGAGGAACTGCCTGGCAGGAAGGTGGAACCACGTGTGCACCCATCTGAACTACCTCATCCTGCTCTGAGAACCGAGATAACATTTCAAAATGTCACAAATGACCAAGACCTTTTGAATATGGGAAATGACTGGCCTCGACTGTACACCGATGGCAGTAAAATTGAAGGAAGGGTTGGCGCCGCGGTGTCATGTTGGGACCAGAACGGCGAGATCAAAAGTTTCGAACTCAGGCTGGAGAATTATTGTTCCGTCTTCCAGGCTGAATTGGTAGCCATTCTGAGAGCACTCACCTATGCCAACGGAAAGAGAACCGGCACTTCAGTGAATATCCTCTCAGACTCAAGATCTGCACTGGAATCTATTGCCGATACACGAACAAAAAACCCGATCACTTTACAGATCCAGAATGCCATCTCCGAGGCTAAAAGATCGGGTCGCCAAATTAGTCTCTACTGGATTAGGGCTCACGTTGGTATACCCGGCAATGAAAGAGCTGACGAACTTGCAAAGCACGCTGCCCTGCACAGGAAAACCGCCCCAGCGTACGACAAATTCCCACTGTCCTACGCAAAGCGCACCATCAGGGAGTCGACGCTGGACGTCTGGCAGGAGCGATATACGCTAGAGACGAACCATGACCGAGGCATTAGGTTATTCTTTGGTGACGTGAGACGGGCGTACAAAATCTTGGAAAAAGTAGGTACACTAAACAACTTAAGGGCACAACTCTACACGGGGCACGGGGGTTTCCGCGAGTACCTACACAGATTCAAGTTGTCTGGGACCCCAGCCTGTGTTTGCGACGATACATCCTATGAGACCGTCAAGCATTTGCTTTGTCATTGTCACAGATTCTCACGGGAGAGATATGACTGTGAACAGAGGCTGGGACGCCCCTTGGACGCTCCTGATTACTTGATTGGTGATGACGAGTGCCGGGTTCATTTTCTGGCCTTCGCAGAAATGGTGGTGGAGAAGGCTGCAAAAGCCAATGGCTCAACACTACCGTAATATCTGGCAGAGTAGCGTTTAGGGTAGCTGCCCCAGTAAATAAATTCATTTGAGTCACAGTTTATTTGTTTTTAGTTTAATATGTTGATTAACCTGTAGGTTACATGTAGGTTAGTTTTAATTGGTTAAATTGTAAATGTGTATTTATTTTCTAGTGTAAGCGTGTTAAGTAGTTAAGTACGCTGGTTAACTGTAAGGTAAGCTGTTTTATTGTAAGTGTTAAATTGTTTTAATTGTAAATGTGCCAAGGTTTAAATAAAAAAAAAAAAAAAAAAAAAAAAATAATAGAAGGAAACCACCGGGAAATAAAGACCGAGCTGGGGAGAGGAGGAAGGAAAAAAAAAAAAAAAAAAAATTATATATGTATTCATTTTATATCTTTCTAAGTTGTGTGTAATTTGTCACTGTATACCGTTAAATAGGTTATTAGGATTAAATGCTGAACTGTATCAGCAATACAAGTTTGTAAGGCAGGAGGTGGTTTTAGTCGGTTGAAGTCCGACACTATCCAGACTGGCTCGTATTGTGAGGCAGCTTGGGTGTAAGTCCGAGCGGATTTCCACCTCCTGCCAAAAAAAAAAAAAAAACCTAATCTAACCTAACCTAACCTAACAAAAAAAAAAAAAAAAAAAAAAAAAAAAAAAAAAATTACTGTGATAAGAAATAAAGTTTGCCCATAGATAGTTAAATAAACCCACACAGCGTACAAGAGGATGAATACAAGATGAACCTTAGTATGAAGAATAAAAGTGCGAGAGGAAAGAAAGATTGAACGGAATGAATGAGGTTGAGCACATAAGGCGCCAATATCGTTGGCGGGGATTAGTGTTAAGAAAAAAAAAAAAATAAAATAAAAAAAAAAAAAAAAACCTAACCTAACCTAACCTAACCCAGTACCCCCCCAGCCCTCGCGGTGGTCGGATCGTTTTTAGAGTCGCTCCGCGCTAAAAAATTAAAAAAAGTGGTAACAAGTGGTCGGATTTCAATAAACTAAGTGTTGGTGTGTAGAGGAAAGTTGCCTCCACACCCCCAAGTGTTAACCCATATTCGGATTGCAGTGTTGTGTTGTGCGAAGCCTGAAAACACATAATTTTGAGGTTAAGTGTTAACAAACTTTAACGTTTGCTGTTTTTGCGGCGGAACGAAAGCGACGACATATTGTTTTTCTGCTGAAAAACGAAGCGGAAGGAGAGCACCTTGGTTCCGGACCACTCCGGAACCACCTCCGCCCAGGACTTCCGGAGAAAATCCGGAAAAACAAAAAACACGTGGTCTGAAAAAACCTCAACGGGACACGGCAGCTGCTTGAAAAATTACACGACCAAAGAGGCTCTAAAGGGAGGAACATTAGCGCAAGTAATAGAATTTTAAGTCAAATACTTCGTGAAATATAAGTGTATAAATATTCAAACTTTTGACATCCATAACTCCTGAACGGGAGGCAAATGCGAGAAAATTCAACTGCTATCTGTTGCGCGCTCGTTAGAAGAAGACATCCTGTGAAGCCCAGATTTTTATCTTGTATAGTTTTAATGTAGTATAGAAATAAGTGTAAAAAGTATATAATTGTAAATTTTTATAGGTTAGAATTAAAATTTTAAAATTTTTAGATAATGCCCGTATAGTGCTCAATTTATACTTAAATTAGACATTTTTTCCAAATTTTTCCGATTTAAGGTTTCAAAGTTATTGATTTTTTAAGCGTTTTTTGGTTTTAAATAGAAATAAATAGGAAAAAATACTTTTTGACCATAGAATCGGCTTTAGAGGGTGTATTTCAGGTGGATTAAGCCCAAAGTCGAGCCCTGTATCCTTTATTTTGGCTAAAATAGCTTTTTTCCGCCATTTTGGTTTTTATGGTTGCCGTGTAAATCCTAGTATATCTCCGGACCTATTGGGCGCAGAGAGACCGGATTTTCACCTTTCCCAGCGGCATACAAGCAGGAACATTTTTGTATATTTTCAAGGGTTTTCAGGACCTGAAAGTTTTCAGCCCTGAAGCCATTTTTGGCGGATAGAGGAGGTGGAGCCAGGCACAGTACTTCAAGCCGCGTTTCTCTGTGGCAAACGGTTGCGGAGTTATAGCCTTCCAAAGTCGGGTTTTGACAGTTACCCCCACTTTTTGGGAAACTTTGGCCTGGCATAGCTCCAGAGCCGGGGGTCGCAGAGACTCGCCGTTTTCACAGTGGTGTTTGGGGGGACAACCTCTGTCCGATCCATTTGGTTTCAGGTGTTTTGGAGCTGAGAATTTTCAGGAGCCTGAAAACTGGTTTACGCGTCGGAGCGGGACGAGTCAGGCCGAATAAGTCCAAGCTCGGGTGCTCTGCGATCGCTGGGAGGAAAGTTATACCGGGTTGAAAATTGACTTTGACAGTTCTAGGACTGTCAAACCAATTTTCGGACTCGGATAACTCCCGAGTCGGGGGTCGTAGAGGGCTCGGGTTTTCTTTGGAGACGTCGGCTGGGTCCTCCCTACCCGATTAGCCTATTTTCAGCGGCTTTCAGGACCCAAGATTTTTCAGGCCTGAAACCTGCCCCGCGGGGTAGATCTCCTCGAGCCGATTCAGGGAAGCCCGAGCACGGTGGTATTCGGCCGGACGGTCCCGGAGAAAACCACCGGTAACCAGATTCCGGACGCTGACCTTGATCGGCAACCGGAATTTCAAACCGGGTTATTTCCGGAACCCTTTGGGATAGGGTGGCCGTGTTTGGGTTCATTGGATTGGGCTCGGCGGGCTCTATCTAGTGATAGCATCAGGGAGACTCTACGTAGAGCCACTCTACAAAAAATTTTGAAAGCGGTTTTTACGACCAGCAATTGACGGTAAGGCCTGCGTGGAGCCCCCTGAGGACTGTTTAAGGTCTCCAGACCTCGATTAAGTCTTTTGCAGACGGTTTTTATACATATTTTATTATAGATTTAGGACTTCTTAGCGGTTTTGTTTCTATTGAACACCAGCTATTAATTTTAGTATATTTTATTTTATTTTCGTCCCTATTGACGTTATACTAAGTGACGCATACCTCCAACATGTTCGGCTTTAGAACGCCGTCAACCGCTAAAGACGGTGAAAAGTCACCGTCGGGACCCGGGGCAGTCGCCCCTCTAAATGTAAGACGCAGCATATGTGAGTGGGAAGCCACAAATACCAGCCCCACCAAAAATGACACATACACTATGGAAAGGACGTCGCAGGCTGGCCCTGCAAAAACTAAAACTAAACCTGCTTTGACGCAGGAGAGCAAAGGGACGACCGCGAATGCAGTGAGGAAGTCCGTTGAAAGATGCTCCCCGCCAAAGCCCAAATATGTAGACCGGACTGCGGAGGCTAAAGCCTGCTTAATGAAGACCAAGCTACAATTAAGTAGCTCTAGAAATACAAAGACGGAGATAAAAACTGCCATCTCCGAAGCGACTGAACGACTTTTCCAATTGGTTAAGGAGGCTGAGATGGAGGCAAAAGTGTCCAAGCAAAAGCTGCCCAAGGAGGGGCTAGTAAAGCCAGTAGAGGCAGATTCAAAACTGCCACCCTCAGGATCCATTCCTTGTGAAGTAAGCACAAGCGTGTTACTACACACGATAGAACAGCACACAAAACTCCTTGCAGAGAGCAACGAAAAAATGGAGGAGCTCAAGCAAAGAATGGACCGCCAGACGGAATTCTTGGAGAAGGGCACATACGCAAATGTGGCGGCAAACCGGGTCGTGAAGTCACTGCCAGGGCGCAGCACATTACACTCGATTGTGGTAACCTCCAAGGACGAGACCGAGTCGGGCGAAGAGGTCCTTAGCAAGGTGCGGAAAGCGGTAAATGCAACGGATGGCTGGATAAAAGTAGAAAAGGTGAGGAAAGCTAGGGATAGGAAAGTAATAATAGGACTGGAAACTGAGGAAGAAAGAAATAAAATTAAAACTCGACTTCAGGAGCAAGGAGTTGGCCTCACTGTCGAGGAAGTTAAAAACAAGGACCCGCTTCTGATCCTTAGATACGTCCTAGTGATGCACACTGACGAACAAATCCTAAGAGCGCTGAGAAATCAGAATAAGGGTGTTTTTGACGGCCTCGACAGTGGCGAAAACAGGATGGAGGTAAAGTACCGAAGGAGGACTCGAAACCCACATTGGGGTCACGTCATTGTTAGCGTATCGCCTACCATCTGGCGACGCGCTTTAGAAATCGAGACCATGCGCATTGAGTTCCAGCGCATTAGAGTCGAGGATCAAAGTCCGTTGGTCCAGTGTACGCGCTGTCTGGGCTTCGGGCACGGCAAGCGCTTCTGTAAGGAGCCTGCGGACCTCTGTGGCCACTGCGGCGGTCCGCACATGAGACCAGAGTGTCCGGACTGGCTCTCAGGTTCACCACCCGCTTGCCGGAACTGCACGAGAGCCAACATAAAACACGACACACAACACAGCGCGTTTAGCCTTGACTGCCCGGTAAGGAAAAAGTGGGATGACGTGGCCAGATCGGCGGTCGCGTATTGTTAAGGGCACCCCAATGTTTCCCTATGGAATATTGCAGGCTAACCTCCAGCGAAAAAAGCTAGCCACCAACGAGCTTCTGCTAGAGGCTACGAAACGCGGAACGGCGGTGGCGCTTTTACAGGAACCATACGTGGCGGGGGCCAAAGTGATGAAGAGTCACAGGGGCGTTCGAATCTTCCAGAACACTGGCATAGGAGATGGGACTGTAAAAGCAGCAATAGCTGTCTTTAACAGTGACCTCACAGTCAAACAGTACCCGCAACTCACCACTAATAACATCTGTGTGGTGGGAATCCTGACCAGTGCCTGGGAGATCACGCTTGTCTCTCTTTACTTTGAGCCAGATCAGCCCATCGAGCCCTATCTGGAACACCTAAAGAAGGTATGGCTCGTGGTTGGTTCCAGGAGACTGATCGTTGGAGGGGACGCCAATGCAAAAAGTCTGTGGTGGGGCAGCCCGACGGTCGACCACAGAGGTGAGGAATTGGTCGGGACTCTTGGAGAGCTGAACCTTAACATACTAAACCAAGGGGAAATCCCGACCTTCGACACTATCCGAGGAGGGAAGCGGTACAGCAGTCATGTGGACATCACCGCCTGTTCAAATGACATCTTGGACCTGGTAGACGACTGGAGGATCGACGAGGGACTCACGAGCTCGGACCACAATGGTATTACGTTCAAGATCCTATTGCAAAGATCGAAAGGTATCAAAATCGAGAGAACTACTAGGAAGTACAATACTAAGAAAGCAAATTGGTCCTATTTTCATGAGAAGCTAGGCCAATTCAAAATAGACTTTAAATTTACACCAGCTGAAATTCTTAAAATTAAAAGTACAGAACAGATCGACAAAATGACAGACAACCTTACGAATGCAATAGACGAAACATGTAAGCTAACAATACCTAGTAAAACAGTGAAAGAGCAACTTACCTTGCCGTGGTGGTCCGAGAGACTCGCTGAGTTGAAGAGGAAGGTCGCTACCAAGAGGCGCAGGATCCGCTGTGCCGCCCCAGTCCGGCGGTCAAAGGTCGTAGCAGAGTACCTGGAACAAAAGAAAGAGTATGAGTTAGAGGCTACAAAAGCTCAGACCGAGAGCTGGAAAGAATTCTGTGGGAAGCAGGATAGGGAGGGGGTATGGGAAGGTATATATAGGGTTATAGGAAGGACACAGCGTAGGGAGGAGGACCTACCATTAGAACGGGATGGTGTTGTGTTGGATGCAAAGGGTTCTGTTAGGCTTCTAGCGGAGACATTTTATCCGGAGGATCCCCTAGAATGCGACAACGCTCACCACCGACCCATCCAAATAAAAGCGGAATACGTGAACACTGGTGACCAAAGTGAACTCTGTGACCCACCGTTTACGTCGGCTGAGTTAAAAAATTCGGTAGAGTCATTCAACCCGAAGAAGGCCCCGGGATCTGACGGCTTCACAGCGGACATCTGCTGTCACACCGTGAATAATGACCCGGAGACCTTCCTACAGTTCCTCAACAAGTGCCTGGAGTGCCACTACTTCCCCACGTCCTGGAAAGAGGCAACAGTAGTGATTTTGAGAAAGCCTGGAAGAGAAAATTATCACACTCCGAAATCATACAGGCCTATAGGACTGTTGCCTATACTGGGCAAAATCTTCGAGAAGATGCTGGTGGCCCGCCTTAAATTCCACCTTTTGCCAAGGATGAGTACCCACCAGTACGGGTTCATGCCACAACGGAGTACCGAAGACTCCCTCTATGCTCTTATGCAACATATCCACAGGAAATTAGACCAAAAGAGGATAATAACACTGGTATCCCTAGACATAGAGGGAGCATTCGACAGTGCCTGGTGGCCTGCGATCAGAGTCCGGCTGGCAGAGGAGAAGTGTCCGGTGAATCTTAGGCGGGTCATAGACAGTTACCTCGAAAACAGGAGAGTATCAATAAGGTACGGTGGGGAGGTATTCGGCAAGGGCACGAGCAAGGGCTGCGTCCAGGGCTCAATAGGAGGCCCAATATTGTGGAACCTGGTCCTCGACCCCCTCCTTAAAGCACTGGAAAACGGGGGAATCTACATCCAGGCGTTTGCGGACGACGTACTGTTGGTCTTTGACGGGGAGACCGCGCAAGAGGTAGAGAAACGTGCCAATGCCGCTCTTGGTCATGTTCTGGCGTGGGGTGTCGAGAATAAGCTCAAGTTTGCTCCACACAAAACCACAGCAATGGTAATTACCAACAAGCTGAAATACGACACACCGCGCCTGAGCATGGGCGGGATCGACATTGGCATGTCAAAGGAAATCAAGCTTCTGGGCGTAACGATCGACCAGGGGCTGACGTTCAACACCCATGTCTCACTCGTCTGCAGAAGGGCCATAGCAATCTACAAGCGGTTGTGCAGAGCCGCAAGGGTCAGTTGGGGGCTCAACCCGGAGGTTATCCGTTTAATTTATGTGGCGACAGTGGAGCCCATCATACTTTACGCCGCCAGCGTCTGGGCACCAGCTGCCAAAAAGGTGGGAATAATCAAGAAACTCCGAACCGTCCAGCGTGGAATAACACAGAAAATGTGCAGGGCATATCGTACGGTCTCCCTCAACTCGGCCTTGGTGCTGACCGGAATGCTCCCACTCGATCTTCGAGTTCGGGAAGCGGCTGCACTCTACGAGGCCAGAAGGGGGGTGCCCCAGCCCATGCTGGGAGATAGGGAAGTGGAGCGCATGTTCCCGGCGCTGGAGGCACCGCATCCCGCGGAGCAAACAAGCTTGGAGTTCGGAAGCCTGGTAGACGAGGAACAATATAATAACCACAGCAACTTTGCTGTGAGGATCTTTACAGACGGCAGTAAAATTGAGGGCAAAGTTGGAGCGGCACTATCCTTATGGAATGACGCCGCCGAAATGAAAACCCTCAAGCTTGCGCTGCCGTCCTACTGCACCGTCTATCAGGCTGAACTCCTAGCTCTACAAAGAGCAGCGGGCGAGGCGCTTAAGCGCAGCGAATCCACGTTCGGCATCTACAGCGACTCTATGGCGGCTCTCCAATCGGTGACCAACGCACGTTCCCCCCATCCCCTGGCTGTGGAAACCAGGGATGCCTTGCGACGCTGTAAGCTCCAGAACAAGAGCGTCTCCTTGTTCTGGATAAAAGCCCACGCGGGGTTGGAGGGAAACGAGCGAGCCGACCAGCTTGCCAAAGAGGCCGCCCTGGGGTCGAAGAAGAGGCCGGACTACGATCTGTGCCCCATTTCATTCGTCAAGCGTAGAATCCGATTGGAGACGCTTGGCGAATGGAACGAGAGGTATAGAACGGGTGATACGGCTTCGGGCACAAAAATTTTCTTCCCGGACGCGGTGGCGGCGTATAGTATGGTGCGCAGGATGACGCAAACGAGTATAACCACACAAATCCTGACGGGGCACGGTGGGTTCTCTGCATACCTGAAACGCTTCAGGTGTAAAGAGAATCCATCGTGCGCCTGCGAGCCCGGTGTAGAAGAAACGGTTCCGCACATACTCTTTGAGTGCCCAATCACCGCGAGGAAGCGGTACGAGATAGAGCAGAAACTCGCCTTGGAAGTAGTCATTCACAACGTATCACAATTGATGACGAAAAATAAAATAGACTTGTTCTTAAACTATTGCAGTGAAATAGCATCATTAGTAATAAAAAGAAACAAAACCGCATAAGAAAATATGCTGTCATAATATAATGTAATATATTAAAGACTAGCATAGAGTAAAATAATGTATAATAAATTAAGGAAATAGGCATTAAATACAAAATGTAATAGAAATAAGTTATAATAAGTATAGATACAAGTAGGAAAACACGAATTGTTCCCCTGAACTATGTAAGATTCCAATTATTAATAAAGTTAATAAATAAGAATAGAGTAAAACTAGATATAAGAAATTGTAAAATTATAGACTAAATGTAAGAAGCTAGATATGTAAACAATTTAGAACTAGATATAAGAAGTTGTAAAATAGACATAATTATATTAAGTACGAATGTAAAGATAATGTTTAAATAAAAGTTACTTTCCCTGTTTTTTAATGAAATAAAGAAAGAATAGATAGATAAGCTAGATGATAGCTGGGAATCCCACCCATAACAGTCACAAATGAGGATGTATGAAAGAAAGACTAAGTATGAGGAATGAAAGTGCGAGAGGAATAGATGCGAGAACTGGAATGAAAGTATAGCTCAGAATAGACTCCGACACATTTGGAGGTAGAAGCACAAAAAAAAAAAAAAAAAAAAAAAAAAAAAAAAAAAAAAAAAAAAAAAAAAAACCTAACCTAACCTTTTTTTTTTTTTTTTTTTTTTTTTTTTTTTTTTTGGTTTCGCTGGGAAAAAATGCATTACGCATACCCGCCCATCGGGGGATGGGGGGGCTATGTGGGACTCCCCGGGCAAGCCCGGTATACCCACTAAAATAACCCAGCGGCACTCCCGCATCGTCTGAGTGGAGGGGGACTGGGAAACCGGCACAGCCTTTACTTCCAGTCCCCCGCCGACGACTGCCCGCCTTTACGGCAGGCCCTTCACGCCCCTCCCTTAGTGGAGGGGCCCGGGAACGACCGTGAGTGAGTGCTCGGCCGTTCCCGCCCGACGAGGGTGGTGACTGGTGCAATGCGGGCGAAAGGCGCCCCCGCGCCCGTCGCCCGCTAGTCACCACCAGGAGGTGGGAGGAGGCGATCGTATAACCGTCTCCTCCCACCCCCTCTCCGCCTGCGGAGCGGCGGCGCGAGAGGATCGTCCTCCCGCGCACGCTCCGCCGCCTCCTTTTGCGACATCACGTCCTCGCAAAAGGAGGCAACCGCCGCCCAGGCCTCCTCACTCCCCAGCATGGAGTCTACCACGCCGGGAAGTGAGAGGTCCTGCCCGACAACTCCTGTCAGGGCACGGCGCAGCTCAGCCCAGGCTGGGCACACCTCGAGGGTGTGCTGCGCCGTGTCCTCTTCCGCGCCGCAGTCGTGGCACGCCGGGGTTTCCTCCCTCCGGATCCGGTGCAGGTGCGTTCCGAAACAACCATGTCCGGACAACACCTGCACTAGACGGAACGAGAGAAAACCATGTGGCCGCTCGAGCCAGCCCTGCAGGACTGGACCGAGCGCGTCCAGCGTCCGGCGGCCAAATGCGGCGGAGGCGAGGTCCTCCGTCCAATGGAGGACGATGGCGGCCCTCGCCTCCCGCCGCACGGCCTCCCGCTCTTCCGCGGCGGGGCGCTCCCCTAGGGCTTTCCGCCGCGCCGTCCACTCGTACACTCTGGCGAGCACCCAAGCCTCCAACTCCCAGGGAGGGGTGCCCGCCAGAGCGCACGCCGCCGCGAAGCCCACCGAGCGGTAGGCCCTCGCCACCCGCAGTGCAATGGCCCTTTGGGGCCTGCGGATGGCGGTCGCATTCTCCCTCCTCTGGAGGGAGTCCGCCCATATGGGGGCCCCGTATAGGGCCATACTCTTTAGGATGCCGGCATATAGGCGCCGGCATCGTTCCTTCGGCCCCCCCAGGTTGGGGAGCAGCCACGACAGGGCATCGGCGGCCTTCAGCAGGCGCGTCGACAGCCCGCTGAAGTGCGGGCCGAAGCGCCACCTGCTGTCCAGCGTAAGGCCCAGATACTTCATCTGGGCCTTCACCTCGATCCTGACGCCCTCCACGACAATGTGGGCGTCAGGCGGGCAGCGCTGCCGAGGCCCGTGGAAGTACACGGCCTCGGTCTTGTGCAGCGCCACCTTCAATCCCAGCCGGCGGATCCTCCCGGCGACCAAGGATCCGCCAGCCGAGGCCAGACAGGCCGCCGCCCTAAAGTCCCTCCCCCGGGCAACGAGCAGAGTGTCATCCGCGTAGCAGATGACGCTCGTGCCCTGGAGGAGGGTTCCCCGCAGGAGCCAGTCGAAACCGATGTTCCACAGGGGGGGGCCTAGAACCGACCCCTGTGGAACACCGGACTCCGCGCCGTACCTCCTGACCGTCGCCGTCTTGTCCACGAGGAGGACCTCTCGGTCCTCCAGGTAGCTGGCCAGGAGGTTCCGCAGGTATTGGGGCACTCCGTGGTATCGGAGCGCCTCCAATATCGTCGCGTGGGGCACGGAGTTGAAGGCGTTGGCGATGTCGAACGACACCGCCAACAGCCCCTCCCCCGACTCGACCGCCTCCTGCACCTGGGCCTTCAGCAGGGCCAAGGCGTCGACCGTCCAACGCCCCTGTCGAAAGCCGAACTGGGCGTCCGACAGGTCTGGCCCCACCCCCCGCAGCAGGCCATTCAGCCGGTCGGCGACTATCCCCTCGAACATCTTACCGACCTCATCGAGCAGAACGATGGGCCGGTAAGCCGAGGGGGAGTCCACCGGGCGTCCCTCTTTACGGAGGAGGCACAGCTGCCCCTCCCGCCACAGTTTCGGGAACCGCCCAGCCGCAAGGCACGCGCTGAACAGTTCCCGAAACCTGTCCTGCATCTGAGAGGCAGCTATTGCCACCACTCGTGCGGGGACGCCGTCCGGCCCAGGGGCCGTCTTCTTCGCGCGGAGGCGGAGAATCCCCTCCCGGATTTCATCCGCAGTCACCGGGGGGATCTCCTCCTCCGGCGGGGCCGCCTGCCGCGGGGGGTCCATCACTGGTGGGGTGAAGTCGGTCCTGCGCGGAAACAAGGACCGTACCACCCCATCCAGTAACGCCGGCTCGAGGGTCTCCGATAGCGGGGGACCATAGGGCCGCAGCTGGTTCCGCGCTACCTTGTACGGCCTCCCGTATGGATCCCGGTCGAGACACTCGAGCATCTCGGCCCTAGCCGAGTCCTTCGCAGCGCACATTGCCGTTTTGAGGACCGTCCTCGCCTCTCCGTAATAAGCGTAGAGGCGGTCCTCGTCGGCCTGGCTTCGTGCGCTGCGCCGCCGGCTCCGCGTGTAGGCCCTCCTGGCCGCCACGCAGGCGGCCCGGAGCCCCGCTAGCTCCTCCGTCCACCAATAGACGGCCCGACGGGGGGGCGGCCGGCGAGACCGAGGCATGCTGGCGTTGCACACCTCGGTCAAGGACTCCCGGAGCTGGACCGCTGCGGCGTCAACGTCCGGGGCCTCCACAGGGGGCGAGAGCCAGTCCTGGAGGAACGCCGCCTCCTGGGCTGCCTCTCGGTCCAGGCGGGTGAGAGCCCACCGCGGGAAGGGAGATTGGCCCGAGCGGGCCGTTCCCCCCCGCGGGCCCTGGGTGGAGGCGATGTCGAACCGCACGTAACGGTGGTCCGACATGGTCTCCACCATCTCCACCCGCCAGTTCACGACGCGGGCGGCTAGCACGGGGGTGGCGAACGAGACGTCAACCACCGATCCTCCCCGCTGCCGCACACACGTGTGAACGTCCCCCCTGTTTAGGAGAGACACACCGCACGAAGCCGCCCAAAATTCGGCGGCGCGTCCCCGGACGTTGCAACTGGCAGCCGGATTGCCCCAGGCCGCCGACTTGGCGTTGAGGTCGCCCAACACGGCGACCTGGCGTGGCGCCGCCCTCCCGACGACTGCCGTAAGGACCTCGAGAAAATCCTCGAAGTCCCTTAGAGGGCGGTTTGGGGAGAAATAGACCCCGACCAGGGCCATTTCTCCCCACGCGGCGGCCACGTATCCCGGTCCCCTCTCTAAAAGCGAGAGGGGAGGGGAGTCCGTGGCGGGCCGCGACACCAACGCCACCAAGCCGTCCCGATCACCCAGCCAACGGCCAGGTATCGAGTACGGCTCGGCGACCACCGCCAGGTCCACCAACCACTCGGCCATGGTCTGCATCAGCAGATCCTGGGCCGCTCTGCAGTGGTTGGTGTTCGCCTGGAGGATGCGATGTTCGACTCTATGCATTAGTCGGACATCGCACCCCCCTCCTCAGCCAGGCCAGCAGCCGTCGAAGTCCCAGTTGCTGGGACGGCGGCGGCAGCAGCGGCAGGCCGGATCGACGCCTGCGCTTTGCCCCTCTTGGGGGGAGGACTGCAGTTCCTCCCCTTGGTGACGTGGCCCGCCGGGCGGCCACTGGCGGCACACACCGCGCAGTGCGGCGTGGCGGCCTTGCAGGAGGCGGCCTTATGGCCCTCCTTGCCGCAGCGGTAGCAACTGTCCGTCCTGTCGACGCTGGACGGACAGAGGGCCCGGGTGTGTCCGATGCCGAAGCACCTGTAGCACCGCAGTGGCTGAGCCACGAGGGCCCGGACTACACCCGAGCTAAAACCGACAGCTAGCCGTCCCTTTGCAAGGACGGCTTTGGCAGCGGCGACTGGGCACTCCAGGCGGATGGCGCCCATGCCGCCGCGGCCGGGCCTGATGCCCCGGCCCTGCACCGCTGCGACGCTGCAACCCCCTGTCTCTGCGATTGCAGCTACCACCTCCTCTTTGGTGACCGAATCGTCAAGATTGGTCACCTCTAAGGCCGCCGATTTGATTGGCCTGGCCACCTTCGCCGCGTCCGCAATGACCTCTTGCAGCTTAGCCGCGAAGAGGTCTGCGTTCTTACCGCCGTCCGCCCCCGGGAACTCGAATAAACGAGCCCCGGCTTGCGTCCGACGGCATGAGACTTTGCCGATCCCCAAAATGGTGGGATCGGCATTGGTACGCGCCCGCATCATGACGGACGCGTAAGTCTCGCCCCGCTCCGCAGCCTCCGCGGTGAGTGTCACCAACCTTTTTTTTTTTTTTTTTTTTTTTTTTTTTTTTTTTTTTTTTTTTGTTTTTTTTTTTTTTTTTTTGGTTTCGCTGGGAAAAAATGCATTACGCATACCCACCCAGTGGGGGAATGGGGGGCTATGTGGGACTCCCCGGGCAAGCCCGGTATACCCACTAAAATAACCCAGCGGCACTCCCGCATCGTCTGAGTGGAGGAGGACTGGGAAACCGGCACAGCCTTTACGTCCAGTCCTCCGCCGACGACTGCCCACCTTTATGGCGGGCCCTTCTCGCCCCTCCCTTAGTGGAGGGGCCCGGGAACGCCCGACGAGGGTGGTCATTGTGCAATGCAGACGACAGGCGCCCCCACGCCTGTCGCCCGCTAATCACCACCAAGAGGTGGGAGGAGGCGATCGTACAACCGCCCACCCCCACCCCTTCTCCGCCGCCTCCTTCCGCGACATGGCGTCGTCGCAAAAGGAGGCAACCACCGCCCAGGCCCTCCCGCTCCCCAGCATGCTACCACACCGGGAAGCAAGAGGACCTGTCAGGGCACGGCGCAACTACGCCCCCGCTGGGCACACCTAGACGGTGTGCTGCGCCGTGCCCTCCACCGCGCTGGACCCTTATGTGGACGTCGGACACCTCGGTCCTCCGCCCACGGTCCCCTACGTTGCGGCATCTGGCCCGCGAAAGGTCAGACGCCGCCCTCCGCGTCTGCGGCATCCGGCCCGCGAAGGCCAGACGCCGCCCACCGCGTCTGCGGCGGCGCGTCGAGACCGACGCTCCGCCGCCTCCTCCTTCCACCGACTTGTCCCCGCCGACCATCCCACGCCAAAGGAGGGTCGGCGACGACAAGTCATCACCGCCCGCCGCACATCCGCGGCACACCTTCGAGGGCTCCCTTCCCGCCCCCGGGCGGCGGCCGCCCCCACCCGCAGGAGAGAGAGCCGGGCGCAGAGCCAGGTGCAGAGCGGGCTAAGCCAGTTGCAGAGCGGGCAGAGCCGGATGCAGAGCCGGGCAGAGCAGGGTGCAGAGCTGGTCAAAGCAGGGTGCAGAGCTGGTCAGTGCACTCGGGTAACCAACCGCAGGAGAGCCGAGTGCAGAGCCAGGTGCAGAGCGGGCTGAGCCAGGTGCAGAGCGGGCAGAGCCGGATGCAGAGCCGGGCAGTGCAGGGTGCAGAGCTGGGCAGAGCAGGGTGCAGAGCTGGTCAGTGCACCCGGGCAACCCCCCCCGCAGGGGAAGGCGGCCCGCCCAGAGGCCCGGAAGCGAGCCCCACCTCCCACCTACCTAACCTAACCTACCCCTACCTACCTACCCAGACTAGCCCAACCCCATGTCGCATCTGGTGTGTCCTCTGCTAATCAGAGGAACACCCAGAACGACATCCCCCCCCTGTCAGGTTATTCGCCACCGCCAACAAGAACCCACGAATGGGAAGTTATTGACGGTGCCCAGAGTGCACCAGCCCAGCGGGTTGCTCTTCCCCCCGGACGTATCCGAAAGAGACCAGCAACCAACCAGGCCAACGTGGAGGTTACCTGACCCGCACCCCCCCCGCACCCCTTTTTTTTTTTTTTTTTTTTTTTTTTTTTTTTTGGTTTCGCTGGGAAAAAATGCATTACGCATACCCACCCATTGGGGGAATGGGGGGCTATGTGGGACTCCCCGGGCAAGCCCGGTATACCCACTAAAATAACCCAGCGGCACTCCCGCATCGTCTGAGTGGAGGAGGACTGGGAAACCGGCACAGCCTTTACGTCCAGTCCTCCGCCGACGACTGCCCACCTTTATGGCGGGCCCTTCTCGCCCCTCCCTTAGTGGAGGGGCCCGGGAACGCCCGACGAGGGTGGTCATTGTGCAATGCAGACGACAGGCGCCCCCACGCCTGTCGCCCGCTAATCACCACCAAGAGGTGGGAGGAGGCGATCGTACAACCGCCCACCCCCACCCCTTCTCCGCCGCCTCCTTCCGCGACATGGCGTCGTCGCAAAAGGAGGCAACCACCGCCCAGGCCCTCCCGCTCCCCAGCATGCTACCACACCGGGAAGCAAGAGGACCTGTCAGGGCACGGCGCAACTACGCCCCCGCTGGGCACACCTAGACGGTGTGCTGCGCCGTGCCCTCCACCGCGCTGGACCCTTATGTGGACGTCGGACACCTCGGTCCTCCGCCCACGGTCCCCTACGTTGCGGCATCTGGCCCGCGAAAGGTCAGACGCCGCCCTCCGCGTCTGCGGCATCCGGCCCGCGAAGGCCAGACGCCGCCCACCGCGTCTGCGGCGGCGCGTCGAGACCGACGCTCCGCCGCCTCCTCCTTCCACCGACTTGTCCCCGCCGACCATCCCACGCCAAAGGAGGGTCGGCGACGACAAGTCATCACCGCCCGCCGCACATCCGCGGCACACCTTCGAGGGCTCCCTTCCCGCCCCCGGGCGGCGGCCGCCCCCACCCGCAGGAGAGAGAGCCGGGCGCAGAGCCAGGTGCAGAGCGGGCTAAGCCAGTTGCAGAGCGGGCAGAGCCGGATGCAGAGCCGGGCAGAGCAGGGTGCAGAGCTGGTCAAAGCAGGGTGCAGAGCTGGTCAGTGCACTCGGGTAACCAACCGCAGGAGAGCCGAGTGCAGAGCCAGGTGCAGAGCGGGCTGAGCCAGGTGCAGAGCGGGCAGAGCCGGATGCAGAGCCGGGCAGTGCAGGGTGCAGAGCTGGGCAGAGCAGGGTGCAGAGCTGGTCAGTGCACCCGGGCAACCCCCCCCGCAGGGGAAGGCGGCCCGCCCAGAGGCCCGGAAGCGAGCCCCACCTCCCACCTACCTAACCTAACCTACCCCTACCTACCTACCCAGACTAGCCCAACCCCATGTCGCATCTGGTGTGTCCTCTGCTAATCAGAGGAACACCCAGAACGACATCCCCCCCCTGTCAGGTTATTCGCCACCGCCAACAAGAACCCACGAATGGGAAGTTATTGACGGTGCCCAGAGTGCACCAGCCCAGCGGGTTGCTCTTCCCCCCGGACGTATCCGAAAGAGACCAGCAACCAACCAGGCCAACGTGGAGGTTACCTGACCCGCACCCCTCCCCCCCCGGCACCCCTGACCCAACCTAACCTAACCTAACCTTTTTTTTTTTTTTTTTTTTTTTTTTTTTTTTTTTTTTTTTTTTTTTTTGGTTTCGCTGGGAAAAAATGCATTACGCATACCCGCCCATCGGGGGATGGGGGGCTATGTGGGACTCCCCGGGCAAGCCCGGTATACCCACTAAAATAACCCAGCGGCACTCCCGCATCGTCTGAGTGGAGGGGGACTGGGAAACCGGCACAGCCTTTACTTCCAGTCCCCCGCCGACGACCGCCCGCCTTTACGGCAGGCCCTTCACGCCCCTCCCTTAGTGGAGGGGCCCGGGAACGGCCGTGAATGAGTGCTCGACCGTTCCCGCCCGACGAGGGTGGTGACTAGTGCAATGCGGGCGAAAGGCGCCCCCGCGCCCGTCGCCCGCTAGTCACCACCAGGAGGTGGGAGGAGGCGATCGTATAACCGTCTCCTCCCACCCCCTCTCCGCCTGCGGAGCGGCGGCGCGAGAGGATCGTCCTCCCGCGCACGCTCCGCCGCCTCCTTTTGCGACATCACGTCCTCGCAAAAGGAGGCAACCGCCGCCCAGGCCTCCTCACTCCCCAGCATGGAGTCTACCACGCCAGGAAGTGAGAGGTCCTGCCCGACAACACCTGTCAGGGCACGGCGCAGCTCAGCCCAGGCTGGGCACACCTCGAGGGTGTGCTGCGCCGTGTCCCCTTCCGCGCCACAGTCGTGGCACGCCGGGGTTTCCTCCCTCCGGATCCGGTGCAGGTGCGTTCCGAAACAACCATGTCCGGACAACACCTGCACTAGACGGAACGAGAGAAAACCATGTGGCCGCTCGAGCCAGCCCTGCAGGACTGGACCGAGCGCGTCCAGCGTCCGGCGGCCAAAGGCGGCGGAGGCGAGGTCCTCCGTCCAATGGAGGACGATGGCGGCCCTCGCCTCCCGCCGCACGGCCTCCCGCTCTTCCGCGGCGGGGCGCTCCCCTAGGGCTTTCCGCCGCGCCGTCCACTCGTACACTCTGGCGAGCACCCAAGCCTCCAACTCCCAGGGAGGGGTGCCCGCCAGAGCGCACGCCGCCGCGAAGCCCACCGAGCGGTAGGCCCTCGCCACCCGCTGTGCAATGGCCCTTTGGGGCCTGCGGATGGCGGTCGCATTCTCCCTCCTCTGGAGGGAGTCCGCCCATATAGGGGCCCCGTAAAGGGCCATGCTTTTCAGGATGCCGGCATATAGGCGCCGGCATCGCTCCTTCGGCCCCCCCAGGTTGGGGAGCAGCCACGATAGGGCATCGGCGGCCTTCAGCAGGCGCGTCGACAGCCCGCTGAAGTGCGGGCCGAAGCGCCACCTGCTGTCCAGCGTAAGGCCCAGATACTTCATCTGGGCCTTCACCTCGATCCTGACGCCCTCCACGACAATGTGGGCGTCAGGCGGGCAGCGCTGCCGAGGCCCGTGGAAGTACACGGCCTCGGTCTTGTGCAGCGCCACCTTCAATCCCAGCCGGCGGATCCTCCCGGCGACCAAGGATCCGCCAGCCGAGGCCAGACAGGCCGCCGCCCTAAAGTCCCTCCCCCGGGCAACGAGCAGAGTGTCATCCGCGTAGCAGATCACGCTCGTGCCCTGGAGGAGGGTTCCCCGCAGGAGCCAGTCGAAACCGATGTTCCACAGGGGGGGGCCTAGAACCGACCCCTGCGGAACACCGGACTCCGCGCCGTACCTCCTGACCGTCGCCGTCTTGTCCACGAGGAGGACCTCTCGGTCCTCCAGGTAGCTGGCCAGGAGGTTCCGCAGGTATTGGGGCACTCCGTGGTATCGGAGCGCCTCCAATATCGTCGCGTGAGGCACGGAGTTGAAGGCGTTGGCGATGTCGAACGACACCGCCAGCACCCCCTCCCCCGACTCGACCGCCTCCTGCACTTGGGCCTTCAGAAGGGCCAAGGCGTCGACCGTCGAACGCCCTTGTCGAAATCCGAACTGGGCGCTCGACAGGTCTGGCCCCACCCCCCGCAGCAGGCCATTCAGCCGGTCGGCGACTATCCCCTCGAACATCTTACCGACCTCATCGAGCAGAACGATGGGCCGGTAAGCCGAGGGGGAGTCCACCGGGCGTCCCTCTTTACGGAGGAGGCACAGCTGCCCCTCCCGCCACAGTTTCGGGAACCTCCCAGCCGTAAAGCACGCGCTGAAGAGTTCCCGAAACCTGTCCTGCATCTGAGAGGCAGCTATTGCCACCACCCGTGCGGGGACGCCGTCCGGCCCAGGGGCCGTCTTCTTCGCGCGAAGGCGGAGAATCCCCTCCCGGATTTCGTCCGCAGTCACCGGGGGGATCTCCTCCTCCGGCGGGGCCGCCTGCCGCGGGGGGTCCATCACTGGTGGGGTGAAGTCGGTCCTGCGCGGAAACAAGGACCGTACCACCCCATCCAGTAACGCCGGCTCGAGGGTCTCCGATAGCGGGGGACCATAGGGCCGCAGCTGGTTCCGCGCTACCTTGTACGGCCTCCCGTATGGATCCCGGTCGAGACCCTCGAGCATCTCGGCCCTCGCCGAGTCCTTCGCAGCGCACATTGCCGTTTTGAGGACCGTCCTCGCCTCTCCGTAATAAGCGTAGAGGCGGTCCTCGTCGGCCTGGCTTCGTGCGCTGCGCCGCCGGCTCCGCGTGTAGGCCCTCCTGGCCGCCACGCAGGCGGCCCGGAGCCCCGCCAGCTCCTCCGTCCACCAATAGACGGCCCGACGGGGGGGGCGGCCGGCGAGACCGAGGCATGCTGGAGTTGCATACCTCGGTCAAGGACTCCCGGAGCTGGACCGCTGCGGCGTCAACGTCCGGGGCCTCCACAGGGGGCGAGAGCCAGTCCTGGAGGAACGCCGCCTCCTGGGCTGCCTCCCGGTCCAGGCGGGTGAGAGCCCACCGCGGGAAGGGAGATTGGCCCGAGCGGGCCGTTTCCCCCCGCGGGCCCTGGGTGGAGGCGATGTCGAACCGCACGTAACGGTGGTCCGACATGGTCTCCACCATCTCCACCCGCCAGTTCACGACGCGGGCGGCTAGCACGGGGGTGGCAAACGAAACGTCAACCACCGATCCACCCCGCTGCCGCACACACGTGTGAACATCCCCCCTGTTTAGGAGGGACACACCGCACGAAGCCGCCCAAAATTCGGCGGCGCGTCCCCGGACGTTACAAGAGGCGGCCGGGTTGCCCCAGGCCGCTGACTTGGCGTTAAGGTCGCCCAACACGGCGACCTGGCGTGGCGCCGCCCTCCCGACGACTGCCGTCAGGACCTCGAGGAATTCCTCGAAGTCCCTTAGAGGGCGGTTTGGGGAGAAATAGACCCCGACCAGGGCCATTTCTCCCCACGTGGCGGCCACGTATCCCGGTCCCCTCTCTAAAAGCGAGAGGGGAGGGGAGTCCGTGGCGGGCCGCGACACCAACGCCACCAAGCCGTCCCGATCACCCAGCCAACGGCCAGGTATCGAGTACGGCTCGGCGACCACCGCCAGGTCCACCAACCACTCGGCCATGGTCTGCATCAGCAGATCCTGGGCCGCTCTGCAGTGGTTGGTGTTCGCCTGGAGGATGCGATGTTCGACTCTATGCATTAGTCGGACATCGCACCCCCCTCCTCAGCCAGGCCAGCGGCCGTCGTAGTCCCAGTTTCTGGGACGGCGGCGGCAGCAGCGGCAGGCCGGATCGACGCCTGCGCTTTGCCCCTCTTGGGGGGAGGACTGCAATTCCTCCCCTTGGTGACGTGGCCCGCCGGGCGGCCACTGGCGGCACACACCGCGCAGTGCGGCGTGGCGGCCTTGCAGGAGGCGGCCTTATGGCCCTCCTTGCCGCAGCGGTAGCAACTGTCCGTCCTGTCAATGCTGGACGGACAGAGAGCCCGGGTGTGTCCGATGCCGAAGCACCTATAACACCTAAGTGGCTGAGCCACAAGTGCCCGGACTACACCCGAGCTAAAACCGATGGCAAGCCGTCCCTTGGCTAGGACGGCTTTGGCAGCGGCGACTGGGCACTCCAGGCGGATGGTGCCCATACCGCCGCGGCCGGGCCTGATGCCCCGGCCCTGCACCGCTGCGACGCCGCAACCCCCTATCTCCGCGATCGCCGCCACCACCTCCTCTTTGGTGACCGAGTCATCCAAATCGGTCACCTCCAAGGCCGCCGACTTGACTGGCCTGGCCACCTTAGCCGCGTCCGCAATGACCTCTTGCAGCTTTGCTGCGAAGAGGTCTGCGTTCTTGCCGCCCTCCGCCCCCGGGAACTCGAATATCCGAGCCCCGGCTTGCGTTCGGCGGCAAGATACCTTGCCGATCCCAAGTTTAGTGGGATCGGCATTGGTACGCGCCCGCGACATCACGGACGCGTAGGTTTCTCCCCGCTCCGCAGCCTCCGCGGTGAGAGTCACCACGACGGCTGCGGTCTTGGGAACAACCAAGTTCTTGGCACGGCTTTCACGGGTTTCGGCTGGGGGGGAGCTTTTCCCCTTCCCTTTCCCCTTTCCCTTGCCAGCCGACTGCGGCTGGCTGGCAGGCGGGGTGGTGGCGGGGACGGCAGGGACGGCCGCTGCCGTCTTTTTGCCCTTCCCCTTCCCCTTGACGACCTTCGTCCAGCCCTGCTGGTTGGTCGGGGTGGTGGAAGGGAGAAGGGCGTCCTCCTTTTGGGAGGTCGGCTCCGGCTCGCTCCGCCTCTTGTCCGCCGCGAGCGGCGGTCGGAGGCTTTGCTCCGGTAGTAGCCGGTCCTCAATGCCTGCGATGCAGGCTCGGACAAAGTCCCTCTCCTCCCTCACAACCGTGCGGATGATATCCTCAAGGTTGTGATGGAGGACGGGGGCTTCTGCCACAGGCTTGGCTTGGGATGGCCGGGCCGTGGCTTCAGCCAGCTTCTGATGAAGCTGGCTTACTTCAGACTGCAGGCGATCAATTTTCGCCTGCATCTGGCGCGTCTCGTCGGTTGCCTGGCGCTGCACCAGCGCCCCGACGATGCCGCGCATGCTCACGGCCCGGCATTTGAGGGCCTTCTGAAAGGTCCCCTTGAGGTGCGAGGATTTGGTGGCAACCTCCACAATCCCCTCCTCGTCCTCCTGCGCCATCCTCTCCAGCTCAGCCAAAGAGTGGTCGTCGTACACGACGCGGGACGCGCCGTAGCCGGACTTGGCCCGGGCGACGCGCGCCTGCTGCTCCTTAAGAGCAACGTGCTCCTCCAGCTCTTGTTGGAGCTGCGTCCGCCGGGCCAAGCTCAACTCGCGTTGGGCGTCCGCAAGACCCACGTCGTGGGTGTCCGCTGCAACGACCGGCTTTTTGGCCTTCGCCTTCCGCTTTCGCTCCTTTGCCGAACCTGAGGACCCGTCGGACCCTTCTTTCAGGAAGGCCCGCTTTCGAGAACGAGTCTCGACCTCCATAGAGCTCGCATCGGACTCAAACACAATGGACTCAGTGTCCGAGTCCGCCGTGTCAAAGAAGCTAGCCGCAGACGGCGCGCGGCTAGCCTCTGACGCCGAAGCGTCGGGTTGGCCCTGAAAAGGGCCTTTGGGTTGGCCCTGAGAAGGGCCTTTTGGTTGGCCCTGAGAAGGGCCTTTTGGTTGGCCCTGAGAAGGGCCTTTTGGTTGGCCCTGAAAAGGGCCTTTGGGTTGGCCCTGAGAAGGGCCTTTTGGTTGGCAAGTACAAGTTAAAATCGCAACAATCGCACAGCTCACTTTGGCCGTACCCAGTCTGCCACTCCGTTACGGTGGTCAGAACTGGGCCGTTTCCAGGGGATACGACGTGGACGTAAGAGCTGTGTGGGGATCCCCCAACCTAACCTAACCTTTTTTTTTTTTTTTTTTTTTTTTGGTTTCGCTGGGAAAAAATGCATTACGCATACCCGCCCATTGGGGGAATGGGGGGCTATGTGGGACTCCCCGGGCAAGCCCGGTATACCCACTAAAATAACCCAGCGGCACTCCCGCATCGTCTGAGTGGAGGAGGACTGGGAAACCGGCACAGCCTTTACCTCCAGTCCTCCGCCGACGACTGCCCACCTTTATGGCGGGCCCTTCACGCCCCTCCCTTAGTGGAGGGGCCCGGGAACGCACGACGAGGGTGGTGATTGTGCAATGCAGACGAGAGGCGCCCCCACGCCTGTCGCCCGCTAATCACCACCAAGAGGTGGGAGGAGGCGATCGTACAACCGCCCACCCCCCACCCCTTCTCCGCCGCCTCCTTCCGCGACATGGCGTCGTCGCAAAAGGAGGCAACCGCCGCCCAGGCCCTCCCGATCCCCAGCATGGAATTTACCACACCGGGAAGCGAGAGGACCTGTCAGGGCACGGCGCAACTACGCCCCCGCTGGGCACACCTAGACGGTGTGCTGCGCCGTGCCCTCCACCGCGCTGGACCCTGTGGACTTTGGACACCCCGGCCCTCCACCCACGGTCCCCTACGTTGCGGCATCTGGCCCGCGAAAGGCCAGACGCCGCCCTCCGCGTCTGCGGCATCCGGCCCACGAAGGCCAGACGCCGCCCACCGCGTCTGCGGCGGCGCGTCGTGACCGACGCTCCGCCGCCTCCTCCTTTCACCGACTTGTCCCTGCCGACCATCCCACGCCAAAGGAGGGCCGGCAACGACAAGTCACCTACCTAACCTACCCCTACCTACCTACCCAGACTAGCCCAACCCCCATGTCGCATCTGGTGTGTCCTCTGCTAATCAGAGGAACACCCAGAGCGACATCCCCCCCCTGTCAGGTTATTCGCCACCGCCAACAAGAACCCACGAATGGGAAGTTATTGACGGTGCCCAGAGTGCACCAGCCCAGCGGGTTGCTCTTCTCCCCGGACGTATCCGAAAGAGACCAGCAACCAACTAGGCCAACGTGGAGGTTACCTGACCCGCACCCCAACCTAACCTTTTTTTTTTTTTTTTTTTTTTTTTTTTTGGTTTCGCTGGGAAAAAATGCATTACGCATACCCGCCCATCGATGGGGGGCTATGTGGGACTCCCCGGGCAAGCCCGGTATACCCACTAAAATAACCCAGCGGCACTCCCGCATCGTCTGAGTGGAGGGGGACTGGGAAACCGGCACAGCCTTTACTTCCAGTCCCCCGCCGACGACCGCCCGCCTTTACGGCAGGCCCTTCACGCCCCTCCCTTAGTGGAGGGGCCCGGGAACGACCGTGTGTGAGTGCTCGACCGTTCCCGCCCAACGAGGGTGGTGACTAGTGCAATGCGGGCGAAAGGCGCCCCCGCGCCCGTCGCCCGCTAGTCACCACCAGGAGGTGGGAGGAGGCGATCGTATAACCGTCTCCTCCCACCCCCTCTCCGCCTGCGGAGCGGCGGCGCGAGAGGATCGTCCTCCCGCGCACGCTCCGCCGCCTCCTTTTGCGACATCACATCCTCGCAAAAGGAGGCAACCGCCGCCCAGGCCTCCTCACTCCCCAGCATGGAGTTGACCACGCCGGGAAGTGAGAGGTCCTGCCCAACAACTTGGTTCAAGGCACGGCGCAGCTCAGCCCAGGCTGGGCACACCTCGAGGGTGTGCTGCGCCGTGTCTTCCGCCGCGCCGCAGTCGTGGCACGCCGGGGTCTCCTCCCTCCGGATCCGGTGCAGGTGCGTTCCGAAACAACCATGTCCGGACAACACCTGCACCAAACGGAATGAGAGGAAACCGTGGGGCCGCTCGAGCCAGTCCTGCAAGACTGGACCGAGCGCGTCCAACGTCCGGCGGCCAAAGGTGGCGGTGGCGAGGTCCTCCGTCCAATGATGGACGATTGCGTCCCTCGCCTCCCGCCGCACGGCCTCCCGCTCCTCACCGGCGGGGCGCTCCCCGAGCGCCTTCCGCCGCACCGTCCACTCGTACACTCTGGCGAGCACCCATGCCTCCAACTCCCAGGGAGGGGTGCCAGCCAGAGCGCACGCCGCCGAGAAACCCACTGAGCGGTAGGACCTCGCCACCCGCTGTGCAATGGCCCTTTGTGGCCTGCGGATGGCGGTCGCATTCTCCCTCCTGTGCTCCGCCCAGGATTTCCGGAGAAAAGCCGGAAAAACGAAAAACACGTGGTCTGAAAAAACCTCAACGGGACGCGTCAGCTGCCTGAAAAATTTCAGGACCGAAGAGGCTCTAAAGGGAGGTACATTACTGCAAGTACTAGATTTTTAAGTTGGATACTTTGCCAGATATAAATATATAAATATTGCAACTTTGGACATCTATAACTCCTGAAAGGGAGACAAATTCGAAGATCTTCAACTGCTATCTGTTGCGCGCTCATTGGAGGAAGACATCCCGAGAAGCTCAGATTTTTAGCTTGTATAAATTTAGCGTAGTGTATAAAAAAGTATAAAAAGTATAAAACTGTAAATTTTTATAGGTTTTAATTTAAATTTCAAAATTTTTAGATAATCAACGTTTAGTACTTTATTTAAGCTTAATTTAGATATTTTTTCCAAATTTTTCGGATTAGCGGTTTTAAAGTTATCGATTTTTTAAGCATTTTTTGATATAAAATAGAAATAAATAGAAATAATTACTTTTTGACTACAGAATTGGCTCTAGGGGGTGTATTTCAGGTGGAATAAGCCCAAAGTCGAGCCCTCTATCTTGTATTTTAGCGGAAATAGCTTTTTTCCGCCATTTTGGTTTTTATGGTTGCCGTGTAAATCCTAGAATATCTCCGAACCTATTGGGCGCAGAGAGACCGGATTTTCGTACTTCCCAGCGGTATACAAGCGGGAAAAAATTGTGTATATTTTCAGGAGTTTTCAGGATCTGAAAATTTTCAGCCCTGAAACCTTTTTTGGCGGATAGGGGAGGTTGAGCCAGGCATAGCATTCCAAGCCGCGTTTCTCTGGGGTAAACGGTTGCGGAGATATAGCCACCCAAAGTCGGGTTTTGACAGTTACCCCCACTATTTGGGAAACTTTGGCCCGGCATAGCTCCGGATCCGGGAGTCGTAGAGACCTGCCGTTTTCACAGTGGTGTTTGGGGAGACAACCTCTGTCCGATCCACGCGGTTTCAGGCGTTTTGGAGCTGAGAATTTTCAGGAGCCTGAAAACCGGTTTACGCGTCGGAGCGGGACGAACCAAGCTAAACAAGTCCAAGCTCGGGTGCTCTGCGATCGCTGGGAGGGAAGTTATACCGGGTTGAAAATTGACTTTGACAGTTCACGAACTGTCAAACCATTTTTTGGGCTCGGATAACTCCCGAATCGGGGGTCGTAGAGGGCTCGGGTTTTCTCTGGGGACATCGGCTGGCTCTTCCCAATCCTTCTGGAGGGGTTTCAGGGGGTTTCAGGACTCAAGAAATTTTCAGGCTGAAAATAGTTTCGGTGGGTAGGCCTCACCGTGCCAACCTCGGGAAGCCCAAGCACGAGTGCTTTCGGACCGGCGGTTCCGGAGAAAACCCAAAAAACCACTTTTCGGTTGCCGTTTGGGCAAAAAACCAAGTTTTTTGGGACGCAATATCTCCGGAACCCCTTGGCGGAACTGCGCCGAGTTTGGGCTCATTTTGGAGGGCTCGAGGGGGGCTATCCATTGGGGAGACAAAATCAACTCTACATAGAGTTTGGGAAAGTTTAAATTTTTCTCTGTTCTAGAGTAAGTGAACTAGATACTCGTTGTCATTTTGTCGAACTTTTGGGATATGTCTAAGAACATACCCCCTCCAAAGCGCGCCGCTAGGGTGGCGGCTCCGGCCCCTCCTGCTGCGCAACGCACCAGATCTAGAGCTGTGGTTAGAACGGTCGAGCCAGAGAGTTGTGCCATGGCTCGCGGCCCAGACCTGCCTCAGAAACCTGCGCAGCCTCTCGGGATCGCGGAACCTCTTGAGCAGGTCCCAGGTAATACGGTGTGTGCGGAGCTCCCCCTGGGAGAGGAATGCGGCGCCCGGGAACTGGACACACATAATGAGCCTGAGATTCCCTCGGAGTCGGAGACCTCGGAGGCAGAGGACCCGCCTCTATCCTCCACACCCATTAGAGCTACAGCTAGACCTGCCCCATCCGAACTGCGCATTCAGACGCAGATAAGGCAAGCGTTGGCGGCCGGTCCGGCGGAGGTTCTGGCGCAGCGAGACACGGAGCCTGCATATGTAGACACTGACGACTGCGACTCCGATGCCTCGTTTAACTCCTGCGACTCCACCAGAACTGTCGATGGAAGGAGGATCGTCCTGAGCGAGATGCCCCGTCAGGCTGGCGCTATCCTCCAAAAAGCAAAGTCGGAACTCGAGAGTTCGGGAAACCTAAAGAGGGAGATAAGGGAGAATGTCGTCTCAGCTTTGCAGCTGATGTACGAGATGGTCCTGAAGCTCTCGGATTCTCGAAACCTCCATATGGTGGAGAGTCACAGACTGAGGGAGGGTGTGGCTAGAGGACGGGAACGCCAGGCACAAAAGCATGCTCGGACGCTGGAGGCAGCCCTGGCGGAGTATAAGAGACTCGAGGCGCACGTCAAAAAACTCGCGAACGATGTCGAGGCGCTCCGCCGGATAATCTTATTTGACGCTTGCGAACCCATTCGGGAGTTGAAGCTGAGCACCCAACTGGCCCTGAAGGAGTCGCCCGAACTTGTGAGCTCGGTACTGGCTAGGGTGGCGGACATGTCCGCTGGGCTTGAGCCGCTCCGTGCGGCTCTGCATTCGATGGTGCCTCGGGAAGCGCAGGGAGTGGTGGACTCCGACACCAACGGTGGCCTCGAGATTGCTGACCTGCACGCGGAACTGAAGCTCATCCGTCTGGAGATGGCTTCCTTAAACCAACGCCGACTCGACTGTCCCTTGAGCGAGGCAACTACCGATGATATCATTGCCGCGGTGCGGGAGGCTTCTCTGATCGCCCCTTCGCCCCCTCCGTCCAACACATTGGAAATTTAGCAAATCCTGCAGACGTGCACTCATACGCAGGAAACTGTTCTGGAGGTCCGGCAAGGCCTACTGGCGCTTCAGGGTAGCTTGCCCTCAAGCGAGTCCGCGGAACTGCTGGGTTCCAAGGTAGAGGAACTTCGGAGAGAGGTCAGAGACCTCGGGGATACCACAGTGGATACGGCGGCTCCAATAAGGAGAACGGTTGAGCACCTGCAGGGCCTGATGGAGTCCCGGATGAGCCCGGAGCTGACGCAGAAGCGGGCACTTGAAGAGATCTCAACGGTCCGTCGCGAGCCGGCTAGGTCCTATGCGGAGGTTCTTGGCACCCCGAGACACAACCTGATGGTAGAGTCCATCGACCCGCGTCACACTAGCGATGACATTGTAAAGTCTATAAAAGCAAAGGTGGACGTCGTGGCGCTTGGGGTGGGAATAAGCAGCATCAGGAGGCTGCGGAATCAGAAAGTCGCCATCGGTTGCACCTCGGAACGAGACAGGGAGGCGCTCGGAAACGCTATTAGGGAGGTTGGGGATGGATTCACGGTTGTGAATCCCCCACCGAGGAGCCCCCTTATACGACTTGTGGGGGTCATAAACGACCTCAAGGATGGTGATATTGTTTTGGCCCTGCCAAAGCAGAATGCCAGTCTCCTCGAAGGCCTATCGTCCGACCAGAGGCAGCTGAAGGTCGTCAGACGAACTAGGGGCAGAACACCAGCCACCACAAACGTAATTCTGGAGGTGGGAGTGGGCCTCTGGCAGCGCCTGAGCGGGCAACGCGTCAAGCTAGGGTACCAGGTAGTCCTAGCGATCGACCAATCTCCGATTCTGCAGTGTTACAACTGCTTGGGATTTGGGCACTTGGCGCGCGACTGTAAGCATCAGCTAAGTTGCGGCTACTGCGCGGAGGACCACGACACACGAGAGTGTCCCAACCGCTCACTGCCAGCTCGCTGTGTGAATTGCCAGAAAAGTAAGAGGCATAACAATCCCCTACATCCAGCCTACTCAAGCGAATGCCCGGAATGGTCCAAATGGGACCGGATATCTAGATCGGGCATAAACTACTGCTAAGGGCACCCCACGGAGCATTAAGTTCATGCAGGTTAATCTTGGCCGAGGCCTTGCTGCGACCAAGGAGGTCCTCTGCGAGGCACTGGGAAACGGCACGGATTTTCTGCTAGCACAGGAACCCTATGTGGGTGCAAGGGGAATACTCTCTGCTTCTTGTGCCACCATCCAGTACCCTGGTGGCAACAGAGACTCCCCAGTGAAATCAGCGATCGTCGTCACCAATCCCAATTTAGTTGTGGTGACCAATCAGGCCCTTAATTGCCCAAATATAACTTCTCTTGTTTTGCGTACCGGACATCTTACCTTAGGCATAATAAACGTCTACTTCGAAGGCAACTTAGAATTAGAGCCTCACCTTAGGAAGCTTGAGCGTGTCATCCAGGCAATTGGAACTCAGCATATCGTTCTTGCCGGCGACGTCAATGCGATGAGTCCCTGGTGGGGATGCGACACTGAGGACAGTCGTGGCAGGGCGATAACGGACTTGCTGGCCGGATACGAGATGAGCATCCTAAATCAGGGTAGTGTGCCGACATTTCACACCTTCAGGGGCGGTAAACTCTACTCCAGCATAGTAGACATTACTGCCTGTAGTGATTCAATGCTGGCAAAAATGTCGCAATGGAGGGTGAATAAGGACTCTGCCATTCTCACCGACCACCGCAATATCACTTTTCAGCTGGATCTTGGCGATGAGGGACCAAGTCTAAAACATCCTTCCACCAGGATATACAATGTGCGGAAGGCAAAATGGGATCTCTTTACAGAAACTCTCTGCGAAGTCATGACAGAGATGGGGATTACCAGGCAGGAAGCTGAGAGATGCCGAGACCAGGAGACGCTGGAAAACCTCGTCGAAAAATATATCTCGGCAATTGCAAGGGCCAGCGACAGGGCAATCCCCAAGCTCGCTCAGGGAAGACGAAGTACTAGGCCCCAGTGGTGGACGGAAGAGCTGGAGACAGAAAAAGGGGCCGTTAAAACACTGCGGAGACGGATCCATTCCGCAAACCCCAGAAGAAGGCCGTTCTGCTTGGACGAATACCTCAAGGCAAAAGATGCGTACAAGCGCAACGTTGAGGTGGCCTTAACTGCTAGCTGGAAAGAGTTCTGCACAAGGCAAAAGGAAGAGGACGTCTGGAGCTGTGCCCAGAGAATTATCACTCGCTGCTCGAATACCAGCCGGATTCAGGCAAGCCTCCTTAGGGACCCACGGACCAACCAAATCCTCTCAGCCGAATCTTCAGCTGATCATCTCGCCTCAATTTTCTTTCCCATCGACGACCCTGAAACGGACTCTACGGCCCAAAGGACAATTCGGGAGAGCGTGCGGCAAAAGATTCGGCAGCACCACCAAGAGCATAGCCTCCAATCGCCACCTGCACCGCCATTCACTCAAGCCGAGCTCCGTAGTGTCTATGCGGGAATGAGCCCCAAAAAAGCACCAGGTGCCGACGGCTTAACGGCGGATATATGCCACAATGCCTATAGAGCGAACGCAGAATTTCAGCTGGCCCTGCTCAATAAGTGCCTTGAGATCGGACACTTCCCCGTCGCCTGGAAAGAGGCTAGGATCAGGGTGATCCCCAAGCCTGGCAGACCAGACTACTCCCTGGCCAAGGCATACCGTCCTATTGGGCTTCTCCCAATCATGGGCAAAGTCTTGGAGAAACTTGTGGCAAACAGGCTAACGTGGACTCTGGAGAGTGAGGGCCTACTCAGTAGAAGGCAGTATGGGTTCAGACCACAGTGCGGAACGGAAGACGCCCTCTATGATGTCGTGAATTTCATAAGACGAGGTATTGGGTCAAAGAAAATCGTTGCGGTCATCTCACTGGATATCGAGGGTGCATTTGACAATGCTTGGTGGCCAGCCATTCTTCAACAGCTCGTTGAGAAAGGCATTGACAAGGGCACCCTTCGACTCCTTGAGAGTTACCTCTCTGATCGCTGCATCACGTTGGAGTATCTAGCCCATACTGTCACCAAACCAACCACCAAAGGCTGTATCCAAGGATCTATCTGCGGTCCCATCTTCTGGAACGTCCAACTTGACCCTCTCATGGTGGCAGCGGATAAACTCAGGGCACACATCCAGGCATACGCAGACGACTTGGTTGTCTTGGCGGAGGCGGACACTGCTTCAGAGCTTGAAGAGATTGTAAATGAGGCGCTTGACTGTATTGCAGAATGGGGAAGGGCCCATAAAATGCAGTTTGCAGCTCACAAAACCCAAGCCATGGTCGCGACCAGGAAATTAAAATACGAGGAACCAAGATTCTTCCTCAATGGTACACCCCTCGAAAACACCAATCGAGTTAAGCTTCTAGGCCTAACAATCGACGCAGGGCTAACCTTCCTTCCGCACTTGGAGGAGGTTACCATAAAAACGGCCAACATCTTCAAAATGGTGGCAAGGGCGGCTCGGGCGCAGTGGGGTCTTAATTCAAACATCCTGAGGACCATTTACACTGGAGTAGTGGAACCGGTTGTCACCTACGCGGCCAGCTCATGGGCGGAAATTGCTGGGAAAAAGTACGGAAAGAAGAAGCTGGACACGATTACCAGGATGTTTGCAATTAAGATCTCCAAGGCGCATAGGACATCGTCACTCATAGCCACGGCCGTCCTTGCGAGGGTTATTCCCCTTGACCTGAGGGCATTGGAGCACCTCAAACTTTATGAGATAAAGAGGGGGAGGCCTCTGGAGGAACTGCCTGGCAGGAAGGTGGAACCACGTGTGCACCCATCTGAACTACCTCATCCTGCTCTGAGAACCGAGATAACATTTCAAAATGTCACAAATGACCAAGACCTTTTGAATATGGGAAATGACTGGCCTCGACTGTACACCGATGGCAGTAAAATTGAAGGAAGGGTTGGCGCCGCGGTGTCATGTTGGGACCAGAACGGCGAGATCAAAAGTTTCGAACTCAGGCTGGAGAATTATTGTTCCGTCTTCCAGGCTGAATTGGTAGCCATTCTGAGAGCACTCACCTATGCCAACGGAAAGAGAACCGGCACTTCAGTGAATATCCTCTCAGACTCAAGATCTGCACTGGAATCTATTGCCGATACACGAACAAAAAACCCGATCACTTTACAGATCCAGAATGCCATCTCCGAGGCTAAAAGATCGGGTCGCCAAATTAGTCTCTACTGGATTAGGGCTCACGTTGGTATACCCGGCAATGAAAGAGCTGACGAACTTGCAAAGCACGCTGCCCTGCACAGGAAAACCGCCCCAGCGTACGACAAATTCCCACTGTCCTACGCAAAGCGCACCATCAGGGAGTCGACGCTGGACGTCTGGCAGGAGCGATATACGCTAGAGACGAACCATGACCGAGGCATTAGGTTATTCTTTGGTGACGTGAGACGGGCGTACAAAATCTTGGAAAAAGTAGGTACACTAAACAACTTAAGGGCACAACTCTACACGGGGCACGGGGGTTTCCGCGAGTACCTACACAGATTCAAGTTGTCTGGGACCCCAGCCTGTGTTTGCGACGATACATCCTATGAGACCGTCAAGCATTTGCTTTGTCATTGTCACAGATTCTCACGGGAGAGATATGACTGTGAACAGAGGCTGGGACGCCCCTTGGACGCTCCTGATTACTTGATTGGTGATGACGAGTGCCGGGTTCATTTTCTGGCCTTCGCAGAAATGGTGGTGGAGAAGGCTGCAAAAGCCAATGGCTCAACACTACCGTAATATCTGGCAGAGTAGCGTTTAGGGTAGCTGCCCCAGTAAATAAATTCATTTGAGTCACAGTTTATTTGTTTTTAGTTTAATATGTTGATTAACCTGTAGGTTACATGTAGGTTAGTTTTAATTGGTTAAATTGTAAATGTGTATTTATTTTCTAGTGTAAGCGTGTTAAGTAGTTAAGTACGCTGGTTAACTGTAAGGTAAGCTGTTTTATTGTAAGTGTTAAATTGTTTTAATTGTAAATGTGCCAAGGTTTAAATAAAAAAAAAAAAAAAAAAAAAAAAATAATAGAAGGAAACCACCGGGAAATAAAGACCGAGCTGGGGAGAGGAGGAAGGAAAAAAAAAAAAAAAAAAAATTATATATGTATTCATTTTATATCTTTCTAAGTTGTGTGTAATTTGTCACTGTATACCGTTAAATAGGTTATTAGGATTAAATGCTGAACTGTATCAGCAATACAAGTTTGTAAGGCAGGAGGTGGTTTTAGTCGGTTGAAGTCCGACACTATCCAGACTGGCTCGTATTGTGAGGCAGCTTGGGTGTAAGTCCGAGCGGATTTCCACCTCCTGCCAAAAAAAAAAAAAAAACCTAATCTAACCTAACCTAACCTAACAAAAAAAAAAAAAAAAAAAAAAAAAAAAAAAAAAATTACTGTGATAAGAAATAAAGTTTGCCCATAGATAGTTAAATAAACCCACACAGCGTACAAGAGGATGAATACAAGATGAACCTTAGTATGAAGAATAAAAGTGCGAGAGGAAAGAAAGATTGAACGGAATGAATGAGGTTGAGCACATAAGGCGCCAATATCGTTGGCGGGGATTAGTGTTAAGAAAAAAAAAAAAATAAAATAAAAAAAAAAAAAAAAACCTAACCTAACCTAACCTAACCCAGTACCCCCCCAGCCCTCGCGGTGGTCGGATCGTTTTTAGAGTCGCTCCGCGCTAAAAAATTAAAAAAAGTGGTAACAAGTGGTCGGATTTCAATAAACTAAGTGTTGGTGTGTAGAGGAAAGTTGCCTCCACACCCCCAAGTGTTAACCCATATTCGGATTGCAGTGTTGTGTTGTGCGAAGCCTGAAAACACATAATTTTGAGGTTAAGTGTTAACAAACTTTAACGTTTGCTGTTTTTGCGGCGGAACGAAAGCGACGACATATTGTTTTTCTGCTGAAAAACGAAGCGGAAGGAGAGCACCTTGGTTCCGGACCACTCCGGAACCACCTCCGCCCAGGACTTCCGGAGAAAATCCGGAAAAACAAAAAACACGTGGTCTGAAAAAACCTCAACGGGACACGGCAGCTGCTTGAAAAATTACACGACCAAAGAGGCTCTAAAGGGAGGAACATTAGCGCAAGTAATAGAATTTTAAGTCAAATACTTCGTGAAATATAAGTGTATAAATATTCAAACTTTTGACATCCATAACTCCTGAACGGGAGGCAAATGCGAGAAAATTCAACTGCTATCTGTTGCGCGCTCGTTAGAAGAAGACATCCTGTGAAGCCCAGATTTTTATCTTGTATAGTTTTAATGTAGTATAGAAATAAGTGTAAAAAGTATATAATTGTAAATTTTTATAGGTTAGAATTAAAATTTTAAAATTTTTAGATAATGCCCGTATAGTGCTCAATTTATACTTAAATTAGACATTTTTTCCAAATTTTTCCGATTTAAGGTTTCAAAGTTATTGATTTTTTAAGCGTTTTTTGGTTTTAAATAGAAATAAATAGGAAAAAATACTTTTTGACCATAGAATCGGCTTTAGAGGGTGTATTTCAGGTGGATTAAGCCCAAAGTCGAGCCCTGTATCCTTTATTTTGGCTAAAATAGCTTTTTTCCGCCATTTTGGTTTTTATGGTTGCCGTGTAAATCCTAGTATATCTCCGGACCTATTGGGCGCAGAGAGACCGGATTTTCACCTTTCCCAGCGGCATACAAGCAGGAACATTTTTGTATATTTTCAAGGGTTTTCAGGACCTGAAAGTTTTCAGCCCTGAAGCCATTTTTGGCGGATAGAGGAGGTGGAGCCAGGCACAGTACTTCAAGCCGCGTTTCTCTGTGGCAAACGGTTGCGGAGTTATAGCCTTCCAAAGTCGGGTTTTGACAGTTACCCCCACTTTTTGGGAAACTTTGGCCTGGCATAGCTCCAGAGCCGGGGGTCGCAGAGACTCGCCGTTTTCACAGTGGTGTTTGGGGGGACAACCTCTGTCCGATCCATTTGGTTTCAGGTGTTTTGGAGCTGAGAATTTTCAGGAGCCTGAAAACTGGTTTACGCGTCGGAGCGGGACGAGTCAGGCCGAATAAGTCCAAGCTCGGGTGCTCTGCGATCGCTGGGAGGAAAGTTATACCGGGTTGAAAATTGACTTTGACAGTTCTAGGACTGTCAAACCAATTTTCGGACTCGGATAACTCCCGAGTCGGGGGTCGTAGAGGGCTCGGGTTTTCTTTGGAGACGTCGGCTGGGTCCTCCCTACCCGATTAGCCTATTTTCAGCGGCTTTCAGGACCCAAGATTTTTCAGGCCTGAAACCTGCCCCGCGGGGTAGATCTCCTCGAGCCGATTCAGGGAAGCCCGAGCACGGTGGTATTCGGCCGGACGGTCCCGGAGAAAACCACCGGTAACCAGATTCCGGACGCTGACCTTGATCGGCAACCGGAATTTCAAACCGGGTTATTTCCGGAACCCTTTGGGATAGGGTGGCCGTGTTTGGGTTCATTGGATTGGGCTCGGCGGGCTCTATCTAGTGATAGCATCAGGGAGACTCTACGTAGAGCCACTCTACAAAAAATTTTGAAAGCGGTTTTTACGACCAGCAATTGACGGTAAGGCCTGCGTGGAGCCCCCTGAGGACTGTTTAAGGTCTCCAGACCTCGATTAAGTCTTTTGCAGACGGTTTTTATACATATTTTATTATAGATTTAGGACTTCTTAGCGGTTTTGTTTCTATTGAACACCAGCTATTAATTTTAGTATATTTTATTTTATTTTCGTCCCTATTGACGTTATACTAAGTGACGCATACCTCCAACATGTTCGGCTTTAGAACGCCGTCAACCGCTAAAGACGGTGAAAAGTCACCGTCGGGACCCGGGGCAGTCGCCCCTCTAAATGTAAGACGCAGCATATGTGAGTGGGAAGCCACAAATACCAGCCCCACCAAAAATGACACATACACTATGGAAAGGACGTCGCAGGCTGGCCCTGCAAAAACTAAAACTAAACCTGCTTTGACGCAGGAGAGCAAAGGGACGACCGCGAATGCAGTGAGGAAGTCCGTTGAAAGATGCTCCCCGCCAAAGCCCAAATATGTAGACCGGACTGCGGAGGCTAAAGCCTGCTTAATGAAGACCAAGCTACAATTAAGTAGCTCTAGAAATACAAAGACGGAGATAAAAACTGCCATCTCCGAAGCGACTGAACGACTTTTCCAATTGGTTAAGGAGGCTGAGATGGAGGCAAAAGTGTCCAAGCAAAAGCTGCCCAAGGAGGGGCTAGTAAAGCCAGTAGAGGCAGATTCAAAACTGCCACCCTCAGGATCCATTCCTTGTGAAGTAAGCACAAGCGTGTTACTACACACGATAGAACAGCACACAAAACTCCTTGCAGAGAGCAACGAAAAAATGGAGGAGCTCAAGCAAAGAATGGACCGCCAGACGGAATTCTTGGAGAAGGGCACATACGCAAATGTGGCGGCAAACCGGGTCGTGAAGTCACTGCCAGGGCGCAGCACATTACACTCGATTGTGGTAACCTCCAAGGACGAGACCGAGTCGGGCGAAGAGGTCCTTAGCAAGGTGCGGAAAGCGGTAAATGCAACGGATGGCTGGATAAAAGTAGAAAAGGTGAGGAAAGCTAGGGATAGGAAAGTAATAATAGGACTGGAAACTGAGGAAGAAAGAAATAAAATTAAAACTCGACTTCAGGAGCAAGGAGTTGGCCTCACTGTCGAGGAAGTTAAAAACAAGGACCCGCTTCTGATCCTTAGATACGTCCTAGTGATGCACACTGACGAACAAATCCTAAGAGCGCTGAGAAATCAGAATAAGGGTGTTTTTGACGGCCTCGACAGTGGCGAAAACAGGATGGAGGTAAAGTACCGAAGGAGGACTCGAAACCCACATTGGGGTCACGTCATTGTTAGCGTATCGCCTACCATCTGGCGACGCGCTTTAGAAATCGAGACCATGCGCATTGAGTTCCAGCGCATTAGAGTCGAGGATCAAAGTCCGTTGGTCCAGTGTACGCGCTGTCTGGGCTTCGGGCACGGCAAGCGCTTCTGTAAGGAGCCTGCGGACCTCTGTGGCCACTGCGGCGGTCCGCACATGAGACCAGAGTGTCCGGACTGGCTCTCAGGTTCACCACCCGCTTGCCGGAACTGCACGAGAGCCAACATAAAACACGACACACAACACAGCGCGTTTAGCCTTGACTGCCCGGTAAGGAAAAAGTGGGATGACGTGGCCAGATCGGCGGTCGCGTATTGTTAAGGGCACCCCAATGTTTCCCTATGGAATATTGCAGGCTAACCTCCAGCGAAAAAAGCTAGCCACCAACGAGCTTCTGCTAGAGGCTACGAAACGCGGAACGGCGGTGGCGCTTTTACAGGAACCATACGTGGCGGGGGCCAAAGTGATGAAGAGTCACAGGGGCGTTCGAATCTTCCAGAACACTGGCATAGGAGATGGGACTGTAAAAGCAGCAATAGCTGTCTTTAACAGTGACCTCACAGTCAAACAGTACCCGCAACTCACCACTAATAACATCTGTGTGGTGGGAATCCTGACCAGTGCCTGGGAGATCACGCTTGTCTCTCTTTACTTTGAGCCAGATCAGCCCATCGAGCCCTATCTGGAACACCTAAAGAAGGTATGGCTCGTGGTTGGTTCCAGGAGACTGATCGTTGGAGGGGACGCCAATGCAAAAAGTCTGTGGTGGGGCAGCCCGACGGTCGACCACAGAGGTGAGGAATTGGTCGGGACTCTTGGAGAGCTGAACCTTAACATACTAAACCAAGGGGAAATCCCGACCTTCGACACTATCCGAGGAGGGAAGCGGTACAGCAGTCATGTGGACATCACCGCCTGTTCAAATGACATCTTGGACCTGGTAGACGACTGGAGGATCGACGAGGGACTCACGAGCTCGGACCACAATGGTATTACGTTCAAGATCCTATTGCAAAGATCGAAAGGTATCAAAATCGAGAGAACTACTAGGAAGTACAATACTAAGAAAGCAAATTGGTCCTATTTTCATGAGAAGCTAGGCCAATTCAAAATAGACTTTAAATTTACACCAGCTGAAATTCTTAAAATTAAAAGTACAGAACAGATCGACAAAATGACAGACAACCTTACGAATGCAATAGACGAAACATGTAAGCTAACAATACCTAGTAAAACAGTGAAAGAGCAACTTACCTTGCCGTGGTGGTCCGAGAGACTCGCTGAGTTGAAGAGGAAGGTCGCTACCAAGAGGCGCAGGATCCGCTGTGCCGCCCCAGTCCGGCGGTCAAAGGTCGTAGCAGAGTACCTGGAACAAAAGAAAGAGTATGAGTTAGAGGCTACAAAAGCTCAGACCGAGAGCTGGAAAGAATTCTGTGGGAAGCAGGATAGGGAGGGGGTATGGGAAGGTATATATAGGGTTATAGGAAGGACACAGCGTAGGGAGGAGGACCTACCATTAGAACGGGATGGTGTTGTGTTGGATGCAAAGGGTTCTGTTAGGCTTCTAGCGGAGACATTTTATCCGGAGGATCCCCTAGAATGCGACAACGCTCACCACCGACCCATCCAAATAAAAGCGGAATACGTGAACACTGGTGACCAAAGTGAACTCTGTGACCCACCGTTTACGTCGGCTGAGTTAAAAAATTCGGTAGAGTCATTCAACCCGAAGAAGGCCCCGGGATCTGACGGCTTCACAGCGGACATCTGCTGTCACACCGTGAATAATGACCCGGAGACCTTCCTACAGTTCCTCAACAAGTGCCTGGAGTGCCACTACTTCCCCACGTCCTGGAAAGAGGCAACAGTAGTGATTTTGAGAAAGCCTGGAAGAGAAAATTATCACACTCCGAAATCATACAGGCCTATAGGACTGTTGCCTATACTGGGCAAAATCTTCGAGAAGATGCTGGTGGCCCGCCTTAAATTCCACCTTTTGCCAAGGATGAGTACCCACCAGTACGGGTTCATGCCACAACGGAGTACCGAAGACTCCCTCTATGCTCTTATGCAACATATCCACAGGAAATTAGACCAAAAGAGGATAATAACACTGGTATCCCTAGACATAGAGGGAGCATTCGACAGTGCCTGGTGGCCTGCGATCAGAGTCCGGCTGGCAGAGGAGAAGTGTCCGGTGAATCTTAGGCGGGTCATAGACAGTTACCTCGAAAACAGGAGAGTATCAATAAGGTACGGTGGGGAGGTATTCGGCAAGGGCACGAGCAAGGGCTGCGTCCAGGGCTCAATAGGAGGCCCAATATTGTGGAACCTGGTCCTCGACCCCCTCCTTAAAGCACTGGAAAACGGGGGAATCTACATCCAGGCGTTTGCGGACGACGTACTGTTGGTCTTTGACGGGGAGACCGCGCAAGAGGTAGAGAAACGTGCCAATGCCGCTCTTGGTCATGTTCTGGCGTGGGGTGTCGAGAATAAGCTCAAGTTTGCTCCACACAAAACCACAGCAATGGTAATTACCAACAAGCTGAAATACGACACACCGCGCCTGAGCATGGGCGGGATCGACATTGGCATGTCAAAGGAAATCAAGCTTCTGGGCGTAACGATCGACCAGGGGCTGACGTTCAACACCCATGTCTCACTCGTCTGCAGAAGGGCCATAGCAATCTACAAGCGGTTGTGCAGAGCCGCAAGGGTCAGTTGGGGGCTCAACCCGGAGGTTATCCGTTTAATTTATGTGGCGACAGTGGAGCCCATCATACTTTACGCCGCCAGCGTCTGGGCACCAGCTGCCAAAAAGGTGGGAATAATCAAGAAACTCCGAACCGTCCAGCGTGGAATAACACAGAAAATGTGCAGGGCATATCGTACGGTCTCCCTCAACTCGGCCTTGGTGCTGACCGGAATGCTCCCACTCGATCTTCGAGTTCGGGAAGCGGCTGCACTCTATGAGGCCAGAAGGGGGGCGCCCCAGCCCATGCTGGGAGATAGGGAAGTGGAGCGCATGTTCCCGGCGCTGGAGGCACCGCACCCCGCGGAGCAAACAAGCTTGGAGTTCGGAAGCCTGGTAGACGAGGAACAATATAATAACCACAGCAACTTTGCTGTGAGGATCTTTACAGACGGCAGTAAAATTGAGGGCAAAGTTGGAGCGGCACTATCCTTATGGAATGACGCCGCCGAAATGAAAACCCTCAAGCTTGCGCTGCCGTCCTACTGCACCGTCTATCAGGCTGAACTCCTAGCTCTACAAAGAGCAGCGGGCGAGGCGCTTAAGCGCAGCGAATCCACGTTCGGCATCTACAGCGACTCTATGGCGGCTCTCCAATCGGTGACCAACGCACGTTCCCCCCACCCCCTGGCTGTGGAAACCAGGGATGCCTTGCGACGCTGTAAGCTCCAGAACAAGAGCGTCTCCTTGTTCTGGATAAAAGCCCACGCGGGGTTGGAGGGAAACGAACGAGCCGACCAGCTTGCCAAAGAGGCCGCCCTGGGGTCGAAGAAGAGGCCGGATTACGATCTGTGCCCCATTTCATTCGTCAAGCGTAGAATCCGATTGGAGACGCTTGGCGAATGGAACGAGAGGTATAGAACGGGTGATACGGCTTCCGGAACAAAAATTTTCTTCCCGGACGCGGTGGCGGCGTACAGTGTGGTGCGCAAGATGACCCAAACAAGTATAACCACACAAATCCTGACGGGGCACGGTGGGTTCTCTGCATACCTGAAACGCTTCAGGTGTAAAGAGAATCCATCGTGCGCCTGCGAGCCCGGTGTAAAAGAAACGGTTCCGCACATACTCTTTGAGTGCCCAATCACCGCAAGGAAGCGGTACGAGATAGAGCAGAAACTCGCCTTGGAAGTAGTCATTCATAACGTATCACAATTGATGACGAAAAATAAAATAGACTTGTTCTTAAACTATTGCAGTGAAATAGCATCGTTAGTAATGAAAAGAAACAAAACCGCATAAGAAAATATGCTGTCATAATATAATGTAATATATTAAAGACTAGCATAGAGTAAAATATTGTATAATAAATTAAGGAAATAGGCATTAAATACAAAATGTAATAGAAATAAGTTATAATAAGTATAGATACAAGTAGGAAAACACGAATTGTTCCCCTGAACTATGTAAGATTCCAATTATTAATAAAGTTAATAAAGTAAGAAATAAGAATAGAGTAAAACTAGATATAAGAAATTGTAAAATTATTAAAGACTAAATATAAGAAGCTAGATATGTAAACAATTTAGAACTAGATATAAGAAGTTGTAAAATAGACATAATTATATTAAGTACGAATGTAAAGATAATGTTTAAATAAAAGTTACTTTCCCTGTTTTTTAATGAAATAAAGTAAAGATATATAGATAGATAGCTAGATGATAGTTGGGAAGCCCACCCAGATCGACACAAATGAGGATGTACGTAAGAAAGATCAAGTATGAGGAATGAAAGTGCGAGAGGAATAGATGCGAGAACTGGAATGAAAGTATAGCTCAGAATAGACTCCGACACATTTGGAGGTAGAAGTAAAAAAAAAAAAAAAAAAAAAAATGAAAAAAAAAAAAAAAAAAAAAAAAAAAACCTAACCCGAGTCTCTCGCGTTCCCTCGCCCGTGCCAGTTCAGTTTAAAGCCACTCCGCGCTCAAAAATCGGGAAAATAGGAAAGTTACATCCGTTTCCAGTGAGTGATACCTTAAAGTGTTCGGGCAAGTGAGTGCTGTGTACGCGCACAAAAAGAAATCTTCGGACTCCACTTTTGGGATTTTTCCTGGGTAAAAGAAGAAAAATTCAGTAAGTATTTTTCGTAAACCCTCAAACGCTGTTGAATTCTGAGTGGTGACCTATAGATTTTTTGGAGTGCTGGGGCGCGCCCTCGTTGCCCGCACCTTTTGAGGTGTCCTCCGGATTTTTCCGGTGCGACGTGGAGGGTCTGCTGGCCAAATAAGAAAATCCACCTCACATCAAAGACTTTACCTGGGGGCGAGAGTCAAAAACTGGTTTTGCCTACCTGTGGGCCATCGACTCATACTGAAGGTTCAGTGAACAAAACTTTTAAATAGTGTGTTGTGAACGTTTAACAGTGCAGTTCCGGTACATAACCTCAAAGCAAATCTTCGCTAGTGAATAACTCGGAACTGAAAGCGAAGCCATAGTGTTTTTATCACGGGATATTCACCCCCACTGTGGCCCTCAGCACCTTACTGAATCTCAGATTTTTAAGGCACAGACTCGCGCGGATAATAATTAATCAGTGAGACCACGTTTTCCATACTTAACCTAAAAGAAAAAACGTGGTCGAAAAATCCTGAAGGTGGAAGACATCGAGGATCGTTATCCGCGTGTTGGCCTGTGCCGAGCTGACTATAGAGCTGACTATAGAACAGCTCCATAAAATTCTCAGCAGGAAACATCGAGGGAACTCCTCAACCCCTGGCCTGACGTCACCCGAGTTCGGACTTGTGTTGGGCACCCCCTCCCCACTCCCCCAAATACCTATCCCCCCCAACTTAGATTTTTTGGTTTTACCCCCTTCGGGATTACTCGGCCAAAAATAGTGGTAGACCACCCAGGTCAGGTCCTTAGTGACTGGCTTGAGGAGCCCTATCTTTTGGCCCCAACAGATTTCCCTCCAAAAAATTCCCCCCCCCCCCCCCTCCTTCACCCCCTCTGAACTTTGGATTTTCCACCACCCCCCCCCGACCCCCCTCAAAAAATTTCCCCCCCTCGGGTTATCACAGCCAAATATAGTGGCAGACCACCCGAGCTTGGGTCCATTGTGACCGGCTTGAGGAGCCCTATCTTTTGGCCCCATCAGAAAACCCCCCCCACCCCTTATTTTATTACCGCACCCCCCTCGTCCTATCTCGGCCCAGGTCAGGGCTAGAACATCGAGATTGGACTCAACTGAACCAGCTCGAGGAGCCCGATCCACCGGCCCCAGCAGAAATCTTCTCATCTGCACCGGCTGAGCCAGGACCAACAAAAACTTCCCCAACGGGCAGTATTCAGTAAGAAACCAATACCTTATCTTACTGAAGGGTCACCAGGATACAAAACAGCCTTAACACCAGACATCGGATGACCACAGTTCCTGAGAACCACCAGACCCTGGTCCTAATCACTTTTAATAGGTTAAGGACATACAGCAGCACTATTGTGTGGCTGTATAAATAGGTTAAGATAGAATAAGCACTATTTTGCTTATTTAAGTATTTTTATTGTAAAAATTTTTTTTTTAACTGTTGACTTATGGTAGTACTATTGTGCTACCATATCACTAGAATAAGATAATATTAGCAATTTATTGCAAATTTAAATTATTATATTTTTCAAAGTAGTTGTAAATTTAACCTAGGACATATAGCAGTACTATTGTACTGCTATACTTTTAGAATAGGACAAAGTTTTTAAACTGTTGATCAGTAACCTATTTGAGAAGGAGAAAATCAACAGTGACAGACAAAGTGGGGCATCCTATACAATACCCCCTTTACAATTACAATTTAAATTTGACAAAAATCGCTATTGACATACACTTATAAGGCCCTTTACAACCTTGTAAGTGTCATTTATAGGCGCCACCTTACCCAACCCCCGAAATCAAAATGATGAGCAGGACACCAGCCCAAAACAAGAAGAGAGAGGAGGCCATTCCCAAAAAAATGCTGGCAAATCCCCCCTTAAACTCTACGTTTACGAGGACCTCACCAATCGCACTGGAAAAAACACCACCGGTAGCGAACTCGACAGTTAGGAAAAGTATCGGGGAATGGGAAGCGGCAAAGCTGGAGAATATAAAAAAGCCCCTGATAAAGTCCCTCACCCCCCCTGAGAATCTGAAAACCGCCCCCTATACCTCCACCACCACCACCGCCGCTGAGTCACCCACCCTGGCTGAGCCAGCAAAGCCGAAAGACAGAGTGACCGAAGCCAGGATCTGCCTAGCAAAAATTAAGACACAGCTTGGCCTCTCGAGGAACATAAAAACCGAGATTAAGGCGGAGATCACTCTGGCGGCGGAAAAATTATACAGCTTGGCAAAAGAGGTAGAGTCCACGACAAAAACAAAAAAGATGGAACTACCTCTCAAATCGCCTAAACTATCAAAGGCAAACCAGGCAGGGACAGCGGACCGGGAAAGGGAAAAGGAGAGAGATGTTTTTAGACAAATGCTCGATGACCATGCAAATCTGCTAAAAACAAATACAGAAAGCATGGTCAAACTTCAAGAAAAACTCGAAATAGCCGAGAAACAAACATATGCGGGTGTGGTGTCGTCCGTTGGGAGACAGCCTCCGGAGCGGACCGCACTACATTCGCTGGTGGTCACGACGACTAACGAGCGGGATACAGGTGAGGACGTTATGAACAGAATAAGAGAGGCCGTAAACGCGAAGGAGGGCGGAGTGGAAATAGAAAAAGTAAGAAAGGCCAAGGATAGGAAGGTAATAATGGGCTTTAGGAACCAGGTAGAAAGGGAAAAGGTAAAGGCTAGGCTGACAAAGTCAGAAAACCTGAGAGCCGAAGACCTTAAGAATAAAGACCCATTAGTTGTGCTCAAAGACGTGATGCAGTACCACAGCGACGAGGACATCCTTGGTGCGCTCAAAAAACAGAATAAGGATCTGTTCAAGGGACTCGGCGAAGCCGACAGACTAGAGATCGCCTACAGAAAGCGCACGAGGAACCCGCACCAAAGTCACATCATAGTGCGGGTGTCCCCCACAATTTGGCGACGAATGACGGGGGCTGGGTCGGTACACATCGAGTTCCAGAGGATTCGAGTGGCCGACCAGTCTCCGTTAGTCCAGTGCTCGCTTTGTCTGGGATACGGACACGGCAGACGATTCTGCCAGGAAACCCAGGCAAGGTGTAGCCATTGTGGGGGCGCCCACATGAAGGCAGACTGCCCAGATTGGCTTGAGGGAGCGGGCCCGTCATGCTGCAACTGCACGCGGGCAAAACTTGATAAAGTGGAGCACAACGCCTTCAGCCAAGACTGCCCCATAAGAAGGAAATGGGATGCAATGGCCAGAAGCACCACGGCGTATTGCTAAGGTGGTCACCGGCGGAACATCTGACTCAAACACAAGGCCATACGTAGTAGCCCAAGCAAACTTGCAAAGAAAGGCACTGGCAACTAATGAATTAATGCTTGAGGCGAACAAAAGGAATATGGCCTTTGCACTGCTCCAGGAGCCGTACATCGGAGGCATAGGTAGAATGAAGGACTACCACGGCACTAGAATTTACCAGAGCAATAGAACGGAAGACGGTCCCGTCAAGACAGCAATCGCTGTCTTTGACGGTGACATAGACGTCATCCAGTGCCCGGACTTCACCACACCTAACATCACGGTGGTGAAGATGAGGACGATTGCCTGGGAGATCGTGGTGGTCTCATTCTACTTCGAACCGAAGCCAGAACCGATAGGGCCATACTTGGAGCAGCTAAAAAGGATTGAGCGGAACTTCGGCCGGCGGATCATCATGGGCGGCGACGTTAACGCGCAAAACTCTTGGTGGGGCAGCCAAAAAACCAACGTGAGAGGGAATGAGGTGGCTGGTGCTCTCGAAGAGATGGATCTGCAGATACTCAATTTCGGCGGTACTCCAACGTTCCACACAGTGCGTGGAACCAACCTCTACTCAAGCGTAGTAGACATTACGGTCTGTGCGGCGGATCTGCTCGGCTTGGTGGACGACTGGAAGGTAGTGGAAGGCTTGACGAGCTCAGACCATAACACCATCACCTTCAAGTTGGCCTTGGAGAAGGCAAGGGGTATACAAATTAGTAGAACCACACGTAAATTCAATAGTAAAAAAGCAGACTGGATTCAATTTCGTGAGAAATTGAACCAGTTGCATATAGAACAAAATATAAACCTTTTAGAAATAGAAAAAATTAAAAATACAGTTGATTTAGAAAACAAAATTCAGGAATACCAAAACTCAATTATAGAAGTAGCCAACAAAAGTATACCCCTAATAAAGCCAAGTAACAGGGTCAACTTACCATGGTGGACGGAGGAGCTCGCCACGCTGAAGAGGGCAGTCGCCACCAGGAGGCGCAGAATCCGTGTTGCAGCACCGGTCAGGAGAGAGGCCGTCGTGGCTGAGTACCTGCAGATTAAGCAAGAATATGAAACAAAAGCCAGAAACGCTCAAACAGAAAGCTGGAAAGCTTTCTGTGAGAAACAAGACGGGGAAGGGCTGTGGGATGGCATATACCGGGTAATAGGCCGAACCAAGAAACGGCACGAGGACTTGCCCCTGATCGTGAACGGAAAGGTACTGGACAACCTCCACTCTGCCGAATTGCTGGCCGAAACATTCTACCCCGGAGATAAAAGGGATGATGATAGAGAGGAGCACAAGTGAGTTAGAGAAATGGCTGAAAAAGTGAACGTCATGGGTCATGATGATAAACATGACCCACCGTTCACCATCGAGGAGCTGAACTCCTCCTTGCGCACTTTCAACCCTAAAAAGGCCCCCGGGGCGGATGGCCTCACGGCCGATATCTGCCAGCATTCGATCGACTATGATCCGGGAACTTTCCTGGCACTGGCTAACAAGTGCTTGGAGCTGGGCTACTTTCCCGGGACCTGGAAGGAAGCCACAGTCGTGATCCTAAGGAAACCCGGGAAAGAGAGCTATACGGCACCAAAATCCTACAGACCAATTGGTCTGTTGCCGGTGCTAGGAAAAGTCCTGGAAAAAATGGTCATAAACAGAGTGAAATGGCACATTATACCGAAACTCAGTACTCGCCAGTACGGGTTCATGCCCCAGAAGAGCACGGAAGACTCTCTCTATGATCTGGTTGGACACATACGTAGCAAGTTAGCAGAGCGCAAAATGATCGTAGTGGTGTCGCTAGACATAGAGGGAGCCTTCGACAGTGCATGGTGGCCAGCTATCAGAACTAGACTGGCTGAGGAAAAATGCCCGGTAAATGTGAGGAGAATCATTGACAGCTACCTCAATAACCGAAGGGTCAGGGTCAGATATGCAGGCGAAGAAGTCGTAAGAGAGACGTCCAAGGGCTGTGTGCAGGGATCCATTGGAGGACCAATTCTTTGGAACACCCTACTGGACCCCCTCTTAAAGGGGCTGGCAGAGCGGGGAGACTACTGCCAAGCCTTTGCTGACGACGTGGTGCTAGTATTTGATGGCGATACAGCGATCGAGATCGAGCGAAAGGCGAATGACGCCCTCGCCCGTGTTCATCAATGGGGTGTTAGTAACAAGTTGAAATTCGCACCGCATAAAACGAATGCGATGGTAATAACGCGGAAACTGAAATACGACACCCCGCGGCTGAGCATGGGAGGGGTCGCCATTGGCATGACGCAAGACATCAAGATCCTGGGGCTAACCATCGACAATAAGCTTACTTTTAACAAGCACATTGCAAATGTGTGCCAAAAAGCGGTGGACTTTTACAAGCAATTGTCGAGGGCTGCGAAGGTCAGCTGGGGACTCCACCCCGACGTCATCCGCACCATGTACACGGCAGTAGTCGAACCGGTAATAATGTACGCGGCAAGCGCATGGGCACCGGCAGCCAACAAGCTGTGTGTTAGGAAGAAGCTAAATGTGGTCCAGAGAGGATTTGCACAAAAATTGTGTAAATCTTACCGCACCGTATCCCTAAACTCGGCACTGGTGCTGGCTGGGATACTACCCCTCGACCTCCGAATACGAGAGGCAGCTGCCCTGTATGAGGCGAGGAGGGGGGTACCCCAGCCAATGCTAGGAGACAGGGACGTCGAGCGACGTACCGCATTTGCTTCGACACCCCACCCGGCGGAACATATGAGTCTGCAGTTCATATGCTTGGCAGACCAGGAACAACTCGAAAACCACTGCACACAAGCAGTGCAGATATACACGGACGGCAGCAAAATTGATGGAAAGGTAGGAGCGGCATTGTCTCTTTGGAGCAATGGCGCCGAAACCAAATGCCAGAAATTGAAGTTGTCGTCCCACTGCACGGTCTACCAGGCCGAACTGTTGGCCATATGCAAAGCCACGAGGGAGATCCATAAGAACAAAGAAGGGTCTTTTGGCATATTCAGTGACTCACGGTCGTCACTGGAAACGGTCGCAAACCACAGATCCTCTCATCCCCTCGCAGTTGAAGCCAGGGAGAACTTGCGAAAATGCAAAATCCAAAACAAGCATGTTGCTATGTTTTGGATTAAGGCGCACGCAGGAATGGAAGGGAATGAGAGAGCCGACCATCTGGCTAAAGAAGCTGCGCTAAATCTAAAGAAGAAACCGGATTATGACCAGTGTCCGGTTTCATTCGTCAAGCGCTTAATCCGGAAGGATTCGCTTGTCGAATGGAACCGGAGGTACAGGATGGGTGACACAGCCTCAACAACAAAACTTTTCTTCCCGGACGCAGTGGACGCTTATAATATCGTCAGAAAAATAAGACCGACCGGGCTAATTACCCAAGTAATGACTGGGCATGGTGGGTTTTCGGAATACCTGAACAGGTTCAGGTGCAAGGAAAGCCCATCATGCACTTGTGACCCCGACGAAGACGAAACAGCGATCCACATAATTACTGACTGCCCGGTATATGGCCAAGAAAGGTTCGAAATCGAACAGAAGTTAGGGATCGACATTAAACCAGGGAATCTCAATAGGCTCATATCTGACAAAAAGTATAGCACTGTATTTATAGAATACTGTTTCAATGTTGCCGGAAAAACAGTGAAAAGAAATAAATAATTAACACCAATGCTCGAAATTATTTATAGATATATATAATGGGAAGCGAACAGAGCAATATATAATCTATAAACAAAATAGAAGCCCGATATTGCTAATAACATGCTATATAATAAGTCAATATGAGACCTAGAAATTACAAATTAGACCTGAGAACTTAGTAAACTTATAGCTGACATATAGTATAGTATCGACTTTATCAAATATTGTATACAAATGATAATAATAACGTAGAACAGCAATGCTCAAAATTGTATATAATAATATACAATTGGAAGCGTACAGAGTGATACAAATCTACAACAAAATAGAAACTAGGTATCGCTAATAACATACTATACAATAACATCTAAATATGTCTGTAGAAAATAAGTAATTTTAAGACACTCATATGAAATGTGATAGAAATGTAATATTTGTAAATAATAATGTATGTGTAAAAATTGAACTAAGATTAAATGAGTCCCAAAGGTCTCGGACTATGTCCGGGGAACCGTATAGCTCGCAGACTCCGCCATATGCGCGGAGAGGTAGGCGCCAAATAAAAAAAAAAAAAAAAAAAAAAAAACCTAACCTAACCTAACCCGAGTCTCTCGCGTTCCCTCGCCCGTGCCAGTTCAGTTTAAAGCCACTCCGCGCTCAAAAATCGGGAAAATAGGAAAGTTACATCCGTTTCCAGTGAGTGATACCTTAAAGTGTTCGGGCAAGTGAGTGCTGTGTACGCGCACAAAAAGAAATCTTCGGACTCCACTTTTGGGATTTTTCCTGGGTAAAAGAAGAAAAATTCAGTAAGTATTTTTCGTAAACCCTCAAACGCTGTTGAATTCTGAGTGGTGACCTATAGATTTTTTGGAGTGCTGGGGCGCACCCTCGTTGCCCGCACCTTTTGAGGTGTCCTCCGGATTTTTCCGGTGCGACGTGGAGGGTCTGCTGGCCAAATAAGAAAATCCACCTTACATCAAAGACTTTACCTGGGGGCGAGAGTCAAAAACTGGTTTTGCCTACCTGTGGGCCATCGACTCATACTGAAGGTTCAGTGAACAAAACTTTTAAATAGTGTGTTGTGAACGTTTAACAGTGCAGTTCCGGTACATAACCTCAAAACAAATCTTCGCTAGTGAATAACTCGGAACTGAAAGCGAAGCCATAGTGTTTTTATCACGGGATATTCACCCCCGCTGTGGCCCTCAGCACCTTGCTGAATCTCAGATTTTTAAGGCACAGACTCGCGCGGATAATAATTAATCAGTGAGACCACGTTTTCCATACTTAACCTAAAAGAAAAAACGTGGTCGAAAAATCCTGAAGGTGGAAGACATCGAGGATCGTTATCCGCGTGTTGGCCTGTGCCGAGCTGACTATAGAGCTGACTATAGAACAGCTCCACAAAATTCTCAGCAGGAAACATCGAGGGAACTCCTCAACCCCTGGCCTGACGTCACCCGAGTTTGGACTTGTGTTGGGCACCCCCTCCCCACTTTCCCAAATACCTATCCCCCCCAACTTAGATTTTTTGGTTTTACCCCCTTCGGGATTACTCGGCCAAAAATAGTGGTAGACCACCCAGGTCAGGTCCTTAGTGACTGGCTTGAGGAGCCCTATCTTTTGGCCCCAAGAGATTTCCCCCCAAAAAATCCCCCCCCCCACCCCTCCATCCCCCCCTCTGAACTTTGGATTTTCCACCCCCCCCCGACCCCCCTCAACAAATTTCCCCCCCTCGGGTTATCACAGCCAAATATAGTGGCAGACCACCCGAGCTTGGGTCCATTGTGACCGGCTTGAGGAGCCCTATCTTTTGGCCCCATCAGAAAACCCCCCCCACCCCTTATTTTATTACCGCACCCCCCTCGTCCTATCTCGGCCCAGGTCAGGGCTAGAACATCGAGATTGGACTCAACTGAACCAGCTCGAGGAGCCCGATCGACCGGCACCAGCAGAAATCTTCTCATCTGCACCGGCTGAGCCAGGACCAACAAAAACTTCCCCAACGGGCAGTATTCAGTAAGAAACCAATACCTTATCTTACTGAAGGGTCACCAGGATACAAAGACACCCTTAACACCAGACATCGGATGACCACAGTTCCTGAGAACCACCAGACCCTGGTCCTAATCACCTTTAATAGGTTAAGGACATACAGTAGCACTATTGTGTGGCTGTAAAAGTAGGTTAAGATAGAATAAGCACTATTTTGCTTATTTAAGTACTTTTATTGTTAAAAATTTTTTTACTGTTGACTTATGGTAGTACTTTTGTGCACGTACATGGCAAAGTGCGCAACATGTGGAAAGTTCCTGTCGACGAAAGGGGGCGCCACGTGTGGCAACATTACTTGCCATAATAAGTTCCACCTCACTTGTTTGCCGGCTGGAACGCAAATAGGTAGTGACTGGCAGTGCCCTGACTGCAGGAATAAATCATGTAAGGTGGACAATGATACACCCGTTAGAGGTCTTAGTGGTACCCCTGCTATACGAGCAGTTACTGCACCAGACCAGGGTAGGAAGGCAGCTCAGACTCAGGGTGCTATTGTCGGGCCTCCTGCGGCGGCGCCTATAGTGATTTCTCGTGCTGAGAGTGAACATGGAACCGACGGCGAGCCTTCTCCTGACACTCAGCTTACCCTGAGAGAAGAAATAAGGCTCTTCAGATCTGAGCTGAGAGAAGTGAGGGATGAAATGCGGGCGTTTCGTCGTGAGATGGCCAGCCTGCACTCAACGGTGGGAATCTGCACCGAAAGGGTTGACGGCCTGGAGGCAAGAATAGAGGCTCTTGAGAGCAGGAGCAGTGTGGCTCCGCCTGACGCCAGGGTCAGTCAGCTCGAGCGAAATGTGGCGGGGCTTCAACTTGAGCTCAATGACCGTGAGCAGGATCTGCTTGGCTCCGACCTTGAGGTGGCGAACGTCCCGGAGATCCCCGGTGAGAATGTAGTCCACACCGTGGGACTGTTAGCGGCCAAACTTGGGGTGGCTCTGGAGGCTCGGGACATTGTGTTTGCACAGCGTGTGGGCCCGCGAGTCGATCGCGTGTTGCATGCGACTGCCGCGGGCGCAACCAGCCCGACGGAAGCAGCGGCGGTGACGGCGCGCGGGCGGCGCATCGTGGTGCGCCTGGCGCGCCGTACTCTTCGCGACGAGCTACTACAGGGCGCGCGTGTGAGACGAGGTGCCACCACGGCGGACACCGGACTCCCCGCGCCCCCGCGGCGCTTCTTCGTGAATGAGAGGCTCGCTCGTACGAACAAACATTTGTTCTTTCGTGTGCGTGAGGCTGGCAGTGGTCTCGGGTGGCGCTACCTGTGGACTAAGAATGGCCGCATTTTGGCAAAGCAGGGTGATGGCAAGCCTACCCACTGGATTCGCAGGGAGGAGGACATTGGTCGTGTTTTTGGCCAGGAGATGTCTGCCGAGAGGGGTAACTAGCTCTCTGGACATTCGAAAGCTTTATTTTGTAGGGTTAATTCTAAGGCTTACGGTTTTTTTGTTTTTAAGTTTGCCCTGTGCGCGGTCAGCACTGTTCCTGTCTCAGTATGTAGCGACTTGTTTCTGTGGCCCAGCTGCCCGAGCACTTACTATTTATTATTTACTTTATATATCTATAAAGCGTCGGCTAGTCGCCTATACCTCAATAGTGGTCAGAAAGCATAATATTTTTCTTCATGTATTAGGTTGTACTTTTACTCTACACTCTACTATGCCAACTACACAACGGACTTCTTTATACACCTATACACTTAATAAGTACATCTATTTAGATGAATTCTTAAAATGATTAAGTCCAAATATTTCAAAGTTGGATTGTTTAATGCAGGTTCGCTGGGTTCACGCCATGATGAGTTTCTTGTAGCTATGGAGAACGGTGCGGTGGACATCATGGCGATTAATGAGACTTGGCTAAGGCGGGGAGAAGAGGGTCGAGCGCCGACGGTCCCGGGCTACCGGCTGCGACACGTGCCGCGCCCGCCCGGGGTGCGCGGCGGGCGCGGGGGCGGCGTGGGCTTCTATGTGCGGCGCGGAGTGCGCGCGCGCACCATGTCGCATCCGCCCGCGCCGCAGGTCGAGCAGATGTGGCTCAGGCTGAACATCAACTCGCATTCGGTTATCGTCGGTACTGCTTACAGGCCGCCGCGGCTTGATGTGAACATCTTCCTTGATGCGATTACGGACTCCCTCTTCTCCTTTGCTGGCGCTGACAGAGTTGTTTTGTTGGGTGATTTCAACATTAACGTGTTAAACGTCTCGGAAAATAAAGTTAAACTTCTGAATAACTTTTTAACATGCTGCAAATTGAAGCAAGTCGTTACTGAGCCAACACACTATACAGAACATAGCGAGACACTTATTGACGTTGTATGTACCGACGCCCGTGTGCGGGAGGTCTCTGTATCTCACGTGCCTGAGCTTGGTCAACATGCGGTTGTTTCGGTTGAGCTCAGTTTCAGGGTGGAGAAGCTTTCCCCGCACTGGGTCACTTATAGGCCTCTCGGGGACATACTTATTGACCATTTCAACGAAGACCTGAATAAGATGGACTGGGAATACATTGTCAGATTGGATGATGTGAACTCCATGGTAGAAACTTTTAATAGATACATTTTGAATTTATTTGATTTGCATGCACCTATTAAACAAGTTTTAATTAAAGAAAAGTCTTCCCCATGGATTACTTATACAATCAGGGAAATGATGAAGTTACGTGACAAGATACATTCAAAGGCTAAGTCTACTAAATCCTTATGTCATGTTAACTCTTACAAAGAACTTAAATATCTGGTTAGGGCTGCTATTGAGAGTGAGAAGAGTGCATACTTTAAAACATATATTAATAAAAATTTTAAACAACCAAAAAAGTTATGGAGTCACATCAAGTCAACTATTGCCACTGGTATCTATAATGGACCAGAGCGCGGTTTACCGCATTTTTGTAACGATCCCGAAAAAATTAATGGACACTTTTTGGATGTTCCTGGCACTGGTAGAGTTTCTGCTGCTGACTTAAAGCACTTTGAGGACCACAGATTCGGCAGTGGACACTTCCAGGTTGAGCCGGTCCAGGAGGACACGGTGCTGAAGCTGTTGCATAGTCTTAAGTCCAATGCTCAGGGTTGTGACCGTATCTCCTTGGAGATGTTGATGATGACTCTTCCTCGAACCCTTGCATCTATCACGGCCATCATTAATCGTTCCATCACCACCTCATCTTTCCCGGATCTGTGGAAATTGGCAATAGTTAGACCCATCCCTAAAGTATCTAATCCTACCAGTGTGAAAGAACTTCGCCCAATAAGTTTATTGCCATGCCTCTCCAAGGTCCTGGAGAAGGTTGTCTCGAACCAGCTTCGGTCATACCTTGAGGAACACGGCATTTTGCCGCTCGCTCAATCAGGTTTTCGCAAAGGACACAGCACGGCCACAGCCCTTCTTGATGTGGTTGGGAATATTCTGGAAGCTAGAGATAAGGGCATGGGTACCCTGCTGGTCTTACTGGATTTTTCACGCGCTTTTGACTCTATTAATACCTCGCTCCTCCTATCGAAGTTGTCTTACTACGGATGTCAGCCTGAGACAGTAAAGTGGTTTGAAAGTTACTTGACTCACCGTTCTCAGTTTGTCCAGGTGACAAGCGACAGTGATGGAGCCGTTAAATCTTCTGGTCCTAAGCGCGTGAATAGGGGTGTACCGCAGGGATCGATCCTGGGCCCGCTACTCTTCATTCTTTACAGTGCTGACATCATTAACTGCCTGCTCAACACAAAGTTCCACTTATATGCTGATGATCTGCAGATGTATCTATCTTTTCAACCCCAGCAGGCTGTTGACACTGTAAAAAGTTTAAATGAGGATCTTGATAGAATCTCGGCTTGGTCTAAGAGAAACGCCTTAGTTTTGAACCCAGCTAAGTCTAAATTTATTTTGATGGGATCAAGAGATTTCTTGAATAAGATGGGTAATGGGAATCTGGACTTGAAGATTGACGGGTGTTCTATTGAAAGGGTCCGGGAAGCCCGCAATCTTGGGTTACTATTTGACGAGCACCTGCACTTTGAGACCCACATCATGGAGGCTGTGCGCAACTGCTTTTACAGGCTTAAGCTTCTGTACCGTGTGCGTCCCTACATAAGTGTGGATATGCGCATTCTGCTTTGTGAATCACTAGTTTTATCTAAGCTGAACTACGCTGACACTGTGTATGGGGCATGCATTCTAGGTAGAAGCGAAAGGTTGATTCAGCGAGTACAGAATGCTTGTGCGAGATTTTGTTTTACCATCCCTCCTCGATCTCACGTAACTCCTTTTTTAAATAAGGGTAATTTGATGAGAATGTCAGATCGTAGAAAGCTGCATCTGGCTACCCTGCTCTTTGGCACAATTCTCACGAAAAAACCAGACTATCTGTTCGGTAAGTTGACCTGGTCGCGTGATGTAAATAAAGTCAAAACGAGAGCTTCTGCCTACTTGTTGTTGGCGTCACACAGAACTGCTGCATTCCGTGGAAGTTTCAAATTCGCTGCCTCTCGTATCTGGAATGATCTTCCTCCGCCGTTTCGTGCTATAAAAACGATTGGCACATTTAGTACTAAAATCAAGCAGTTCTTATTACTTAAGCAAAAGGAATCCGAAAGATAAGCTTACCCGGGGTTTGCACGCAGTTGGTATAATGACTTTTACCCATTTTATTTATTTGAAGTTTCTTGCGAACACCACACCACACATAATAACATGCACACCACTCTGTTTTATCCAATACTTGTAAATACTATCCTATGCATTCTTTTCGCCAGGTTTATTTACACAATACACTTATTTATTTACACTATTTCATAACAAGTTTCTATTGACAGCCGACCATAGATTAATAGATTTCTTCCATATTTAATAAATTACTTACTCTTTGGTCCGCGCTTCGTTTGTCTATGATATCGACAAATAATCTATAATAGGTCTACCTACATTTAATATGTTTTATTTATATACTTACACATATTTTGACCCATTTTCTGTGTTTATTATATTTCTTTTGTTATTTATATATACTATTTTATTTTTTTATTGTATTTTCCGTTTCCGTAAGTGTGTCCGTGGCATGAACAGAGAGCCCTATCAGAATATCAGCGCAGGGTTATTTCCTTTTTTGGATATCGCTGCACATGCTGAGATAGGAGCCTTTTTGGTCTCGCACGGGGTTTTTTATTTTGACTATTGTGTAATTTTTATGCTTATTTCTCGTGTCTCCTGTGCGGGTCACAAATAAATATTTTTCTTTCTTTCTTTCTTTCTTTCTACCATATCACTAGAATAAGATAATATTAGCAATTTATTGCAAATTTAAATTATTATATTTTCAAAGTAGTTGTAAATTTAACCTAGGACATATAGCAGTACTATTGTACTGCTATACTTTTAGAATAGGACAAAGTTTTTAAACTGTTGATCAGTAACCTATTTGATAAGGAGAAAGTCAACAGTGACAGACAAAGTGGGGCATCCTATACAATACCCCCTTTACAATTACAATTTAAATTTGATAAGAAATTCGCTATTGACATACACTTATAAGGCCCTTTACAACCTTGTAAGTGTCATCTATAGGCGCCACCTTACCCAACCCCCGAAATCAAAATGATGAGCAGGACACCAGCCCAAAACAAGGAGAGAGAGGAGGCCATTCCCAAAAAATTGTTGGCAAATCCCCCCTTAAACTCTACGTTTACGAGGACCTCACCAATCGCACCGGAAAAAACATCACCGGTAGCGACCTCGACAGTCAGAAAAAGTATCGGGGAATGGGAAGCGGCAAAGCTGGAGACAATAAAAAAGCCCCTGTTAAAGTCCCCCCCTGTGAAACTAAAAACCGCCCCCTCTACCTCCACCACCACCACCACCGCCGCTGCGTCACCCACCCTGACTGAACCAGCAAAGCCGAAAGACAGAGTGACCGAAGCCAGGATCTGCCTAGCAAAAATTAAGACACAGCTTGGCCTCTCGAGGAACATAAAAACCGAGATTAAGGCGGAGATCACTCTGGCGGCGGAAAAACTATACAGCTTGGCAAAAGAGGTAGAGTCCACGACAAAAACAAAAAAGATGGAACTACCTCTTAAATCGCCTAAACCATCAAAGGCAAACCAGGCAGGGACAGCGGACCGGGAAAGGGAAAAGGAGAGAGACGTTTTTAGACAAATGCTCGATGACCATGCAAACCTGTTAAAAACAAATACAGAAAGCATGGTCAAACTTCAAGAAAAACTCGAAATAGCCGAGAAACAAACATACGCGGGTGTGGTGTCGTCCGTTGGGAGACAGCCTCCGGAGCGGACCGCACTACATTCGCTGGTGGTCACGACGACTAACGAGCGGGATACAGGGGAGGACGTTATGAACAAGATAAGAGAGGCCGTAAACGCGAAGGAGGGCGGAGTGGAAATAGAAAAAGTAAGAAAGGCTAAGGATAGGAAGGTAATAATGGGCTTTAGGAACCAGGAAGAAAGGGAAAAGGTAAAGGCTAGGCTGACAAAGTCAGAAAACCTGAGAGCCGAAGACCTTACGAATAAAGACCCACTAGTTGTGCTCAAAGACGTGATGCAGTATCACAGCGACGAGGACATCCTTGGTGCGCTCAGAAAACAGAATAGGGATCTGTTCAAAGGACTCGGCAAAGCCGAAAGACTAGAGATCGCCTACAGAAAGCGCACGAGGAACCCGCACCAAAGTCACATCATAGTGCGGGTGTCCCCCACAATTTGGCGACGAATGACGGGGGCTGGGTCGGTACACATCGAGTTCCAGAGGATTCGAGTGGCCGACCAGTCTCCGTTAGTCCAGTGCTCGCTTTGCCTGGGATACGGACACGGCAGACGATTCTGCCAGGAAACCCAGGCAAGGTGTAGCCATTGTGGGGGCGCCCACATGAAGGCAGACTGCCCAGATTGGCTTGAGGGGGCGGGCCCGTCATGCTGCAACTGCACGCGGGCAAAACTTGATAAAGTGGAGCACAACGCCTTCAGCCAAGACTGCCCCATAAGAAGGAAATGGGATGCAATGGCCAGAAGCACGACGGCGTATTGCTAAGGTGGTCACCGGCGGAACATCTGACTCAAACACAAGGCCATACGTAGTAGCCCAAGCAAACTTGCAAAGAAAGGCACTGGCAACTAATGAATTAATGCTTGAGGCGAACAAAAGGAATATGGCCTTTGCACTGCTCCAGGAGCCGTACATCGGAGGCATAGGTAGAATGAAGGACTACCACGGCGCTAGAATTTACCAGAGCAACAGAACGGAAGACGGTCCCGTCAAGACAGCAATCGCTGTCTTTGACGGTGACATAGACGTCATCCAGTGCCCGGACTTTACCACACCTAACATCACGGTGGTGAAGATGAGGACGATTGCCTGGGAGATCGTGGTGGTCTCATTCTACTTCGAACCAAAGCCAGAACCGATAGGGCCATACTTGGAGCAGCTAAAAAGGATTGAGCGGAACTTCGGCCGGCGGATCATCATGGGCGGCGACGTTAACGCGCAAAACTCTTGGTGGGGCAGCCAAAAAACCAATGTGAGAGGGAATGAGGTGGCTGGTGTTCTCGAAGAGATGGATCTGCAGATACTCAATGTCGGCGGTATTCCAACGTTCCACACAGTGCGTGGAACCAACCTCTACTCAAGCGTAGTAGACATTACGGTCTGTACGGCGGATCTGCTCGGCTTGGTGGACGACTGGAAGGTAGTGGAAGGCTTGACGAGCTCAGACCATAACACCATCACCTTCAAGTTGGCCTTGGAGAAGGCAAGGGGTATACAAATTAGTAGAACAACACGTAAATTCAATAGTAAGAAAGCAGACTGGAATCAATTTCGTGTGAAATTGACCCAGTTGCATACAGAACAAAATATTAACACTTTAGAGATAGACAAAATTAAAAACACAGTAGATTTAGAAAACAAAATTCAGGAATATCAAAACTCAATTAAAGAAGTAGCCAACAAAAGTATACCCCTAATAAAGCCAAGTAACAGGGTCAACTTACCATGGTGGACGGAGGAGCTTGCCACGCTGAAGAGGGCAGTCGCCACCAGGAGGCGCAGAATCCGTGTTGCAGCACCGGTCAGGAGAGAGGCCGTCGTGGCTGAGTACCTGCAGATTAAGCAAGAATATGAAACAAAAGCCAGAAACGCTCAAACAGAAAGCTGGAAAGCTTTCTGTGAGAAACAAGACGGGGAAGGGCTGTGGGACGGCATATACCGGGTAATAGGCCGAACCAAAAAACGACACGAGGACTTGCCCCTGATCGTGAACGGAAAGGTACTGGACAACCTCCACTCTGCCGAATTGCTGGCCGAAACATTTTACCCCGGAGATAAAAGGGATGATGATAGAGAGGAGCACAAGCGAGTTAGAGAGATGGCTGAAAAAGTGAACGTCATGGGTCATGATGATAAACATGACCCACCGTTCACCATCGAGGAGCTGAACTCCTCCTTGCGCACTTTCAACCCTAAAAAGGCCCCCGGGGCGGATGGCCTCACGGCCGATATCTGCCAGCATTCGATCGACTATGATCCGGGAACTTTCCTGGCACTGGCTAACAAGTGCTTGGAGCTGGGCTACTTTCCCGGGACCTGGAAGGAAGCCACAGTCGTGATCCTAAGGAAACCCGGGAAAGAGAGCTATACGGCACCAAAATTCTACAGACCAATTGGTCTGTTGCCGGTGCTAGGAAAAGTCCTGGAAAAAATGGTCATAAACAGAGTGAAATGGCACATTATACCGAAACTCAGTACTCGCCAGTACGGATTCATGCCCCAGAAGAGCACGGAAGACTCTCTCTATGATCTAGTTGGACACATACGCAGCAAGCTAGCAGAGCGCAAAATGATCGTAGTGGTGTCGCTAGACATAGAGGGAGCCTTCGACAGTGCATGGTGGCCAGCTATCAGAACTAGACTGGCTGAGGAAAAATGCCCGGTAAATGTGAGGAGAATTATTGACAGCTACCTCAATAACCGAAGGGTCAGGGTCAGATATGCAGGCGAAGAAGTCGTAAGAGAGACGTCCAAGGGCTGTGTGCAGGGATCCATTGGAGGACCAATTCTTTGGAACACCCTACTGGACCCCCTCTTAAAGGGGCTGGCAGAGCGGGGAGACTACTGCCAAGCCTTTGCTGACGACGTGGTGCTAGTATTTGATGGCGATACAGCGATCGAGATCGAGCGAAAGGCGAATGACGCCCTCGCCCGTGTTCATCAATGGGGTGTTAGTAACAAGTTGAAATTCGCACCGCATAAAACGAATGCGATGGTAATAACGCGGAAACTGAAATACGACACCCCGCGGCTGAGCATGGGAGGGGTCGCCATTGGCATGACGCAAGAGATCAAGATCCTGGGGCTAACCATCGACAATAAGCTTACCTTTAACAAGCACATTGCAAATGTGTGCCAAAAAGCGGTGGACTTTTATAAGCAATTGTCGAGGGCTGCGAAGGTCAGCTGGGGACTCCACCCCGACGTCATCCGCACCATGTACACGGCAGTAGTCGAACCGGTAATAATGTACGCCGCAAGCGCATGGGCACCGGCAGCCAACAAGTTGTGTGTTAGGAAGAAGCTAAATGTGGTCCAGAGAGGATTTGCACAAAAATTGTGTAAATCTTACCGCACCGTATCCCTAAACTCGGCACTGGTGCTGGCTGGGATACTACCCCTCGACCTCCGAATACGAGAGGCAGCTGCCCTGTATGAGGCGAGGAGGGGGGTACCCCAGCCAATGCTAGGAGACAGGGACGTCGAGCGACGTACCGCATTTGCTTCGACACCCCACCCGGCGGAACATATGAGTCTGCAGTTCATATGCTTGGCAGACCAGGAACAACTCGAAAACCACTGCACACAAGCAGTGCAGATATACACGGACGGCAGCAAAATTGATGGAAAGGTGGGAGCGGCATTGTCTCTTTGGAGCAATGGCGCCGAAACCAAATGCCAGAAATTGAAGTTGTCGTCCCACTGCACGGTCTACCAGGCCAAACTGCTGGCCATATGCAAAGCCACGAGGGAGATCCATAAGAACAAAGAAGGGTCTTTTGGCATATTCAGTGACTCACGGTCGTCACTGGAAACGGTCGCAAACCACCGCTCCTCTCATCCCCTCGCAGTTGAAGCCAGGGAGAACTTGCGAAAATGCAAAATCCAAAACAAGCATGTTGCTATGTTTTGGATTAAGGCGCACGCAGGAATGGAAGGGAATGAGAGAGCCGACCATCTGGCTAAAGAAGCTGCGCTAAATCTAAAGAAGAAACCGGATTATGACCAGTGTCCGGTTTCATTCGTCAAGCGCTTAATCCGGAAGGATTCGCTTGACGAATGGAACCGGAGGTACAGGATGGGTGACTCAGCCTCAACAACAAAACTTTTCTTCCCGGACGCAGTGGACGCTTATAATATCGTCAGAAAAGTAAGACCGACCGGGCTAATTACCCAAGTAATGACTGGGCATGGTGGGTTTTCGGAATACCTGAACAGGTTCAGGTGCAAGGAAAGCCCATCATGCACTTGTGACCCCGACGAAGACGAAACAGCGATCCACATAATCACTGACTGCCCGGTATATGGCCAAGAAAGGTTCGAAATCGAACAGAAGCTAGGGATAGATATTAGACCAGAGAATCTCAATAGGCTCATATCTGACAAAAAATATAGCACTGTATTTATAGAATACTGTTTCAATGTTGCAGGAAAAACAGTCAAAAGAAATAAATAGTAACATCAATGCTCGAAATTATATATACATATATATAATGGGAAGCGTACAGAGCAATATATAATCAATAAACAAAATTGAATCCAGATATTGCTAATAACACGCTATACAATAAGTCAATATGAGACCTAGAAATTACAAAATAGACATGAGAACGTTAGTAAACTTATAGCAGACAAGAAGTATAGTATCGACTTTATCAAATATTGTTAACAATTGATAAAAATAAATATATAAACAACAGCAATGCTCAAAATTCTATATGATCATATATAATTGGAAGCGTACAGAGTGATACAAATCTATAAACAAAATAGAAACTAGGTATCGCTAGATCCATACTATACAATAACATCTTTATGTCTGTAGAAAATAAGTACTTTTTAAGAAACTCATATGTGATATTTGATAGAAATGTAATCTTTGTAAATAATAATGTATGTGTAAAATTTGAACTGAGATTAAATGAGTCCCAAAGGTCTCGGACTATGTCCGGGGAACCGTATAGCTCGCAGACTCCGCCATATGCGCGGAGAGGTAGGCGCCAAAAAAAAAAAAAAAAACCTTACCTAACCTAACCTAACCTTTTTTTTTAAGCTATTGCATAGCTTCTATCGCGGGCCTTGAGCGCGGGGACCGAATCCAGAAATTCCGTAACGAAAAAAAACCTCACGCTCCCCACTCCGACGGGCAAGGAGGTGTGGCTTGAAGGCCGTGCATCGTCTAACGTCGTTTCAGTTCGGCAGTCGTCGACACGGCGTTGTGTGCGATTAGACGTATTGTACGACTCTACGAAACTTGTTTTTGGTGTATAGATAATGCACATGAATGCCGCGCAGAGAAAGTATATATGATATTATATCTATATAAATGTACATCGCGCGAAATTCGATAATCACTTCTTAATATTGTTATTTTATTATAAATGAATATTGTTTTGGTGTGTCATTACACTATTTTTTTTTTTTTTTTTTTTTTTTTTTTTTTTTTTCCCTTTTTATCTGCAATCGGCTTTCTAGCCATAATCAGATGGGTTCTCCGTGAGAGGTTATTTTGTGGTGTTCCATTGAACAATCACATTATGTGGTTCAGCACTATTTTTTTTTCATTTTTTTTATTTTCTGTTATCCAAGTTCAGGATTTGCCATCTCTTCAGGCGGATTATATCCCCTTCTCTGTTAAGAAGGTTCTTGGCCAAGACATTGCTGTGCTTGCTCAGTCTCTGTTTATAAGTTTTGCATTTTTCGCATAGTTCTTCTTTCACAGTTGGTATTTTTAGGTGCTCGTGTATTTCCGTGTTTCTGACAAACCAGGGTGCGCTTGAGATTGTTCTTAGAGCTAAATTTTGGAACCTTTGCAAAATTTCGATATTAGAATTGCTAGCCGATCCCCAGAGTTCAATTCCGTAAGTCCAGATTGGTTTTACTATAATTTTATATACAAGAATTTTGTTACTAAGAGATAACTTTGATTGTTTTCCTAAGAGCCAGGAAAGACTTTTCATCTGAATAGAAGCTGCCTTTTTCTTGGCCTTAATGTGGTTGGCCCAGGTAAGCCTTCTGTCTAGGTGTAGCCCCAGGTATTTTACTGTGTTACTGTTTGGCAGTGGTTTACTTTCCATGTACACTGGGGCACAATCGCCCTTCCGAAGAGTAAATGTCACTTGAACTGACTTGTTTATACTAGGTTGAATTCTCCATTTTTTTAGCCAAAGATCAATTTTATTCAACTGGACTTGTAATTTCTGAGATGCCTGCGTTGGATCCTTGTCACTCGCAAGGCACGCAGTGTCGTCTGCATAGGTCGCCGTTACCACGTCATCAGTATTAGGCAAATCTGCGGTGTAGATCGAGTAGAGTACGGGCCCGAGCACAGAGCCTTGCGGAACTGACGCTTTCATTTCATAAACATTAGACAGTTCATCCTCATACTTAACTTGAAATTTTCTTTGGTTTAAGTAGGATTTTAGGATCATATAAAAAGAGTTAGGTAGAAGAGATTTTATTTTATACAAAAGACCCTTGTGCCAGACCTTGTCGAATGCCTGTTGGATATCTAGGAACACCGCAGAACAGTAATCTTTATTTTCCAATGTCTGTCTGATTTTATGGACCACTCTATGCACTTGTTCTACAGTTGCGTGCTTTTCACGGAATCCAAATTGATGATCTGGTATTATCACATTCTCGTCTAGGACTGGTTTTAATCTTCGTAGAAATATCTTCTCAAAAACCTTTGATATGACTGGAAGGAGGCTTATGGGTCTGTATGAGCTTGGTTCGGTTGGTGGTTTTCCAGGCTTCGCTATCATACATATCTGTGATATCTTCCACATTTTTGGGTAGTATTGTAATCGAAAGACAGCATTGATCAGCATTGTTAGAAAGACGATAACTTTTCTAGGTAGGTGCTTGAGTATTTCACCTGTGATGAGATCATAACCAGGACTTTTATTATTCTCCAGATTTCTTATTGTCCTTGTCAGTTCTTTCGGCGTTACCAGTTTGAGTAAAGGTGATAGTTGTTGGTCGCTATTTAGATAATTATCGACTCCCCTCTCAAAATCAGCCATCGACGACTCATTAGGAGTGAAAACCGCAGAAAGGTGTTGTGCAAAAAGCTCCGCCTTTTCACTTGCTTTTCTGGCCCAGGATCCAGTATTAGGTTGCCTAAGCGGGGGCACAGAATGTTGTGGTCGTTTAAAATTTTTGGTTATCTTCCACAATGAATAGTTATCCTGCTTTCGAGCTGACAATGCTGACACTTTTTCTTGGAACATGGTATTTTGGTTATCATTGATGAGCTCCCTCAGTTCTCTTGCAGCTTTATTAAATTGCCTTCTGTCCTCTTCTGATCCACTTAAATGAAGCTGCCTTCGCAATCTTCTTTTTGCCTCCAGTTTATGCCTTATCTGTAATGGTATATTATGTTGACAGACTGAAGTGTCTAGCGTAGGTGTAGCGCACCATGCTGCCATTTGTATAACATTAGTTATGTAGAATGTGGCAAAATCTATGTCTTCTTCAGTTTTCAGTTTCACTTTAAGGTTAACTTCTTCTTCTAGGTAGTCCGCAAATGAGTCCCAGTCAGTTTTTCGATTACACAGGGTTAGTTTTGGCTCTTTCTGGATTGCTGCAACACTAAATGTTGCAATAACTGGGGAGTGGTCTGATAGTGTATCGAATGACGACTCCACACTAAAGTTGATATCTGACAATCCCTTGACAATAAAAAAGTCCAGAAGGTCCGGTATCCTATTGGTATCAGTTGGCCAGTAAGTTGGTTCGCCAGTCGAGAGCAGAGTTTGTCTGTGGGTTTCAACACTCTTTTTCAGCTCACGTCCTCTGGTTGTGATGAGTCTAGATCCCCAGCAGGTATGTTTACAATTCCAGTCTCCACCACTTATATACCTGTGGCCCAACGTGTTGAAGTATATGTCAAACATATCATTCTTGACCTTCTGGTTTGGTGGACAGTATACTGCACTTATGTTGAGGGGACCAATTCTCTCATCTATGGTGATTGTAGTCGCTTGTAGCCAATTTTCTTTGAACTCGCTATGTAGGTGGTGTTTTATATTATTTTTAATAATAACAGCAGCGCCACCATGAGATGTTTTGTCAGGGTGGTTGGTGCAGTATACACAATAGTTATTCATCTTAAATAGTTTGCGGTCGTTGAGATGAGTTTCAGATATTAAGGCAATGTCTATTTTATTAATTTTTAAGAGCACCTCTAGTTCTGTCTTGTTTGGCGCTAAGCCGTTTATGTTCCAGATTGCTATGCGTATTGAAGTCATGGTTGTTGTTTACTTATGAGTGTTATGATCAAGTTCATCATTGTGCTCATCTGAGATATCAGTTGGTCTATCCTTTCAGTCTGTTTAATTATGAGGTTAATCAAACTATGGTGTTGTTCTATAGGACTGATGTCTTTTTCCTTTTTATTGGAAATTGTTCTCTGTGACTTATTGTGGTCACTGTTATTAATACTCTTTTGAGTGTGATCTCCTGAGGTTTGAGCTCGTTTAACAGCTTCGCTGTATAATTTGAGGTCCCCATCGTTATTTTGATGTACCTTAGGTTGTACATTCTCTGGATTCAATTTAGTGTTCTGTGTTTCAGGGCGTGGATCTTGCCGTGTTTCCATGTTTGATGTGAATTTTGTTTGTATTTGTTTGTTTCCCCATTTTCTTGCAGCTATTTCTTTGTAGACTTGACATCCTTTATAGCTAGCAGGGTGGCTTCCTGAGCACAGAGTACAGACTGCAGGGGTATTCCTGTCCATTGTACACGCAGTTGTTTTGTGTTCACCAGCACACTTTACACACCTGTAGGGTCGCATACAATTGTTCTTAGTGTGCCCATACTGCTGACATCGCGTGCACTGTACCACTGTATTTTTCCTTTTAGGGTCTTCTATTGTGATTTTTTGTTGATATATATATTTGATTTCTTTAACCTTTCGATTGTTTTCGTGAGGGAATAGGTTAACAAAGAATGTGTTTAGTGGCTCCTTTGTCCCATTGGCACGCGCTGTTACTATTTCACCTTTGACTTTATTGCCTGTTTTTTCTATAGCTTCTACTATGGCGTCTTTGGGAGTGCTGAAGTGCAGGTGTTTAATGACAATTCTTATGCCCTTTTCGTCCTTTCGGGTGAAAGTGTGCCCTATGAGACCTTTTGCTCTTATGTGTTCTATTAGTTGTTTATATATTTCAACAGAGGTTGTGGAAATAATTAACTGGTTTTTATTAACCACTTTGTATGTGTAGTCGGTTTTTTTTACCACTTTTTCGAGAAACTCAGTTAGTTTCTCTAGGTCATCAATGCCATAGAGCATTATGGGTGGAGGTTTGGACGATTTCTTGGTTTGATTTGATTCGGTAGGGACCTGAGGCGGTTCATCTACGTTTAACAACGAGAAACTGTTACTTGTGTTTAATTCTGGCACTGGGGCTTCTTGAATATTTTGAGTGTTAATTCCTCGGTGTTTATTTAGTTCTTGATCTCTTGACTGTATTCTCTTAGCAGAGATTCCATTTGTTTCTGTCTCATCAGGTGATCGATTTCTCTTTTGTTTTTGTATGGGGACTCTTTGCCATGGCACCGATGGGATACATGACGTACTTGCTATCTCTTTGGTTGTACTAGGTAGACAAGCAGTCCCGATGGTAGGAATTCGGTTCACATTAGCTGGTTTTGATTCATTGACAGAATTGCAACTGTTTGTGTTTTGTGTGTCATTGCTAATTTCAGTCAAAGATGACGACTTTGTTCTATTAAATAAACCAGGGTGGAATATTTGTTGCGTTAGATTTTTGTTTGAACTCATTATTAAGGTGGTGATTGGATATGGAGAGATTTAAATTATATTATAGGTGGCAACAGTTTTCCAAACGTCAGATGACATTTTGAAGTTGAAATAACATACCGAATAGAATACAAATTTGACAAAAAATTATGAGGGTAGAATGAAGACACTTTTGTTTCAAAATGACACTTTCGTATTTAGTTCACTGATTATTTGTTTGAATCACTAATTATTTTAGTCCACAAACAGTTTTACACAGTTATCACACTGTAAAGTTTACTTGCACTATGTTTCTGAGCATTATACTTATAGTTTAACGCGCAAAATCACTAATTATCCAACAGCGTATCAATGCGTGTTGACAGCTGACAGTTCATGAACAACTTATACCTAATAATACACTATTTATACCTAATTATTTATACCTATTATTTATACCTAGATATTTTCGTTTAATAAACAATATTAACTTTTTTTATTTATTTAATAATAGAAAAATTTGTTTTCTTATCGGTCACCACGCTCAAAAAGTGTAACTTGAATTAATATCAAAGAAAAAGCAATACTGCATGAATAAAATAAAAAAATTAAAAATAATTATAATTGCATAAGTTGATACAAAATGCTATGCAATAGCTTTACCGCGGCAGTCCCCGAGTGCCACACGTCTTTTTTTTTTTTTTTTTTTTGTTTATCCAGTGAAATTCCTCACGAATACGCAGTGGTCTCGGGGGAGCCACTGCGTTATGTGGGGTTTGCACCCACTAAAACACTGGAGTGTTCCGACGCTCGCCCACGGGGCTGCGGGACCCACGAGGCTTGCTACCGCGTGCCCCGCTGGCGTCGCTCCATAACGGAGCCCTTCTCTCTCCGGGGCGGGGCTGAATCCCCTAGTTTGAGATTCAGCCCCGCCCCGTTCCACCTCTATTTATCTCCTCCTCGCACCGAACACGGGTGCACGGGACCTTTGTGCGGACGGCGGACCCCGATCCGTCGCCCGCGGTCCCCGGCGTTACGGCGGCATTTGGCCCGCGAAGACCCGACGCCGCCTTCCACGCCTGCGGCGGCGCATCGGGGCCGAGTCGACGTCGTCTTCCCGGTCCCGCTCCGCCGCCTCCTTCTGCGACATTACTGTGTCGCAGAAGGTCGCTGCCGCCTGCCATGACTCGTCGCTGTCGACCATCTCCCGGAGGAGGGCCGGCAGCGACAGGTCATTCCCGACTGTCGCGGACAGGGCGGCGCGAGGGACCGCCCAAGCGGGGCACTCCTCGCGCGTGTGTTGCGCCGTGTCCGCGACTCCCGCCTCACAATGGTGACACACCTCAGAGGGCTCTCTTCCCACCCGGTGCAGGAATCTACCAAAGCAACCATGCCCGGTGATCACCTGCGTCAGGTGGAAAGAGAGGACCCCGTGCCGCCGCTCGAGCCACTCGTGGAGAATGGGCCGAACGGCGGCCACCAGCTCTCGGCTCGTCACCGATATTTGCAGACGGGCTGCCCACCTCCGCAGGAGAGTCTCACGTCCCTCCTCTCGCCAACGCCGAATCTCCCGCGGATGGGGACAGCCACCACCCGCAATCTCTTCTTTTATTCGCCAGTACACCGCAGCGAGTACCTCGGCGTCGAGGTCCCACGGCGGTGTACCGGCGAGCACGCACGCACCGACGCAAGACACGGTGCGGTACGCCCGGGCCACCCTGAGCGCCATGGCGCGCTGCGGTCGTCGCAGCGCAGCCTGATTCGGGTTGCTCAGGGCGCCTGCCCATATTGGCGCCCCGTAGAGCGCCATGGAGCGCACCACACCGGTGTACAGGCGTCGGCAAACTCCTCCAGGCCCCCCAACGTTTGGGAGGATCCGCCCCAAGGCCCCGGCAGTGGCCATCAACTTTGGGGCCAACCGCCGGAAGTGCTCCTCGAACTTCCATCGGCCGTCGAGGACGAGACCGAGGTACTTCATCGTAGTCCCGACGGCGATGGAAGTCCCTCCCACAATAATGGAGGCCTCCGGCGGCGGCCTGTTTCGGGGCCCGTGAAAGAGGAGGGCCTCGGACTTTTCCAAGGCCACCTCGAGCCCCAGGGCGCGGATCCTCCCCACGACCTGGGCCACACCCGCAGTGGCGAGCAGCGATGCCTCTCTGTAGGTGCCGCCGCGGGCCAGCACGAGGGTGTCGTCGGCGTAACAAATGACACCGACCCCCCGCAAAGTGGCCCCGCGCAGCACCCAGTCGTAGCCGATGTTCCACAGGGGCGGGCCGAGGACCGACCCCTGTGGAACACCGCACGACATTTCCCTCCTCCCCTCGCCGGCCCTCGTCGGGTACACGACGGCTCTGCCGGCGAAGTAGTCGGCGATGACCCTCTGGAGGTACTGCGGTACCCCATGGTACCGCAGCGCCGCCCTGACCGTCTCCCAGGGCAGCGTGTTGAACGCATTGCGGATGTCCAATGACACCGCAAGCATCACGCCGCCCCGGGAGACCGCCTCCTCGGCGAGGTCCCTCACCCGCGCAACGGCATCCAGGGTCGACCGACCCCGGCGGAAACCGAACTGCGCGTCGTCCAGATCCGGATCCATGCACTCGGCCAGGCGAGCAGCGAGCACTCGCTCGAAGAGCTTGCTCACCTCGCCGAGTAGCACGATCGGACGGTAGGATGACGCGGACTGCCGGGTGCCCGACCTTCGGCAGAAGGACGAGCTTGCCCGTCTTCCATTGCCGCGGGAATCGACCCTGCACCACGCATGCGGTGAAGAGGGACCTCACCCTCTCGCCCATCTCCTCCAGCGCGATCGCCAAGGCCGTCCCCGGAACGCCGTCCGGGCCTGGGGCGGTCCTCTTCATTTTGAGTTTCAGGACGGCCGCCCCGAACTCGGCCTCCGATACCGGCGTTGCGGGGACGTCGTCCTCGGCAGATCGCGCATTCTCGTGTCGGGCCATCGCCGGGGGCACCCACTCTTCTCGCTGCGGGAAGAGGGTCCCCACCACTTCGCCGAGGAGAGTGTCATCGACACTGGCCGTGACAGGGGGGGCCCAGGGCCGCAACTTCTTCCGTACGGCCTTGTACGGCCTGCCCCAAGGGTCGCCGTCGAGGGTCCGCAGCCAGTCCACCCATGCCGCCTCCTTGGCCCGCGCAATCGCCACCGCGAAGCATTCGCGCAGAGCCCTGTAGGCGGCATAGGAGGCTGTCTCTTCCTGGATATCCCGGACCCGCCTCCGCCTACACCGGGTGTATCGGCGGCGAGCCCTACCGCAATCCACTCGCATGCGGCGGAGCTCGTCGCTCCACCAATACACCCGAAGCCGCGGTGGGAGGGGCTTCGCCCTGGGCATCGCCGCGTCGCATATGCGACCCAGCGAGGCCCCAAGGCGGGCCGCCTCCTCGTCCACGTCCTGCTCGACGTCGGGTCCGGACACCCAGTCCTCGACTATAGCGGCCTCTCTGGCGACCTCCCTGTCGAGCCGTCCCAGCACCCAGCGCGGACCGCCCCCAATAACCGGGGTCGGGCCCGAGCCTTGCGGGCCGGTGGGGAACGCGGAGACATCAAATCGGATGTACCGGTGGTCAGACAGTGTCTCCGCGTCCACCACCACCCTCCAGTCCCGGACACGGCGCGCCAGGGCGGCCGATGCCAACGTAATGTCGACTATCGACCCACCCTGTTGCCGCACGCACGTGTCCTCCGACCCCGTATTGAGGACGGCCAGACCCATGGCGATCGCCCACTCCTCCAAACACTCACCCCGCGCATCCGTCACCGGGGATCCCCACGCCATAGATTTGGCGTTGAAATCCCCAGCGACTAGCACGGGGCTAGGGGCGGCCCGCCCAACCAGAGATCCCACCTCCACGAGCATTTGCTCAAAGTCGGCGAGACCCCGGTTGGGCGAGATGTACACCCCTATGTACGAGACACCGCCCACGGCTGCCAGCACGTGGCCCCTACCCCTCGACACGTGGTCAATGGGCGGGGCGCCAGCGGCAGCGGGGGCGGTGATGGCCACCAATCCCTCCCGGTCCCCGACCCAGTCATCCCGAGTGGGGACGTAGTAGGGCTCGGCGACCACGGCTACTTGAATGCCCCACTCTGCCAGGGACTGGGACAATAGATCCTGGGCCCTGGCAGAGTGGTTAATATTCGCCTGTAGAATCTTTACTCCGGACATCAGGGCGCGGTCTCAGTCGGCCCCTCTGTTATTGTTGTTGGGCGATGGATCTTGGCTTTGGCCTGCCCCCCATCGCCCACGCAGCCCACTCCGCCGAGAGGGTGCCGGGCCGGTTTGCCCGCTGCAGCGCAAGTGGCGCAGTTGGGCTCGGCTCGGCACTCGCGCGCCCGGTGGCTGTGGGCGCAGGCAGAGGCGCCGGGGGTGTTGGGTCCACTTCTGGTGCTCCTGCACCTGGGCCTTCAGCAGGGCCAAGGCGTCGACCGTCGAACGCCCTTGTCGAAAGCCGAACTGGGCGTCCGACAGGTCTGGCCCCACCCCCCGCAGCAGGCCATTCAGCCGGTCGGCGACTATCCACTCGAACATCTTACCGACCTCATCGAGCAGAACGATGGGCCGGTAAGCCGAGGGGGAGTCCACCGGGCGTCCCTCTTTACGGAGGAGGCACAGCTGCCCCTCCCGCCACAGTTTCGGGAACCGCCCAGCCGCAAGGCACGCGCTGAACAGTTCCCGAAACCTGTCCTGCATCTGAGAGGCAGCTATTGCCACCACTCGTGCGGGGACGCCGTCCGGCCCAGGGGCCGTCTTCTTCGCGCGGAGGCGGAGAATCCCCTCCCGGATTTCGTCCGCAGTCACCGGGGGGATCTCCTCCTCCGGCGGGGCCGCCTGCCGCGGGGGGTCCATCACTGGTGGGGTGAAGTCGGTCCTGCGCGGAAACAAGGACCGTACCACCCCATCCAGTAACGCCGGCTCGAGGGTCTCCGAAAGCGGGGGACCATAGGGCCGCAGCTGGTTCCGCGCTACCTTGTACGGCCTCCCGTATGGATCCCGGTCGAGACCCTCGAGCATCTCGGCCCTCGCCGAGTCCTTCGCAGCGCACATTGCCGTTTTGAGGACCGTCCTCGCCTCTCCGTAATAAGCGTAGAGGCGGTCCTCGTCGGCCTGGCTTCGTGCGCTGCGCCGCCGGCTCCGCGTGTAGGCCCTCCTGGCCGCCACGCAGGCGGCCCGGAGCCCCGCCAGCTCCTCCGTCCACCAATAGACGGCCCGACGGGGGGGCGGCCGGCGAGACCGAGGCATGCTGGAGTTGCACACCTCGGTCAAGGACTCCCGGAGCTGGACCGCTGCGGCGTCAACGTCCGGGGCCTCCACAGGGGGCGAGAGCCAGTCCTGGAGGAACGCCGCCTCCTGGGCTGCCTCTCGGTCCAGGCGGGTGAGAGCCCACCGCGGGAAGGGAGATTGGCCCGAGCGGGCCGTTCCCCCCCGCGGGCCCTGGGTGGAGGCGATGTCGAACCGCACGTAACGGTGGTCCGACATGGTCTCCACCATCTCCACCCGCCAGTTCACGACGCGGGCGGCTAGCACGGGGGTGGCGAACGAAACGTCAACCACCGATCCACCCCGCTGCCGCACACACGTGTGAACATCCCCCCTGTTTAGGAGGGACACACTGCACGAAGCCGCCCAAAATTCGGCGGCGCGTCCCCGGCGGTTACAAGAGGCGGCCGGGTTGCCCCAGGCCGCTGACTTGGCGTTAAGGTCGCCCAACACGGCGACCTGGCGTGGCGCCGCCCTCCCGACGACTGCCGTCAGGACCTCGAGGAATTCCTCGAAGTCCCTTAGAGGGCGGTTTGGGGAGAAATAGATCCCGACCAGGGCCATCTCTCCCCACGCGGCGGCCACGTATCCCGGTCCCCTCTCTAAAAGCGAGTGGGGAGGGGAGTCCGTGGCGGGCCGCGACACCAACGCCACCAAGCCGTCCCGATCACCCAGCCAACGGCCAGGTATCGAGTACGGCTCGGCGACCACCAACCACTCGGCCATGGTCTGCATCAGCAGATCCTGGGCCGCTCTGCAGTGGTTGGTGTTCGCCTGGAGGATGCGATGTTCGACTCTATGCATTAGTCGGACATCGCACCCCCCTCCTCAGCCAGGCCAGCGGCCGTCGCAGCTCCAGACTCTGGAACGGCGGCGGCAGCAGCGGCAGGCCGGATCGGCGCCTGCGCTTTGCCCCTCTTGGGGGGAGGACCCACCCATTGGGGGAATGGGGGGGCTATGTGGGACTCCCCGGGCAAGCCCGGTATACCCACTAAAATAACCCAGCGGCACTCCCGCATCGTCTGAGTGGAGGAGGACTGGGAAACCGGCACAGCCTTTACGTCCAGTCCTCCGCCGACGACTGCCCACCTTTATGGCGGGCCCTTCTCGCCCCTCCCTTAGTGGAGGGGCCCGGGAACGCCCGACGAGGGTGGTGATTGTGCAATGCAGACGAGAGGCGCCCAGAGGCCCGGAAGCGAGCCCCACCTCCCACCTACCTAACCTAACCTACCCCTACCTACCTACCCAGACTAGCCCAACCCCATGTCGCATCTGGTGTGTCCTCTGCTAATCAGAGGAACACCCAGAACGACATCCCCTCCCTGTCAGGTTATTCGCCACCGCCAACAAGAACCCACGAATGGGAAGTTATTGACGGTGCCCAGAGTGCACCAGCCCAGCGGGTTGCTCTTCGCCCCACGTATCCGAAAGAGACCAGCAACCAACTTGGCCAACGTGGAGGTTACCTGACCCGCACCCCAGGAGTAACTAACCTTTTTTTTTTTTTTTTTTTTGGTTTCGCTGGGAAAAAATGCATTACGCATACCCGCCCGGTATACCCACTAAAATAACCCAGCGGCACTCCCGCATCGTCTGAGTGGAGGGGGACTGGGAAACCGGCACAGCCTTTACTTCCAGTCCCCCGCCGACGACCGCCCGCCTTTACGGCAGGCCCTGCACGCCCCTCCCTTAGTGGAGGGGCCCGGGAACGACCTTGAGTGAGTGCTCGGCCGTTCCCGCCCGACGAGGGTGGTGACTAGTGCAATGCGGGCGAGAGGCGCCCCCGCGCCCGTCGCCCGCTAGTCACCACCAGGAGGTGGGAGGAGGCGATCGTATAACCGTCTCCTCCCACCCCCTCTCCGCCTGCGGAGCGGCGGCGCGAGAGGATCGTCCTCCCGCGCACGCTCCGCCGCCTCCTTTTGCGACATCACATCCTCGCAAAAGGAGGCAACCGCCGCCCAGGCCTCCTCACTCCCCAGCATGGATGTGACCACGCTGGGAAGCGAGAGGTCCTGCCCAACAACTTGGTTCAAGGCACGGCGCAGCTCAGCCCAGGCTGGGCACACCTCGAGGGTGTGCTGCGCCGTGTCTTCCGCCGCGCCGCAGTCGTGGCACGCCGGGGTTTCCTCCCTCCGGATCCGGTGCAGGTGCGTTCCGAAACAACCATGTCCGGACAACACCTGCACCAAACGGAATGAGAGGAAACCGTGGGGCCGCTCGAGCCAGTCCTGCAGGACTGGACCGAGCGCGTCCAACGTCCGGCGGCCAAAGGTGGCGGTGGCGAGGTCCTCCGTCCAATGATGGACGATTGCGTCCCTCGCCTCCCGCCGCACGGCCTCCCGCTCCTCACCGGCGGGGCGCTCCCCGAGCGCCTTCCGCCGCGCCGTCCACTCGTACACTCTGGCGAGCACCCATGCCTCCAACTCCCAGGGAGGGGTGCCAGCCAGAGCGCACGCCGCCGAGAAACCCACTGAGCGGTAGGACCTCGCCACCCGCTGTGCAATGGCCCTTTGTGGCCTGCGGATGGCGGTCGCATTCTCCCTCCTGTGGAGGGAGTCCGCCCAGATGGGTGCTCCATAAAGAGCCATGCTCTTCAAGATGCCGGCATAGAGGCGCCGGCATCTGTCCTTGGGCCCTCCCAGGTTTGGGAGGAGCCATGAGAGGGCGTCCGCGGCTTTCAGCAGGCGCGTCGACAGCCCGCTGAAGTGCGGGCCGAAGCGCCACCTGCTGTCCAGCGTAAGGCCCAGATACTTCATCTGGGCCTTCACCTCAATTCTGACGCCCTCCACGACAATGTGGGCGTCAGGCGGGCAGCGCTGCCGAGGCCCGTGGAAGTACACGGCCTCGGTCTTGTGCAGCGCCACCTTCAATCCCAGCTGGCGGATCCTCCCGGCGACCAAGGATCCGCCAGCCGAGGCCAGACAGGCCGCCGCCCTAAAGTCCCTCCCCCGGGCAACGAGCAGATTGTCTTCCGCGTAGCAGATGACGCTCGTGCCCTGGAGGAGGGTTCCCCGCAGGAGCCAGTCGAAACCGATGTTCGCCTGGAGGATGCGCCACCAGAATACCGTCGGGGCCACTAGCTTTGTTCACGTCGAGGTTGCGCAGTACTACGAACGTCCTTTTGATGGATGCGAATGTCCGACATACTCATTCCACATTCATCAGTAGAAGGAAAGGGTCGCGCATCACCTGAATCCAGACGTGAAGATTCCGCAAAAAGAGAGGCAAACAAGTTTGCTTTCTCCTCAGCGGAGTGGGCCAGTGACCCGTCGGGTCTCAGCAGTGGTGGTAGTGAGGGACGGCAGAAGTTCGATTCAACCGACTTAGCCAGGGACCAAAACGCTTTACTTCCAGCTGGGTATGAGGCAAGTTTGGTCCCAATACGGCTTATGTGGTCAAACCGGGCCCTCCGCATCACCTTCTTGCAGGACTTGGCAGCCCTATTAAAGGCTCTCTTCCGCCGACTCACGTCGCTCGCGTAACGCGTCCGAGCGTCGACCCTTGTCAGGTATGCCTCATGTTTCAGCGAGTCGGCGCGTTTGCACTCGGCGCTAAACCATGGCCGGTCAACGTTAGACATTGCTACGTCAGAGAACGGAATGTAGTACTCCATTCCCTGACGCAACACATCCGTCAAGGCGTCCGCGCACGACGAAGCATCAGCCGAAGTGAAGCAAGTAGGCTGCCAAGGATAAGATGCGAAGATGGAACGCATCCCATCCCAATCTGCTGACTTGTACCGCCAAACCCGCCGAGAGCCTCTAGGGCTGGGATCGGGTGGGGAGTGGACGGATACAGACTTCACCAGACAATGGTCGGAACTACCCAAAGATGAAGATACCGACACCGAGTAGCGGTCTGGATCTGTTGTCAGCAGAAGGTCCAAGCAATTGGCTGTGTGCGAATCAACATCCGGCACCCTCGTTGCCCCCTGGACCAGCTGGGTGAGATTTAAAGCAAGTGCAAGCTTTCTCATCTCTCGACCAGCATGATCAGTGCACTGGTACGGGAAGAGCCACTCTTGGTGGTGGGCATTGAAGTCCCCCAGTAACACCATTTGGGCGGAAGGGTACCGTTGCTGCGCCGTATCAGCCGCCTCACTAAGGTACTCTGTGAGCCTGGTAGCCTCCTGATCTCCGCTGTGTGAACGGTAGACACAGGCGTAGATAATTTTATCCTGGCCCGTGTCCACCATGGCCCACAGCACAGAAAACCTAGAGTCCTCAAGGTTTCGGAGACGCCGATAACAGATGTCGTCTCGGGCGTACATGCAAACACCAGCGCGAGGCTTAAAATTGTGCTCCAGGGTAAACCCTGGTTATGTAAGATACGATATGTCTGACGGACATCTGATCTGCGTCTCCGAAAGAAAAAAGAGAGCCGGCTTATCAGTCTCGAGATGATGATGGACTGCTACGAGATTGGAGTGCAGACCTCTGATATTTGTGAGGTGCACTTTAAGTGGGAGGGGGTGCAGCCGCTGTTGAACTCTAGTATGCTTTTTTCTTTTCATGTATATATAAGAGTGAAGGTTGAGGTGAGGAGAAGGAAGTGAGACGAGGTTCCACGCTGTTAACCTAAAGACACGCACTGAAAGGACGCCATCATTGGGGCTCTAGCCTGGAGACTGCGGGGACGCCCGAGCCCCCCCGAAATGTCCATCGGGCCCTCCCATCTGGTCGCCAACCAGCACGATGGTGCATTCCGGGATTTTTCGACAGTTGGCGGGGCAGCCTTTCGTATGTGGCTGGCACACTACTTGGGCCCCCAACTACCTGCGGTCGGCCAGCGGCGCACCGTGCCTCGGATCCCGCTACCCTCCGCGACCAGTCTCGGACACATCCATAACGCAAAGCAAAACAGTTATTTCGGCAATGTAAAGAAGCCGCTAAACAACACAATTTTAAGTACGTTTGGGTTAAAAACTCAACAATACTTGTACGCGAACGTGACGGCATGGCTTCATTTGCAATCCGCACACTGGATGACATCCGAAAAATCAAAAGCGGTGACAAAACCCTGCCGGTTGATAATCAAAATCACAGCGTTTTATAACTACTACGACACATCATACTCTGTGAATCTATTTAGTATGGAATTAATTTTATTTATAGTTTGTACTTTATAGCGCTTGGATTTCGCGCTGAATTTCCGAGGTCTAACTTATTTTCACTTCAAATATGTAATACTTTATGGAGGCAACTACTGCTATTTTATAAAATATTATTAGGTTTATCATGTGGACACCTGAAACATTACACAAGATATTTCTTCTTTGTTTAACTCAAAACTGATACACACAAAATGTCCAAATTTCGTTCTTATTTCAAAATGAAGTTAGTTTGTTTACCTGATATGCGTTTGTGCTGCTGGTTGACTAAAATTGAACCATTTTCTTATGTTATTTTAAAATCACATTTATCATTAGTTACGCTTAGCATCTGTATTCTTGGCCTCCAAACATTCTTAATACTTAATACTAATACACATACTTATACTACCATTAGCAATGACTGATAAGCACTTAACTATTTACTATCAAAACTGTAGGGGTATCCGTACTAAACTGCAGGCTCTGTTTGTGAATATCCTCACGAGAACATATGACATTATAATACTCACAGAAACATGGCTAGTGGCGGAAATTAACAACAATGAATTCATTGTTTAAAAAAGCCTATCAAATTAACTCTCGAACTAGAGATCCATGCAGACTTGTATTGCAGGATACTCCTAAATCAGCCAAGTATGCGAAAAGTTTCCTTGTCATGTGTATACGCATTTATAACAGAATTCCAAAAGAAATGAATTGTTATATAATATTAACTCATTTAAAAACAGATTATTGAAATGGCTTAAAGAACATGTGTTTTATGACATTAAGGATATTTTTTAACAATAATCTTAAAACAATCTTTTGTCATTGTGTATAATGCTCTGATAAATTATTATATATTATTTTATTGTCCTTATCTGTGACATTAAACAGCAATTAACTATTATTTTGCATGCAATTGATACATATCCTGTATAGCTAAACATGTGGACTTTATATTAATACCTGACTGTAACAACTTTATACCATGTTTAAGGCAAATAAAGACTTATCTTATCTTATCTATTGACCAGCGTTATATTGTGTACAGGTGTGATCGCGACAGGGCCGTATGCGTTTCGATGGCGCGGCCACGGAGATTTTTTTAAAAAAGAACTATGTCAAGATTATGTAAAAATTTGTAAAAGTTGATTCCCAAAACCATAAATTTGTCAAAGATAAGGTTAAAAAGTTATAAGGGTTTGAACGTGGCCGCGCCATTGAAACGCGGCGAACCGCGCGGCCACGGAGATCTTTAAAACTAAGCGTTGCAGAGACCTGAAATTTAGGGAAATAACAGATTGAATTTGTAAAAAATTTGTAAAAATATAGAAAAAAATCCTAGGTTTATATTTTAGGAGCTGTAAGACTAAAACCCCATGGCCGCGCCATTGAAACGGTGAAAAACACGTTATCGCCGATATCTCGCTGAAAAAGCATCGCAGAAGTCTGAAACTTTTTGTAATACCTAGATTTGAATTTGTCGAAATAGGTAAAAATACACAAAAAAATCCTAGGTTTATATTTCAGGAGCTATAAGACCAAAACCCTATGGCCGCGCCATTGAAACGGTGAGAAACACGTTATCGCCGATATCTCGCTGAAAAAGCATCGCAGAGGACTGAAGTTTTTTGTAAAACCTAGATTTGAATTTGTCAAAATAGGTAAAAATACACAAAAAAATCCTAGGTTTATATTTCAGGAGCTTGTCACGTATATAGGACGTGTACAAGAGATTAATAAAACTAGGTTTAGAATTAATAAATATGTGGGTATATTGAAGAAAAAAAAAAATAAGGTTCTGCCTAGGTCTTGCGCACTTGTCTAGCCTTCCACACTTCCCTGGCGAGCTCCCGTCCCTCAGGCGTAGTCCCCGTAGCTCGGCCACTCCACGCAGGTGATGTAGGCGACAGATCCGGTATACGGTGTCGGTCAGTAAAACCGTGACGTAATTCCCAAGTTTGGGAATCACAGTCACTTATATTAATTAAAACTTTAATCTAAAAGTATGGAGAAGCAATCTAGTTTTAGATAGATAAAAAATGTATTTTATTCCGTTTTTTTTTAATGACGGTAGGCAAGATTTAAAAATTAGTCAGAGCGACAGCGTCCGTGCCTCAAGAGCTTTGGCTGCGGACTGTCCGTGGTGTCGTCTCGCTCGCCCTCGCGCCGGCACGGCTCGCGGCCGGTGGCGGGCGCTACGAGGAACCCGTTACTCCGTATATATAAAATAATGCGGTTGTCCGCATCACTTGTTTGTTACACTACTACAACCTCGGTTCAATTTTAGTTTTATAGTTATGTATGTATAGTTAAGTACCTAATAGATGTAAATAGTTGATTTATTATTTTTAGTAGTTTTATTTATGTTATTTACTTAGTAAGTTATATTTTTAAATTGTTTATTTTTTTTAAGTTAGGTTGTTTTTTTTTATTTAAAATTTATAGTTGTAGTAGTAATGTACAGCGTTATGTACACTATGTTACATTACCCCTCTCCCCAGAAAAAGGATTTCAACTTATTGAAATCCGCAAAGAGATATTTTGATAGGAACGTAAGTTTAGCTTACGACGGGTATATCCTAAGCTTGAGATCCTTGATATGCCAGACGCCAAGATCGAGACCATTCATGTCTTCCAAGACGTAAACTAATGGTGATCGTTTGACTTTTACGCGGCATTTTTGAAATTTAGGAGCCAACTTTTTACTAAAATGAGCATCTTTATCGCTCTGGAAGTAGCAACGCTTCCAAACGATATCGCCCACATTAAACTCTGCATGTTTTCGGCGCAAGTTGTAATGCTGTGTATTCTTTACATGAGCTTCCCACAAAGCAACCTGCACTTTGTCGAATATTGGCGATAATTGGCCCAGGTTTGCAGCATAAGCATCACGTGGTAGAAATATTAGGTCTGTTGGATCTGGATATTCGAGGTAATGAGAACCACAAACGACTAACTCTCTTCCGTGTACCAAGAAGGATGGAGTATACCCAGTGCTTTCATTAACTGAATTATTAATTGCGAATTGGATTTGTGGAAGGTTTAAGTCCCAAGATCTATGATCCCCATCTACGAAACTAGAAACAGCAGTTATTATTGTTTTGTTGTATCTTTCTACTGTATTAATTTGTGGAGTGTACTTCGGGGTGAAATGTATGTTGGGAATTTTGTATTTTTTGAAAAGTTTATCTAAATCTCGGCTAATAAACTGACTTCCATTATCAAGAATAATAGTTTGTGGAATTCCGTGAACGAGAAAGACATCGTCCTCAAGATGTTTAACTATCAAATTCGAGGTAGCTCGACGAAGTGGAAAAAGAAGGCAATATTTGGAAAAGCAGCAAGTCACAACGAAAATAAACTGATTTTGTTTCCGGGAAGAAGGCAACGGACCAACCAAGTCAATTGATAGAACTTGGAAGGGACGAGAAACGTCTTTAGGCCTACCCATTTTTCCGGAGACACCATGGGTAGAATGTTTATGAGCTAAACATGTTTCACAATTTGCGATGAATTGAACTACGCTAGAATACATACCGGGCCAATAAAAACGAAGTGTTAAGCGCTTATATGTCTTAAACACGCCGAAATGACCGGAAATAGATTGAGAGTGGCACTCAATTAAAATATGTCCTTGTTGTTCTTTTGGAATAACCCTCTTCCAAGCAAACTCAACCGTAAGGTCGACCTTCCGTCTTCATGTACCTGTATAATACATTATTCTCCACCTTGTAGTTTGGGAAATTTATAGGATTAGCCTGACAACCCTGGAAGATCTTCAGGTACCAAGAATCCTGAGTATCAGGTACTGGAGCAGTGGAAACATCAGCGTTTGAAATTGCCTCAACAGGAACACTTCTAGATAGGGCGTCTGGGACAACATTATCTTTACCACGGTGGTGTCTTATTTCAAAATTGAAAGAAGAAAGGCGAACGCCCCACCTTGCTAGCCGACCGGTCGGATTAGTGAGAGACATAAACCACTTAAGAGAAGAATGGTCCGTATAGACTAAAAAGGTTTTGTCGGTCTCAAGGTAACAGCGCCAGTATTCTAGAGCAGTAAGAACTGCAAGTGCCTCCCGTTCTGTTGTGCTGTAGTTTCTCTCAGGTTTACTTAAATAACGGCTCATGTACGCAATTGGATGTTCCACACCATCAATTGTTTGAGCCAACATCGCACCGATACCGTAATTACTAGCGTCAGTGTGCACTTCAAAAGGAAGGTTAAAGTCAGGGCAAGCAAGGACAGGTGCTTGAACTAGTTTAGTCTTTAATTCTAGGAAAGCCTTGTCAGCCTCAGGGGTCCACTGAAATGCAGGGGCGTTCTTTTTATTAGAAGTTAGCTTATTTAAAGGACCTGCTACAGTACTAAATTGTGGAATAAAACGCCTATACCACGACGCGGTACCCAAAAAACGCTTAACCTCCTTTCTATTGACAGGGGCGGGAAAGTCTAATATGGCTTTGACCTTATCTGGGTCAGTCCTTAAGCCATGAGCATCCACTATGTAGCCAAGATACCGTAGCTGACTTCGGAAAAAGTGACACTTGTCTAGATTGACAGTGAGATTAGCCGATTGTAGTTTTTGGTAAACTTTCTGAAGCAGTTCTACGTGTTCCTCAAAAGTTTTGCTTATGATAATTACATCATCTAAGTATGCAAAGACTTTGAGTTCAAATTCAGGCCCGAATAAAAGATCGACAAGTCTTTGCTGCGTAGCAGGAGCATTGGTAAGTCCGAAAGCTGTGACCTTAAACATAAAAGTTCCTCGACCAGGAACATAAAAGGCCGTCTTCTCTCTGTCTTTTTCGTCGATTAATATCTGCCAAAATGCTTTGGACAAATCTATGCTGGAAAGATAACGCGCATCCTTCAGATTATCTAAAATTTCAGACACATATGGCAGCTTATATGCGTCTTTCTTTGTTACAGCGTTCAATTTACGGCTGTCTAAGCAGAAGCGAGGCTTTCCATCCTTCTTGCCCACGACTAGTACTGGAGAAGACCATGGACTCTCACATGGTTCAATAACATCTAGCGCCAACATCTCATCAACCTGTTCAGCAACAATACGTTGCTTTTCTGGTGACATGCGGTAATATCGCTGACGGATAGGTTCAGCATTACCAGTATCTATACGATGTTTAATGACGTTAGTACGACCTAAACCTCTCTCTGTGTACGAAATGTCTTTGAAAAGATCTACCACGCTGTCAGCTAACAGTTTTTGAGAAGGGTTCAATACGTCATAGCCACATAGGTGCTGAGAAGATGACGTTGAAATTTCCAAGAGCCCGGGGTCGGTTAAGAATAAGTTTTCTTCCTCTGATAAATACTTAGGGCACAGGTTAAAAGTGTTCCAAAAATCGATTCCTAGGATTAAAACGGTTTCGATCGCTGGTATAACATGCGCCTTGATAATAGAAAACCTGTTTTCGAAGGTCAAGGGTAGAAGAATATAACCAAGGGATGTTATCCTCTGACCTCCTGCTGCAGTAACAATTATCCTCTCATCGTTGCATAAAATCAAACCTAGGTTTATCAACAGTTCATGAGAGTTCTTACCTAGGATAGTGACGGCGGAACCAGAATCCAACAAACCATATAAAAATAAATCTTTATTGATTCCCACTTTTGCATAAGGCCTAGGGTCGTTACTCGGTTTGACATTGAAAATTGTAGAAATATCTTTCCTAGAAAAGAAGTTTTTAACAAACATGAGCCAATCATTCCAGTCCGAGCTATCTGTATGAGTAACCGCATGCGTCCTACAATTCTCAGTTTTTAGTTTTTTTGGTTTGCAGTTTGGACACTCCGGTGTACGAACTTCCTTCATGCCACACTTAAAACAAAAAACTTTGCGCTCAGCCGTGCAGTCTCTCAAAGAATGCGTGTTAACGCGGCAACGGTGACAGTAAGGAACTTTAGATATAGGCGAAGTTTCGGCCTCGGAAGCCTGAATTTCGGAGACCCTGTGCGACCCCTGCTGGTGAGCACCTTCATACCTACGAGCGTAAAAATTACCTTGGCTACTAGTCGTCGACTTACGCTTTGAAGACTGGTAGCCAAATTCTGGAGCTAAAGTATTTACTGAAACTGAAGGTGGTTCCTTGAAGAATTCTGAACGAACCTTAATACGTTCGTAATTTTTACAAATTAATTTTAAATCTTCAAGTGATTTAATATTAAGGCTAGCAGCTATAATACTAGAGTAGGAAGGACGAATATTATGTAATATAATTTCAAGTTTTTCGTCTTCCTTTAAGGGTTTACTTAGCCTAGAAAACATGCCTTGCATTATAGATATATAAATCGTAATGTTCTCTTCCTCGCCCTGTGTACGCTGACGAATTTCTGAGGCCATGCGATAGTCGTAGTCGGGAACATCAAAATCATCCTTCAACGCAGTCAGTACTTCGTTCCAACTACCGACACTGCCCCCGATGTTACGGTACCAGTGTAGTGCGTCACCAGTGAAAATATCAGTGGCCGAACGTAGTATTTTATTTTCGTTTATATTTTTGGTCATACGGAATTCTTCAACCTTTTGTATAAAAGATCTGACACAAGATTTGCCGTCATACTTTAATTTATTCAGTTCTCCTACTAGCCCGCGATCACATGAAACGGCGATATTCATCCCGGCTAAATTAGATTTATCAGGCAATTCCTCCTCAGAAGTAACTGGAGACGCGACCTGTTCCTGGTCCTGGACCTTTGACTTATCAAGGCTCAAAAGTATTTCATAATACCCTTCGTAACTTTTCTTTAATTTATTTAATTTGGCTAAATCATCTACCGCCTGCGGTGTTTCAATACGTTGAAGCCTATAGTTTAAATGGTGTAACATTGATTTAGTCCTGTTAAAAAGAGGTTCATCAAAATAAAGTTTTAAGGCATCAAGATTAGTCTTGACTTTCTCTAGCGTCTCTTGAGAGCCTTTGCTATCCTCTAAAAACTGATAAACCGAATCTACTATGTCTTCGGACGAATATAATTGTGTTAATTTAGTGACTTGACGTCTTAATCCAGCAACGCTGTCAGAAGGAAGTTCTCCCCGGATAGCCACCTCATACATCAGCTCAGACTTTTGGAGCAGCAGATATTTAATTGGCATTGCCATATTGAAATATTTAAAATTATATGTAGGTAGTGATAAAAAAACTGGGCAGGCTATGCACAATTATTTACACACAAAAGCCAAGCAAAATCCGCTCTGTTACAATTTTTTGAAAGAACACAGACACAAAGAGCAAAACATAAAATAATGAACAGGTGAAGTCAGGTGAAACACACTAAGTTACTCTGATTCAAACAACTTTAAAATTTTTATAACTACAATGAGAGATAATAGAAGTTACGGTTATTAAACTATAAAAGTTTATGTAATTACATTTAATTACCAAAGTTACTTAAGGTTTTGAAAAATTTAGGAGAAAGACAAACACTTCTAGGAAAACCACCACCGCATAGAACCACTAAAATGACCAAAGCAAGTACGAAAGACCTTAAACCACGTTTTTGGGCGCCATTGTCACGTATATAGGACGTGTACAAGAGATTAATAAAACTAGGTTTAGAATTAATAAATATGTGGGTATATTGAAGAAAAAAAAAAATAAGGTTCTGCCTAGGTCTTGCGCACTTGTCTAGCCTTCCACACTTCCCTGGCGAGCTCCCGTCCCTCAGGCGTAGTCCCCGTAGCTCGGCCACTCCACGCAGGTGATGTAGGCGACAGATCCGGTATACGGTGTCGGTCAGTAAAACCGTGACGTAATTCCCAAGTTTGGGAATCACAGTCACTTATATTAATTAAAACTTTAATCTAAAAGTATGGAGAAGCAATCCAGTTTTAGATAGATAAAAAATGTATTTTATTCCGTTTTTTTTTAATGACGGTAGGCAAGATTTAAAAATTAGTCAGAGCGACAGCGTCCGTGCCTCAAGAGCTTTGGCTGCGGACTGTCCGTGGTGTCGTCTCGCTCGCCCTCGCGCCGGCACGGCTCGCGGCCGGTGGCGGGCGCTACGAGGAACCCGTTACTCCGTATATATAAAATAATGCGGTTGTCCGCATCACTTGTTTGTTACACTACTACAACCTCGGTTCAATTTTAGTTTTATAGTTATGTATGTATAGTTAAGTACCTAATAGATGTAAATAGTTGATTTATTATTTTTAGTAGTTTTATTTATGTTATTTACTTAGTAAGTTATATTTTTAAATTGTTTATTTTTTTTAAGTTAGGTTGTTTTTTTTTATTTAAAATTTATAGTTGTAGTAGTAATGTACAGCGTTATGTACACTATGTTACAAGCTATAAGACCAAAACCCTATGGCCGCGCCATTGAAACGGTGAGAAACACGTTATCGCCGATATCTCGCTGAAAAAGCATCGCAGAGGACTGAAGTTTTTTGTAAAACCTAGATTTGAATTTGTCAAAGTATGTAAAAATACACAAAAAAATCCTAGGTTTATATTTCAGGAGCTGTAAGACAAAAACTCTATGGCCGCGCCATTGAAACGGTGAAAAACACGTTATCGCCGATATCTCCCTGAAAAATCATCGCAGAGGTCTGAAGTTTTTTGTAAAACCTAGATTTGAATTTTTCAAAGTATGTAAAAATACACAAAAAAATCCTAGGTTTATATTTCAGGAGCTGTAAGACAAAAACCCTATGGCCGCGCCATTGAAACGGTGAAAAATACATTATCGCCGATTTATCGCTGAAAAAGCATCGCAGAGGTCTGAAGCTTTTTGTAAACCATAGATTTGAATTTGTCAAACTATGTAAAAATACACAAAAAAATTCTAGGTTTATATTTCAGGAGCTGTATTACGGTATTGCGTAGAAATAAGTTGAGGTTATCTAATCGGAAGTAAAGTATTAGCGAGATCTTTTATTGTAAACAACACCTATTAATATGTATAATTACCAATAATAGGCGAAAAATTTCTTTTTGTTTTATAATATAAAACCTTGAATACGTTTTGAATGTTCCGATAGGGTGACCATGACTTATTGTTTACAGAAAACTTTCCACTTGCAAATATTAGAAATTATTTTTACATACTTTGACAACTTCAAATCTAGGTTTTACAAAAAACTTCAGTCCTCTGCGATGCTTTTTCAGCGAGATATCGGCGATAACGTGTTTCTCACCGTTTCAATGGCGCGGCCATAGGGTTTTGGTCTTATAGCTCCTGAAATATAAACCTAGGATTTTTTTGTGTATTTTTACCTATTTCGACAAATTCAAATCTAGGTTTTACAAAAAACTTCAGTCCTCTGCGATGCTTTTTCAGCGAGATATCGGCGATAACGTGTTTCTCACCGTTTCAATGGCGCGGCCATAGGGTTTTGGTCTTATAGCTCCTGAAATATAAACCTAAGATTTTTTTGTGTATTTTTACCTATTTCGACAAATTCAAATCTAGGTATTACAAAAAGTTTCAGACTTCTGCGATGCTTTTTCAGCGAGATATCGGCGATAACGTGTTTTTCACCGTTTCAATGGCGCGGCCATGAGGATTTAGTCTTACAGCTCCTAAAATATAAACCTAGGAATTTTTTCTATATTTTTACAAATTTTTTACAAATTCAATCTGTCATTTCCCTAAATTTCAGGTCTTTGCAACGCTTAGTTTTAAAGATCTCCGTGGCCGCGCGGTTCGCCGCGTTTCAATGGCGCGGCCACGTTCAAACCTTTAAAACTTTTTAACCTTATCTTTGACAAATTTATGGTTTTGGGAATCAACTTTTACAAATTTTTACATAATCTTGGCATAGTTCTTTTAAAAAATAATCTCCGTGGCCGCGCCATCGAAATGCATACGACAGGGCCGGCACGGGGAAACTGGACGGTGGCGGTGTACTTGTGGCAATCTTAAAAAGTATCCGACCTATTGAGATTGATTTAAATGTTTCCGCTAATATCACTCCGTTACACAACTACATCGAGCAAATTGCAGTCGAAATACCTAGCGGTCAAAATCTAAAGCGCCACATCGTGGCTGCTACATACATACCACCTAAGACTCCCTCGCTTGTATATGAAAAACATTTCGAGTTACTCTAAGACGCTCTGGGTGATGCTAGCGTCGAGTTATTTTATTTAGTCGGCGATTATAATCTTACAGAAGCAACATGGCACATGCCGTCTACCCTAAGTACACCAACAAGTTTTTCTTTGTGCTCAGGCTCAACTGTGTCTTGTGATCATCTAAACAACTTCATGTCGCTTCTAAATGCCTCGCAGTATAACAGCACACTCAACGCTAAAGGCAAAATATTAGACCTTTTAATATCCAACTGCCCCTGTAATGTACAGCAAGAGCCCTCTCCTCTATTACCTTCTGATGTATATCATCCCCCACTTGTTTGTGACATAAATATTAATGTTAAATATGTTCCCCTTGACAGGCATCCGCTGCAGAAATTTAATTTTTACAAGGCGAACTATGAAAAAATAAATAATATGATACAAGACACTGATTGGCCCGAACTTCTCACGCACCAAAAATCAGAAGAAGCCCTATCTGTGTTCTATGACAAACTAGACGAGATTATTAAGTTGCACACTCCTCAGACAAGTTCTAAATCTTCCGCTTTTCCAGTCTGGTTCTCGCGTCACTTGATCCGTACATTTAAAAAGAAATAGAAAGCCTGGACCAGGTGGAAGAAGTATAAAAATATATCTGATTATGAAACATTCTCATCACTTAGATCTAATTTTATGGAAATGTGCGGTAAATGTTTTTCTACGTACATTATCTCGGTGGAAGATAGCCTACACGTCAATGTTAAACACTTCTGGACATACATAGCAAACCGAAAGGACAAACCGTGCATCCCTGCTAAAGTTCACTCCAAAAACACCCAACCCAGTGAACCAGAAGTGATCTGTGATATGTTTTCAAGTTTTTTCCACTCAGTTTATGAACCTGCCTCACCAATTTTGTCACAATGGCAACCACCGGCTGAAATTTCCCTAGTTAATGACATAATTTCTAACATTCACTTTGACGAGCAAAAGATCCTAAAATAACTTAAGTCTCTTGATCTTTCCAAAGGTCCAGGCCCTGACGGCATACCTGCATATTTTCTACGGCACACTGCTGATCACATCTGCAAGCCGTTAAGTATAATTTATAATAAGTGTGTTACTGAGGGAGTGTTTCCAAAAGAGTGGAAACATGCAAATATCACACCTGTACACAAGGATGGCACAAAGAGTGACGTGGAGAACTATCGCCCAATCTCTATTCTCTCCACCTTGTCAAAGGTCTTTGAGAGACTCGTCCATAATGAAATATATCCATCGTTGCACAACTCCATTATACAGCAACACCACGGTTTCGTTAAACAGCGATCTACCACCACAAATCTTCTCTCTTTTTCCAACTTTTTGTTTGATAGCCTCGATAATGGCCTGCAAGTAGACGTAGTTTACACAGATTTTTGCAAGGCCTTTGACAAGGTGGACCATGAACTACTGCTGGATAAAATTGCCTTCAATGGAATTCGAGGTAACTTGTTGCGGTGGTTTGCATCTTATATTTCAAATCGCTGCCAAAGAGTAGTAATCAACGGGTACAGATCAAAGACCATCGAAGTTACATCCGGTGTACCACAAGGCTCTATTCTTGGACCGTTATTATTTAACTTATTTTTTAATGACATAGGTTGTTGTTTTCACAACACAAAGTACCTATTATATGCAGACGATCTGAAGATCTACAAATCTATCAAAACAGTTAATGACTGCATCATGGTACAGCAAGATCTGGACAAACTATCAGACTCCTGTCATAGAAACAAATTAAAGCTAAGTATACCTAAATGCAGTTACCTTACTTTTACCAAAAATAAGCATATTATTAACTTCGCGTACACTCTCTGTCATGTGCCTCTCACTAAATTAAACTCAATTCGTGATCTCGGCGTTATTCTTGATTCCAAACTATGTCTAGACTTACACATTAATAAAATTGTGAATAAAGCTTACCAACTGTAGTGTATCTGTCTCACTCGCACGTTCGCTTTGCCATCCCCACTTTCCCCCACACAGACATACACAATCTCGTGCGCACCACGTTAGTAATGCGAGAGCCGCTGGCTAGAGCAGACGTGTTGAAGTGTGGTCATTTAGTGAGTGTACGAGCCTGTGAATTGCCCTATAGAACCGGTCACTACAAATGGCGACGAGGATAAAGTATGAAAAAATATTGGTGTAAATAAAAAGAAGAAGGATTGGGGTAAGTAGATAATGCATGACATGACACACGGTTATTTTTTATCGTTTAGGCGCCCACATTCCGTTATGAAAATAAGACAATAAAGCAGGTCCTACGCGATAAAATGAAAAATTACATGGTAAATACCTATTTATTGTGTAAACACCATATGACTGCTTAAATATAACTATGTAGCGAGAAATAAATACTGCCGAAGTATTGAGTAAATAACCGTCCCAAAATTTTAATAATAAAGGAAATTTTGCATTACGAAGGTAAAGAAATTCGTATTATTCTAATCAAAGAGCCAAGGGCCATGACTAAGAAGTGTCTGATTACAAAACAACTTTGCCATTAAACATACACCAAACAGCTGTTCTAAAACGATTGCAAAATTATATTGGTGGGTAGGTAAATAACAAAATTTACTTTACTAATTCAAATCATAACATCTGATCAAAATAATAAAATCGATACATTGTTATTTTGAAACCGAACTACTGCGCCTGCAACGCGGATATCGTTGAAATCTTTCCACAGACAATCGAGAGTCTACCCTATTTAATGGAATCATTTTCTGGTTACCGTTCAAAATTCATATAGGGGTTTCCAATGATCGGGAAATACGTTTTGATTGAATACTTAAGTTTTATGGCAACATATTGTGATTTCATTTCATTCGGACACATAAAGCTATTCGAAATTGTGGTACATCGATGCATGGATTTTCAGCAATTCGGAAGTTTGATTTGACTTCGGGGTAGCCACCGGGCATATGACATTCGAAACCGAGACAAAAAAAAAAAATATATGTAGAAATCTAAATGTGTCCTAAAAGACCTTAAAACGTAGGTATATACGCACTGAGTGTTTATGTGATTATATACATTGTAGTTACATATAGGCCTAAATGCCTACGTATCTATTCATTGATTATCGAGCCTGACCCCTCAAATTTAGAGGTTAAAATTGAATCGTCTACCGATGGAAACGTTAATGATAATAAACAGTAACTTTTAATAATAATAAACAGTAACTTTTTTATAATAATAAACAGTAACTTTTAATATCACCAAAGGTGGTTTTGGCAAAAATTTTGTGTACATCATAATACAATATTTAATTAAATATCCATATTTGTAGCCGCAACTACTCAAACGAAGGTCTCAAGATTAAATTGAATTACATCAAGCCAAGGTCCACGCAGATTCAAAAAAGCTCGTAAAGGGCACGTAAAAATTTGAAAACATCCTAAGGACAAGCAGTCATGTTTTGGTTACATAAGCCAAGCATATGAGCCCAAATTCCTGCTGTAATCAGCAGTGACTCATGCAACGACAGTGTTATATAAAATACGGGTTTTAGTTACGTGACTTTAGGGCTAATTAAACCTAAAAAGAAAATATTTATTTATAAAAAGATAAAGTTAGTTAACTTGCAATATTAGTTAACATATTCGTGTTAATTTTGAAATAATCTTTTTAAGACCTTGTTTTTTGAAATGTGAGGGTAGAGGAAGAATTTTCTGCCCCAACGGAGCCAGTACACCGAGACACCAGTCTAGTCTAGTGTAGTCTAGTAGTTTCACGATCGTTGCAACGCGGTCAAAACGTCGGGTTAAATAGGTAAATAAATAATCTAAATCATCGCGTTAAATTCTCGTGATATATTGTTTTCCATTATGAAAAAGAAAGAAAGTTTTAAAGTTAATACCTTGTTGTTTTTTCATTGCCTACGTATCATATACAGTACGCTTTGGAACTTTTTGGTATATTAGAATTACCGGGATTACCAGGGAATTCCTAGGAACGTGAAACAGGTTAAAGTATTGTTTCTAACCTAAATAATGAATGCGACCGTTGGAAAACTTTGTTTGAAATGCAACAACGTAGCATGATGGAATTAATCGTGCTATAAAGGACACGAACACGGTTGATACAATGCTAGCATTCCCCGATTTCAATCCTGATTCTCAAGATGCCGATACCAGGTCATGGTGTAATACTGTAGACTTATGCATGCAAGAAAAACAATTATCCAGTGATAATCGCCTGATAATCGCCATGAGCAATGCACTTTTAAGGGCGCAGCAGCTACGTGGTTAGTTCAAAACAGTTTTGCTGGTATAACCTGGCCTCAGTTAAAAAAAAATATTTCTTGCTCGGTTTGATTACGTCGAGACTCCAGCTGCCACCATGTGTAGACTCTTTAATGAAAGTCCAAAGGACGGAGAGTGCATGTCAGCCTATACTACTCGATTCCTGAGTACATTAATGAACCAATGGCATTCTTTATCGATCGAACAAATTGCGATTGCTGTAACTCTGGCTCACGCAGTGAAAATCGAACCACGGTAGCAAAGATTAGTATACACTGAAAAAATTGATACTAGAATAAAATTGCAACAAGAACTAATGGCGTGTACCTATCGAAAAAGAGGCCCTCCGATGCCAGAAAAGTCTAATATTTGCAGTGACGCTAAGAAACCGCGATGTGAACCGAAAAAAAATGTTACAATTGGGGCAGACTAGGCCACATGGCAAACGAATGCCGCTCCAAAGACTCGCGTAATACCAGCACTAATCTCAAACCTCAGTTTTCATCAAGCAATAAACATCAAGATACTCAAGATAGCAGTGTACCAAACAAAACTTTGTTGCCTACGTGCTACTATTGCAACGAACCAGGTCACATCGCCACTCGCTGCCCGAAAAAAGACACCAAGATTGGTAGCTGCAACGTAGAGCACCGGGTGAATGACTGCACTATGAAGTCAGCCACTGATCACCTAGCAGTTGAATCCGGTGAGAAGTTTTCATTTTGTTTTGATTCCGGCGCCTAGTGCTCTCTAGTCAAAGAAAGTTTAGCAAATAGACTCCCAGGCAAGCGTCATCATACCTAGGTGACATTAATAGGTATAGGCCAATCAAACGTTACGTGTATGTTTAAATGTTGACAACTATACAGGGATACTCAATGCAGTTATTATTATATGTCGTGCCAGACTATTGTATCTCTGATTCGATTATGATTGGAAGGGACTTGCTATCAATGGGATTTCCGGTTGAAGTTTGTGAAAGCCAAATTGTTTTGAGGAAAATTAGAACAGTTTTAGGTTGTGATGTAGGCGAGATAATTTGTAATTTTTTGAATATCAATACTAATATTCCTGCTGAGTATAAACGTCAATTACTTTCATTGCTTGAAGTTAGCCGGATTATTTTGCGGAATTCCTAGGGTACCACGTGTCTGCTGGTAAAACAAAACCAAATCCACGTAAAACAGAGCTTTAACAGAACTTCCACCGCCTGAGACTGTAACACAGTTATGGCAATTCATAGGATTGGCTTCTTACTTTAGACAGTTTATTCAAGGTTTCTCACAGAAAACTGCCCCTCTTTACCGACTCACATCCGGTAAAGGAAAAGTTAGTTGGACTGCAGCACTTGAAATTATTAGATAAGAAATCATTAACTTACTAACAGACACCAGTTTTGTCAATTTTTCAACCTACCAAGCAGATAGTGTTGCACACTGACGCCAGCGCTAAGGGTTATGGCGCTATATTAATGCAGAAAATTTAATGTAAACTGCACGTGATTGAATACTACAGCCGTCGAACCTCTAGCGCAGAGTCCAGGTATCAATTTTACGAGTTAGAGACGCTCGCAGTAGTTAATGCTGTAAAACATTTTCGTCATTATTTACATGGGCGAAAATTTACAGTAGTGACTGATTACAATGCAGTCAAAGCGTCTAAGCGTCTAAGTCAAAAGTAGATCTTACTGCGCGAGTGCATAGATGGTGGTGCTTTTTACAAACTTTTAAGTTTGATATTGAACACCGTCAACGTAAAAATACGGGTCAAGTTGATTTTCTATCACAAAATCCCTTTCCCCTTAGCTGATGTCCAACGATCGGTCCCAAAAGTAGAGCAAAAGCAAGTCCCCTGGAACTATTTATAGGTAAAGTTGCTACAACACTGTTACAACTTATGACGTTAGATACGGACGAGACAGATTTAACTTAGATTCGGTTAGAGAGCGCGGCGCAGCAAATAAAGACAAACGCCATTGTAGAAAAAGCTAGATTTGACAAAAATAAAGCAAAAGTAAGAAATTTTAAAGTAGGTGACTATGTGTTATAAAAAAATCAGTAGCGCAATAAAACAAAAGGGGCTAATTTAAGGGGGAAACTAATTTAAGGGGCTTTATCAAGTGATTGACAGGTATTTACTAAAAGCATTGAACTCTAATCGGACGTATAAGTATGCACATGATCGCATACGATCTATGCCAGAGTGCTACGTTCTATTGGAGTTGAATGTAGGTTTGGAAGCACCTACTAATAGTGTATAGTCAGAAAGAGCCGATAACGGCGCAGGTGAATTGTGTTGTTGTTAATGTTGTTTACTATGAAGGCCTTTGCTAACATTAAGCATTGGTGAAAATAGCCTGTGTGGCAATAGCCTGTGTGGCACTACACTAGCCTGTGTGGCACTAGCCTGTGTGGCACTAGCCTGTGTGGCATCAGCCTGTGTGGCACTAGCCTGTGTGGCATCATCCTGTGTGGCATCATCCTGTGTGGCATCAGCATGTGTGGCACCAGCCTGTGTGGCAATAGCTAGTATGGCATTATAGTATGGCAATAGTCTGTGCGGCACTAGCCAGTTCGGAACTAGCCTATGTGGCCTCAGCCTGTGTGGTAATCTCGTAACGGTGTTTTGTGTTATCCAATAACTGTGATTGCTCTTTGTGATATTGTGGTGTTTGATTCAAAACGGTCAGAATGACCGAACGTTAAGTTGATTACTTGAGCTGTTTTATGATTGTCCACAGATGATGATTGATGAGATAAACTATTCACCCGAGGACGGGTGAAGACGCAGGACGGCCGTAAAACGGCGTGACGTTATTAAACTATGAAAATCAGATAATTTGGAGAACTGTAGTTTATGTTGTTATTCTTTAAACATTGGTCATTATTCTGTTATTTTAAATATTAACTTTAATTAAGAGCGGGTAACACCGAATGGAGTTGCGTCTGTCATGATGGGCGAACGTTATGTCAATTTATGGAGAAAAATGTTTGTCAGGCGTTGCACATTTTGAACACTCGCAAACCCATTGGCTCTAAATAGAAAATTATTAGTGCAGTCCTTAATTGTTTAAGTAATTGAAGTGTCTGTATAATTAAAACAGTGAGCAGTCAACGCTACAGTGTATTCTTTTGAACGTTTTCCTGAAGTTTAATGCCCACTATGAATTCCCGTGCTGACGAGGTCACGAATCAGCAGCCAGATGCAACAGCCCGGTATCCCGACGCCTCGTTATCAGAAGTGGGATACCGGGCTGTTGCATCTGGCTGCTGATTCGTGACCTCGTCAGCACGGGAATTCATAGTGGGCATTAAACTTCAGGAAAACGTTCAAAAGAATACACTGTAGCGTTGACTGCTCACTGTTTTAATTATACAGACACTTCAATTACTTAAACAATTAAGGACTGCACTAATAATTTTCTATTTAGAGCCAATGGGTTTGCGAGTGTTCAAAATGTGCAACGCCTGACAACCATTTTTTTCCAAAAATTGACATAACGTTCGCCCATCATGACAGACGCAACTCCATTCGGTGTTACCCGCTCTTAATTAAAGTTAATCTTTAAAATAACAGAATAATGACCAATGTTTAAAGAATAACAACATAAACTACAGTTCTCCAAATTATCTGATTTTCATTGTTTAATAACGTCACGCGCCGTTATATATAACTATAAAACACAATTCGTAATGACTAACGTATGTTAAAATAACTTAGAGCTAAACATGAATTATTCTAGGTTATATAAACAAAATATAAAAGTGTAAACAGTGCAAATGAAAACTTAAAATATGTGTATTATTAGATTTTTCACAGTTGATCTAAAGTTTACAGGCGTAAAAAATGTTTGTATAAATTGATACTAACAAGATAAAAAATGCAAATTAGCTGTAAAATCATAGTTAAATAAAATATGTAGACAATAAATCAACAACAACTTCCTTATTCAACTACGGGTAAAATACATATTTTGGATGTTGGTCCTTTGATTGTTGAGGATTTGGTGCGTAACGTGAGGAAACGGGTGATCTTGTCATCACCGGGATGTTTATCTATTACGCGACCTAACTATGACTACCAACGACTTGGCGGCAAATCGTCTTCTTTAATTTATTGTTTGTTTAATATATTTTGTCCTATTATGTTGGTTTCATTTGTACTATTTTGATCTGATTGTTCTTTATCCTAATTTGTTCTAGTTTGATCTATTTGTTGTTTATTTTAGCTTATTCTAGTTTATCCTATTTGTTCTAGTTTGACCTATTTGTTCGAGTTTGAACTATTTGTTCTAGTTTGAACTATATGTTCTTGTTTGACCTATTTGTTCTTGTTTGACCTGTTTGTTCTAATTTGACCTAATTGTTCTAGGTTGACCTATTTGTTATAGTTTGACCTATTTGTTCTTGTTTGACCTATTTGTTCTTGTTTGACCTATTTGTTCTAGTTTGACCTGTGTTCTTGTTTGACCTATTTGTTCTTCAATTTCCCAAAATTTTGTGTTCATTAACTTGTGCATGCAACACATTAATTTTAGGTGAACTTTTAGATGTGTCCCTACTAACTGCACCGGTCAGGACCCACCCTGAGGTGCTCTGAGCATGCTAACGCACGAAACCGATTTTCTATGAAAGTTTTGAATTGGTTGAATGTTGGTAAATCGTTGTTGGAGTCATTGTTGCAAGTACTTAGCTTTGTTTCTATGTATTCTAGCGTTAATCTATCTTTACCACATTTTTTTAAATTTGTCAATCCCTTTGTGATAATATTCTGTTGATCTTTTAAAACATTAATTAATCCATCCATTTTTATCATTGATTTGTGTTCTTAAATAAATAAAGTGTATTTAACTTGATATATTTTTTTTGTAAACACAACAAATTTATAAGTTGATCAAATCTATATAAATGAATAACAACTTTCTCAAAGAGATAAAATATACAAAATTTCTGAGTGTTTCAACTTAAGCAGTAACCTTATAAGTAACAGCCAACTGGTTTTCTAAGTTGTACAATTATCCAACAAAATAATACAAGTCCCAAATAACAATTTAAAATTTTGCAAGTGTTTTGGAAACGCACAAAATCTGGTAAAAATCGGGTATAGGTTCCCCGTTCCACCGTTTTCTTTAAAATATTCTAAGTCCTAACTCTAACATGCACACAGATTGGTATTATAATAAAAGTTTCTACGTCTAAAAGTTTTGTTAAAATTTTACAAGTCCAAGATTACGAAATAATTTTCTAAGTTGAAACTTCTTCACTATTTCCTCAAGTTTAACTTCTCGTTGGAATAGAGTTCAAAATCGTTTGACTCGACCTTTGTCCTATTCGTGGACAAGTTAAATAAATAAAATGTACTCACAAAACTGCACTTCACACAAACACCGTTTTCAACCAGCAAGTGGCGCCCTCTTTGGCCGCTATCTGAAGTCTGAACTGCGCGTGACGTCACCTGTGACGTCGCGTGATGGCTGCGCTTGCGTCACTTTGCCGTCATCCAGTGAAGTGTTGATCTGAGAGTGGCGCCCTCTGTGGCCACTCCTTGAACTAGTCCCGCCAACGCTGACTCAGCTCACCGCTAATGCTGGGCGTAGCTTGGTCGCTTGGTGCTGGGAACCGTGGACTTTAGCCGCAGCGATCCACTGCGAGTACCACGGACGAACTTACAAAAAACCGGTACTTTATCGGGCTCGATGGACCAATGTTAAATACCCGATGGTATTTGGTAGAAATTGACCTGAAGGTACACTAGCGAGAGATGTAAATAAAACCACTGTGTACTGATCTGATTTGATAGCTCATTTATTAAAAAAAACCATTTGCTTATACCCTAATCGCGGTAACAAAACCATAGTGGCTTCTAATTAGACGCCAACGCCATCTATCGAGCACGTCGGAAGCTTTAGAAAGAGTTTAGTCGTAAACACAATGTCTAAATTCAAAAGCCTCACTCGATCTTCTTTGTTAAATAAAACCCATACTAAACAAGGTCCATTTGTGTTAGTGGGTTTGATGATTTGCAGAAAGAGCTTACTGAAAGTCGTCAAACTTTCTGAGGTCATACTTTATATTATGTAATCTTTATACCTAAATTTTAGCTTTTTTTTGTTTGCTTCATAAAATACAAATTACTGCTCGTACAGCTACTCAAACTCCTAGCGATACATTTCTTTTTCTTATAAACTTTTATGTCTACCTGTGGACAGCGTTGTGGGTTATGTTATTACTATAGCATTGTCATTGTTAATTTAGTTATAAGTTCTTATAATGTAACTGTTTGCTGTTCCTTTCAATAAAAAATAAAAATAACAGTGCGAGTCAGGCCGGTCTGCCTGCAGTGGAACAGCTGTCTCGACCCAACTCCTCTGGTTGGCTACACCGAGCATCGTACCGGAACACGGCTAGGCCGCTTGGCGGTACGTCTTTGCCCGGTGGGTGGTCGCAAGCCTTCGGCCAAAGCCTACCACTTGGTGTCACCTGATTTGCACCACCCGGGGACCACGTGTAGGGCATCAAATGGGGTAAACTCCTACGGACGTGGGTGACTCAGTCCCCAAAATTCGGAAAAAAGTGGTTCTCCCTCCAGGCAGAAGCAGCGGGACCGCTGCGGCTAGGGTTTTTGAAATGTATCAACTCAATTAAAACGCAATTTTTGTTCAAAATGTTTGTTTATTTCTTAATAATTACTATGGAAGTCATGAGAACAGAGATGTAAAATGTAATTTTTACAAAGTAGCGCCGCGCGCCCGCGCCGCCTCGCGTCGTCAGTCCGGCACGATCCGGTTATGTTTATATGAGTAATAACTGCACCCAAGTAGCGAAGTTCATTATTAATGGTTTAAAATGTTTAAGTATAATACTTAAAAACATTTAGTATAAACGAGTAATGAAAAATGTTTCTAAACCACGTACATTATCTAAGTGCTGACTGCCCCTCACATGCATGCGAACGTACATTTTTACGTACGCGTGTGAGTGACTCGGGTAACAAAGGCATTGTCCGATTGAACGCAATTACGCGACGACTATCATCGCGCACGCACACGTTGACATCACAGGCAGCAGTGAAGGAAAACATCGTGAGGAAACCTGGACTTATATACTCGTAGTTTATCTAAGTCTCGAGTAGCCAAGTCAGTGGCCTGAAGGGTCCCCAGATGCGGCTTAATTAACTCTGACACCAGAGACAGCCACATCCTCACACGAAAAAAAACCGACCAAGTGCGGGTCGGACTCGCGCACGAAAGGTTCCGTACCATTATCGCAAAAAAACGCAAAAAAACACGTTTGTTGTATGGGAGCCCCACTTAAATATTTATTTTATTCTGTTTTTAGTATTTGTTGTTATAGCTGCATCAGAAATACATCATCTGTGAAAATTTAAACTGTTTAGATATCACGGTTCATGAGATATAGCCTGGTGACAGACAGATAGACAGACAAACCGCGGAGTCTTAGTAATAGGGTCCCGTTTTTACCCTTTTGGTACGGAACCCTAAAAAAGAAGAAGATTGAAACTCTCTCGATTGTCGGGTTGGAATTCGCGTTTGAACAACGACATGATTAAATTTGTGTTATGTGCAGCCTTCCTCCATGTTGCCTGTGAACAGCACTGACGTGAGACACGGATGAGATCTTGTAGAGACGGTGCAACGCAATATATACAATTTTTAATTTAAGAAAGTACGGTTGAGTCGTAGTAATAATTCGTCGAGTCGCATATGTACAGGTTGATGTCAGTTCTAACAGCCAAATGTACAGGAGGCGGCGGCCATCACATGAGCACCGCGCTCACTATCGTAACCAACAATAAAATGTTAACGGGAGAAGATTCGCGCGTCGTGCAACAGTCGCGCCACTGTAGCGCCACATTATTGCCACAGTTGCACAGCACTGTGCACGACACCTACTGCGGGCTATCACTAAACTTCATTCTCAAGGTTGTACTTACTACCAGTAGTGAACATGAGATTATGATCGTTCCCACCACAGAAAATAAAGTTAATTTTTTGTCAATTTATATAACAAGGCGCAACAGTAGTGTGTACGAACAGCTACGAGTATACCTCGCAAACGAGTTTAGTGACGAACGCCAAAATACATAATTATCTAATAAAGTTATTTACACTATAAATAGATGACTATCGGCTGTGTCGGGGCGTGAGCAACGTTTTGTTTCCACACGACAGCGCTATTCCGCGCCACTAGGATTGAAAATTTTAAACCCACACAATATTGTAATAACATTACTACCACTATAACACAGTTACAGAAGTAGTAATCATTATTACTTCGGATTGTAGGTCTTAATACTGGGCCTGTGTAGAAATACAGGTACTGAATATGTACATAGAACTTATTAGATAAGTGTTGTAGTGGACGAGAGTCAGGTTACAGCGAGCGCCAGCAGCAGCCAGGCGAGCGCGCCCCGCGCCCCCGCCCCCAGCCCGCGCGCGCCCGACGTGTTGCGGCTCAGCGTGGCCGCCATCTTGTCGCCTGCAACACAACGCATGCTCACTGCACGGCACACACTCACTGGGGAGCACTGTGTATGTGGTACTGTAGTGATACTGACTGCCTTCGGAGACGTAGACGTAGATGTGCGCGGGCTCGGTGTTGGCGGCGGCGCACGTGTAGTTGCCCGAGTGCTGCGCGCCGGCCGCGCGGATTGCCAGCGCCGACTGAGTCTTGGGCCCCGGCTCCGTGAGCACGGTGACGCCGCGCGCCGCGTCGTAGTTGATCATGCGCGCGTTGTGGTACCAGAACACGTACTGCGGCGGCACCGGACTCTGCAACACAAGCGCACACACGCGTCACTGTCGCTGTCACCGTGTGACTTTACCAGCGCATTGGCTCAACAGTACGCACCTTCTCTATGATGCAGACCAGGTTGATGGTAGAGCCGGCGTCCACGTGGTGCTCGTCGGCGCCGAGGATGAAGGCCTCGGGCACGGCGATGTGCAGGTGCACCAGCCGCGACAGCGTGCCGCCTCCCGTCGACACCTACACACACACATCAGTACGTCACACTAGGGCACGGGGATGTGCAGGTGGACCAGGTGAGACAGCGTGCCGCCGCCCGTCGACACCTGCACACACACATGCGCGCGTCCCATTCGAGCCGAACTATCGCGCTCTCCAACACCACACCACACTTACCTGGCACTCGTAGGTGCCATTGTCTCGCTTCTGCACGTACTTGATCTGAAGGATCCAGTCATCGGAGCCCTCACTGTGTAACACCTGGAACAAAGCCAGATTTATCAATCGTATCCAGAAGATGGATCGTTTCTATTACGAGATCCAAATCAACAAAGGTTATGGCCGCGACCTCGGAGTGTTTAAGTGTAACCGAAATCAATAACACGTATTAATAATTATAAATTGGGTGTATACGGAAACAATTGTGGAATCAAGCGAAAAACGACATCGATCAAATATCAAATGAACTGTACTGGATGAATGTTTCAAGGGGGCGTGAGTGGCCAAATCCAATACTATGATATATTGAAAAATACTCATAAAAGTTACGGGCTGGATAAAAATAGAATCTAAAACTAAAAAAATAAATAAAATAAAATGTTTATTGGTACAAAAAGAAGGTTACAATCATAATTGTTCACAAAGTATAAGTACAGCTATATTGTAGGAACTACATTGTAACCATGGGTAATGAACCCTGCCTCTCAAACTAGGGTAGCCTGTATCTTGAGAGACAGTATTCGGGTAAGTTTTGCATACATAATATTAAACTAAAGGTGGGTACAACATAGTCATCGCTATCACAATGTATTAAACAATTTAGTATACAATTAAACAATTTAAAAATACAATAAGATTAAGTATTAAGATTTAAAATAAAAAAAGTTAATTAAAAAAATCGAAAAACCCCACTGCTTAAAACCCAAACTAAAAAGACGTAAACAAGAAGAAAATCATGCTGTGCAGTCGGAGGATACATATTCGCGAGCTGGCGGACCAAAACCAGATGTAACCTCCGACTGCACAGCATGATTTTCTTCTTGTTTACGTCTTTTTAGTTTGGGTTTTAAGCAGTCGGGTTTATCGATTTTTTTAATTAACTTTTTTTATTTACAACTTGTTAGTTATATTTTTTTTAGAATTAGGTACATTTAAACATGTATATTTTTGAAATCAACTCCTAAAACCACAGATCATATAATACTACAGTACTTAAAACCCTTTATTCTTATACTTACAAGATGGCGCCCAAAATCCGAAATTTTTTTCTTATCCAATTTTAATGTAGCCAGTGACACTCGATTGACGCAAGAATCATCAAAATCGGCCAACGCGTTTGGTCTCTAGAAGGCCACATAGGAACAAACATACATACATACATACATAGACTGATAAACACATTACCCTCCTTCGGCAGTCGGGTAATTAAGGTGTGTGTAGGTTGAGTAGTGAGTGTGGAGTGGAGTTTGTGGGTATTTTTCTAAGAGATGTAGGTGAGTAACGATTCAGTGTAGGAATAGTCCTGGTGTAGTAGCCACTCAGTGACTTTACATTTCAGTGTGTGTCTGTTGAGGTCTTGAATGCTGAGTTTTTTGTGAATTTGACTGTAAATGTGGGTGCATAGTGTGTAATATTGGTGCTAAGCAAATGTGGTTTTGTGCTGTGTGAACGTGGAAGGGATCCTCCGTTTGTTAGTGTCGGTAGTGGGTATTTTGGAGTGAGTTCTGATGGTCGATTTAAGCACGAATAGTTGTCGAACTGTTAGCACCTTGCAGTCCGCGTATAACTCCGATGTTGGGTATCTAAAGGGTTTCCGGGTCATAACTTTAAGTATGGCCCTCTGGGCACGCTCAACCCCCAGAGATTTAGTTTTGGTAGCACCACCCCACACGGAAATGCAATAGCCCAGGATCGACTGACACAATGCTAAATAAACCATTTTTAGACTATCACGGTTTGCAGACTCTCTTAGCGACCTGAAAATATGAATAAGATGCATGGTTCTTGTGATGAGAGCGTCAAGCTGTTTATCCCATCGTTATCCATCGTCTACCTCGATACCCAAGTATCTACCGCTGTCGGTTCGAGTGAGCGCAGGACAACAACAGGCGGTAGTGGGGTTAGGACATGTGTGGGCTGTTAAAAAGAAAGAGCTGGGCGGAGAGGCGTTACGCCTAATCGCGAAAGGGACGCAAACTGTTTTCTGAACGTTGAGCGTGAGCAGATTTGCATTGAGCCAAGCCATAACCTTAGCCAATGCCGACTCAGCATAGGACTTTACAACGTCCCAGGTACGTCCACAGACAAGAACCGCGGTATCATCCGCATATGAGTAGATTTGTCAATTGGGAAGATCCATATTGCAGAGGTCATTTAGATATATGAGGAATAATAAAGGACCCAATATGCTACCCTGAGGCACGCCGTATGTCATAAGTCTCTCGTCGCTAAGGCACGTGTCAATTTTTACCTGCTGTTTACGATTTCTAAGATAGTCCTTGAATATCTCCAAGAGTAATACCACGAATACCTAGGTGTTCTAACTTTGATATAAGTAGGGGAACAGAAACTGTATCGAACGCCTTCGAAAGGTCTAGAAATATCCCTAGACATTTCATTTTTCCGTCAAGATTCTTAGCAATGAATTGAGTAAGATCAAGTATGGCATCCTCTGTGGAGACCCCGGTCCGGAAGCCATATTGCCATATTGATTATCAGATAAAAGATGATATTTATTTAAAAAGTTTCGTAGATACTTGTTCAGAATCTTCTCCAAGATTTTGGTCTCTCCAAAATCTAAAAAGCAGGTAGAACCGATATGGGCCGATAGTTACTGACAGAGTTTCTGCTCCCCCCCTTGTAGATGGGATGGACTATAGCCTTTTTCAGGGCATCCGGAAACACACCCGTACGAAGGCAGAGATTGAAGAGGTAAGTGATTGGCGGCACCAGAACGTGGCGACAAGTCTTCAGTAACTTGGGACCTATACCATCCCAACCGATAGCACAGTCGTTGCGCAATTCCATCACAAGAGACTCAACTTCCGCGTGATCTACTTCTAAAATAGCAAGAGTGTTCACAGGGGGGAGATATCCGGAGGAAGGCAGAGGAGATTTCGGGGTAGAGAGATGCAGATTATCAGGCATGGGTAAAGGAGAGTGGGATAATATGTTCGCCGCCAAGTTGCTTCCTATATTGGTAAAGTACTCACAAACAGTGTTGGCAGACGACTTGGGACACTCACCTATTCCAAGTAGCTCAGAAGGGCTGGAACATGTTCTATTTGAGTTGGTGATATTTTTAATTGTCTTCCACAAGGCTTTTGGGCTTCCCTGTGCTTTTTCAAGCTCGTTTTTTTCGTGGGTTGCTTTAAGCTTTCGCAACAGGGAATTGCAGAAGTTCCTATAGCGGCAGTAGGTGGTTTTGAGAACCAAGTTCTCAGGTGCCCTCCTGGATTTGATATGCATCCCATCACGGTTCCGTATACATTTAAGAAGGCCAGGAGTTATCCATGGCTTAATAGTTCTATGCTTCCTTGGTATTGGGATTTGCTCTGTGTGTTTGGATGCTACTTCGGTTACCATTCCTATAAATTTAGTCATTAAGACATTTGCGCCATCTTCATTTTATAGGCTCGTAAAGTCTGTTTTTTCTAACTCTAACTTTATAGCTTCATAATTTATGCGTGTAGAAATGTAGCAAGCTTTGCGAGCGGGGGAGGCATTGGATAGGGTCAGCAGTATCGGTTTGTGGTCCATAACAAATGATTCCAATAAGAGAGTAGTAGCAGGCAGAGTGGTCTTGAGAAAAACGTGATCCAAGCAACCCTCGAGCCGAGTGGGTAAATATTTCTGCAGCTAGACTGTTTATCGTAGACACAATTTAAACTAGATAAGAAATTGTCAAAGCTATCTTTGGAGTTGTATGAGGGGAACCGGTAAACTGCAACTACAGCTAATCTGTTATCCAGTTGGCAAACCAGACAGTTTCCGCCTTTAAAATCAGGCTCCCATGACGTACATTGAAGACCAAGCTTTGTACAGACCACAACTCCATCATTTTGGTTACAGTTGATGCCAGTAGCGAAGGAGCGGAAACCATCCAGTATCGGTAGACTGGCTACTTTGCTGAGCCAACATTCGGTCAGGACAACCACGTCAACGGAAACCTTGATAGACTGCAATAGTAGCTGAAGCTGGTCGAAGTTTTTATTTATGCTATGTACATTCATATGCAATATTGAAACATCGCTATCAGAACTTCTGACAAACTTTAGGCAGTCCTCTGGACTGCATTTAAAAGAACTACCTATGGTTATATGGTCAAGTTCCTCATTTATACTGCTTATGGTAGCCATTTATAGGTTTTATAAATACCAAAACAAATACACAAGAATAGGTGAATACGTGAGCAAGTAGAAGAAATTCTTTGGGAAAGCAGATTTTGCTTGGCGATGGAATAAATATTAACGAATGAATGCAACGGAATCAGTGAGTGAGTAAACTTATATGTCAACAAGTCAAAAGTCGGTGTATGTCATCTAAAATAGACATGGGCCATAAAAGAGACGTGGGACAGTGGAGGCCTGTATAAGTACGCGCATAAACAGATACTATTTGGAGGTGCGGGTATCTGTCTGTTTACGTTTGTTTCATTTGAAGAAATTGAATCACCAATGGGTGGGTAGGCGGTATAAATAAAAATATAAGAAATATACATAACAATGCGTGGCGTGACCGCATAGACTTCTCCAGTCGTGCTAATTACGTGTTTATCCGTAGTGTTATTTAAGTTGGGGCCATGTATATTTATTTTTGTTGAATTGATAGTCAAAAACGAAAAATGAGTGTTTGAAATTACATTAGTTATCATTTTTTTTTTTTTTTTTTTTTTTTCCCTTTTTTAGGGTTCATCAATAGGATGGACCCTAATCATATTACAATCTAGCCTTATAAATAGACTAATAAGTAATTTAATTATAACTTAAACTATTACATTGTCTTTACTAAGAATGTGTCCAATAGCACTTTTCTTATTGTCTCTATTAAGGCGAATACACTTCGTTCTTGTGTTTGTTTGGTAGCACATTTGTACGTTACACTATTCACTAACACTAAACACTAACTCGAACGGTTTTGTTCTTTTTAGTCTTCTCACTATGTTTGTTTGGTCGAGAAGCTGGATTGCCTCGACGTTCACATGCTGATGAAGTCTCTTTTCGTGAGCTTCTGCAGATTTCTGGATCACTTTTTCGATGAACTCAACTTTTAGGTCCCGATGGAGGTCATCATTTCGTATGTACCAAGGTGCATTTACAATTGCCCTTAGCACTTTGTTCTGGACTCGTTGTATAGTTGATATATTGCTCTGTTTGGTGCAGCCCCATAGCTGAATACCATAAGTCCAAACTGGCATCAGGACTTGTTTATATAGCAATAATTTGTTTTGCACGGACAGCATGGAGTTTCTTCCAAGCAGCCAATACATTCTTTTATATCGGAAGTCGAGTTCTTCTTTTTTCTTCTTGACGTGGGCTTTCCAGCGTAACTTTGCGTCAAGGGTCATGCCGAGATATTTGGCTGTATTCTCGTATGGCACTTGTTTATTATTAATGTAAACTGGAGAATATTGATGTTTTTTGTTGGTAAAATCTATGTGAACAGATTTGGATTCATTTAGTTTAATCCTCCATTTTTTGGTCCAGTCATAAACTTGATTAACAGCCATTTGAACCTTTTGTACTGCTTCTACGTGGCTATTTCCTACAGCCATTATGGCTGTATCATCAGCAAAGGTCCCAATCGTGTTTTGCTCAAATTCAGGAATATCACAAGTGTATAGTAGGTACAGGACCGGACCTAACACACTTCCTTGCGGTACGCCAGCTTTTATTTGTTTCAATTCGGAGTAGGCATCTTCTTGTCTTATTCTAAAGACTCTGTTTAGAACATAGGACTCTAATATGTCAGCAAATTGCTTCGGTAACAGGCTCTTCAATTTATGTATAAGGCCTTCAAGCCATACTTTGTCAAACGCTTGCGCCACGTCTAGGAATATAGTAGAACATACTTTCTTATCTTCAAGGGCATTTTTTATTACATTTGTGATCCTATGCACTTGATCAATAGTAGAGTGTTTTTCTCGAAAACCAAATTGGTGCTCTGGTATTATGTTCTTGCTATCTATTATAGGTTTAAGTCGTCTGAGTAACAGTTTTTCAAATAGCTTGGACATTATTGGTAGCAAGGAAATAGGCCTATATGATGATGATTCGTGAGCCGGTTTCCCTGGCTTAGCTATCATTATTACTTCAGCCACCTTCCATAAGTCTGGTACATATTTAAGCCTTAGTGCGGCATTGATAAGGGTCGTTAATTTAACCAGACCCTTTCTCGGTAGGTTATGAAGTACTTCTCCTGTTATTAAATCGTACCCTGGTGATTTTCGTGTGCTTATGTTGTATTTTATTTCTCGCGCGACTTCTCTCGGTGTTACAAGTTTTATGGTAACTTCATTTTCCGATGTCACCATATTAAGCAATGTGTGATCTTCAATGATTTCCCCGTCGTTCGGTTGGAAGATATTTTCTAGGTGTTCTGCAAACCTCTTCGCTTTTTGCTCGTTAGTTACTGCCCATTGCCCGTTTTCACATTTGATAGGTGGGATTTGGGTAATCGGCCTTTTTAAGTACTTAGTAGCCTTCCAAAGAGAGTAGTCTGTCCTTTGATCGTTATTTAGACTCTGAAGATAGGTTTTGGTTGACTCGTCTTTAAAGTCTTGGATTAGTCTTCCTACCTTTTTAGTTAGATTATTCAATTTTCGTTTGTCTTCAGGGCACCTAGATTGATGCCACGTTTTCCTCTGTTTTCTTTTCTCCATAATGAGATGCTTGATTCTGAGTGGGTAAGTATTTCCCTTCGTCCTCTTGTTGCAGTCAGGTGTATTTTCCCACGCTGCTTGCTGGATATGCATTATGAACTTTTCTACTTCGATGTTTAGATGTTCGGGTGTTTTTAATGGAACTTTAAGGTCTATCTGATCATTCAATCTGGCCTTGAAGCTCGCCCAGTCTGTAAATTTATTAACAAGAGTGGGCCTGTTTTCTTTATACAAAATGGTTTCGCTAATTTCTAGATAGATTGCAGAGTGATCTGAATTCATGTCATACCTTTGTTCCGCTTTTATATAACTAGTTGATAAATCTTTGGTTATAAAAAAATCTATTAAGTCCGGAATTTTATTTTGGTCTGTTGGCCAATAGGTGGGCTTTCCAGTTGATATAACATCACATTTCAGCTCTTTTATGGCACTTAGTAGTTCTTTGCCTTTAGTAGTTGTCAGTCTGGAACCCCAATACGTATTTTTTGCATTGAAGTCACCTCCTAAGATAAATCGACTTCTAAAGCGAGTTAGAAAGTTCATATAGTACTCTTTTTTTATCATATACCGTGGTGGACAGTAGATGGCAGATACTGTTATAGGATATTTTTTGGTTTGTAGACATATCGCCACTGCTTGGATGTCCTTCTCTTCGTATTTAAACTCTTCATAGTGCTGTAGGTTTTCTTTTACAATAATGGCACTACCACCTCTTGCAGAATTGTCAGGGTGGAGGGCATGGTATACTTTGTACCCTTTAAACTTAATGTGAGACTGCTTTGTGAAGTGACTTTCTGATATCAGGCACACATCAATCTTTTCTATGTCTAATACTACTTGTAACTCGTTCTGATGTTTTTGTAACCCATTTGAGTTCCACGCCATAACTTTTAGTGTAGTATTCATTTTTGTGGCTTAGAAGTAGCAGCTTTGTTGCTATTTTCAATTTTTTTCAATCTTTCGTCGAATGATGACATTAACTTTAAGATTTCATCCAACTTTTTGTCACTGTTCATAGCAACTAAAGGCGCCTTGGCTATGCCTCTTGTAGCTACTTGGGCATAAGATACGTTTTTAGTTGTAGTTTGCATTATATTTTGACTTCGTTTGTACTGGTTGAGGACTTCGTCTCTTCCAGTTCGTGTATTTTCTTGAGTGGCAGTATTATTTCCTTTCGATTTTTTGTTTCGAATCTGCTGGATTTCTTTGGCTACAATACATCCCCTGTAGTTAGCTGGATGTGGCGCTCCACAGTGGACGCACTTTGGCTTCTCCTCTTTTGATTTTTTGCAATCCTTCGTGAGATGTTTGCCTGTGCACTTTACGCACCTCGGCTCTTTGGAGCAGTACTTTTGCGTATGGCCGTAAGCCTGGCATCGTTTGCACTGAGGTACCAGTTTTGTGGATTTTAACGGTTGTATTTCCACATTACATCCTAATACAGTTTTAATTTTATAAATTTTGCTAGTTTCTTCATCGTTTGAGAATGTGAGCATGAACATATTGAGTGGCTCTTTAGTTTTCCAACTCAATTTGTTGGCTGCTTCTAGAATTTTGTAGCCTTTGCCACGCAAGTCTTCAACAATTCTCTCCGGAATGCATGTGAAATGCAATTTTTTTGCCATAACTCTAATTGGTCTCTCTTGCTTGTTCTCATACGAGTGCCAAAGGCAATTGTTGAGTGAGAGGGCCTTTGTAATTGCTCTGTAAGAATCATCGTTTTTGGCATTTATTTTGATTGTGTCGCCGTTCATCATTTTGATGCTGAACGCATCAGCTGGTTGGCTCTCAGAAAGAAAATCAAAGAATTTCTGGTAATCCTGGATACCATCTACTACAATAGGTGGTGGCAAAGGAGTTTTTATGGATTTTTCCTTACCTTTGTTATCTTCACTTCCTTGTTCATTCAGTGCGGGTTGGGCGGGAGAGGTGTTCAATTTTCTTTTCTTCCTGCTTTTTTGCCGTATCCATCCTGTTTCTCGAGCGAGTTCTTCTTCATCCGTTGTATATTCAACAGGCGGGGAAGAAGTCTCAGGGGCGGTTGTAGATGATGATTTTGGTGGGTTCTCCGCTTGAAGTTTCAGCTGTTGCTGGAGGTTTTCTATCTGACTTTTTAAGTCATTTAACTCTTTTTGCAGATTATCGCGCTGCCTTTGTTCTTCACAAAGGTACTTGTACAACAGATGTTCAGTCTCTGTTGATAAGTGCACGCTATATAATTTTTTCGAACTCATTGTAGAAGTTAAGCGAGTATTAACTTCGCCTTAACAATAATATTAGCCTGCAGCCGTCAGCATTACGCAATAACTAGGTCATTGCGGTGCATCCGACTGGCCGGCGTTATTTTGATGCGTAAGCACTTTTGCACTGTGGTACGCGCGCGATCGCATGTAACACAACTGTTCTCAGCAAAAATCGAACGAGAATGATGATTAGTTATCATAAAAAACTTTTTAACAAAAAAACAAACCGACTTCCAAAGAAACACTGCAAAACGAAAAATAACTTTCTTTTCCGAAGTCGTTGTCTTTGGTACCTATTGTTTTCCGTGTTTCGACACCGACTTCGGAGAAGAAAGTTATTTTTCGTTTTGCAGTGTTTCTTTGGAAGTCGGTTTGTTTTTTTAGTTTTGATAGGTACTTCCAAGTGCCATAAAATTCATATATAGCCAAAGTACATCTCATGACGATTCCAATAAGCCCATACACATACATTTTGTTTTTGTGTTTATTTTGTATTTACGTGTGTGGTGTGTTTTGCATTGTGTTTGTATGCGATATTTTAATGAATGATGGGTATTATGGTATGAATTATGTAAGAATGGATGATAAGGAATACTATATATGCTATTACTACAACTAGGACTCTAATTAACAACAAATAAAACAAGAAACTGCATCATTGGATCTTCTAAAAATCAATGTTCCTAATTTATTAGTCAGGAATCGAAACCTTTGATTTTGGAAAAAGAAACGTGCTGTATTATCACACCATCCGATAGGGTCATTAATAAAGATAAAATCAAAAGCAAGCAACAATTCGCGACCTGGCTTTTTTACCCGACTGCCGAAAGAGAGTAATAAAAGCCAGGACGCGAATTGTTTGTCAGTCTATGTATGTATGTTTGTTCCTATGTGGCCTTCTAGAGACCAAACGCGTTGGCCGATTTTGATGATTCTTGCGTCAATCGAGTGTCACTGGCTACATTAAAATTGGATAAGAAAAAAATGTCGGATTTTGGGCGCCATCTTGTAAGTATAAAAATAAAGGGTTTTAAGTACTGTAGTATTATATGATCTGTGGTTTTAAGTACTGTAGTATTATATGATCTGTGGTTTTAAGTACTGTAGTATTATATGATCTGTGGTTTTAAGAGTTGATTTCAAAAATATACATGTTTAAATGTACCTAATTCTAAAAAAATATAACTAACAAGTTGAAAATAAAAAAATTAAATAAAAAAATCAAAAAACCCAACTGCTTGAAAAGCGAACTAAAAAGACGTAAACAATAAAAAAATCATGCTGTGCAGCCGGAGGATCGCGATCTTTTTTTACCGCTACGCGTTGTGCTCGAATATTATGAAAGCCAAAACCATAACAGACCACCCTTTTTACCCGACTGCCGAAGGAGGGTAATGTGTTTATCAGTCTATGTATGTATGTATGTTTGTTCCTATGTGGCGTTCCAGAGACCAAACGCGTTGGCCGATTTTGATGATTATTTTTATATAGATATTAAACGTTTTGGGGACACTTTCATTATGCGTACAGCTAAGGAGTGGAATTCCCTGCCGGAGTCTGTGTTTCCCGATAGCTACAATCTAGGGGTCTTAAGTCAAGAGTGAATGGGTTTCTTCTAGGCAAGCGTGCTTCATCGTTGACCTCATCATCGCTTACCATCAGGTGAGATAGTGGTCAAGCGCAAGCCTATAGACAATAATAAAAAAAAAAAAAAAATTACTACCTCAATCGATTCGTCTTAATCCTGCGAGTATCACTGGCTACATTAAAATTGGAAAAAACAAAAATCGCGGCTTTTGTGCGCCATTTTGTGGGGATTTTTTTTTTTTTTTCTTATAATCCCATCGTGTGGGTTATCAAAATAAAGGGTTTTAAAAGGCGATTTCAAAAATATATAACACTTATATGTTTAAATGTACCTAATTCTAAAAAAAATAACTAAAAAGTTGTAAATAAAAAAAGTTAATTAAAAATAACAAAAAACTCGACTGCTTAAAAAGCAAACTAAAAAGACGTGAACAAGAAGAAAATCATGCTGTGCAGTCGGAGGGTACATCTGGTTTTGGTCCGCCAGTGCGAATAAGTATCCTCCGACTGCACAGCATGATTCTCTTCTTGTTTACGTCTTTTTTTTTAGTTTGCTTTTTACCCGACTGCCGAAGGAGGGTAATGTGTTTATCAGTCTATGTATGTATGTATGTATGTAAGTATGTATGTATGTATGTATGTATGTAAGTATGTATGTATCTATGTATGTAAGTATGTATGTATGTATGTATATAAGTATGTATGTATGTATGTATGTAAGTATGTATGTATGTATGTTTGTTCCTATGTGGCGTTCTAGAGACCAAACGCGTGGGCCGATTTTGATGGTTCTTACGTCAATCGATTCGTCTTAACCCCGCAAGTGTCACTGGCTACATTAAAATTGTAAAATAGGAAAATGGCGGTTCTTGGGCGCCATATTGTGGGGGCCCAAATATTTTTTTTCTTCCAAGCCTATCGTGTGGGGTATCAAAATAAAGGGTTTTAAGAGGTAATTTCAAAAATGTATAACAATTATATGTTTAAATGTACCTAATTCGAAAAAAAATAACTTAAAAGTTAAAAATAAAAATAGTTAATTAAAAATATCAAAAAACCCGACTGCTTGAAAAGCGAACTAAAAAGACGTAAACAAGAAGAAAATCATGCTGTGCAGTCGGAGGATATATCTGGTTATGGTCAGCCAGCTCGCGAATATGTATCCTCCGACTGCACAGCATGATTTTCTTCTTGTTTACGTGTTTTTAGTTCGCTTTTCAAGCAGTCGGGTTTTTTGATATTTTTAATTAACTATTTAAGCAGTCGGGTTTTTATGTTTCTATACCAGAAGGGTCCAAATGGAACCCTATTGCTGTCACTCACGGGTCGGTCTGTCTGTCCATCTGTTTGTCTGTCCGTCTGGTCAACTCTTTACCTGCCCGTCTGTCCGTCGTCTGTCACACGGGTTTTACGGCAAAACGGTAGGAGCTACAGTTTTAAGATTTTCACAGTATAATCATCTTTTTGACCCAAACCATGCAAATTGTCAAAAAATATTATTTTTTATTTTTAAGCAGGGCTTTCATACAGCTAAAGGGGAGCGTGAAAAACCAACCCCATCGAATGGGGTACAATTGGCCGGATTTTATATTTAGGTGCGACTACGCATTACAGCCGGTTGAGAAAAGCCACAAGCGTTTTGATCAACTTTTTTTTTATTTTTGTCTATACGCTTGCGCTTGACCACTATATCACCTGATGGTAAGCGATGATGAGGTCGACGATGAAGCACGCTTGCCTAGAAGAAACCCATTCACTCTTGACTTAAAGACCCCTAGATTGTAGCTATCGGGAAACACAGACTCCGGCAGGGAATTCCACTCCTTAGCTGTACGCATAATAAAAGTGTCCCCAAAACGTTTTGTGCGTATGGGTGGGATGTCCACCATGTACCGATGACGCAACGCCGTACGTCTGGTAGTCTGATGATGGAACGGGCTGGGCGGAATTAAATCATGCAATTCCATCGCACACTCCCCGAAATGTAACCGATAAAAAACCGACAAGCTGGCAACTCGGCGACGATGTTCCAGGCTCTGGAGCTTCGACTTGAACAGTGTCTCATTGCCGATGAGTTTCTTAGCCCGCTTTTCAATCGACTCTAGTGCATCAAGCTGGTATTTGGCAGATCCGTCCCAGAGATGAGAACAGTACTCCATGCACGATCGAACTTGCGCTTGATACAAGTTGAGCAGCTGTTCCGGCGTGAAGTACCTTCTCACCTTCGCAAGAATCCCCAACTTTTTGGCAGCCAGCTGAGCCTTTGCCTCAATATATGGCCCAAAATTGAGAGTCGATGTCAACGTAACGCCAAGAAGCTCAATATGGTCCGTTATTGGCACGGTTACATCACAGAATGTTGGAGCCGGGTGAAATTGGCTCTTTTTAGCGGAAAAAAGACACGCCTGGGTTTTAGCAGCATTAAACCTGACCAGATTGGCATCGCCCCATTCGGAGACTGCCTGCAAGGACAGGTTCAAACGCTCCACCATGGACTCACGGAGAGACCGGATCTGTGGCCCGGTAGCCCGTGCGTTGGACAGGTATCTATCAGCAACAGTGCTGTCGTCTGCATACCCAAAGGTGCCGGATTTTAGCAGATCGTTAATGTGCAACAAGAATAATGTTGCTGAGAGTACCGACCCCTGAGGGACCCCGGCATTAATATCCATTTGGTCAATGAGCGATTTCAATCTTTGAGCTTACTGGCTGGTTGACTGGCAGATAGTGACATACTTAAGTTGAGGTAGAGTACCTGGAAGCGTTCATCGTTGGTATACATAAGCATGCCGGAGCTGATGATGTGCCAGTCGCGGCGCCGCACCCACGACACCTGCAACACACGCACACACGTCACTACTAAGTCGCCTAGACACACACACGGAGGGGGAAGGGGGGGGAGGGAGTACTCACGCCGCGCTCGCCCAGGTTGCGCACGGGGCAGTGCAGGAAGGCCACCGCACCGAGCTGCACCAGCACGTCCTCCTGCGTGTTGTTGATAGTGGGCTCGCGATGCAGCGCCTCCAGCGAGCCGTACCACAGCTCGCGCCACGCCGGCACTTCTGCCACCTCTGCCAGCTCCAGCGAGCCCGCATCCAGCGCACCCTCCGCACCGGCCGTGCTGTCTGCGTTGTCCGCGCTCGGAGCCTCCACCGACGCGGCGTCGCGGTGCACGCGCCGCGCTCGCTCTGCAACAGTTGATGTATTGTTATTTACATGACAGCTCTGCTTTCTCGCTCCTGTTCCTGGCTCATGAATATTGAGTGAGACTGACGGCTGGAGGGCGCAGGGCCGGCGGCGGCGGCCAGCGCGGCCAGCAGCGCTACGGCGAGTGCGCGCGCCGCTCGCGCCATACGCCCGCCCGCTGCTCGCGCCCGGAGCTCTCTGCGCGCTCGCCGCTCACCGCTCCCCGCGCGCGCTACATCCCACAATGCGCCTCACCTGCACACACAACAACCACACATCATACTCGTCAACCTATGGAAGTCTAACAACACATAATGGCTAGATCCTCAGATAATATCTCACCCAGCATTCACCAGATGTCAGACATTGTCCATTACCTACCGCCTATTACTTTTTTTTTGTTCCGGGGTAGAAAATCCTCATTGGATGTCCTCCGCCGTGGGGGGCGGGTGGAGGAGTCTGTCAGGCTCCTACTGACTAAAAAACATGAGAGATGATGCGAGATGACTGTTTCGCAGAAGGATATCGCCGCGTCCCAGGACTCCTTGCTGCCGACCATAGATTCGACTACGGCCGGCAGCGACAGGTCACTTACTTCTGAGCACGGCGCGGTTCCTCCCAGGCGGCACACTCTGCCAGCGTATGCCACGCCATGTTCTCCCAGCAGTCAACGCAGTGGTGACACTGGACGTCCGGCTCACTGTTCATACGACACTTGTATACTTCCCGAAGCAACCATGCCCCGAGAGCGGAGAGGACGTCATGGAGCTGAGACCGACGCAACTCTCCCCGCGGCCGCGCTTCCTCACGCCACCGATACAGTGCGCGAGTATCTTCGCCTCCAGGTTCCAGGGCGGGGTTACGGCCAGTACACAAGCCGCCTCATAGAAGATTGTGCATTACCCCTTCATGACTCTGACGGCCATTGCTCTCTGCGGCTTTCGCAGAACAGCAATGCTGCCGGCCGTCAGGTCAGCCGCCCAGATCGGGGTCCCATACAGGGCCATCGATCGCACGATCCCACGAAGAGCCACCTACATGCGGCGCTCGGGCCCCCTAGATTGGGAAACAGCGTTGACAGCGCCCCAGCTGCGCTTACAACTTTGGCGCCAGCCGCCGAAAGTGGGAGCCGAAATCCCGTCGTATGCCACCTACCGTAACAAAACAATACATTGTGCAAAACAGCATACGACCACAGTAAAGTTACAGGACACAGCGCCGTGCTGATGGTCCCCCACGGCACAATTTTATGCTGAGTGGAAGCCTTCTTGCCACAACCACGACATGCATCTGCTTTTATTTATACTCGCATTTATTTTTTTGTCTTTTTTTACTTTTCTAACATAATGTGAGAACTACTAAAACCAAAACCTACTACCACTGTTTTTGTTCTTGTATTGTAATGTTTGTATATCGTTTTGTGAAAATTAAATACTTTTTCTTTCTTTCTTCTTCTTTCTTCCTAACAATGTCTACTTCTGGCTTTTCAACTTACTGAGCATATCATTAGAAATCTTGATAATGGTAACAGACTAACAGAGCACTCCAAAAACCTTGCCAAGTAGTTGACACGGACACACGGGGTCTATCCCATGCACCGCGTCTTATAGCTAAATTGCATAAAACGCCTGGGAAAGAGGTTTGCAGCTCAAATTGTTTGGAAACTATCTTAGCGGTCGTAAACAATGCCTGAAAGTTGATTAGGAGATTAGCAATGAACTACCTGTCTCTTTCCTTGTCACACAGGACACAGTCCTTGGACCTACATGGTTCTTGGTATATCTTATATGATCTCTGTGAGTTGAAGATATCGTCATTTCCTATGATGACGATACGACATTGCTGTTTTCTGGAATAAATAGAGAATACATGTTTTGTCGGCACATGAAATGCAAGAAGAAAATTCGCTACATAAAAAAGCTCAAAATAGAGACAGTAACATGTGTTCCTCACATAATAAGTTAACGCTGGCACAGAATGGTATAACAAGATCAAGGACTGTCTCGGCTACCTGGGAGGAGATAAAATGCTCGAATCTTCAATAAAGTCTAAACTATGTACAAGCCATTTTATATACTAAATCCTAATAAACCACCATAGAACCCCTAAAGTCATATTCATTACTAACGCTAGTAAGTAATTACCATCGCCCGATCAGATTTGAACTAAATATTTGGGCGTCGCACTGACTCATCGCTGTGTATTGAAACATATAATGATTGAATTATGTTCTTATGAACTTGCGGCATGTAGCTGATACCTATTCTAATCTATATCTATACTATATACTATCTAATATATATAAATCTCCTGTCACGATGTTTGTCCGCGATGGATTCCTAAACTACATAACCGATTTTAAAATAAATTGGCACACCGTGAGCAGTCTGGTCCAACTTGAGATATAGGGTAGGTAGGGTAGGGTAGGGTAGGGTAGGTAGGGTAGGGTAGGGTAGGGTAGGGTAGGGTAGGTAGGGTAGGTAGGGTAGGTAGGGTAGGTAGGGTAGGTAGGGTAGGTAGGGTAGGTAGGGTAGGTAGGGTAGGTAGGGTAGGTAGGGTAGGTAGGGTAGGTAGGGTAGGTAGGGTAGGTAGGGTAGGTAGGGTAGGTAGGGTAGGTAGGGTAGGTAGGGTAGGTAGGGTAGGTAGGGTAGGTAGGGTAGGTAGGGTAGGTAGGGTAGGTAGGGTAGGTAGGGTAGGTAGGGTAGGTAGGGTAGGTAGGGTAGGTAGGGTAGGTAGGGTAGGTAGGGTAGGTAGGGTAGGTAGGGTAGGTAGGGTAGGTAGGGTAGGTAGGGTAGGTAGGGTAGGTAGGGTAGGTAGGGTAGGTAGGGTAGGTAGGGTAGGTAGGGTAGGTAGGGTAGGTAGGGTAGGTAGGGTAGGTAGGGTAGGTAGGGTAGGTAGGGTAGGTAGGGTAGGTAGGGTAGGTAGGGTAGGTAGGGTAGGTAGGGTAGGTAGGGTAGGTAGGGTAGGTAGGGTAGGTAGGGTAGGTAGGGTAGGTAGGGTAGGTAGGGTAGGTAGGGTAGGTAGGGTAGGTAGGGTAGGTAGGGTAGGTAGGGTAGGTAGGGTAGGTAGGGTAGGTAGGGTAGGTAGGGTAGGTAGGGTAGGTAGGGTAGGTAGGGTAGGTAGGGTAGGTAGGGTAGGTAGGGTAGGTAGGGTAGGTAGGGTAGGTAGGGTAGGTAGGGTAGGTAGGGTAGGTAGGGTAGGTAGGGTAGGTAGGGTAGGTAGGGTAGGTAGGGTAGGTAGGGTAGGTAGGGTAGGTAGGGTAGGTAGGGTAGGTAGGGTAGGTAGGGTAGGTAGGGTAGGTAGGGTAGGTAGGGTAGGTAGGGTAGGTAGGGTAGGTAGGGTAGGTAGGGTAGGTAGGGTAGGTAGGGTAGGTAGGGTAGGTAGGGTAGGTAGGGTAGGTAGGGTAGGTAGGGTAGGTAGGGTAGGTAGGGTAGGTAGGGTAGGTAGGGTAGGTAGGGTAGGTAGGGTAGGTAGGGTAGGTAGGGTAGGTAGGGTAGGTAGGGTAGGTAGGGTAGGTAGGGTAGGTAGGGTAGGTAGGGTAGGTAGGGTAGGTAGGGTAGGTAGGGTAGGTAGGGTAGGTAGGGTAGGTAGGGTAGGTAGGGTAGGTAGGGTAGGTAGGGTAGGTAGGGTAGGTAGGGTAGGTAGGGTAGGTAGGGTAGGTAGGGTAGGTAGGGTAGGTAGGGTAGGTAGGGTAGGTAGGGTAGGTAGGGTAGGTAGGGTAGGTAGGGTAGGTAGGGTAGGTAGGGTAGGTAGGGTAGGTAGGGTAGGTAGGGTAGGTAGGGTAGGTAGGGTAGGTAGGGTAGGTAGGGTAGGTAGGGTAGGTAGGGTAGGTAGGGTAGGTAGGGTAGGTAGGGTAGGTAGGGTAGGTAGGGTAGGTAGGGTAGGTAGGGTAGGTAGGGTAGGTAGGGTAGGTAGGGTAGGTAGGGTAGGTAGGGTAGGTAGGGTAGGTAGGGTAGGTAGGGTAGGTAGGGTAGGTAGGGTAGGTAGGGTAGGTAGGGTAGGTAGGGTAGGTAGGGTAGGTAGGGTAGGTAGGGTAGGTAGGGTAGGTAGGGTAGGTAGGGTAGGTAGGGTAGGTAGGGTAGGTAGGGTAGGTAGGGTAGGTAGGGTAGGTAGGGTAGGTAGGGTAGGTAGGGTAGGTAGGGTAGGTAGGGTAGGTAGGGTAGGTAGGGTAGGTAGGGTAGGTAGGGTAGGTAGGGTAGGTAGGGTAGGTAGGGTAGGTAGGGTAGGTAGGGTAGGTAGGGTAGGTAGGGTAGGTAGGGTAGGTAGGGTAGGTAGGGTAGGTAGGGTAGGTAGGGTAGGTAGGGTAGGTAGGGTAGGTAGGGTAGGTAGGGTAGGTAGGGTAGGTAGGGTAGGTAGGGTAGGTAGGGTAGGTAGGGTAGGTAGGGTAGGTAGGGTAGGTAGGGTAGGTAGGGTAGGTAGGGTAGGTAGGGTAGGTAGGGTAGGTAGGGTAGGTAGGGTAGGTAGGGTAGGTAGGGTAGGTAGGGTAGGTAGGGTAGGTAGGGTAGGTAGGGTAGGTAGGGTAGGTAGGGTAGGTAGGGTAGGTAGGGTAGGTAGGGTAGGTAGGGTAGGTAGGGTAGGTAGGGTAGGTAGGGTAGGTAGGGTAGGTAGGGTAGGTAGGGTAGGTAGGGTAGGTAGGGTAGGTAGGGTAGGTAGGGTAGGTAGGGTAGGTAGGGTAGGTAGGGTAGGTAGGGTAGGTAGGGTAGGTAGGGTAGGTAGGGTAGGTAGGGTAGGTAGGGTAGGTAGGGTAGGTAGGGTAGGTAGGGTAGGTAGGGTAGGTAGGGTAGGTAGGGTAGGTAGGGTAGGTAGGGTAGGTAGGGTAGGTAGGGTAGGTAGGGTAGGTAGGGTAGGTAGGGTAGGTAGGGTAGGTAGGGTAGGTAGGGTAGGTAGGGTAGGTAGGGTAGGTAGGGTAGGTAGGGTAGGTAGGGTAGGTAGGGTAGGTAGGGTAGGTAGGGTAGGTAGGGTAGGTAGGGTAGGTAGGGTAGGTAGGGTAGGTAGGGTAGGTAGGGTAGGTAGGGTAGGTAGGGTAGGTAGGGTAGGTAGGGTAGGTAGGGTAGGTAGGGTAGGTAGGGTAGGTAGGGTAGGTAGGGTAGGTAGGGTAGGTAGGGTAGGTAGGGTAGGTAGGGTAGGTAGGGTAGGTAGGGTAGGTAGGGTAGGTAGGGTAGGTAGGGTAGGTAGGGTAGGTAGGGTAGGTAGGGTAGGTAGGGTAGGTAGGGTAGGTAGGGTAGGTAGGGTAGGTAGGGTAGGTAGGGTAGGTAGGGTAGGTAGGGTAGGTAGGGTAGGTAGGGTAGGTAGGGTAGGTAGGGTAGGTAGGGTAGGTAGGGTAGGTAGGGTAGGTAGGGTAGGTAGGGTAGGTAGGGTAGGTAGGGTAGGTAGGGTAGGTAGGGTAGGTAGGGTAGGTAGGGTAGGTAGGGTAGGTAGGGTAGGTAGGGTAGGTAGGGTAGGTAGGGTAGGTAGGGTAGGTAGGGTAGGTAGGGTAGGTAGGGTAGGTAGGGTAGGTAGGGTAGGTAGGGTAGGTAGGGTAGGTAGGGTAGGTAGGGTAGGTAGGGTAGGTAGGGTAGGTAGGGTAGGTAGGGTAGGTAGGGTAGGTAGGGTAGGTAGGGTAGGTAGGGTAGGTAGGGTAGGTAGGGTAGGTAGGGTAGGTAGGGTAGGTAGGGTAGGTAGGGTAGGTAGGGTAGGTAGGGTAGGTAGGGTAGGTAGGGTAGGTAGGGTAGGTAGGGTAGGTAGGGTAGGTAGGGTAGGTAGGGTAGGTAGGGTAGGTAGGGTAGGTAGGGTAGGTAGGGTAGGTAGGGTAGGTAGGGTAGGTAGGGTAGGTAGGGTAGGTAGGGTAGGTAGGGTAGGTAGGGTAGGTAGGGTAGGTAGGGTAGGTAGGGTAGGTAGGGTAGGTAGGGTAGGTAGGGTAGGTAGGGTAGGTAGGGTAGGTAGGGTAGGTAGGGTAGGTAGGGTAGGTAGGGTAGGTAGGGTAGGTAGGGTAGGTAGGGTAGGTAGGGTAGGTAGGGTAGGTAGGGTAGGTAGGGTAGGTAGGGTAGGTAGGGTAGGTAGGGTAGGTAGGGTAGGTAGGGTAGGTAGGGTAGGTAGGGTAGGTAGGGTAGGTAGGGTAGGTAGGGTAGGTAGGGTAGGTAGGGTAGGTAGGGTAGGTAGGGTAGGTAGGGTAGGTAGGGTAGGTAGGGTAGGTAGGGTAGGTAGGGTAGGTAGGGTAGGTAGGGTAGGTAGGGTAGGTAGGGTAGGTAGGGTAGGTAGGGTAGGTAGGGTAGGTAGGGTAGGTAGGGTAGGTAGGGTAGGTAGGGTAGGTAGGGTAGGTAGGGTAGGTAGGGTAGGTAGGGTAGGTAGGGTAGGTAGGGTAGGTAGGGTAGGTAGGGTAGGTAGGGTAGGTAGGGTAGGTAGGGTAGGTAGGGTAGGTAGGGTAGGTAGGGTAGGTAGGGTAGGTAGGGTAGGTAGGGTAGGTAGGGTAGGTAGGGTAGGTAGGGTAGGTAGGGTAGGTAGGGTAGGTAGGGTAGGTAGGGTAGGTAGGGTAGGTAGGGTAGGTAGGGTAGGTAGGGTAGGTAGGGTAGGTAGGGTAGGTAGGGTAGGTAGGGTAGGTAGGGTAGGTAGGGTAGGTAGGGTAGGTAGGGTAGGTAGGGTAGGTAGGGTAGGTAGGGTAGGTAGGGTAGGTAGGGTAGGTAGGGTAGGTAGGTTAGGGTAGGGTAGGGTAGGGTCTGCTACGCGGATGACACTCTCCTCGTTGCCCGGGGGAGAAATTTTGGGGAGGCGGCCTGTTTGGCCTCGGCTGGCGGATCCTTGGTCGCAGGGAGGATCCGCCGGCTAGGATTGAGGGTGGCGCTGAACAAGACCGAGGCCGTGTTCTTCCACGGGCCTCGGCAGCGCCGCCCTCCTGACGCCCACATCGTCGTGGAGGGCGTCCGGATAGGGGTCGGGGCCCAGATGAAGTATCTGGGCCTCGTGCTAGACAGCAGGTGGCGCTTCAGTCCGCATTTCGGCGGGCTGTCGGCGCGCCTGCTGAAAGCCGCGGACGCCCTCTCATGGCTCCTCCCAAACCTGGGAGGGCCCAAGGACCGATGCCGGCGCCTCTATGCCGGCATCCTTAAGAGCATGGCGCTCTACGGGGCACCCATCTGGGCGGAGAATGCAACCGCCATCCGCAGGCCCCAAAGGGCCATTGCACAGCGGGTGGCGAGGGCCTACCGCTCGGTGGGTTTTTCGGCGGCGTGCGCTCTGGCCGGCACCCCTCCCTGGGAGTTGGAGGCATGGGTGCTCGCCAGAGTGTACGAATGGACGGCGCGGCGTAAGGCGCTAGGCGAGCGCATCGCCGCGGAAGAGCGGGAGGCCGTGCGGCGGGAGGCGAGGGACGCCATCGTCCTCCATTGGACGGAGGACCTCGCCACCGCCGCCTTTGGCCGCCGGACGTTGGACGCGCTCGGTCCAGTCCTGCAGGGCTGGCTCGAGCGGCCACACGGTTTCCTCTCGTTCCGTCTGGTGCAGGTGTTGTCCGGACATGGTTGTTTCGGAACGCACCTGCACCGGATCCGGAGGGAGGAAACCCCGGCGTGCTATGACTGCGGAGCAGTAGAGGACACGGCGCAGCACACCCTCGAGGTGTGCCCAGCCTGGGCTGAGCTGCGCCGTGCCCTAACAAGTGTGATCGGGCAGGACCTCTCGCTCCCCGGCGTGGTCAACTCCATGCTGGGGAGTGAGGAGGCCTGGGCAGCGGTTGCCTCCTTTTGCGAGGTCGTGATGTCGCAAAAGGAGGCGGCGGAGCGTGCGCGGGAGGACGATCCTCTCGCGCCGCCGCTCCGCAGGCGGAGAAGGGGAGGGAGAAGGCGGTTGTATAATCGTCTCCTCCCTCCTCCTGGTGGTGGTTAGCGGACGAATGGTGCGGGGGCACCTTCGTCCGCATTGCACCAATCACCACCCTCGTTGGGCGGGAACGGCCGGGCACTCGCGGTCGTTCCCGGGCCCCTCCACTAAGGGAGGGGCGTGAAGGCCCCGCTGTAAAGGCGGGCGGTCGTCGGCGGAGGACTGGAAGTAAGGGCTGTGCCGGTTTCCCAGTCCTCCTCCACTCAGACGATGCGGGAGTGCCGCTGGGTTATTTTAGTGGGTATACCGGGTCAGTCAGCCCGGGGAGTCCCACATAGCCCCCCCATCCCCCGATGGGCGGGTATGCGTAATGCATTTTTTCCCAGCGAAACAAAAAAAAAAAAAAAAAAAAGGGTAGGGTAGGGTAGGTAGGGTAGGGTAGGGTAGGTAGTTAGGGTAGGTTAGGTAGGGTAGGTAGGGTAGGTAGGGTAGGTAGTGTAGGGTTGTTAGGGTAGGGTAGGTAGGGTAGATGAATGTTTGGTGTTTTTATGGCAAAACAAAGTTTGCCGGGTCAGCTAGTCTATACTATCTATACTAATATAATATTATAAAGAGGAAAGATTTTTTTGTTTGTTTGTTTGTACCGAATAGGCTCCGAAACTACTGGACCGATTAAAAAAATTCTTTCACCAATAGAAAGCTACGTTATTCCTGAGTAACATAGGCTATTTTTTATCCCGGAAACGGGTCCTGTAGGGTGGTCCACGGGAGCGAAGCCGCGGGCAACAGCTAGTAATCTATACTAATATTATAAAGTGGAAAGATTTTTTTGTTTGTTTGTTTGTACCGAATAGGCTCCGAAACTACTGGACCGATTTTAAAAATTCTTTCACCAATAGAAAGCTACGTTATTCCTGAGTAACATAGGGTAGGGTAGGGTAGGGTAGGGTAGGGTAGGTAGTTAGGGTAGGTTAGGTAGGGTAGGTAGGGTAGGTAGTGTAGGGTTGTTAGGGTAGGGTAGGTAGGGTAGATGAATGTTTGGTGTTTTTATGGCAAAACAAAGTTTGCCGGGTCAGCTAGTCTATACTATCTATACTAATATTATAAAGAGGAAAGATTTTTTTGTTTGTTTGTTTGTTTGTACCGAATAGGCTCCGAAACTACTGGACCGATTTAAAAAATTCTTTCACCAATAGAAAGCTACGTTATTCCTGAGTAACATAGGCTATTTTTGAATCCCTAAAACGGGTCCTGTGGGGTGGCCCACGGGAGCGAAGCCGCGGGCAACAGCTCGTCCTAAATAAAAACTTTCCTCACAAAAATATTAAACCGACTTCGAAACAAAACTCTAAAAAGTCCAAAAGTAACTTTCATTTCGGAAATCGATGTTTTTGGTATCTAAATATTATTTTTATTGTTTATTTCAAGTGATTTGCATCAATTCAAATTGAAATTGAATTGATGAATTGATGCAAATCACTTGAAAAAAAAGTCGTTAACTACTTTTAACTTATACGAATTGTTTTTTTAAAGGAGAAATACATTTTACATGTTGAAAAACTTCAAGTTTTCATGCAACAGCTGCAGGCGACGAAATTATCAAGAATATATTAAACACACGTGCTCTGTCGTGGCCACATAATATTAATTTATTTGCAGCATGCGATTTGTAACGTCTTGTCTCTGAACTGTTACCTCAGGATAGTTGGCCTGTATTCAGTGATTGCGGCTGGACGTCGCGCGGTGGAGCAGAGGGAGAGGGGGGATCGTGTGCATGAGCTAATGCGGGTGATTGATTACCTCTCACACGCTGAGATTGATGAGATTTTTACGATCCGCCACCGCGTACCTGTGGCACACACGCCCCTCACATTTCTCACCCCTCGTATGCCCCTCACATACGGCGATGTGTCAAAATATTAGTAGTAGTCCGTACAATGTCGGATGTATTACCAAGTTGAATGGCAATGCTGATTCTTTGGCACAAAAGAAAGCCACCTCTCTGGTCACCTGAGGCGTCGACCAACTGCTTAGCGATGTCTTGAGATAGATGGACATTCGGACCCCAGGGCCGAAGTGTTTAAACCCAAACGGGTCAAACAAATATCTCCTAATGAGGTTATTACTGCGCCGCCGCCGTTTGTGGTTTTCGTCACTAGCAGCAGCAGCAAGGGCGCAGCCCGCCGTGTTCGGAAGATGGGATGGCGCAAGTGTGTCGACACATGGTGCATCTGCATGTAATGTGTAGATTGATTTAATTTGCATATCATGCTTATCCTTTCGGCACCTTCTTACAGAACTTGATCACTTTTCTTATTAATGACAGAAGTTTTTAGCAGGATTTTCTAGTGAAGTACTTACAGAGACTGTTTTAGGTATTTGCATACTGATTGATTGCTTTCCTCTTTATTATATCAGTATAGATTACAGATAAGAAATAAGTTGAATAAAGCACCTAATGATAATATTATAAAGAGGAAAGATTTTTGTTTGTTGGTACCGAATACGCTCCGAAACTATTGGACCGATTTAAAACAATGCTTTCACTAGTAGAATGCTACATTATTTCTAAGTGACATAGGCTATTTTTTAGTCCCGAAAACGGGTCCTATGGGGTATTACACGGGAGCAAAGCCGCGGGGAACAGCTAGTCTTATATAATGGCATACTTATTAAGGAATGCTAGTAGCCATTTATGGTTTTCTTCATCAGTTCCACTTCACCAAATTATTCTTTCTGAGTGCAAATGCTTGTAATGTTATTGAAAATACCAAAATCGCTATATGTCTGTCTATAATGTTTGATTTCCATGGAATCCCATCATCAGATTCTGATTTGGTGACAATAGGACCACTTCTTTCAAAAAATAATAATTGCGAATCCGTTTATATATGACGGAGCTATACCCGAACATTAAAAAAAGACACATCCGAATTCAGAACCGCCTCCTTTTTGGGAAGTCGGTTATAAATAAAAAAGTAAAAACTCTCGACATCATTTCAGCCGAAAGATGTCCACTGCTGGACATAGGCCTCCCCCAAGCGCCGCCACATTGACCGATCCAGTGCGTCTCGCATCCAGCGCATGCCCACAACCTTAAGCAGGTCATCGGTCCACCTAGTGGGAGGCCTTCCAACATATCGTCTTCCGGTTCGCGGTCGCCATTCTAGAACTTTTCGGCCCCACCGGCCATCCGTTCTGCGAGCAATGTGCCCTGCCCACTGCCACTTAAGTTTGGCAATTCTTCGGGCTATGTCGGTAACTTTGGTTCTCCTGCGGATATCATCATTTAGGACGTAATCACGCAAGGAAAATCTGACCATAGCCCTCTCCATTGCCTTTTGGGTGACTTTAAGCTTTCTGATAAGGCCCATTGTAAGCGACCAGGCCTCGGTCCCATAGGTAATTACTGGCAACACACACTGGTCATAGACTTTTGTCTTGAGACACTGCGGTAAATTGAACGAGAAGATACCGCGCAACTTCCCGAACGCCGCCCAGCCGAGTCGGCTTCGACGGTTTCTCGAGTACGAGTCGGACTCTCGCACCGAGGGTTCCGTACAAACCTGTAGGTAACCTGTAGGTTCCGTTTTTTCCTTTCGAGGTACGGAACCCTAAAAAATGTGACGTAACAAAAAATTTAAGAATTCGGATTATTTCCTTTATATCTATACTTGTTTGTTTGTACCGAATAGGCTCAGAAACTACTGGACCGATTTCAAAAATTCTTTCACCAATAGAAAGCTACATTATTCCTGAGTGACAAAGGCTATTTTTTAATCCAAAAACGGGTCCTGTGGGGAGATCCACGGGAGCGAAGCCGCGGGGAACAGCTAGTGTGCTATAAAACATTGATTCATGCCAAATATCAAGATTCTTGGTCGACTGGAAGTACATTTTAGGTTTTGATTCCCTTGCGAGTGTCGAAAATTTGCGGAAATTTGCGGCATAAACGGCTCTATCTTTTGATGGCGTTTGCTTAGAAGTTTTTTCACAACTTTACGGAACGGTAGACCTGAGTAGGTATTTGAAATTAAATTTCAGCTTGATACCTCCACGCGTTCCTGAGAAAAAGGGTCTTGACAGACTGACGGACGGATGGACAACAAAGTGATTCTATAAGGGATCCGTTTTTTCGTTTCGAGGTACGGGACCCTAAAAAACGGAACCTACAGGTTTGTACGGAACCCTCGGTGCGCGAGTCCGACTCGCACTTCGCCGGTTTTTTTTATTCAGCTTAGACAAGAAAGATGGATACTTCGAAAATTTTAGTGATTTTTGAATACGAGTTCCGACGCGGAACTACCGCGGCAGAAACAGCTCGCAATATCAATGTTGTGTTTGGAGAGGGCACTACTGATGAACGCACCGTGCGATTTTGGTTTAAACGCTTTAGTTTGACACAGGTGAATAACAATGAATTAAAAGAGATGGTGGAAGCCGATCTGAGCCAAACTACCCAGGAATTAGCGGCATGGTTGAACGTTACCTTACCAACAATATTGACACAGATGCGTCAAATCAAAAAAAAAATATGTGTGCCTCCTGATTTGACTGATCTGCAGAAAGAAACGCGTGTTGAAACGCGCGTTGAAACTTATGTTGCCTTGTTGAATCGATACAGAAATGAAGGAATATTGGATCGAATTATGACATGTGATAAAAAGTGGATTCTTTACGATAAACGTAAGCGAAAAATGCAATGGCTGACCCCAGGTCAAACGCCGCAACAGTGTCCTAAAGCAAAGCTTACCAATAAAAAGGTAATTTTTTATTTTTATTTTATTTTATTTGGAACAACAAACAATTACATAATAAAGCATAAAGACATAAAACTTAAAATTAACAATTATGTAATCAACAGCGTTATTCACAGCATACAAGCAAAATATTAATAACACGCTTCAAAGAAGAATTTAAAGCAATAAATATATTAATACAAAAAAAAGACAGTGATTTTAAACTTTTAAATAACTAGTATGTGCATAGAATCTAATAACATGTACATGTGCATTGAATAAAAAACATATTGACCTATAATAACCTAAGATGAAAAGGATAATACTAGCTTTTCAACATACGATTTCTGTCTAGTTCCTTGATCGCATTGCGAGTCGTATTTCGGAATTTTCCACGTGTTGCACAGAATAGATCGATGTCAAGAAAGTGCCTATTATAATTCTCAACAAGACGTCGCAACGGTGCTCGAACACCAGCATTCGTTCTACATGCTCTCACCGCAAACAACGGTTGCTTGCGCGCTGCACGCAAATGTATTCTCCTGGGAACTAAATAACAAATTCTGTTACAAATATCGGAACAGTCATAAGTATTTCTGCAGAAATCGTACAGGAGCACGGTCTCCAGAAACATTCGACGGCCCGTAAGGCTTAGAAGATTATATTTTCTTAGTAAATCGGCATAAGACGCAGAAGAGTGAAAGCATCTGTAAGTCATAGATCTTAAAAATTTCTTTTGTACCATTTCTAGGCAGTTAGAATATTTCATGTATAGGGGATTCCACACCGCAACTGCATACTCCAACTGGGATCTAATTAAGGTCTTGTATAGATAGAGGTAGGTCTGAGGGCGCACGAATTCAGTGGCTGATCGCATAACAAATCCGTACATGCGCCAAGCCTTGTTAATGATTGTATTGATGTGAACATCAAGATGAAGTTTGTCGTCAAACATTATACCCAAATCGCGAACCATGGTAACTCTATTTAAAGTGACATCATTTAAAGAGTACTGGTAACTGATAATGTTTCTGTTTTTGGTAATACTCAAATAACAACATTTAGGCACGCTTAATTTTAGTTTATTACTCACGCAGTATTCAGACAGTCTATTTAAGTCACTCTGCAAAGCAAGACAATCGCTAGGGTCTTTAATTGGTCTAAATATTTTTAAGTCATCTGCGTATAAAAGAAATTTAGAATTTTGGAAACATTTGCCTATATCGTTAATGAATAGTATAAAGAGAAGGGGTCCTAAAATCGATCCTTGAGGAACACCCGATGTCACGGCTATAGAAGATGATTGATAACCATTTATCACAACACGCTGCGTCCTGTTGGAAACATACGACGAAAACCACCTCAACAGGTTCCCACGTATGCCATTAAACGCAATTTTTCTCAATAGCAGCTCGTGGTCGACCTTATCGAACGCCTTCTGGAAATCAGTATAGACTGAATCCAGCTGAATACCTGCATCCATATCATTAAAAATGTATTCTGAATATGCTACTAGATTAGTTACCGTTGATCTTTTTTTAACAAAACCGTGTTGTTGTGGAGCAATAATATTATGAAGCAACGGATAAAGTACACTATGTACAAGCTTTTCAAAGATTTTCGATAAGGTCGACAATATTGATATCGGGCGATAGTTCTCGACGTCATCTGAAGGGCCTGACTTAAGCACCGGTGTTACGTTTGCTCGCTTCCAAGCATCAGGAAATATTCCTTGTGACAGGGATCGATTAAAAATTATTTGTAGGGGAATACATATATTGCTGGCAGTATTTCTGAGAAATATTGCAGGAAGTGCATCGGGACCAGGGCCCTTTGAAATATCCAAAGTTTCAAGGTGTCTCAGAACCTGCTGAACTGAGAATTGAATATTGTCCACAACATTACAGCACTCAGAACAATCTGCGTTAGAGCAAAAATCATTTGACAAGGAGGAAGGTTCATAAACAGATTTAAAATACACAGAAAAGAGATTGCAGATTTCATTAGGGTTGTTCGAAGACTGATTTTTAAAACGCATAGTAGAGGGAATTCCTTTAGATGACTTGCGATTCGCGACGAATTTCCAAAAATAATTTACATTTTGTTTAATACTGTCCTCAACCGTATTGATATACCGGTCATAACAATTTTTGCATTCAACATGAAATCGGGATCTGAACAGCGAAAACTGTTCATAATCTGATAAATTTCCATATTGTTTCCACTTAATCCAGGCTCTACATTTGTTCCTAAATATATGTATGAGAGCCGGTGAGAACCAAACTGGGAACCTCGACGACTTTACTGTTGTTAAAGGTATATGCGTTTTGATAACATTAAAAATTTCATTATAGAAAACGTCCAGTGACTCTTCCACAGAGCAGTTACGTAGAGAGGAGTCCCAGTTTATTGCCGATAAATCTTGGTTAATAGCGTCATAATTAGCTTTAAAATAATTAAATCTTTTAATTGTATTACGTTTCATATGACTATTTCGTGTCTGTAAAGGAATTAATACATAAAACGGGGGGTGATATTGATCAGGAGGTAATAAAATGTCATTAGTTTCGCACAATGTGCAGTCACCGTTACTGATAAAGAGATCGAGTATGTTATTACGTATGTTTTTATGTGTGTTGTACTGGGTAGCGTTATGTGAGTGCAGAAAATTACTCACAACTCCACTCACAGGGGCGTTATTTCCGCAGACTTGACCAAAGGTGGAGTGGTTACTGGTGTTGGTATCCCATTCAAGAGCAGGTAAATTGAAATCACCGATCAGGTAGAAGCGTTCGACGTCAGTATTGTTAAGGTAGGCATCCAACATTTGAAAGTAGGCATCATATACAGATTCCGGAGTTTTTGGTGGTACATAGGCTGCACTAATTATATGTAATTTACCCCTGTTTTTGCTGGGTATCTGAATAATAACATATTCAATGTTGGCATATAGAGTTGGGACAGGTTTGATTCTAACCGCACGTAGTGATTTGAGAATCGCTACCAGTGTTCCACCCCCCTCCCTCTTACCAGTGGCGTCACGGTCGCGGTCGCACCTATGCACAGTATAGCGATCATCAATGAATTCGGCGTCAGATATCTCCGGCGTAAGCCAGGTTTCCGTTAGGACAATAACGTCGTAGCAGTTAGCCAATATATTTACGTATAACGTATGCAGTTTGGTGCGAACTCCCCTACAGTTCCGATAGTAAACAGTAAGAGATAGATCATCCATTACTGAAGAAAAAGCTACCAGTAAATATGACAATATAAAATATTAATAAAGCTTTCCCAACTGCAAGTGAATTGAGCAACACGACAGCGATGCAATATGAGCAATATAGTGGCACATTATACAAATGCTTGAGAATACAGATATAAACCAATAATAATTTAAAGGATAGTTGCAGTTTGATAAGCAATAAGTGAAAAAAGCAGGTGTAAGCAGAACAATAAGCGTGACAACAATAACAATAACAAGATAGCACAATAAATACATAGACTTGGAAAAACAAGTACGTTTCAAAGTTCTGAATAAATAGCGTTATAGTGTCAATGATTAACAACTGAAGATCCAGCCGCCGGCGAGGCGGGTTTAATTTTACCAACGTCTTGCGCAGATTTGATGGCGAATGCTCGCGCTCCTTCCTTTTCTCTGACAAGGATGGTGCCGTTCTTGACCCACACGAACTTGAAGCTATGTTTGGCGGCTGCATTACGACATTCCCGAAACAACTGCTTATTTTTCAGGGTCAAATGCTCATGAACGTAAATTGGTAGTTTTGAGTTTGAGAAGCCAAGTAAATCTGCGTTCAGGTTCTTAAATAGTCTGCAAGCGCTGAGCACGTTGTCTCTGAGTATTCGGGAAGTAAACTTCACAATTATATTTTTGGGTCTTTCGTTTTGTTCATGAGCATGAGGGACGCGATGTATGGCGACTAGGTCTTTCTGTGCTATTTTAAAATTTATTTTAGTACCAATGTTTTCAATTAGAGTAACTAGGTTTTCACCCCGCCTCTCAGGTATGTTACACAACTCAATATTGCAACTTCGAGCGCTTTGTTCCATGTAGTCTATCTTAGCCAGTAGACCAGCCATAGTAATTTGCAAATCCTCCACGCTTTTATTGTGTCTTTTTAAATTAGCGATCTGTTCTTGAATGTCCGTTTGCTCGTCCATGGTATGTTGAACGGACTTACGTATGTCGACTAGTTCTTCCGTCAGTGCATCATGTTTCTCGTCTTGTTTTTTTATGCTTTGCTTGATAGACAGCTGTTCCGAGCGGAGAAAACTTACATCGCTTTTGATTGCAGTGGTGACTTCCGTTAGAGCGGCTAATTCTGTTGTAATACTAGCAACGCTGTTGGAAATTATCGATAATCTGCCATCCATATCACGTCGCCACTCGCTCAAAGTATTTTTCAGATCAAGTGACAATGCACTAATCGCCTCAGAAAATTCTGACTCGGGCTGTTTACGTTTACGGTTATATTGCTCGTCACTCGCTGCAGGCGCTCCATTCAAATGAGTGTCCGAAGAACATTTGATTTTAGTATCAGGTGAACCTAACATGTTTATTTAAAATATGTTATGATATACTTGTCACCACTTAGCTTGTAATATTATGTTGATCCAATATGTGACGAGTGTAAATAAGCTTAGACGCACTTCATAAACGAGTCGTTAAATGTCAAAAACAAGTTGCTTCCAACACATCAACAAAGTGTCACTGGCAGATGAGGCGCGCTGTTATCGCTCTTACGCGGTCCGCGTAACCACGATGTTCCTGTGCGCTAGCCACGAATGTTCGTAGAATCACTCAATGATTTGCACTTTAGTCAATGTTTAAGATTGTTTATTTAACACTTATTAGAGTTGTCTATTTGTAAAAAATGCACATATGTATTAGTTTAATATATTAATAAGTCTCAAAGTAAGTTTTGGAGCACTTAAATAATTTAAAAGATTTATCAAAGTAAGAGAGCAGTAAACTTCAAACTGTGTACTTTGATGCGCGTTTACGAAGTGTAATGTAACGGTAACGGTAACTGTTTGGTGGTCTCAGCATGGTGTTATTCGCTATAGCTTTCTCCGATCTGGTCAAGCAATAAGGGCAGATATCTATTGTGCCGAACTCCGAACAATGATAGCAAAACTAGCAGTGAAACATCCCCGACTCATGAATCGATCTTCACCATTATTGCTCCATGATAACGCGAGACCTCATACAGCACGAGAAACCGTTTTAACTCTACGGGAACTGCAATTAGAAACCATTCGTCACCCTCCGTATTCGCAAGACCTAGCTCCAACCGACTACCATTTTTTTCGTGATTTGGACAATTTTGTACGTGATATAAAGTTTTCTTCTCAGGAGGCAGTACAAAATGCTTTCACACAGTTTGTCGAATCTAGATCACCAGAGATCTATCGCAAAGGCATAAATGACCTTCCTATTAGATCACAGCAATGTATAAATAATAATGGTAATTATTTTGATTAAATAAATATGTTAAATAAAAAAAATAACAAAACGGCAATTTCATACTTAATCCCCTAATATAGCAGAACTCTTCAATAATCAACGGCAAATCTCTCAGGACTGCTGCAAGCACATGTCTGTTTATTGTACGCCATTTCATAACATAGCATCACGCCGGTACGCTCTAAAGGGGTACGCAGATGAGTACAGTTCACCCTGGTACACTCTCATTTCACCGGTTATGTTCAAGTTTTATGTTATTCGGGTTATCTATTCTGGCATAACTTTGTGCAAAATCTAGACTCGCGGCAGCGTTTCAAGCCAAGTTCAAGTAAAAAAGGAACTGGCGACGCAGCAGCACACGAACCATTTAGAGCCAATTTTGTCATCTTAATAACTCAAAATCTATTTAACATAAACACATGAAATTGGTTTATGTATTAAAATTCCTAAGATGAACTATAATCCAAAATTTCATAATATGTTTTTTTTTTACGGTTATTTAGATATTAACGTTTAAAAATCGACATTATTATCACTGACTGACCTATACCTCTAACCCAAATTCAGATTACCTAGAAAGTTCAAATTTGGTATTCAGATAGGTAGTTGGGACAAGGGAATAAATCAGAACCTAGTAAATTTGTATCTTTTTATTATAAATTTTAAATTAATTGATTCTATTAGGAACACTTAATTAAAGTACCTGTAACGTAATAATCAGCAAGCAAAATTGATGACAGCCGGTTTTTATGTCGATTAAAAGGTAAGTTAAGGTAAGTTTGTAATGAAACTCTGTAATTTTTTGTACGTGTTTAAGGTTTTTTTTTAATTTCATATAGTTAGTATGTTTTGTTTTGTTATGTTTCGTATAGTTATAGTTTGTAAGAAAAATAAATTGTTTATCATCAAAATTACTTTTAAAGAAACACATTTGTGCTCCGTATTTTAAAATTAGATTTAATTATTATATACGTAAAATTAGTGTGTTATTACAAGTAAAAACACAATAAAACGGCATAAATACTTAGTTTTATTGTTTTCCTGGCGAAGTAACAAGTTAAATAAGAGTTTTTGCACCGGTTGTCGACCGGTAACCTATCAGCTGACGACCGAACTACGGCATTATACGGGAAGTATTGTTTACTTACGTTTTATAATTATAGCACACAATATTACTAAAACTTTGTAATACGCTCTCCTTTAGTTTTAACGTAACAATTTTGTTAATTTGGCACTCTGTAGAGTTTATAAATCGTTTCGTGGACAGCGTAAAAACGAAACAAAATCAACATTTAGCCCATTTAATAAGTTCTATTATCCTTCACTTATACCAAACGCTTATGATTTTTGCATAGTTAAACTATTAAACTGCAATTTATCACACATATATATTTTGGATACCCTACCCACATTAAATAAAAGTAAAACTAAAAGGCAGTCAAAAGCAAAAAATAAATAAAAAATAATTAGCTTTTCAAGCCAATTCAGCAGCCTACATCAGAATTAAACTACCTTTTTTCATTTTATTATTACCTACTTGTACTTTTATTTTTATTTTTAATTCTTTTCTCCATTTTCAGCTTTTCTGTCTTTTGTCTATTCTTTTGGTTCTCACCGTTTCTTTAATTCTACTTCCAGTAAATTATCCCGAAACCATGCCTATGATGACACGTAAAGCGACTGCTCAGGACATGGAACTTAAACTAAGAACTGCACTCCAAGAGCTCAAAGAATCGCAACATTAATGTCAGGCAATGTTGCAGAAGAGAGATGAATGTGAAGTAGAAGTGCAAAATGTCATCTCTAAAAACACAAGCCTTAAGCGGGAGCTAGTGGTGCCGAGTCAACAATATCAGAATGTTGTTGATGAACGCGACCAGCTGCAGGTAGTCACACATGGTTTCCATAATTGCAGTGATTTGTATTAGGAGGCTTTAGGTAAAGTTAGGGACCTAGAAGATGAATTGGCTCATGCTAATTCTCTAATCCAAAATCTGCAAAAAGAACAATCATGTACTCAGGTACAGGAAACATGCCATTTATATAGTGAATTAATAAAATCAAATTGTAAACCTCATTCCATAACCACTATTGAACTGACTGAAGATTCCTTATTAAATGAGACAAATAGGTATAAAGTTGGTCAAAAAAAAACTGAAAAAGTATGCAAAATTTTATAATTAGTAATAGGGTCCCGTTTTTACCCTTTGGGTACGGAACCTTAAAAAACATACTAAAGCATTTTTTGAATTACATCCCTTAAACGGGTAAAAAGGGGTGTTAAAGTTTGTATGAATGATTACCTACTGGATGTGCTCGGGGGAATTAGTTTTCACACCTCAAATACCACTGATATCCTATGACTGTCTTTGAGTTTAAACGATTACAATCCCCCTTTAAAGTCTGGCTTTGCAATGGCCATAAATAAATCTCAGGGTCAGTCATTAAAGGTGGCAGGCATAGATTTAAAGAAAGATTGCATCTCACACGGGCAATTCTACTTTGCCAGTTCCAGAGTCAGTATTAGCAGCCTAATCCTTTTGGCACCAGACAGAAAAAACACCAATGTGGTGTACAAAGAAGTGAATAATAAAATTCTAACTTCCTGATGACGGCTTTGTTAGCGTAAACTAATTGGAGTACCCATATCTAGACTGTACAGAATGGCGCAAAACTCTTCACTCTATTTATTTACAACCAGACGCACGGCGATGCGTCATCGGTACATGGTGGACATCCCACCCATACGCACAAAACGTTTTGGGGACACTTTTATTATGCGTACAGCTAAGGAGTGGAATTCCCTGCCGGAGTCTGTGTTTCCCGATAGCTACAATCTAGGGGTCTTTAAGTTAAGAGTGAATGGGTTTTTTCTAGGCAAGCGAGCTTCACCGTCGACCGCATCATCAAATAAAAATTTAATTAAAAAAATCAAAATACCCGACTGCTTAAAAGTGAACTAAAAAGACGTAAACAAGAAGAAAATCATGCTGTGCAGTCGGAGGATACATATTCGCGAGCTGGCTGACCAAAACCAGATGTATCCTCCGACTGCACAGCATGATTTTCTTCTTGTTTACGTCTTTTTAGTTCACTTTTAAGCAGTCGGGTATTTTGATTTTTTTTATTAAATTTTTATTTTATAACTTTTTAGTTAACATTTTTTTCGATTTAGGTATATTTAAATATATAAGTGTTATATATTTTTGGAATCACCTCTTGAAACCCTTTATTTTGATACCCCACACGAAGGGTTTGGAAGAAAAAATAAAATTGGTCCCCCACAATATGGCGCCCAAAAGTCGCCATTTTTCTATTTTCCAATTTTAATGTAGCCTATGACACTCGCAAGGTTAAGACGAATCGATTGACGTATGAATCATCAAAATCGGTCAACGCGTTTGGTCTCTGGAACGCCACATAGGAACAAACATACATACATACATACATACATACATACATACATACATATATACATACATACATACATAGACTGATAAACACATTACCCTCCTTCGGCAGTCGGGTAAAAAAGAAAAAAATATATATATCAAGGCACACCAACGACTCTATCGGAAGATGCTAAAATTTTTCTTCGAAAATTCTGCTTCGACATTTGTGAAGTAAACAGATACAAAATATAGCTGGTAACCTCCATGCGCGTGTAACCTACGCTACGTCAAGCCATTCTCGACCACGAGGAAGACAACTTATATCGAAAATCATCATGAGCAAGCTCTGTGAATAAGCAAAATTATCATCTCTGTGGCACAGAAAATCCGCGTGTAATCCAGGAAGAGTAATTACACCCACTCAAAGTTTGCATGGTGTGTTATTTTTCATCGATCAGTGCTAACGCGTGCCCATATCCCCGCGGCATACCCTATAATCGGCACAGGAGGACACCATGGAGTTTTAGTGGGTTCGAAACCCACGTAACTGCGCTATCTCCCCTGATAGCGCAGTATGCATGAGTGTATCCCCAGGCAAAAAAAATGGTGTGTTGTTTAAGTTGGAAGCATCATCAGGTCGCTAAACGACTACTATGGTCGACGACATTCCAGGGCCTTGATCAACGTCTCTCTCTATCCTTAAAAGGAATAAATATATTATTACTACTTCTATCTTACCATCAAGTGAGATAGTTGTCGCGAAGTGAAGTAGTTGTAAACGCGAGCGAATAAATAATAAAATAAAAAATGGTACTTGAGAACATATGGTTCCAACAGGATAGAGCAACGGCGTATACTGCACGAGGCACAAATGAAATTCTGAAGGCTGCATTATCAGGACTTGCTCTATGTAACTGTTCCAGGCATCTTTCAGTGGGATTTTTTAAGTCGCGAGTCTATGTCAACAAGCCTCAGACTCTTGAAGCCCTCAAAGATAATATCCGCCGGCAGTTTTTTTAATTTTAATTTTATATTTGCTTGTTTTAGGCTTGCTTGTTCTGGCAAGAGTAATGGAAAATACCATAAATCGGGCCCGAATGTTTTTCAATTCTGGCGACGGCGCGGTCGTATCATTTTTGCGACTAAATAGAAAAATAAATTAATACACCAAATATCATACATTATCCAAAAGTAGAAACAAAGTGTTTCGTTCATAAAAAAAAATACTGCCAATGAACATCGGGTGATAACTTTTGACTCGTAAAATTCAGAAATAGTGATCTTCAATATTTGTACTTTCCCGAGGAAATCGATCCCACGAGACCTCCGGAATGAAAGTCCAACGCTCTAGCTATTAGAACACAACAGTGGTTCAGTTTATGCTCATTTTATACCAATTAACATTTATTTTTTAACCGACTTCAAAAAAAGGAGGAGGTTCTCAATTCGTCGGAATCTTTTTTTTATTTTTTATTTATGTTCCCCGATTACTGTAAGACGCCTGGACCGATTTGGAAAATTCTTCATTTGCTTGAAAGGGTATACTGCCCAGTTGGTCCCATAGTCCTCAGGTCAGGATCTGATGATGGAATCTTGGAGAAATTGAGGGAACACCTCAAATATTATAAGCATAGATATAGCGTTTTTGGTATTTTTATCAACAATGCAATCATCTGTACTCAGAAAGTAACATTTGGTGAAGTGGAACTGGTGAAGAAGACCACAGATGGTCAATAGAATTCCTTAATGCTAAGTATATCATGGGTTATAACATATCTCGAATAGTTTAACGACTATGATGAAGCAAATACTTATAAATACATAGTGCTGATGAAACTGATCTGATGATGAAGCCGGCAGGTAGGCACTGGTACTCCAAAATAAAACAATGTATCCTAGTCGTGTATGGGCTTATTGGAATCGTCATGAGATGTACTTTGGCCATATATGAATTTTATGGCAATTGGAAGTACCTATCAAAACTAAAAAGAGATAAATAAAAAACTTTTTAACAAATAATCAAACCGACTTCCAAAAAAACACTGCAAAACGAAAAATAACTTTCTTTTCCGAAGTCGGTGTCGAAACACGGAAAATAATAGGTACCAAAGACACCGACTTCGGAAAAGAAAGTTATTTTTCCATTTGCAGTGTTTTTTTGGAAATCGGTTTGATTTTTACCCGACTGCCGAAGGAGGGTAATGTGTTTATCAGTCTATATATGTATGTATGTAAGTATGTATGTATGTATGTATGTATGTATGTATGTATGTATGTATGTATGTTTGTTCCTATGTGGCGATCTAGAGACCAAACGCGTGGGCCGATTTTGATGGTTCTTACGGCAATCGATTCGTCTTAACTCCGCGAGTGTCACTGGCTACATGAAAATTGGAAAATAGGAAAATGGCGGTTTTTGGGCGCCATATTGTGGGGGCCCAAATTTTTTTTTTCGTCCAAACCTGTCGTGTAGGGTATCAAAATAACGGATTTTAAGAGGTGTTTTCAAAAATATATAACACTTATATGTTTAAATGTACCTAATTCGAAAAAAAAATAACTAAAAAGTTATAAATAAAAAAAGTTAATTAAAAAAACAAAAAACCCGACTGCTTAAAAAGCGAACTAAAAAGACGTAAACAAGGAGAAAATCATGCTGTGCAGTCGGAGGATACGTCTGGTTTTGGTCAGCCAGCTCGCGAAGATATATCCTCCGACAGCACAGCATGATTTTCTCCTTGTTTACGTCTTTTTAGTTCGCTTTTCAAGCAGTCGGGTTTTTTGTTTTTTTAATTAACTTTTTTTTGTATAATTGAATAAAATAATAAAGTTGAGCAAATTTTGTAGTTGATGCGAACAAAGACGCGGGCGGAAAGCTATGTCTGGATAATAATTTGCAATATTCCGCTAGAATAGCAAAAAAAAAAACAGACAAAATCGTGTAGTCCACGCAGGCGAAGCTGCGGGCGGAAAGCTACTTAAGTATAAACAGAAAACGCGTAAAAAAACACCGGATACTGAATTAGTAATTCACTCAAATATTTTAAAGGTACAGGAAAATATAGAAAATTACACAAAAAAGACAATTATACCCCGTAAACATAGAAAAATGGAGTATATTAATAAAAACCATTTGGTATTTATTTTATTATGAATAAGTAACTTCTAATAATTTCTGTACAAAAAGTAATGATATCCCGTCAAAAACATAAATGTGACAAAGGCAGCCAAGTTCAATACTAAGAATATGCGCGGTTGTTGACTACGCCGACAATAGAATAGAGATCTAAATGGGTGCCAAGTTCTGTATCCTGAATTTTATTTACAAGAACATAAAACATTCTACAATTAATTTACAAACACAATTTATTGCTTTTTCTGCTACAACAATATTTGCTATTTTAAAATATAAGGTTAAAAGGTCTTAAGGTTACACTAGTCAACGGCTCGAACTATTTTGTGCGCAGGGTTAAAATGCGTGCTATATCAACCGACAACACGTGCGAAACAGATAGATGCTGTTATGAGCAGTAAGAAGCTAGTACGCGTACGAATACACACTTTTGCAAATTTGTAGCGAAATGGATGATGATTTAGAACGAAAATTTTATAAACAGGCCTTTGGGAGTCTGGAAATCATGAAAAAACGACTGAATGTATCTGTCCAATATAAAATTATTTGCATTGTTGAACTACTAATCTATCCCTGTATGGAGGCCGTTTTCAATTTTCCTTCTTCTTATGGTACTTATTTGGAAGTATTCCCATTTGAGCACCTATTTTTAGAGCACCTATGCTAAGAGCACCAAAGGTATTCCCATTTGAGCACCAATCAATATAATAGCTTGGTGCTCAAAGGCGACCCAAAAATTAATTATGACTTTATTCCCAATTGAGCACCTACGGTAGCTTCTAGTGATAGAATGTAAAATAAAACATATCGATAAAAATTGACAGTACTTTATTACATTAATTTTAGAAAATAAACTAATTATTATTAATATAACAATCAGACATAGGTTTTTTTTTGGTCCACACCTACTTACCAATATAACAAATTACATTCCTTGTAACAAGAGTAGTCAAAGTCAAATATATTTATTTCAATTAGGCCAATAAGCGGCACTTTTGAACGTCAAAAATTAAATGTAAATAAAAAATGTACAAGTAATAAAAATTGACTCTACCGTGCATTCGGAAAGTAGCTTGTTATGGAGAAGAACGCACAAGAAACTCCATACTTACTCTTTTTAAAATGTTTTACAATGTTTACTTATTTTTCTAGTTAAATAATATTTCATAATAATACTTACATATATAATACAAGTAAAGATTTTGTATGTTTTAGAAACAAATATGATCTCTATATCAGTTATAGAAACTTTTGGTTGTAGTAATATGGTAAAAAATAAATAAATATTTTTCTAAAATTTACTATTTTCGATAATTGTGTCAAGTTTTTCAGTCTTCCTTTAAAAATACCGCGGGAAAGTGTAAAAAAATACACACCTAATGCAACATTGCTCATCGTCCATTAAAAATAGCCTGACAATTTTTTATAAGTGTTGTTCTGACCTCTTAGGATTATTTATGTAAAATTTTAACAGGATCTGTCCAGTAGTTTTGGCGCCAATTGAATGCATTGCATTGCAGCAGACAAACAGATAAACATTATAAAAAAAATTGATTCAGTGACCTTCATATACCCCGTATATCTTACTCTGCTTTTACTTTTTTTCAAAAATATTTAATGTACGGTTTTGACGTCTCTACGATTTTATTATATACTAGCTGACCCGGCAAACTTTGTTTTGTCATAAAAACACCAAACATTCATCGGTTCTGCTGTTCTCGAGATTTGCGCTTAGCAACACATTTAGCGATTAATTTTTATATTATAGATATAGATTTGCAAAGAATACGAGAGACGTAAAAAAGTGCCGAAACAGTTTGGTTTCATTCGTCATATTTCGGGCTATTCGAGATATTCCGACGAACGGTAAAGGTGGCGCGCGCACCGCCTATATCGGGCCCTCTCAACTTAACTACTCTTCATAATAATATGAAAATACCGATTTCTATTGTTAGTGTTTCATTCCAGCCTACAATTGGTTCGGGGATAGATAAAATTAAAGTTGAGAAAACTTATTGTGCTATCACTACATATTATAAGTCCCTCGCCGCGTCTGTTCGTGATAAACTCAAAAACTACTGAACGGATATTCATTCGGTTTTCATCAAAAGACATTGTGAATCATGGGGAAGGTTTAGGTGTTTAATTTGTTAAGAATTTGTGTCTTACCGACACCCAAGCGGGCGAAGCCACTGGCAAAAGTTAGTTAACAATAAATGATTAAGTAAACTTTTATGGTTATTATGATAATTATGTAGGTAATTATCATATGATAACATTCTGCAATAAAACTGCTGATTTTTATCGAGATGATATAGGTATTATACACTAGAAGCTACCCATCACTAGAAGCTACCGCACCTTAGGTGCTCAATTGGGAATAAAGTCATAATTAATTTTTTGGTCGCCTTTGAGCACCAAGCTATTATATTGATTGGTGCTCAAATGGGAATACCTTTGGTGCTCTTAGCATAGGTGCTCTAAAAATAGGTGCTCAAATGGGAATACTTCCTTATTTGCGCCCTAAGATGCGTTTAAATGAGTGTTAAAATATGGAACTTTCGAAGCTCATAACTTTCAAGTAAATTGTTTTTTTACTTTTTTGCTTCCATACAGGGCTAGATAATGATGAGACAAATAGATATCATTTTTTTTATTTTGAACGTACATCGTGAAACAGTGGAGTAAAAGCCAGACTACGTTTGTATGGAAGAATTTTCGACTAGTGTACCCTTAAATTTAAAAAGTCGAATTATTTACATAAAGCAGATTAGAACTTAGGATATATCGTAGCTCAAGATTTGACTTGGCTGGTTTTCACAAATACTTCAAAAAACAAATGCTTTGCTCATCTAAGAATACCGATAAAGTAGATTTTTCGGTAATTAGCTAGTTTCACTAAAGAAAAACAGGCTAGGGTAGTTGAACTATTTTTCCTAAAACTAAACTGACTCTCCACAATTAAATTGTATTTAGTTACAAAGCTATTTTTTCTTATGCAACTTTATTATTTTCCAGACGGGGTCAGTGTAATGGGCCTATAATTGCTCATATCAGTATAGTTAACCTTTTTGAAAAGTGGTTTAATTATAGACTCGTTTAGTCTAGATGGATAAACACCTACTTCAAAAGAGAGATTTATTTAGTAGTTTGTGGGGATGCTATAATTTTCGCGCTTAATTTAATTATTTTAGTGGGTAGTTCGTCGTATTTGTATTATTTAATGAATTAATTATTTTAATAACGTCAATTACATTCACTGGAGTCAGAAATAAAGTATTCATATTCTTTATTGTACACAAAATAAACATATTCAAATACAGAAGGAATATTATAAAGGAGTATTTATATTATTGTCAATATTAATGTTTGTTTTTGCCCTGTTACATTCGCAAGAAATGTATCGATATCAACATTAGATTACTGTTGTCCAAGACAATTAGGAACATTTTTAAAAGACATCGTGTTTCTGATGCAAATGTCTTTTAAACAGTTGACTTTGACTCTTGCAAAAGATACGTAATAAGCCTGCCGGTCAATCAAACAGTACAAGTATTGTGTCGCACCGCCGCGCCGTCGGCTGGCGCACCACTATTGTTTAAATGCAGTTATACAGTAGTGGCAATTTAGGTACCTATGCAATACAAATAGCTGATCAGCTCTATTGTAGACGGTTCCTGATAATAAGTGATGCAACGGAAATGTCATAACGGAAGCAGAAACAGAAACAGATGTAAAACGTAAATCTTAGCGGAAACGGAAACAGAATCGGGTGGGGAAGTGTATGAACACGTATTATGAAAATAAATAATCAAAGCATTTTTTTAATCAATATTTACCGTTAATGAAGGTAAATTATATCATCATCACCATCACTTCAGCCGAAAGACGTCCACTGCTGGACATAGGCCTCCCCCAAGCGCCGCCACATTGACCGATCCAGTGCGTCTCGCATCCAGCGCATGCCCACAACCTTAAGCAGGTCATCGGTCCACCTAGTGGGAGGCCTTCCAACATATCGTTTTCCGGTTCGCGGTCGCCATTCTAGAACTTTTCCGCCCCACCGGCCATCCGTTCTGCGAGCAATGTGCCCTGCCCACTGCCACTTAAGTTTGGCAATTCTTCGGGCTATGTCGGTAACTTTGGTTCTCCTGCGGATATCATCATTTAGGACGTGATCACGCAAGGAAAATCTGACCATAGCCCTCTCCATTGCCTTTTGGGTGACTTTAAGCTTTCTGATAAGGCCCATTGTAAGCGACCAGGCCTCGGTCCCATAGGTAATTACTGGCAACACACACTGGTCATAGACTTTTGTCTTGAGACACTTCGGTAAATTTAACGAGAAGATACCACGCAACTTCCCGAACGCCGCCCAGCCGAGTCGGATTCGACGGTTGACCTCTTTCTCGAATTTGGATCTACCCAACTGGATCGTTTGTCCCAGGTAGACATAATCATCTACAACTTCGAGTAAAGAGTCTCCGATCTTGATAGGAATGGGTATTACATGGGCATTCACCATGACCTTGGTTTTGTACATGTTCATTTTAAGACCCACTCTTTTGGAAGCTCTACTGAGGTCATCGAGTATTGTACTGAGGCTCTCCATGTTCTCAGCCATGACCACTATGTCGTCGGCAAACCGAAGGTGAGTGATGTACTCGCCATTAACGTTAATGCCAAGCGCCTTCCAATCTAGAACCTTGAAGACATCCTCCAGCGCAGCAGTGAACAGTTTCGGAGAGATGACGTCTTCCTGTCTCACGCCGCGCCGGAGAAGGATTGGTTTCGAGGTCTGATCCTGAAGACGGACTGACATGGTAGCGTTTTTGTACAAACACTTCAACACCTCAATGTACCGGTAGTCGATCTGGCACCGTTGGAGAGACTGCAGTACAGCCCAAGTCTCGGATTTCTCGTAGTCCACAAACGCTAAACAGAGAGGCAAGTTATACTTTTCGGTCTTCTGTATGACCTGCCGCAGCGTATGTATGTGGTCTACGGTGCTAAAGCCTTTTCGGAATCCGGCTTGTTCGGGAGGCTAGAAATCGTCAAACCTGCGCGCGAGACGATTCGTGATGACTCTTGAAAACAACTTGTAGACATGGCTAAGAAGTGAGATGGGCCTATAGTTCTTCAGCCGGGCATTGTCGCCCTTCTTGAAGAAGAGTATCACCACACCCCTGCACCATGCCTGTGGCGATTTGCCCTCGAGTATGACGGAATCAAACAGCTTCTGAAGGGCCTTAAGGACCGGTTTTCCACCCGCCTTCTGGAGTTCAGCCGTGATTCCGTCATCACCCGGTGCCTTGTTGTTTTTATGCTGTTTCAGAGCCATCCTAATCTCGTACAGGCTGACGTCCGGAATATCTTCGGTATAGTGTCAGGTCAATCTAGCTCTTGGGTCGTTTGCTAGACTCGCAATGGGCTTGCTGATTGATGTGTACAACTGCCCATAGAATGTCTCGATCTCCCTCAGAAGCTCCGGTTTACCGGATACGATCCTGCCATCGTCGGTCTGCAGTCTCATGAGCTGGCTCTGCCCAATAGCCAGACCCCTTGAAAATTCCTTGGAGCCTTTATTTCGCTCAATCGCAATCGCGTCTTTAATACGCTCGGTGTTAAATCGGCGGAGGTCTCTTTTCAAGGATTTAGAGATCTGTCTATTGAGCTGCCGGTATTTGCACGCCTCATCTGAAGACTGCAGGATCATCTCACGCCTCTCCTTCATAAGCTTGAGAGTAGGATCAGAGACCTTTTTGTTTCTATCTGTACGACGGGTCTTGAAAAACTTAGACCCCGGTCGGGTCTAAGTTTTTCAAGACCCGTCGTATGGACAGCTTCCACGAACCCGTCACGCCCCAACCTCGGCACACCCCGACGACGAGGTAGAGACCATGTATGAGGATATCTCCAGAGCCATGCATGGTTTCAAAACTCACTTCACTGTTGTCATGGGGGACTTCAACGCGAAACTGGGCAAACGAGACGTGGATGAGCTACAAGTGGGGCAATTTGGAGTTGGACGTCGGAACCCCCGCGGTCACCTACTGGCCAGTTTTATGGAGAAGGAGGGCCTCTATATGATGAACTCCTTCTTCAAAAAGCGTGAACATAGGAAGTGGACCTGGCAGAGCCCCGATGGTGCAACAAAAAATGAGATCTACTTCTTTATGTCAACCAAGAAGCAAATGTTCAATGATGTCTCTGTGATCAATTCGGTAAAAACCGGGAGCGATCACCGCATGGTAAGAGGCACATTGAACATTAATATTAAGCTTGAAAGGTCTCGACTGATGAAGTCCACGCTCCATCCAGCACAGATCCAGGTCCAAAACCCCGAGAGCTTTCAGCTCAAACTCCAGAATCGTTTTGAGTGCCTAGGGAGCTCCGTGGACGAATACAGTGACGGGTTCGTGGAAGCTGTCCATATGGTCGGGTCTAAATTATAGCTTCTAAATTATATATCTTTCTAATATTATAAACAAGCACTTCGCCCGCGACTTCGTTCGCGTGATCCGTATGACTTTTTAGTTTCACTCCCTTAAAGGTTCTATTTCCAAAAATCCCTTCTTAGTGCTCCCCTACATCATAAAAAGAAGCATCATAAAATTCTTTAACATCCCCTGAATCGTCCTTTAGGAGTAGTTTTCAAAAACTAAAATGAAAACCTTTACTGTTATCAAAACCGTAAATCTTTAATTTCACGTGTCATACTTAAAAGCGTAGAAATTACACAAAAAATTTCAACCCATTTTTTACTCCCCTAGGGGTATAATTTCTGAAATGAAAAAAAAAACTTATTGTTTTTTCATTAACCAAGAGCATAAACCAATAATTTCAGATGTTTTACCTTCCAAACCGAAGAAATTTCACGTAAAGTTTCAACCCCTATTTTATCCCCTTAGGGGTTTCCAAAAACCAATAAAAACATTAATTCTTTGTGTCAACCAAGAGCATAAATCTAAAATTTCACGTGTCCAACTTACGATCTGTAGAAATTTCATACTAACTTTCAACTGCCTTACGCGTGCAATTTCCAAAAACCAATAAATACAAATACTCTTTTTATCAACCAATAGCGAAAATCTAAAATTTCACGTGTCCATCATACAAACTGTAGAAATTTCATACAAACTTTCAACCCCCTTTTTACCCCCTTACGGGTGGAATTTAATAGAATTCTTTTAATCAATGAATAGCGTAAATTTAAAATTTCGACCCCTATTTTATCGCCTTAGGGGTTTCCAAAAACCAATAAAAACATTTTTTTTGTGTCCAATTTACAAACCGTAGACATTTCATACAAACTTTCCAAAAATCCTTTCTTAGTGCGCATTTACATCATTAGAGGAACCTCCCTGCCAAATTTCATCTTTATACATCAAGCGGTTTTCTATGTTTCGTGATAGGTGTGTCAGTGACCTTTCACTTTTATATAGAAAAAATAAAAAATATAGAATGTTTGGATGGATGTGGATAAGTGTTTGTTACTCAATCACGCCAGAATGACAGGCTTATTACATATCTTGCAAGAGCAAAACGATAGCAATTGTTGTGCAGTAATTGCTCTTCAATACAGAAGTTTTAAAGTTTTGGCGTTTTTTAGGGTTCCGTAGCCAAATGACAAAAAACGGAGCCCTTATGGATTCGTCATGTCTGTCTGTCTGTCTATCTTTTTTTTTTTTTTTTTTTTTTTTTTTATCTATTATAGGCTCGCGCTTGACCACTATCTCACCTGATGGTAAGCGAAGATGTGGTCTACGATGGAGCACGCTTGCCTAGTAGTAACCTATTCACTCTTGACTTAAAGACCCCTAGATTGTAGCTATCGGGAAACACAGACTCCGGCAGGGAATTCCACTCCTTAGCTGTACGCATAATAAAAGTATTCTCAAAACGTTTAGTGCGTATGGGTGGGATGTCCACCATGTACCGATGGCGCTTCGCCGTACGTCTGGTAGTTCGATGATGAAACGGGCTGGGCGGAATTAGATCATGCAATTCCATCGCACACTCCCCGAAATGTAACCGATAAAAAACCGACAAGCTGGCAACTCGGCGACGATGTTCAAGGCTCTGGAGCTTTGACTTAACCAGTGCCTCATCGCTGATGAGCTTCTTGGCCCGCTTTTCAATCGACTCTAGTGCATCAAGCTGATATTTGGCTGATCCGTCCCAGAGATGAGAACAGTACTCCATGCATGATCGAACTTGCGCTTGATACAAACTGAGCAGCTGTTCTGGCGTGAAGTACCTTCTCACCTTTGCAAGGATCCCCAGCTTTTTGGCAGCCAGTTGAGCCTTTGCCTCAATGTACGGGCCAAAATTGAGCGTCGATGTCAACGTAACGCCAAGAAGCTCAAGATGGTCAGTTATTGGCACGGTAACATTTCGGAAAGTTGGAGCCGGGTGAAATTGGCTCTTTTTAGCGGAAAAAAGACACGCCTGAGTTTTAGCAGCATTAAACCTGACCAGATTGGCATCGCCCCATTCGGAGACTGCCTGCAAGGACAGGTTCAAGCGCTCCACCATGGCCTCACGGAGAGACTGGATCTGAGGCCCGGTAGCACGAGCGTTGGACACGTATCTCTCAGCAACTGTGCTGTCGTCTGCATACCCAAAGGTGCCGGGTTTTAGCAGATCGTTAATGTGCAGCAAGAACAAAGTTGCTGAGAGCACCGACCCCTGAGGGACCCCGGCATTAATATCCAAGCGGTCCGACGAGCAACCATCGATAACCACTCGAATGGACCGATCTCTCAGGAAGTCTGCAATCCAATCACACAGACCACCGGGCAAACCGAATGAAGGAAGCTTACCAATAAGGCTTTCGTGCCAGACCCTATCAAAAGCCTTCGAGATGTCTAGGGAGACGGCAAGCGCTTCCCCGTGCCTCTCAATGGCCTCACTCCAGATGTGAATGGCATACGCTAGAAGATCCCCAGTAGACCTATCTGTCCGTCCTTATGTCACAGCGACTTTTTTCCGAAACTATAAGAACTAAGCTGTTGAAACTTGGTAAGAAGATGTATTCTGTGAACCGCATTAAGATTATCACACAAAAATAGAAAAAAAAAACAATAAATTTTGGGGGTTCCTTATACTTAGAACTAAAACTAATTTTTTTTTTCATCTAACCCATACGTATGGGTTATCTATGGATAGGTTTTCAAAAATGATATTGAGGTTTCTAATATAATTTTTACCTAAACTGAATAGCTTGCGCGTTTAAATCTGTGTCCCCCCCCTGTAACTTTTAAAATAAGAGAATGATAAAACTAAAAAAAATATATGATGTACATTACCATGTAAACTTCCACCGAAAATTGGTTTGAACGTGATCTAGTAAGTAGTTTTTTTAGGGTCCGTACCCATAGGGTAAAAACGGGACCCTATTACTAAGACTCCGCGGTCCGTCTGTCTGTCTGTCACTCCGTCTGTCTCATGAACCGTGATAGCTAGGCAGTTTAAATTTTCACAGATGATGTATTTCTGTTGCCGCTATAACAACAAATACTAAAAACAGAATAAAATAAATATTTAAAGGGGGCTCCCATACAACAAACGTGATATTTTTGCCGTTTTATGCTCGATATTAATAACGGCGACAGGTAGACGCTTCAAATATTGATGTTATGATGATACAGAATGTTTAGATGTATATTTACTTAAAAAAAAAATAATTATTAAATTAAAATAAAATAAATTAAGGGGGGCTACCATACAACAAACGTGATTTTTTTGCAGTGTTTTTCGATAATGGTACGGAACCCTTCGTGTGCGAGTCCGACTCGCACTTGGCGGGTTTTTGAATACGTCATACGATATATGATAAACCACAATTTACCAAGTACGGAACCCTTCGTGCGCGAGTCCGACTCGCACTTGGCCGTTTTTTTTAATAAGTGTATTTGACAAACAGCGATCGATTAGCAAACGATTGTGTAGGAGGTAATGCCGACTTTTATGACATAAAGCGTTTGATCAAGCGATGATTGCTGATTGCTGTTTCTTACGTAATGAGCCTTCGGATCTGGATGAAATTTGGCACAGGTATAGATTATAAAGGTATAGCACATAATTATCCTACTTTTTAACGTGGATTGATGTTACCACTAAGTACGCGGGCGAAGCCGCTGGCAGAAGCTAGTTATCTTATAAAGATTAGATCCTTTTTAAATTTATTTTATTTTAGGCTCGCGTTTGACCACTATCACGCCTGATGGTAAGCGATGACATGGTCGACGGTAAAGTATGCTTACATCGTAGTAACCTAACGTATTCACTCTTGATCTTAAGAACTCCAGGTTGTAGCTGTACGCACAATGAAAGTAATCACAAAACGCTTTGTGCGTATGGGTGGGATGCCCACCATGTGCCAATGATGCATTGCCGTACGTCTTGTAATCTGATGATGGAAAAGGCTAGGTGGAATAAAATTGTGCGGTTCCATCGCACACCCCCAGAAATCCTACTAATATTATAAATGCGAAAGTTTGTGAGGATGTATGTATGTTTGTTACTCTTTCACTCAAAAACTACTTAACGGATTTGGATGAAACTTTACAGTAATAATGGTTATACGTCAGAATAACACATAGTCTACAATTTATAATGTTTTTTTGTAATTTGGTCATAATATAACGATATATATCAAGTAAGTCGGAAAGTCGGACCGTAGACCACATACATACGCTGCGGCAGGTTATACAGAAGACCGAAGAGTACAACCTGCCTCTCTGTTTAGCGTTTGTGGACTACGAGAAAGCCTTCGATTCGATCGAGACTTGAGCTGTACTGCAGTCTCTCCAACGGTGCCAAATTGACTACCGGTACATCGAAGTGTTGAAGTGTTTATACAAAAACGCCACCATGTCAGTTCGACTTCAGGATCGGACCTCGGAACCAGTCCTTCTGCAGCGAGGTGTGAGACAGGGAGACGTCATTTCTCCGAAGTGGGTCTTAGAATGAACATGGACAAAACCAAGGTGATGTTGAATGCCCATGTTACACCCACTCCTATCAAGGTAGGAGACTCTACACTCGAAGTTGTGGGTGACTATGTCTACCTGGGACAAACGATCCAGTTGGGTAGGGCCAACTTCGAGAAAGAGGTCAACCGTCGAATCCGACTCGGCTGGGCAGCGTTCGGGAAGTTGCGCGGTATCTTCTCGTCCAACTTACCACAGTGTCTCAAGACGAAAGTCTATGACCAGTGTGTGTTGCCAGTGATGACATATGGCTCTGAGACGTGGTCGCTTACAATGGGCCTCATCATAAAACTTACAGTCACTCAAAGAGCAATGGAGAGGGCTATGCTCGGAATTTCCTTGCGTGATCGAATCAGAAATGTAGAGATCCGCAAGAGAACCAAGGTTACCGACATAGCCCGAAGAATTGCCAAACTTAAGTGGCAGTGGGCAGGGCACATTGCTCGCAGAACGGATGGCCGATGGGGCAGAAAGGTTCTGGAGTGGCGACCGCGAACCGGAAGACGTTGCGTTGGAAGGCCTCCCACCAGGTGGACCGATGACCTGGTGAAGGTTGCGGGAATCCGCTGGTTGCGAGACGCACGGGACCGGTCAATGTGGCGACGCTTGGGGGAGGCCTATGTCCAGCAGTGGACGTCTTTCGGCTGATATGATGATGATGAAGTCGGAAAAAATTCTGCCCTCTGAAAGCTATCTTCGCGTGCGCTGCTTAAACCGATAGAGATACACAAATATAATGTAAAGTAGGATTGTTTGGCTTAAATAGTTCTAAATAAAAGTCCGCGACTGCATATTTCTACCTTTTATGTGGAAGCCACTATGACCAAAATAGTAAACCTTAAATACAATTAAATTGTATACTTTTTTACAATGCACATTTTAGAATATTTATCAAACTCTTATCAAAATCGACACATTCGTCGCTTTGAATATTTAATGTAGATAAACTTTGTCTTTTACACTAAGTAATTTTAACGCATAGTTTAAAAGTTATCACGATAAGATTGACTTGAATGGACCTCGAACGACATTAATACGCGCGGCGGGTAAAGCGGAGGAGCGGAGGGAGGGGTGATGTGATCCAAGCAATGACGCGTACATATTTTCGCTGAACGTAACAAATCAAGTGACATAGTTTACAGGAGTATAACGCAGTAGGTAGGACCGCCAAAACTAAAATCACATTGATGCATTAAATTACCTACCTTATATTATAAATTATTGTAATCCTTTCAGTTTTGCTGGCTACTGCCGAACGAAGTAATTCATTTAAATAAATTCAATAACATTACATACTAATCCTTGACTGACACGAACAGTAAACGAAAGTAACCTTTGTTGGTCCCGTTTGTTAATCAGTGTCATTGTATGTTTCATGGCTGTGCTGATCTGTTTGTGATAAAATTTGATATGGATAATCTCAAGCCTGGGGAAGGACATAGTCTACTTTTTATCAACACACCACACAGGCGAAGTTTATAATAAAACTTTAACTTGATTGACACCCAGCGGTCGACGCACAACCGAAACCAATGAGCTTGAATGAGCACTAAGAAAGGAATTTCGATAATTCCACCTCCAAGGGTTGCCCCCTTATTGGTGGGTTCAAAGATTGTATGGATTCATCAGTTTTGAAGTTAGACATCTGAAATTTCGGATACGAGTACAAAACAAAGTAAAAAAAAAATGGTTTGTCACGAAACTTTATGTGGCAGACCAAATTCCACGCGAGCAAAGCCGCGGGCAAAAGCTAGTGTAACCTATAAAAGCGGACCGGCTGACAACTCGGCGTAGATGTTCAAGACTCTGGAGCTTTGACTCGACCAGCGGAGCGAGCATTTGTGACAAGACATGATAAATTATGTCATGTCTTAAAATTTGTCTTAAATGCTAGCCGGGTCAAACATGTAACATATTTTAAAGGCGTGACATGCCTTTCTTGTTGCGAGCACGGCCTACTGTGACATGGCTGGAGTCAAACATTTCATCGCAGTTTGGGCGATAAAGCCATTTTGTCTTAAATACTAGCACCGGCGGCGAGAGAAAATTTCTTGACGTTTATTTGGGACTCATCGAGTCTTATATACGGGCGCACCCATTTTGTCACAAATGTCACATTTTGACAGATGATTAAGAAAAATGTATCACTTTCGTTCGGAGGTGGTGATAAAATTTATAGTTGAAAAGTAAAACATTTTCCTTCTAATTACTGCAGCAAATGACAATAAGTTTATTTTGTGTGTGGTGATCAATGCTTATTAATGAATTGAAATGTTACAGGATTATTATTTAATTCTATATTATTATCAAGTTGACAGCTGACAGCTGACTTGTAAACACTACTTTGAATTGTGATCTTACTAATTAAATTCTTAAAAATGTTTAATTGTATTTTTTTATTGTTATTCTTATTTTTAAATATTATTTTTATTTTGATTATTACTTTTTTATACTTAATTATTTTCTTTTATTCCATATTCTTCTTACTTTATACATTTTTAATTATTTCTTAAATAAAACCCCCAAAAAACATTTAAAATATAAATAATAGGGGCCCACCGGTATCGGGAACAGGGTTCAAGCTATTATATTTTTAAGTAATTCATAAATTTTTCACAATAATTATATATTTCTAACAAACACTTACTATGTTATCAAACAAACAAAAAAAAATAATGTGTGCATAAGTCTATGGTCGTGGGTCAAATATTAATTTATTCCCAACAAAATTAAAAAGTTGTTTATCTGTATGAACGGCACACCTTTATACGAATTATTTTATTTGGTCGTCTATTCAGATTATGTCGCCCTATGAAGTCAGCAACAAGAAAAGCATGTCGCACCTTTAAAACTATGTCACATGGTTGTCCCATTTAAGACAAATTGGAAGACATGCCATATTTTATCATAAATTGTCATGACCGAAAATATTTTCTGTTAAGAATTTGTAGTTCATGTCGAAAACCATGCAAGGTAAAAAAAAAACCTTTTCATAAATTCATGTTGGGATGCTGCTAACATGGGGGTAGTAAAGGGGGGGGGGGGCTAAATTTTGATGTTTTTATGGGCAAGGTTAAACCGAAACTGCAATAAAATTGGAAAATTTCCGAATAAGAAAAAAAAAAAACGTCAAGAAGTTATGCTACATGTCAAGAAAATATCTCACGCCGCCGTGCTAGCATTTAAGACAAAATGGCTATATCGCCCAAACTGTGATAAAAAATAGTAGGCCATGCTCGCCGGGCAGTGCGTCGATGCCGAAAAGCCTCTTCGCTCGTCTGTCAATCGACTCTAGTGCATCAAGCTGGTATTTAGCAGATCCGTCGCAGAGGTGAGAGCAGTACTCTATGGATGACTGAATTTGGGCTTTATACAAGTTGCGCAACTGTTCAGGCATGAAGTACCGTCATACGGTTCAGGCGCTCAACCATGGTATGCCTTTGCCTAGTTTAAATTAAGTTTTAATAAATAAATAATTATTAATTTATTTGGTTCTGATTTAGGCGCTAAATAAGAACGTATAAATTAAAAAATAATAGTGGATTTTATTGTAGCCGTAACAGATGCTTTGAGTCAATAGATAAGAATGTCACCGAGAATAAAGACGATTCACAACCACGAGAGAAATAAGAGAAGGGCGGAGGCTGTCAGTCAGTCTGCCGGCACGCACTACTCCGCACTTGTGTTAAACAAGCGCGTGCAAGCGACCATCACGCTCCGTCACCGCATCATCGCCGCAACGCAGCCGCAGCGCAGCCGTAAGGCATAGCACGCTCTGCGATTTTTATTCGCGCAAATTTTTTTCCGCTCATTCTGTGACCTATGGAAATGTATGAAGCTGCACGAATTGAGGAAAAAAAATCGCACTCAAATAGTACTAAAAAATTCGCGCGAATAAAAATCGCAGTGCGTGCTAAGCCTAACGTAGCCTGCTCGGGATGTCAACTCGACTGTGCTTAATTTGATTTATGAAACGACCTAGAACGATTGAAACTTTTGCAAGTTCAGCTGAATTGGCCACTAAGTTCACCGCTAAGCGATGGTCACCATCTAACGACCCTACTTCGGACAAAAATATGAATGTCTTCGCGAATTATGTATCTATTTGGGTTACTAAACCTAGTAGGTAGCTAGTATGAACATTATTAACATTACAAGACTGAAAGAAGAAATAGAAAGAAGAAAAGACTTCACAGCGCAGGACACGGAAACAGACAGACAAAGATGAAGATACTCGCAATGGATGTAGTACTGAGTGTCTGTCTCAGCCGGTGCAGCACGCTTTTGTATGAGGAGCGAGCTGTTGGAACCGAGCACTGTTGGGGCTGGAGCCGGCGCGCGGCTGCGCGACACTCGCATGTTGTGTCAACACGCCTCACGTGCACCACACTCACACACCGCACTCCACACACCAGCTCGCCACACAGAACAGAACAGCGTCGACCTAATCTTTAGTTAGTTTGATCTTCGTTTTGACAGACGATTTTGAGATTACTTTGTAAGTCTTGATCTGCCGTTTGCACTAAGATTTAGGGATGATCGAGAGCGAATTTACGATGTGTGTAGAGTTTAGTGGTTGCTGTACTACTGAAACAACTGACGTACACATGCATCGTCCAGATGGTCGGTCGCAGCATCCAGTGCTTGGCGGAGTGCGAGGACGCGCGCTGGGACACCGACAGGTGGTGGAGCCACACGCCGTCCGTAACGCACCGCGCGTTCACTAGCACTCGACGCTCACACACACACTGGCACGGCACTCGCGGCGCTTGGAACGAGTCGACTGCGGTCGTAGAGCAAGACACGCTACTCGGGTGCGCTCGGCGGCGGGCGAGCGGCGACTGGACGCGAGCGCGCGCGGGAACCCGCGCTGTGAGGGTCTCACACTTCCAGGTCGGGAGCCGAACTCACGATTGCTGAATAGGTGCACTAACTCTGACAGTTTACTCAGATATTATGAACTGATGTTGGACAACATGTGGTTGCCTATTGAAACTAAGAAAGCCAGATACAAGCAGATTGGAGCAAAATCCAGCCTTTTGAAAGAAAAATGCTCGCTGCCTGCATGTGTCGTAACCAGATCGTAGAATTAGTCAATATAATGCAGCTGGCCGTATTATATAATTTTCAACGTTTTACAAAAAAAAATACTGCTAGTAAAAATAATAGTCACGAAGTTTCCTGTCGTCACTACATTAAAATGCACTTTCTTTTTCAATCATCAAATTATTTTGTACTTTTTCACCAAATTTATAGGTTTAAAATTATATAGGTTTACCAACGCCCTATTTCTTCTACGTATTAACAACAACGTGTCCAACTTGTGTCAAAATGTCCACAACAGGTTATCAGCACCGCTAACAGTAAATAAAGTGACTATTTTAGGATCACACAAAGTTTGGCGTTTTCGTCAAACGTTCAAAATTCAATGATATTGTCGCTCACTTCATGAAAATACCAAACGATCTGACTACCACAAATACATTCTCTCCGACTAAACTGGATATGCCTCGGTTTAAAATTATTGCATACAAACGTGCAACCGTCTCGTCAGTTTACACCAAATCTTTAAAGTAGTCCTCCGGCTGCACGTGTAGATGTTAACACCCATCAAATCCCATCGTAACAAAATTAACTAAAAGTAACACATACATATTATAACCAAACAAAAGACAACTATTCTCAACCAGTCCTCAACTTCAAATACTTTATTCAGAAATCGGGGGTTCATGCACCATAAGTAAGGCATTAGAACAACTAATAAAATTGGAGTCGGCTCCTGTACTAGCGTGCACTCTTATCGACTGTAACGCCGAACTGCGGCGCGGGTTTCCGCGGCGTGCGAGGTGCGGGGCGGGGAAGGGGGGTGAGACGCGTGGGGCGCGGAGGGCAGGCGAGGTGTGTGACGTCACGCGAGATCGGCGCGCCGTGCGGCACTGCCCGGCGGAGCCTGCGCCTGCCGGCCGCAGCTACAACACCGTGCGTAACAAAAAATATGCCCTTCATATCGATTTCGACCTTAGAATCCTGCATTGCATTTTGCTGCTACAACTCGGTTATCCTAATGTCTAAATATCAGTGTGAATAGAAAACGCAAACTGACATCTTCTAGCAAGATCAGCCTTCTCAAAGATAGATCAACATCTAACCCGGGATAAATTGATTAGCAACTGTTTACATACGGTAGCAATCGCGGCTAAACGTCGTAGCATCCTTCACACACAACTAACCGTCGAAGCACCCATCAACTACGGCGTAGGACTTACGGCCAGCATCAAGTTTGGCGTAATACTCGCGGCCAACGTTACGTAGGACCCATCAACTACGGCGTAGCATCCGTGGCCTACCTGTCGTAGCACCTACCAACTACGGCGTAGCACTCGCTTCCAACCGTCAAAGCACCCATCAACTACGGCGTAGGACTTACGGCCAGCATCAAGTTTGGCGTAATACTCGCGGCCAACCTTACGTAGGACCCATTAACTACGGCGTAGCATCCGCGGCCTACCTGTCGTAGCACCTACCAACTACGGCGTAGCACTCGCTCCCAACCGTGGATGCATCCATCTACTACGGCGTAGGACTTACGGCCAGCATCAAGTTTGGCGTAATACTCGCGGCCAACGTTACGTAGGACCCATCAACTACGGCGTAGCATCCGTGGCCTACCTGTCGTAGCACCTACCAACTACGGCGTAGCACTCGCTTCCAACCGTCAAAGCACCCATCAACTACGGCGTAGGACTTACGGCCAGCATCAAGTTTGGCGTAATACTCGCGGCCAACCTTACGTAGGACCCATTAACTACGGCGTAGCATCCGCGGCCTACCTGTCGTAGCACCTACCAACTACAGCGTAGCACTCGCTCCCAACCGTGGATGCATCCATCAACTACGGCGTAGGACTTACGGCCAGCATCAAGTTTGGCGTAATACTCGCGGCCAACCTTACGTAGGACCCATCAACTACGGCGTAGCATCCGTGGCCTACCTGTCGTAGCACCTACCAACTACGGCGTAGCACTCGCTTCCAACCGTCAAAGCACCCATCAACTACGGCGTAGGACTTACGGCCAGCATCAAGTTTGGCGTAATACTCGCGGCCAACCTTACGTAGGACCCATTAACTACGGCGTAGCATCCGCGGCCTACCTGTCGTAGCACCTACCAACTACAGCGTAGCACTCGCTCCCAACCGTGGATGCATCCATCAACTACGGCGTAGGACTTACGGCCAGCATCAAGTTTGGCGTAATACTCGCGGCCAACCTTACGTAGGACCCATCAACTATGTTGCGCGATTTTATAAATTTCATTTTGATATTTTTACGGGAATAAATATAATGACCACCAAAAAAAACTTTGTGACGATAACCCCTAACCACCAAATCTAGTAATATACTGACAAAAATAGTAAATGATCACCAAATTTAGTAAATTGATCACCAAATTTTAATAGCAAATTATTGCGCTATTTAATGTTGTAAAATAGGTTAGGTTAGGTTAGAACTGTGACCAACCGCGCGCGAGCCGAGCGAGCAAAGCGAGCGGTGCCGCGGCAGCGGCCGGCGAGCGCTACTTCCAAGTTGCTCCCAGAAATTTTATAATCTTTTTGGTCATTGGTTTAATTTTGGTGATCATTTACTACTTTTGGTGATCATTTACTACTTTTGGGTTAACAATGATTTATTTGGAGTCATTTTGCCTAAACAGGATAGCGAGATGTTAAAACTTTGGTTATAATTTTACAATAAGATGCGGGTTTAATTTTGGTGATCATTTACTATTTTTGTCTGTTATATGTTACTATATCTGGTGGTAAGTTAAACATAAGCCTATTTTTACGAGTAGACTTAGGCAAAAACTGTTTTTGCGGTTGGGAAGGTAAAGATTCAACGGCGGGCAGGGGGGCAACATTTTTCTTAGAATTGAGCTAGCTCCAGCCGTTTCCAAGATATGGGACTTTTTAGTTTTTATGATTTAGTCGCCGGTTCGTTATTGGTGGCGGCTCGAGGTCGGTTCTAGACAAGTATCGGCTCGGGTCGTCCTGTGATGGAGGATTTTGTACGTCTGGCATTTAATAATAGTGGTATTCAAAGAAAACAACCTTATTTCCCTAAGAATACGGGTCACTTTTGCGTGGCAATTAAAAGTGGCCTTATGCCAGTGGTAATAAGGGTCACTCAGAATTTGGCGCCGGGTTTTCCAGTTCGGAGGTTCGGTTCCGCTTGACAAAGAAGTTTTTATTTTTTAATATAACGATCAAGTGATAATTATATTGAACTAGCTTCTGTCAGCGAATGTCAAAAATGATCCTAAGGGAACATATTCCCGGCATAAAAGGTATTCTATGTGCTATTCCAGGCTACAATCTATCTCTGTGCCAAATTTTATCCAGATCCGTCCAGCCGTTTGAGCGTGAAGAAGTAACAAACATACAAACACACTCACAGACTTTCGCCATTATAAGATTATTGATATAATTTAATTTTACCTAATTTTATATTTTTTTTACAATATAATGAACATTATATCTAATGTATATTTAAAATAATATTCAACTTTATTCAGTTACTATAATATTCAAAACCTATCGTTTAATATAATTTAGAAACGTCTACTTTGTTTTGTATATTTTAGCAAAACCTGATTAGATTTTAAACACCTGCTATTTTCATGCTAGCAAAAAAGCTTGTTATTAATTTGCTTTTATGCGGGTGGACGGATATTTTTATTTTTTCTCGTCGAATCTTTACCAAAACCGAATCGGGACACCCCGGATTCTCGTAGTCTTTTGGCTGCTATCCCAAGAGTGAATATAAAAACACGAGGCGCGAAGGCAGAGCAGCCCCCGCCCGCTGTTACAAAACATAGGCTCCCGTGCGAGCCGTAGCGGCCGAGGCGACCAGCAAGCCGAAGCTGCGGAGGTGAGCATAGGTGCCTATCCGTTGTTACGTAAGGGTTTCCCGCAGCGCCGGCGTCGATACAGAAGCAACTTTAGTGTTTTGAGGTTAGGTTACAATATTTTGTTTTTCTCAAGAACGATGCGTGACCTTAGAAAATTAGATCAGAGGAACGTTATATAAAAAGAGCATTATACAAATTGAAAATTATATTAAATGAACGTTATACTAAATGTTATTAGAGCAAATGAAGGTTATATCTAAACTTCTATACTATACTTTATACTAATATTATAAAGAGGAAAGATTTGTATTTTTGTATGTAACGATAAACTTAAAAACTACTGGACCGTTTTCAAAAATTTCACCGGCAATTTTCACCGTTAGAAAGCTACACTATCCCCGGGTGACGTAGGCTACTTTTTATCCCTGTATTCCCACGGGAACGGGAACTACGCGGGTGAAACCGCGAGGCGTCCGGTAGTGAAGTATAAAATTAGATCACATGAAATTAGGTTATTTGTTTTCATAGCATATAAAAATTATATCATGTGTAATAGATCACTAGATAGACAAAAGAGCTAGTACAAAGCGGTAGGTCAGTAGGATAGAAAAATACTCAAGAATAGATAATACTTACGTGTCGTTGGAAATTCAGCAATAACACACAGTTTGGACTTTGAACTATTATTTATTTACCATTTCACACTAAGTTACCATCAACTCCATACAATATATCCACTTAGGTCAACAGTACAATCTTCCAAGTATTATTATATTACTCTTTGCTTCCAAGCCCGCCCAGACTAGACTGACGAACTAACTCAACGCGCCTCGTGTCCGAACAATACCCTTCCAATCGACAACTGTCATTAGATGTGACGACATTTGACATTCGAATATTTTCTAGGATAATCAATTTAACAACTTTTAAGTACTATTTGATGTTAAAAATAAATAATTTAATTCTTAACAAATAAAAGATGTATTTATCAAAGAAAACCTAACTCTCGACCATCCTGACAACGTGTATGACTTCATACACGTATCCGGTGATAACCTAACACTCGGCCTGTTGAGTCAATCTTCAAAGTCTAAAGTCAAATCAATCAAATCATTTATTTATTTATGTACACACAAAACACTTTACAGAGGCACTTTAATGCACTTTAATGGCACTTTTGAATGTAAAAAGTTCAAAGTCACAAAAAAAAAGATTCTAGTGTCCATTCGCAAAAGTAGTTTGCTATGGAGAAGAATGGACAAGAAACTCCACACTTGCTCTTTTCTTTAAAACAAAAACTTCTTTTAAAATATTTTTTTTCAATATTAATTCATTAATTTTAAGTGAGTACCTTATGAATTATGATTCACCTAGAATAAAACTGCTGTTCTATGTACAGATATAAAGTATTTCAAGCAAAAACAGTTATATTGATTCATTTGATAAATACGAACATGATACTCACATATTTACAAAATCTGCATTTTATTCGCCTGTATAGAAACCAGTGACTTATTCGCATATATATATCAGTTTGCGACTTGCTCGCATATATACTTATAAAAATTAGGAAACAAATCTAATCAATTGTAACCTTTAAATTTGGCTACTTCATTACATTATACGTGAGTACTTTTAAAGCATGATTCATTAAGAACAACACGGCTGTACCACGCATAGGTACAAAGCATTAACAGTTAAATTTATCCATTTGATAAATAGGAACATGGTACTCATATACTTTCAAAATCTTTGATTTATTCGCATGTAGCCAAACTCGCGACTAATTCGCATATAGATTTACAAAAAATTGCAAACCAATCAAAACAATTCTAACAATTAAACTTGACATGTTCGTCTAATTATAGGTGAGTTCTTTCTGAAGCATGTTTCACGTAGAATAACACTGCTGTACAATGCAAAGGTACAAAGTGTTACAAGCAATAACAGTTAAATTTGTTTATTTGATAAATAATAATATGGCACTCACATACTCACAACATCTGAGATTTATTCGCCTGTAGGCAAAACCCGCGACTCATCATATAGACGAGCCCGCAACTTATTCACAAATTGATTAGTAGTACCATTTATTCTTCTGTAGGCAAGTCCACTACTTATTCGCACATAGACTTGCAAAAATTAACAAACAAACCATATCAATTCTGTCATTGATATTTGACCAAGTCATCTGTACGTGAGTACCCTCTGAAGTAAAATGCACCTGTTATACTATGTATAGGTATAAACTGTCACAAACAATAACATCTAAATTTAATCATTTGATAAATATGAACATGGTACTCACATACTTACAACATCTGCGATTTATTCGCCGGTAGACAAAACCACGACTTATTCGCATATAGAAAAACCCGCGACTTATTCGCATATTGCGATTTATTTACCTGTGGGCAAGTCCCGCGACTTATTCTAAAATTTATATGTACTGAGATATATTCGCCTGTAGGCAAACCCGCGACTTATTCGCATATAGCGATTTATTCGCCTGTAGGTAAACCCGCGACTTATTCTCAAATTTACATGTACTGCGATTTATTCCCCTGTAGACAAGGCAAACCTGCGACTTATTCGCATATAGACAAACCCGCGACTTATTCGCATATTGCAATTTATTCGCCTGTAGGCAAGTCCTGCGATTTATTCGCCTGTAGGCAAGTCCTGCGATTTATTCGCCTGTAGGTAAGCCCGCGACTTATTCGCAAATTTAATAATACTTCAATTTATACACCTGTAGGCAAACCCGCGACTTATTCGCATAAAGATATTTATTCGCCTGTAGGTAAGCCCACAATTTGTTCTCAAATTTAATAGTACTGCGATTTTATTCGCCTGAGGGCAAATCTTGCGATTTATTCGTCTATAGGCAAGCCCCGCGACTTAAACACAGACATAAAAAAAGCTTTTTACAAAAAAATACTACCGACTTCCAAATAAAAAGACTACAAAGTGAAAAATAACTTTATTTTTGGAAGTCGGTGTCTTTGGTAGGTACCATTTTTTTGCGTTATAGACACCGACTTCCAAAAATAAAGTTATTTTTCACTTTGTAGTCTTTTTATTTGGAAGTCGGTAGTATTTTTTTGTAAAAAGCTTTTTATTTTTCACTTTTTAGTTGTACAAGTTGTTTAGTAAGGTACCTATAACGCCAGAATAGATTACCCGAATATCATGAAACTAGAGTATTACCGGTGAAATGAGAGATCTGCGTACCCCTTTTGAGCGTACTGGCGTGATGTTATGTTATGAAATGGCGTAAACAATAAACAGACATGCGATTGCAGCAATTCCGAGAGATTTGCCGTAATTTATTGAAGAGTTCTGTTGTATATCTTCGAAGTTCTTCATCAGATCTTCACCAAATTAAAATGGGACCAATTTAGAAACATACTCTTTCAAATAAAAAAAGAATTTTCAAAATCAGTCCATAATTGACGGAGATATGCGTGAACATACACAAAAAAAAAAAACAAACATAATGTCGAACATAGAACCTCCTCCTTTTTGGTAAGTCGGTTAAAAAATTTGAAAACATACCAAATAATTTCCAACATTTAAATTTTACCACTTCGACCGCACTCTACCACTCTTCGAGTAAGACTTCATTCAGTATAGGGTTAATATCGCAATTCATACTAGTTCCATATAGGACTTCTACGGCGTTCTGCCAGCGGAGTATTAGTATTAAACCCTCCAAGGACACTAATACCGAAACATTGATTTAAACATTGCACTTTCAACGTTAATTCACTATCATCAAAACAAAACATATTGAGCTAAAAACTTTTTTGAAAAAAATACTACAGACTTCCAAGTAAGAAAACTAGAAAGTGAAAAATAACTTTATTTTTGGAAGTCGGTGTCTGTGGTAGGTACCAAATTTTTAAGTTATGGACACCGACTTCCAAAAATAAAGTTATTTTTCACTTTCTAGTTTTCTTACTTGGAAGTCGGTAGTATTTTTTTCAAAAAAGTTTTTTATTTTTCACATTTTAGGGTTCCGTACCCAAAGGGTAAAAACGGGACCCTATTACTTTAACTCCGCGGTCCGTCTGTCTGTCTGTCACCAGGCTGTATCTCATGAACCGTGATAGTTAGACAGTTGAAATTTTCACAGATGGTGTATTTCAATTGCCGCTATGAGAAATACTAAAAACAGAATAAAATATTTTTTATGTGGGGCTCCCATACAACAAACGTACGTCACACATGATTTTTTTGCCGTTACTTGCGGTAATGGTACGGAACCCTTCGTGCGCGAGTCCGACTCGCACTTGGCCGGTTTTTAGTTGTACCTACCTAATAGGGAAGTAGTTAAGTAAGTACCTATAACGACAGAATAAATTACCCGAATAACATGAAACTTGAATATAACCGGTTAAATGAGAGACCTGCATACCCCTTTCGAGTGTACTAGCGTGATGTTATGTTACGAAATGGTATAAACAATAAACAGACATGCGATTGCAGCAATTTCGAGAGATTTGCCTTTATTTATTGAAGAGTTCTGTTGTATATCTCCGAAGTTCTTCATCAGATCTTCACCAAACCTTTTTCTTTTGGCACCTAACAGCCACAAGAGCAAAACACGCCACCGAGAAAAGTCCACTCAAGAAGCCCTGTTACAAGACAACTATTGTCAATAGTTAGTCCGTTTAGAGTTAACGACCCCAATAGGAAAACCAGTCGAACACCAAACTCAAAGGTTTTTAATTAAGGGCACTACATTCACAGAAACACGGCTAGCGATTACGTCCAAACCCAAAAAAGCTAAATTCCAAGTAAGTCAATAGACGACATACCAGAATTTAAATGATATCTACTTAATGGATCACATTTAGAACCCTGTAGCTCCTCACGTGTCATCTATCCAGAAAAGTCATTATAATAAGAAATATTCAAACTGAAAAGATTCATCCGACATATCCCAGCGCTACTGGGGCGAAGGACAGGCTTAACGTTTGGTCTAATGGAGCAGACTCTTAAAACATTGTTTCTAAATCGGCATATTAGAGTCCAATATTTTAAAGTGGACGCTTATGGATTTATAAAACAATGATTGAAATGCACAGTACTAATGAAAGTAATTAGTTGACAAAATACCAGAATTCAAATGACTCACATTTAAAGCTCTCTAGCTCCTCAAGTACCCATATTCCATGAAATATCCCCCCGAAGAGATCCATATAACGACACATATCATATCGCTACTGGAATGCGACAAAATTGTCTATTGCCCTTTGCAAGGACTGTACTATTAAGACCCATCATGCTTCTATGGAGCAAAATATTAAGAAAAAGTTGAGCCGAAATCAGTAATCATCCTGTTGTACAAAAGGTAATCCAATGGATATTGGGCATTATCAATAAAGAAGCCATATCAGCAAAATCTCATCAAAAATGAAGTTACGACAAAATAAATCACACATCTAAGCAAACAGATCTCCCTCAGCAAAGCTAGAAATATGGAACAAGTCTATAGAAAATTAGAGTAGTGGAGTCGGTAAAAGATTAACGATCTCTTAGCTATGAACATCCAGGCTGCTGCTGTAGTAGCTTCTTGTTGTGATGTCCTGGATTGATATGCCTTGGGCTCCGACGTCCTGAACTGCGTCATCTTGGGCTGTGGCGTCCTGTACTGCGTCACCTTGGGCCGTGACGTCCTGGACTGGTGCGCCTTGGGTGGCACCTCACGAGGCATGATATACATACAACAAATAGAAATGGTTTAAGAATAACTAAAGTACACAAAATAAATTTGAAAATTTATGCAGGGTATTTTGAAAATATCTCTGAAACGGTGCGTCGTTATAATACCCCGCTTAAGGGACAACATACTGAGCCACAATATTTTTTTTTTTTTCTACCCTCATATTTTTAAAATACATTAAATATAGTTTTAATAAGACATTTAAAACTGCAATTTAATAAAATCGTAATCAAAAGCACTTGATTTCGTAATAGGCGCGTACATCCCACTTCTGAAATATAATAGATCACTAGATAGACAAAAGAGCTAGTACAAAGCGGTAGGTCAGTAGGATAGAAAAATACTCAAGAATAGATAATACTTACGTGTCGTTGGAAATTCAGCAATAACACACAGTTTGGACTTTGAACTATTATTTATTTACCATTTCACACTAAGTTACCATCAACTCCATACAATATATCCACTTAGGTCAACAGTACAATCTTCCAAGTATTATTATATTACTGTTTGCTTCCAAGCCCGCCCAGACTAGACTGACGAACTGACTCAACGCGCCTCGTGTCCGAACAATACCCTTCTCTATCTCTTTTGCGTTGCTGTCTGCACTAGATTTATTCCCCAGTGAAGAAGATCTAGGTCTTTGATTAAAGAGGCTTGGGTGAAACGCCTGCTGAACAAAATTTCTTTTAATCTTGCCAGTAGCATTTTCTGTCACAGGGACCTGGTCGTCCACCCCTGTGCAACTCATTGTATTATTTTTTTTTTTAATTTTTACAATGGCAACTCTGTTCCGAATGTCAAATGCCATGTCGACATCTGACATTGGAAATATTAAAAAAAGTTAATTAAAAAAATCAAAATACCCGACTGCTTAAAAAGCGAACTAAAAAGACGTAAACAAGAAGAAAATCATGCTGTGCAGTCGGAGGATACATATTCGCGAGCTGGCTGACCAAAACCTGATGTATCCTCCGACTGCACAGCATGATTTTCTTCTTGTTTACGTCTTTTTAGTTCGCTTTTTAAGCAGTCGGGTATTTTGATTTTTTTAATTAACTTTTTTATTTATAACTTTTTAGTTAACATTTTTTTCGAATTAGGTACATTTAAATATATAAGTGTTATATATTTTTGAAATCGCCTCTAAAAACCCTTTATTTTGATACCCCACACGATGGGTTTGGAAGAAAAAATAAAATTGGCCCCCCACAATATGGCGCCCAAAAGCCGCCATTTTTCTATTTTCCAATTTTAATGTAGCCTATGACACTCGCAAGGTTAAGACGAATCGATTAACGTATGAATCATCAAAATCGGTCAACGCGTTTGATCTCTGGAACGCCACATAGGAACAAACATACATACATACATACATACATACCTACATACATACATACATACATAGACTGATAAACACATTACCCTCCTTCGGCAGTCGGGTAAAAAAATTGCGGGTGGATGGAGAAAAAGATAAAATGATAGTGTCACTATTAAATTGTAATCACTGTTTTAGTTATGAATCACTGATTGCAGTTATCACTTTATAAGTTTCACTTTTGTAATGTTTCTAAACACAAAATCGCTGTTTAATGCACGAGATCACTTTTATTTTCGGACAGTATGACTATGCGTGTTGACAGTTCAGTTGACAAAGGCGAAGAAAAAAAAAAAAAAAATGTTAACTTTATTTCAAGTGATATTATACTATCTTACCATACATAACACACCCCGAATTAAGTGCGAATGTCTATTTTATCTTTATCTAATAAGGAGCTTTTATAATCGCCATGCGTATGGCAGTCCCATCATACCCTAAACATACACTAGGTAAATACTATAGATCAGATTTGGGCCATGAACTTGAACAGATTCTTTGCACAATCACCATTTGGTTAAGACATAAGTCTATGGAACATGCCTTTTTTTATTCGGCGAAGAAAACGCCTAACGCATACCGCCGTCCGGGGAGACGAAGTGGTTATGTGGGGCTTGCTCTCATTAAAGCGCCGCGTATGCACCTACTTTAGCCTCTTTGACCGGAGGCGCATCGAGCTAAATGTTGTAAAGAACTTTTGCTGTCTGTACAAATAACAATACTATTATGTTGACTAGTGAAACAATAAGACAGCGCTTCAGAGATCGCAATAAGTTCCAACGTCAAAACGGTCACATTCTTATCTATTTTAAAACAATTAATTTCACAACCTATAGGTAGCCTAGGTACATAAACTCTGCGGCAATTCTGGGTGAATTCACAGGGAGTGCATTGTTTAAAATTTGTTATAGTCAAATTTATTATGTGAACTAGTTAACATAAAATTAGTTTAGATACTGTTATGTAATAATGTATAGATGAGGTTTACTGTAGTTACAGATGTGAAGTAACTTAGATTAAGCGCACTTATTGTAATGGGTGTTATCCTGTAAAGATTTATGTGATAAGGTTTAAATAAAAATTTATTCGTAATTTTTTTTTTTAAATTTTTTTGATACCCGTATCATGGCAGTGCACTAAAAATAACTAGTCCAACATCTTGGGCCTTCCGCCATATTGGATTTAGAATGACGTCACTTATCTAACCATGCATTGTCATCCAAACTTAAAGTGTTTGCAAAATTTCATCTTAATCGGTGCTTTAAAATTCAGTTGCAAGATTTGACTCGAACACACTTACATACATTGCATGTTAATTTAAAGCTCTTCGAACCATCTGTAAATATACTAAACCAATCATTGTATTTAAATTGTAACTCTCTCATAACTTCCAATTTTAAAAAGTGCTTTCATAAGACTGTTTAAGAAATTTGTCTCCATCTAAAGCCCACATTATTGCTTCTTGTATATTAAAGTTGGTCATCCACGTCCTCAGAGTGAACATTAGCAATGGATATGAAAATAATATTTTTAGCGACCAGAAAGGAAAAACAAATTAAAAAAAACAATTCAAACAAACTAAAGCGAATTTATTTCAGAATAGACTTAATTTTAACAATAGTTCAATTAATCATTAAAATTCGTGCAATCACAAACAACCGTTAATATTCAAAACACGGAACAATAAAACAAAAACAAAAATAGCAAAATATGGAACGAACTTACTGCAAGTAGCTTAGGTACCGACAACCTTACCGTGCGACGACTCAGGAGCAAACCATATAATATAATGTACTCTGTGGGAGCAAATGACCGATCCTCGCTCGAGCGCACGCTTTTATATTAATCGGTAGGTACCACCACTACCAACAATAAGTTCTGCTTATACGGCCTCTCCTGATCTTGCACCGCCCTCGGCTGCACCTTGGACATATTCTTCAGAAGCACCAGCAGGTACGGCGAGAGTTTGATCGCCGTTTTCGTCCGACTTGGTCCCGTCCGTTGTCCGAGCACCAGTAGGACCAGTAGGACCAGCAGATCCACCTGAAGGCTCGCCCACATCGTCAGAGTCGTCGTCATTGCAATCTGTATGAGAAACAAGTGGTTAATTATACACCTTTGCCTATTCTGTTATTCATCACGCATACAAGGCACTCATACAAAGATACACTTTCACGACCAAGATTAAAACACTTCACTTTCAGAAGTATGCATACATCATCATACATCAAATCTCAGTCATACTCATACTTTAACTTGTACAAGTTCACCAGGACTGCGCCTGCCAGGCTTCCAGGACAGCACCCGATGCATGCTCAGAGAACACGACTTCCGGGACAGCGCCCGATGCATGTTCATAGAACACGGCTACCGGGACAGCACCCGATGCATGCTCAGAGAACACGACTTCCGGGACAGCGCCCGATGCATGTTCATAGAACACGGCTACCGGGACAGCACCCGATGCATGCTCAGAGAACACGACTTCCGGGACAGCGCCCGATGCATGCTCAGAGAACACGACTTCCGGGACAGCGCCCGATGCATGTTCATAGAACATGGCTACCGGGACAGCACCCGATGCATGTTCATAGAACACGGCTACCGGGACAGCACCCGATGCATGCTCAGAGAACACGACTTCCGGGACAGCGCCCGATGCATGTTCATAGAACACGACTTCCGGGACAGCGCCCGATGCATGTTCATAGAACACGACTTCCGCGACAGCGCCCGATGCATGTTCATAGAACATGGCTACCGGGACAGCACCCGATGCATGTTCATAGAACACGACTTCCGCGACAGCGCCCGATGCATGTTCATAGAACATGGCTACCGGGACAGCACCCGATGCATGTTCATAGAACATGGCTACCGGGACAGCACCCGATGCATGCTCAGAGAACACGACTTCCGGGACAGCGCCCGATGCATGTTCATAGAACACGGCTTCCGGGACAGCGCCCGATGCATGTTCATAAAACACGGCTACCGAGACAGCACCCGATGCATGCTCAGAGAACACGTCTTCCGGGACAGCGCCCGATGCATGTTCATAGAACACGGCTACCGGGACAGCACCCGATGCATGTTCATAGAACACGGCTTCCGGGACAGCACCCGCTGCGCATACACAGTAAGCGTCTTCCAAAACTAGGCACTCAAGGACGCCAGCCCTGGGAGCGCACTGAATCTGAGCTGCATCAGCCACCAGTTCCAACCAGTAAGGCCAGCACATGCCTCACATTCAAACGCACGCATACACAAAACACGTGCTACTGGAACATAAAAATAAATTATAACGGTTCAGTTAAAACTTACTTTCAAAATATGCAGCACAACTCTCAGGACACCACTCACCTTTCCAGGGTACCATGTACTGAGCTGCGGGCTGAGTTGTCTTGCCTCTAGCTCCACTTAACAACTTCAGCTCATAACGATCACTTGGTAACACTTTAGTCACGCGGTATGGACCCCTCATGCCAGGGTCCAGCTTCCCAACAGACTGAGAATACTTTATTACGAACACCTAATCGCTAACCTGAAAATCTCTTGGCGGGTGTCTTTGACGATTTACCCGAACGTCTTGGCCCTCTTGATTTTTGTCAAGAGATCCCTTAGCGGCGCTCCTGCTGAGTTCCCTCATGGCTTCTCTGTTTGGACTGGAGTTTTCAGCTCCAATGTCACGGATCAGTGCATGAATCAAAGGAGTGGTCGCGTTAGTACCGATCAACAGGTACAAATCTGAATACTGAGTGGTTTTCTGCTTTGTAATATTTAAAACTAACTGAATTTTACATAAACTATCAGACCAAGTGCAATTTTTGTTACTACTCTCGACACGAATCATATTCTTACACGGACCGTTCTTACATAACGCTCGACTTGCAAATTGAAGTGATGCATTTCGGGCGCTATGTAATGGATTTCACAACCCATTTCAGATACCTAACTGGTAAAAGCTGACGCTTCAAACATGCGACCACGGTCACAAACTATCTGTTTGGGTGTCCCAAACAAAGATACGGCGCTTTTGAAAACTCGTTTCAATTCGCTTGCATCCTGTCTGTACATAGGATAGAGTAAACAAAACTTGGTAAAAGAATCTACCAAAACAAGTACAAACTTGTACCCGTTGGACTCCGGCAAAGGACCTAATGCATCAACATGAACCGTGTTGAAAGGAATGTCTGATTTTTCCTATGACATAATAGGCTGACGAGGAGCTCTTGGAACACGTTTCTTGGAAATGCAAATTAGGCAATGGGAAGTATACTTCCTAACAAATTGTTTCAGGCCAGGAAACCAGAAATGTTTTAAAATAAGGTCATAAGCTTTATCAGCCCTGATGTGCTCGGGCTCGTCGTGATAAACGCGTAATAAACTGAGCTTACCACGCTCCCCACTCCGGTCGCCCCACAAGTATGCAGCCTATATTTATTATACATTACATCTGCCTTTTACAAAATTAGAAAAATAATAAATAAATTCTTAATACAATTAAATGCAATCATTCAACATAATCAAAATACTGTTACTTTTATACCTATATAAAACTCAGGACTAATTCTTTATATCACTACTGATTCAGCTTACAGTTACTAATTCATAATTATTATATTTTTACTTTTACATATTAAATAATCACTCATCATTAATATGAATGGGCGCTTATTAATTTTTAACAAGACCACTGTCATCAGTGATATCAGTATTATTGTCATTTTCACAGACGTCTGTCCTTCACTCGCTTGAGGTGTACGATATTTCTACGTAATCGTTGTCCACTGCTATCATTTTGAACTTCTACATCATTGCCTTCCTTATTGATGACTGTGTGGTGTATCATTAAATGTGGTAGACAACTTATTCTCCTTCGTCATATTCTTCACATTTACTTTCTCTCCAACGTCAACACTACATTCCGCTGCATGTCTTTTTCTGTCCTCATAATCCTTCCCTTTGGCTTTCATTTCTGTATCCCTATCTTTTGTTTCGAGATCTAAATCTGCAAATTCAACATCGACAACGGAAGGCAACTTATCCCTAAATTGACGCCTAAAAAAGAGTTCTGCAGAGGATTTACCTGTAACGGAATGAGGTGTGCTGTTATACATGGTTAGATATTTAAGCAAATCTTCTTGCCAATTAGACTTTAAGCTTTGGCTAATTCGTAATCTTTTTAGGATGTCGCGGTTTTGTCTCTCAACCTCGCCATTTTGCTGAGGCCAGTAGGGGATGCTATGAAACAACCGTATGCCAAATTCATTGCAAAAATTTCCGAATTCGGCACTGGTGAACTGTCGACTATTGTCTGCAGTAATGCTTACTGGTGCTCCTAGCCTGGAAAATATCTCTTTAAGAAATATTATAGTGTGCGCAGATTCAATCATTATTGAAATTTTTACTTCTTTATACCGACTAAAATAATCTATAATTACCAAAAGAGAATGCCCGCTAGGCAACGGTCCAAGATAATCAATGGCTACGTCAATCCAGGGTTGAACTGGAAGTGCCCGTCTGCGCATAGGGTTAGGAGGATTTGGAGCGGAAACCAGAGTACAACCTTTACAAGCTCTTACATAATGCTCCGCGTCACTGTTGATTTTGGGCCACCACACCTTGGAACGTAGTCGCGTTTTCATCGCTACAATTCCTGGGTGTCCTTCATGGGCAGCTGCTAAAACTTTTGCCCTCAAACTAGAAGGAATTACAATTTTATTGCAACGTAAAAGTAAATTGTCTTGGAAACAAAGTTCATGTTCGAAGATTTTGTAAGTGTTTATACTCTGGTCCCAGCTATTGCTGTAAATACCGTTCTTAACCAACTTAAGTTTATGGTCTCCTTCACAAACTTTCTTCAATTCGGATAGGGTGATTGCCATAGGAAGAGACTGATCGATTACTAAATTCAAATAATTATCGTCATCGAACGGAACTGGTGAACAGTCAATAGAACATAACCGTGAAAGTGAATCTGCAATGTTTTTCTTGCCCGGACTGTATACGATTTTGAAGTTATATGACTGTAGGCGTAAAACCCAACGCTCGATTATCGCACACGGTTTAGATTTGATCCCAAATATTACTTCAAGTGGCTTGTGGTCACTGGCAAGTTCGAAAGTATCTTTTCCAAACAAATACATGTCAAAATGCTCCACGGCCCAAACTAAAGCAAAGGCCTCTTTCTCGGTCTGACAATATCGCTTTTCGCGATCAGTGAGACTCTTATTACCGTAAGCAATTATTCGCGGCCCACTTATGCCATGTTGAACAAGTACTGCCCCCAATCCAACTGGACTAGCATCAGCGAAGACTTGAGTCCTATCCTGCGGATCATAGTAAGCGAAGGTTTTAATTTGTGTCATCGCTCGTTTTAACCCGTCAAATGCTTGAGTTTGTTTAGCATGCACCTTCAAAGTTCGCGTAATGGCTCGGTCCATGTTGCTAGGTTAGGGATCCATTTACCTACATAGTTTACCAGCCCAAGAAAACTTTGTACTTCCTCTACGACAGTGGGTTCTCGAAATGATTCGATTGTTTTTACATATTTATCTAGAGGTTTAACACCATTACAAGACAATTGATGTCCGAGAAATTCGATTAACCCCAAAGGCACATTTGGCTTCATTGAGCAAGACATGGTTATCTTTTAAAACTTGCATAACCTTTTTGAGTCTTGCCGCATGTTCAGTCTCGTTGCTCCCGTATATTACAATATCGTCGATGAAATTGACTACCCCTTCACAAGGCAAAAGTACTCTTTCTAAGTTTTTTTGAAAACATTCAGGAGCGCACGAGATGCCAAACATAAGACGTTTGTACCTAAACAGCCCTTGGCTAAAAATGAATGTTGTAATGTGCCTACTATCCTCGCTAAGTTCTAGCTGGTGGAAAGAATTTTTTAAATCCAGCTTAGAGAACATTTTGGCGTTTCTAAACTTGGGAATCAGTTGTTCCATAGTAGGCAAAGGATGTTTCTCTCTGATAATGGCCCGGTTGGCTTGCCTCATGTCTACACAAATTCTGACGTCTCCATCCCCCTTGAGTACAAGTACCAAAGGAGAAATCCAATCAGACGGTCCATTAACAGGCTCTATAATATCTAAATCAACGAGATCTTTCATTTTTCTATTAATTTTAGACTCTAAGGGTATGGGGACTCTTCGACAAGGCTGAGAGACCGGTTTGATAGACGTATCAATAGGGATGTGAATTTGAACATCTTTGAATTTAGGGAACATACCATCCACTGTATTAACGCCTAATCCTACTTTTAGGACTCCAAGTTTCGTGGCGGTGTCTTTCCCGAGTAAATTCCTGGTGCCGTCTTTTACAAAATAAAATGTCACTTTTACACTTCGAAACCCGTTGCCAACCATTATAGAAGAAAAGACCCGAGAACAGTTAAAGGGTTTCGACTCCCGTAAGCCATAAATTTCGTGTTTGGATTTTTTACTTGATTCTCAACACGAACACCATTCTTTTTAAGCATCTGCCAAGTTATTTCGTTAATGATATTGCATTTGCTGCCAGAATCTATGAGCATGTTAATTACTACGTGTCCTAAGGTACATGTGATGGTGTCGTCACCATCAAGATGAAATATGTAATCCACCTCTTCAGGCTCAGATTTTTTTCCAGCATGTTGTAAAATTAAAATCCAGGTGCAATTTTGGGATAGCCATATATTCATGTAAACATAAAAAGTCCGAGTGGTAATAATAAAATACTTATAAAAATTAGGTAAATGCTTTACAGCTGAACACTTGGTACGATCTCATGCTGAAGTCATAAAGATGACATCAGCAGACACAATGAATTCTGACAGTGCTGTTGATTGACAATAAATGCTGAACATAAAGTATTATGTTCAGCCAGTACTTGAAAGAGTTTGTTATTCAAACCTCATCCCAACACACCCCCTCAATCAATTGCACTGTCTCTAAGAACCCTTACATCTTCACAAACCACTTGCATAAAATAAACGTCAACATATTACACTCATTAACATTAATTTTAGTTCCCATTCCAACAATATTCTAAAACATTTCAACAACCCACATATGTCTTACTTAAATTATTTGAACATTAATCTAACATCAGTATTAATAAAAACTAAACATTATATTTAATTAAGCTACCACTCGAAACAACAACAACCAATATTTAATATCTTAAAAAATCTTCCTAACTAAAACATCTCTTTAATATTCTATAAGTCCTACTCAACTACATCATTACCTACTCAACTTTATCATCATCTACTCAACTTCATCATTACAAAACTCCATCTCAACTTCATCATTACAAATCTCCATCTCAACTTCATCATTACAAAACTCCACCTCAACTTCATCATTACAAATCTCCATCTCAACTTCATCATTATACAATACTCCTACCCAACTTCATCATCATAAAAAACTCATACCCAACTTCATCATCATACAAAACTCCTACCCAACTTCATTATCACAAATATTATATTCTATAACTCCTACTCGAACTCATCATCACAAATATTATATTCTATAACTCTTTCTCTACTCATCATATTCTCCTTCTCGACTCATCATATTCTCCCTCTCAACTCATCATATTCTCCCACTCGACTCATCATATTTTCCTCCATAACATTATTATCAATTCAATAACCAAACAAAGGAAAATAAATAACTAACAAGTAAAACCTTATACAACAATAAAATTCAGATATAGAAAACTTATGGTTCCCATATACTTCAATAATATAAAATTTAATAAAATTTATGCTTGGTTGAGTTTATTGTTGACTAATAAATAATGATCCATTTACTGTTTACATCACACCCCCTTAAATGGATCATAATTTCTTTTTTTTTTAACCATCCTTAATTCTTTCAAAATTCTGTTAATAACAGGAAAAATTTAACTCAACCAACCCTTTTATTGATATCCAGACCCCTTAAGTTTACATTACAACTTTATCATCGAAAAAATACACACCTTATCAAAACTTACATGTTATATAATAACCCAAACCCACATATTGATCGATAAAACACTCATTAATACACTTTAACGCACTTATACACTGATTTTATCACCAAGAGACATTTTTTTTTTCCTGACATCTTTCAAACTTTCACTTGTTTCGCCTTCATTTCTTCCAATATTATTTCATCATTCTTTCCAATTAGTTAAGACTGTAGCATATGAAATCTGTAGCCCCCTAAGCTATATTATTAATTTAAGCATCAGTGAAGGTATATTTCCGAGTGCGCTAAAAAAATCGATTGTAAAACCACTATTTAAGAAACAGGATAGGGAGCTAACGGAATTTTATAGGCCAATATCATTAATACCAATAATGTCAAAAATTATCGAAAAATATATTTACAGAGAACTAAATAACTACTTTGAAAAAAATCATATTCTTTGTGATGAACAGAAAGGATTTAGGGAGAAAAGAACTATTAACTTGGCCATATACGACTTCTTGCATACTGTTATGACAAACATGGATAAAAATACACCAGTCTGTGCCATTTTCTGCGACATGACACAGGCATTTGATTATGTCCAACATAATATATTACTAAATAAACTTTATGCATATGGTATAAGAGGAAACATATTTAATCTTATTCAATCATACCTACATGACAGAAAACAAGTAACCCAAATTAATAGAATAAATAGTGTGCGTCAGAATGGCTGGTCGTCTGTATCGGTTCGCGTCAGACTGGTGACCATAAATTGCTACCTATTTGCTACTTTTTACTACCTATAGTCAAATAATTGCTACCTAACCTTGAAACAAAATAAAGGGACTTCAAAATGACCAGCCATTCTGATATCAGGATAGCTGGTCTACTCTCCGTTCATGTAAACTATTCAAATTCGTGTTATTATTTTTACTTGAGTAATTGCTACCCAATTGCTACCTTCACGTCTTTCAATGTCCACCTTGTAGCTTTATCAAGTAAAAAGTTATGATCATATTGAAATTTTTACAGGTTATGGATTACGGTTAATGGAATAAAACAATTTAAAACGATTATAAATTGTTTCTTTTCATAGGAATACATCTACCCATTACGTTAAATAAACAAATAAACTAAGGTTCTAGATGCAAAAATAACAAGGACAACATTGATGTTTCTAAAGCTCTGTAACTTTTCTGAAGTCTTTATTGCAAAACATTGCTGTAGACGGCTTGTAAAGACCCAACTGCAGCCCGATCAAAGCTAAAGAGTCCGCTCAGTTGACCTCATTTGGGATTGGGGTGGTTTTTATCCAAGATTCGAGCCATTTTATTTTACTATCCATTGAAAGACTTTCAGAGATCATTTGCGTCATAGGGATACTACAACTTCTTTTTTGGTCTTATTATTCAACTAGCTATCCCTCGCGGCTTCGCTCCCATCAAATGGCTACCTACCTATCTACCCTACCTACCTACCCCACCTACCCTACCTACCCATCTACCCTACCTACCTACCCTACCTATCCTACCTACCCTGCCTACCCTACCTACCCTACCCTACCTACCTACCAACTGTTTATTTATTTTTTGTTGTCAGACCTTTTATTTATTTATTTCATACTTTAAGCCTGATGAAGGATGTGTTCAAGGTTCTGGATTGGAAGGTACTTGGCATCAACGTAAATGGCGAGTACATCACTCACCTTCGGTTTACCGACGACATAGTGGTCATGGCTGAGACCATCAGTAAAATGCTCGATGACCTCAGTAGAGCTTCCGAAAGAGTGGGTCTTAAAATTAACCTGGACAAAACCAAGGTCATGGTGAATGCCCATGTAACAACCACTCCTATCAAGATTGACCCTACACTCGAAGTTGTAGACGATTACGTCTACCTGGGACAAACGGTCCAGTTGGGTAGGTCCAACTTCGAGAAAGAGGTCAACCGTCGAATCCGACTCGGCTGGGCGGCGTTCGGGAAGTTGCGTGGTATCTTCTCGTCCAATTTACCGCAATGTCTCAAGACAAAAGTCTATGACCAGTGTGTGTTGCCAGTGACCACCTATGGGACTGAGACGTGGTCGCTCACAATGGCCCTTATCAGAAAGTTTAAAGTCACCCAAAGGGCAATGGAGAGGGCTATGCTCGGCATTTCCTTGCGTGATCGATTTATCGCTAAAGTTCGCTTTCATCGTAATGTAGAAATTATTTATTAAAATAATACTTTCACAAAAAAAGTTACATGAAATATAGTGTTAATCTAGGCATTATAACGAACTTTGTATCGATGGTCATTAAAATAAAACACCTCACCAACTATTCAAATAAATTTTTCGTTTGTCCGTTACGATTATATTTTTTCGCATCTATTGAGCACAGCACAGTCTTGTGATAGTTATAAATATTTACCTGTTTACGTAACATTTAAGTAGTGTTTAGTGTTTATTTTTGTGTGATAAATTAAATAAACAATGAAAAGAGGAAGAAAGTTTGTTGTTCCTTTAAAGGAACAGAAAAGTGTGCTATCACGTTACAAAAAGTATTTCGATGACGAGAACAATATTCCTTCACCGAACGATCAATTATTTAAAGAAATTACATGTGCCCTATCAAATAGAATTTCGGAAAAAGCAATTTACTTGTCTGTAAAAAAAAACTTTCGGTATTTTTTTGATGTTTCTGATTCTAGTGAAAGTGAAATGCAACAACAGATACCGTCAATTACACCTGAAGAGAAAGATAACTGTAAGACTTCTTTTGACATTGATTTCATGATAGATGTATACAAATGGGAAAAAATCCAACCTATACAAAAGTGTGTCAAACTTAACCAGGGTGCAAGATCTTTAATAAGATCTAAAAGAGTACTGCCAAAACACCAATGGGCTCACTTAATACGCGAAGAATTGTGGAAGCTTTTAAAAAAACCATGTCTTTGGGTATTTAAACAGTACTCTGTTGAGAATGATATAAAAATAACATGCAGCGGATCCTGCAAACAATGTCAAGCAAAAATAAAGGTTACAATAAATTGGCCTGTAGATAAAATTGCTCATTGTAAATGTGTCGTAAGCTGTTATGATGATAAATTCGTTCACCAGCCAAACAAAAAAATTAAACTTTCGCCTCTTAAACGTTCTGAGTTGTCTACCGATCTTAAACATGAATCTGCGATTGCATACCGCAATGAAATGGCTAATCAAATGATGATGTCGGGTGAAACCGAACCCCCACATTTACCAACTGTAGGTTGTCTTCGTCAGATTAAATGTGAAGAAAAAAGAAGCTCCTACTATGACCCTAATCAAATTCTGTCGCTATGGATGATGACTCAAATACCTCCATACAAGGAAGTAATCAAACATATCTCATTATATCCATTTTATATTTATTATTGGGATCCAATCCAAGAAGCTTATTGCAAAGAATTCAGGAAAATAAACAAATTAATTTTTAGCATAGATGCTACCGGAAGTATCTTTAAAGAATTTGGGCCATCGCACAAGCTTATATTTACCAAACATTTATTATTTTATGTATGTGTTATGAAGACCAAAGAAAATGAAAGTAGTATCCCTGTCACCCAAATGATCTCTGAAAATCAATCGATGGATACTATTTATAAATGGCTCGAATCATGGAGTAAATCTAACCCAATCCCAAATGAGGTTAACCTAGATGACTCTTCAGCTTTGATTGGGGCTGCCGTTAGGGCCTTTACAAAGCATGAGTCTACAGCAAAGTACGTAGAAGATGCGTACAAAAAATTAGAAGAAGGGCAAAAACTTCCGAATTCATGCTACATACGTATTGATACAAGTCATTTCGTGAAAATTCTTTTCAACTTAACTTGCTTAAAACACGTTGATAGCAGAGTGAAGTTTTTTTATCTTAAATGCTTAATGGAGTTGAAAAAGTGTGATGATTATGAGGAAGCGAAAAGCATCTTATCTGATATGATAATTGTAATATTAAGTGAACGTGATGGCTTGAACAAAAATGGTGTTCCTACTCGATGTGAAGAGGCCAAAAACAGGTTAAAAAAGTTGACTCTTTTGCAAACAAAAGACACAGAAATAGAAATTGAAGATAAAGATAAATTAAATGATGAAGTAGGTCAATCTATATTCAATGATATTTTAGGAAACAACGCTATTAAATCGAATGAATCAAAACTCATGTTTCCAACCTGGTTCAATAATAAAGTTGAATCAGAAAAATTAATAGCAACTCTCAGTGACGATTCTGATATGGGTGAACATGAGAACTTATATTATTTTCCTGCTTTGATTGTTACTTTATCACGTTTAATGGTTCAATTTCCTTTGTGGTCAAATGTCATGAAGAAACTTTATGATTCTGATATTATTAATCCGACATCTTCTAACATTGAATCTTATTTCAAAAATATCAAGAGGCTTTTAACACAAATTAATACAAAATCTAATAGACTACGAACAGATGAATTTGTAATGAAACATCTTGAATTTTTGAAAGGAGAACTAAAGGTTGCAATGAGTAATCTGCCTCACAAGAAAAAAATAAAGAGACCTTTTCCAAAAGATTCCAACAAAAATAGTAAAATAACACAAAAAAAAAATTGTAAATCTTCTCATGATTTTACTGATGATTCCATTTTTACAGAATTACCTTCATATATAGAAAACTGGAAGGGAAAAGGTCTACATAAAAGGAAAGTTAAAAAAACAAATGTAAGCAGAAAGGTTTTATTGTTATCGAATGGAAGTAGATTACAAATTGGTAATGCTAGAATCATAATAAAATATACTTGCGCTATAGATTCTATAGCTCAATCTTTGGCTATTGCATATATCGATGGGTATAGTGTAAATCGTATAATTCGAAATAGTGAGCACATATTTTGCCGATTCATTAGAAGTATTTCAGATAACAAAAACACGGAAGAAGTATATAGACTTCGATCCGAAATAGCACAAAATTATTTCCAAACAAAAGCATGTGGTTCAACCGTTGAAATCAATTGTGACTGCAATATTAACAATTTGTTTGAACGCATATTAATTGACTGTATATATAGTGCAGATGAAGCTGAATCCTGCTCCAATACTGATTGTCCGATCAATAATGTGACCAGGAAGGTACCAGTTCTGAATGTTGACATCTATAGGCCAATTAATGAGTTACAAGAAGCTGCTGATGAACTAATTAACAATGAACAATTTATGATGCGATGTCGTAGAACTGATTGTAATGGCGTAAAATCATTTACCTTGACCTTACATGATATTATTGCCTTCGAATTTAATTCAAACGATTATATTTTCATTAACGATGTGCCTTCTTGTCTCACTTTGAATAATAACGATTATCACTTACTTTCAATTATTGAATATGTTCCATCCCAAGGTGGCGGAAACATTGGCCATTATAAAGCTCACTGCAAACGAGATTCGGTATGGGAGTGCTACGATGATCAAAATGCAAAAATAACAAAAAGTTGTAGAAAATTGATTTCTCACTGTATATTGTACGCAAAAAAAACTCATTGATTATTACCTACTTTATGTAAAATAGAGATTATTTGATTGCTAAGTCAGGGTACGTTCACACAGAACGTCCGTATTTCCAGGATCATTTTTAACGAATCCGTCGCTACTGGGGGTAATGTTCACACCAACCAACTTTCTACAAGGATGGATGTCCGATAAAGCGAATCAGTATTTTAATACTGTTGTGTGCGTGAACTCGCTCATACAACTACCTACGCCATTACCGAATAAAAACGTATTCGATAAAGCGGACCTGTAAAACGGACTGCTGTATATTTTTTTAGATTGTCTATAGGCTCGCGCTTGACCACTATCTCACCCGATGGCAATCGATGTTGTGGTTGACGGTGAAGCAAGCTCACTCTTGAATTAAAGACCCTAGATAGTAAATATCGGGAAACACAGACTACGCATATTATAAGTGTTCTCAAAACATTTTGTGCGTATGGATGGGATGTCCACCAAGTACGGATGGGGCATCGGTACCATCACCGTACGTCTGGTAGTACGACGATGAAACGGGCTAGGCGGAATTCATCATCAGCCTTTTAATGTTCCCACTGCTGGGACACAGGCCTCCTTTCTGTGAGAGAGGGAATGGGCCTCTTCGTTAGCTGGAATTAGATCATGCAATTCCATCGCACACTTCCCGAAATGTAACCGATGAAAAACCGACAAGCTGGCAACTTGTCGATGATGATTTGACCATTGCCGATCAGCCTCTTGGTCCGCTTTTCAATCGACTTTAGTGCATCAAGCTGGTATTTGGCAGATCCGTCCCAGAGATGTGAACAGTACTCCATGCATGATCGAACTTGCGCTTGATACAAGTTGAGCAGCTATTTCGGCGTGAAGTACCTTCTCACCTTTGCAAGGATCCCCCACATTTTGGCAATTTTGGCCCATACATTGAGGCCTTTGCCTCAATGTATGGGCCAAAATTTAGAGTCGATGACAACGTCGCTGTGTATTTTGTCGGATCGGTATTTTTTACTGGATTCGGAATATTGTCATGTGTGTGAACTCACTCATACAACTACATACGTCAGCGCCGAATAAAAACGTATTCGGTAAAGCGGGCCTGTAAAACGGACCTTTATGTGAACTAGTACTTACATGCTGATTAAACATCTACAAAAACCATTTTTTTTTGTAATATTATCGTATTTTTTAATTGTAAAAGAAAAATAATTAATCATTACTTTATCAAAACTGTTCAATTTATACTAATAATAATAAAGCTGAGAAGTTTGTTTTATTGTTTGAACTCTTTTATCTCTGGAAACCCACGGAACACCATTCGCACCATTTTATAACGAAAGGTTAAAGAGCTTTAAAAAAAATAATGTTATCCTTTAAAACATTGTTTTTTTTTCTTTTGTCTGTAGGTATGTATACATGTTTATGTTCAAACTTATTTGGTAGGTATATTCCAATAAAACTAAGCATTGTTGTAATCATTTTGAATAGTTTTAATTCAATAATCGTAATCCATTCCCTACAAATTTTCAAGTGATCATAACTTTTTACTTGTTAAAGCTACAAGGTGGACATTGAAAGACGTGAAGATAGCAATTGGGTAGTAATTACTCAAGTTAAAATAATAACACGAATTTGAATAGTTTACATGAACGGAGAGTAGACCAGCTATCCTGATATCAGAATGGCTGGTCATTTTGAAGTCCCTTTATTTTGTTTCAAGGTTAGGTAGCAATTATTTGACTATAGGTAGTAAAAAGTAGCAAATAGGTAGCAATTTTTGGTCACCAGTCTGACGCGAATCGATACAGACGACCAGCCATTCTGACGCACACAATAAATATGAGCTCCAAACGTGAAGAGATTTTCACGTCATGCGAGCGTACCGTCCCTCATGGAGTGCCGCAAGGCAGTGTACTCGGACCACCCCTGTTTACACTCTATATTAATGACTTCCCTAAATCCATTAAACATCCCATGACACTGTTTGCGGATGACAGTACGATAACTATACCATGCCATAATAAGAATACGTATGAAACGGACATACAAAATACATTAATTGAAGCAATAACGTGGCTGAATAATAATTATTTGAAAATTAATATAAATAAAACTTTGATTATGCACTTTAGCCAACGATCATCATTATTCTCTAGTTTTGACATCGAATATAATAATAATAAAATACAGACAGCTAATAGTACAAAATTTTTAGGCCTAACAATCGACAGAAGCTTAAATTGGAAAGCGCATATTGAGGCTCTAGCCAAAAGAATAAGCAGTGGTGCATATGCGTTATATAAATTATCACGTACTCTAAATATAGAGGCGCTATTAACGGCCTACTATGGTTTAGTTGAATCCGTCATTAGATACGGTATTATCTTCTGGGGTAATTCAACCGACAGAGATATCATCTTTAGAAGACAAAAGTGCTGTTTGAGATCTATGTTTAATCTCAAAACTACCGATAGCTGTAAAAATTATTTCACTAAATATAATATATTAACATTACCTTCACTTTATATTTTAGAAATGACAATGTTCGTAAAAACAAATCCACATTTGTTTCCTCGTATGGCAGACAAATTTCCAATAAATAGGCGTGATGATAGCAAACTATGTTTACATACATCAAAAACTGCACTTATGCGCAAGAGTGTTTTTTGCATGGCGCCGATTATCTACAATAAATTGCCCAAAAGTTTGAAAGAGCAAACTATACCTAAACTTAAAAAAACAATGAAATTGATTTTGGCACAAAAAGCATATTATAGTATAACAGAATTTTTAAACGACTCATGGTGATTATTATAAATAATTATAACTAACATTGTAATAATTATGGTCATGTAGTAGTGGCGAACTTGGATAGGCATATATTATATTATACATTTAATTATAATTGAATGTCTGTTAAAGTGATAATTCCAACAAGAGAAATACACAATAATAATAAAAAAAATAAAAAAATATGTATTATTTAAATTAATTAATAATTATAATTTGGATAGTGTAAATAATATAGAATATAAGAAATCTGTTTGTGTGAATGATGTTTAATGTATACATCTATAGATGTAAAATTTGAAAATCATTAATTTAATAATAATAATTTTATCTAAAATATTTGCACGCCATGAGAAATGGCAGACATGTCGTGAGCCACTGTTATTTAAGATCTTGCATGCATGTATTATTTTAATTCTGTATGTATACACATGTTTGAGCAAATAAAATTTCTTATCTTATCTTATCTTATCTTATCCAATTTCATTTCATTTTTTAAATTTTCTCCTTGATGATTATCCATATTGCTGTATATATCATATTTTCACCTGATCGACATTCGTGGAAGGTACAACGCGTCGAGTTCTCCACAGCTCGACTCTCATTACTCTGGTCTTCTTTTGCTGGATGGCCCATGACCTGTTGTAAAATTAAAATCCAGGTGAAATTTTGGGATAGCCATATATTCATGTAAACATAAAAAGTCCGACTGGTAATAATAAAATACTTATAAAAATTAGGTAAATGCTTTACAGCTGAACACTTGGTACGATCTCATGCTGAAGTCATGAAGATGACATCAGCAGACACAATGAATTCTGACAGTGCTGTTGATTGACAATAAATGCTGAACATAAAGTATTATGTTCAGCCAGTACTTGAAAGAGTTTGTTATTCAAACCTCATCCCAACACAACACTAGGGCCTTTAGCTGGCTGTCTACGAAAAATCCGTTTTCTCGCCCTAGTTCTACAAAATTTTCGGTAATGTCCAACGAGCCCACACTTGAGACATTTTTGATCACGCGCAATGCATGATTTGCTATCACTTGAATGAGGGCCCCCGCAACGGGAACATGGGATAGGATTCAACTTCGTTGTAGCACTATCCAAACGATTTATTGACAAATTATTACTTGGTCCAGGCAAGCCGAAATGATTAAGTTGGCGGTGGACAGTTTCTAAAGCGTTTGCTTCAGTAATAATTTTGTCAAGTGTGACGTCATCTCCAAGAGTTAGAATTGTTTTTCTTAATTTGGCTGACTCACACTTCTCCGTGATTTGATCTATCATGTGCTCATCCGAAACGGTAAACTTGCACTTAGAGCACTGATGTCTTAGTCTAACGAGGAACTTGTCAAATTTCTCTCCGCTTTCTTGCTTGATGAGTCTAAATAAATGACGTTCATAGACGCGACTTTGTTTAGGAGAAAAATATTCATCTAATTTATTAACCGCTACCGTGAAAATATCGTCACCAGTAGCGGTTTCTACATGTGCACCAGGAATGCTGTATTATATTTCTTGCAAAGCCAGCCAGCCCATGTGCAAGAGTACTGCTCTTTTTGCTTCTGGCGTGGTAACATTTGTCGCAGTCAGATATAACCCAAGTGCTCGCTTCCATTTTTCCCAACGTAAACCGACTGAATCTGATTCTCCGTCACAGTCCAAGAACTCCAAGGGTGGTATTAGCGACATATTTGGGCTACCTGTAAACAAGTAACAATACTGGTTGTAGGTACCGTTCAGATTTTCATCGAACTACCTGTAATTGTATTTGTAGGTACCGTTCAAATTTTCATCGAACTACCTGTAATTGTATTTGTAGGTACCGTTCAGATTTTCATCGAACTACCTCTAAATGTATTTGTAGGTACCGTTCAGATTTTCATCGAACTACCTCTAGCTGTATTTGTAGGTACCGTTCAGATTATCATCGAACTACCTCTATATTTAGACGAACTTTCACTATACCTGAGTACAGCACAAAAAGATCATTATGGTACCGATTGGTGACTCAAACTACCTCTGACATCCAGCGTTAATTGTTGACCAAAATAAAATCAAATAACTTGTAAACAAATAAGTTATAATTAAAAGAAGCAAAACAAAATAAATAAATATGTGGGTATTCGTAAGTAGGTCATCGCCGCAGCGATCTTTTGTTGTACCTACGTCAACTGACAAGCTTTATGTATAATGTCTACATGGTTCAATTTGTATCGAAACATAGACATTTAATAAACATTTAACATACATTTAATAACCAAATAGAAACTTATTTTTTTTCTTATAATAAATGAACTAAGGAACTTTTAGCTTTCGCTAAGCAGGCGTAATTGTTTAAAAGGTATGTAATGTGCGATACTCACAGGGCTGACTATGTTAATTGACATTACTACTATTCGGACAACAATAGAGGTATCACTGATGTAGGTACAAGTATATATTGCTAATGCAACGTTATGTCTTTTTTCTTTTGATTTTTATGTCGGTACTTACGTGAACTAGTTGTAATCCTGGCAGGGTCGCCACTTGTACAGGTCACTATACTAGTATTAAATAATACACCAACTAGGATAATCACGCACTTACTCGTACGGCGGTCGGGTAGAAGGTGCGGCAAGTGATGCGCTTACCACGCTCCCCACTCCGGTCGCCCCACAAGTATGCAGCCTATATTTATTATACATTACAATATCATTGTTATCCCTCGCGGTTGAAAGTTCGCTACACAAGTTAACTTTACGTGGATTGCTATTGTTGCTTTGAGACTCAGTCCGAGCCTTAACAAAACAGTCACTTTCTTTATGCCCTACCTTCTTACAGAAAGAACAAATCGGCATAGCATTATTACTACTACCGTCTTTATCATTGACATTACGTTTCTTGGGGCACTTATCTTTATAATGCCCTGTTTGGCCGCAATTAAAACATTTGTTTTCGGATTTACTAGGGTCGTTAGAATTACGCCTTTTAGTCATATTACCGGATGACGCTGTTTTATCTGGGTAACGATTATCAGACTTACGAATAGGCTTTACATAATTGGCTCAAAAGGAAACTAGTAATTCTGTCGTTAGGTCGGCATTGATAGCGGCTGCACGTACCTGTACATCACTGATACCGTGAACCACTATTTGAACCATAAGTTCTTCACTCAACCCTTTCACTAAACGTAATTTAATAACGAACGACGCGCATACTCTGCGTAGGACGAAAACTTGTCGGACGTGGTATTTATGACCTCATGAAGAGTTTGGGCATAATTAATCTTTTGCGGACACAACGACCTAAATTCCTTAACGAAATTGGACCATGAACGATCATTTGTAGCCCACTCTTTTAACCAGGTTTTTGCGTCACTTTTCAAACAATGAGCCACACGCGAGAAACACTCAAGATCGTCCCAATGATTCACATGCCTAGCCCTGTCCACTTCGTTACATCGCACCTCAAAATTGTTTATAGCGGGATTAAAATTTGACACGTAATAGTTTATACACTTGTTTTTTGTTAATACCCCCAATGCATCAACGAGCGCTTGGGTCGTAGAAACATTATTTTTATCTAAAAGGGGTGTGCTGTCACGAATTGACGGCGCAACATGCGAACCACTAGCGGTGCCCGTCTCAATAGCGGTCAATAGCGACATAATAGTGCCCAACAGATTTTTCACAGACACATCACGAGGGTGGGATCGAGATCTACCACGACGATGTGTACGTGACCTATACCTTTCTCGCAAACCATGATTGTCACCATTACGTGAGCGACCGCGATATGATCGTGAACGAGTTCTGTCATTACGTGAACGCGAGTGAATCCTGTCACGACGCGAATGGGAACGATTTCTACTATGGCGTGACCGTGAATGAGTTCTATCACGGCGCGAACGAGTTCTACCGTGAGGTGATCGTGAACCATACCTATGGTCCTGTCGAGATTCGCTGCGGCGGCTACGCCTACCCTCGGAGCGTGGCGGCGTTCTAACTAGCTCTTCAAGTGGCATTTTTATTTGAAATCAACGGCTGTTTGTGTAGGTAGGTAGGCAAATAGGCTGAATCCCACTTCTGATTTTAGCGACCAGAAAGGAAAAACAAATAAAAAAAAACAATTCAAACAGACTAAAACGAATTTATTTCAGAATAGACTTAATTTTAACAATAGTTCAATTAATCATTAAAATTCGGGCAATCACAAACAACCGTTAATATTCAAAACACGGAACAATAGAACAAAAAAAAACAAAAATAGCAAAATATGGAACGAACTTACTGCAAGTAGCTTAGGTACCGACAACCTTACCGTGCGACGACTCAGGAGCAAATGACCGATACTCTTTTTTTTTTTTTTTTTTCTCTGTTTCGTCTCGCAGTTCGGTCAAAGTGACCGGTAACTGCTTAACCGGGCTTGACCGATCCTCGCTCGAGCGCACGCTTTTATATTAATTGGTAGGTACCACCACTACCAACAATAATTTCTGCTTATAATATGTTTTCTACGTTTACTTCATTGTATAAAGAAACCACCAGTAGAATCTTTATATTTTTCCAGTAGCTATTTTGTCGAAGGGTGTGAAGTTCCTATAATAAACTATTTGTAATATTATTTTCTATAGATTTAGATTTTTTCTCCATACAAGGTTACTTATTATGGTAGTTACTGTATTTTGATGTCGAGATAGATAAAGAATTTTTATTATTTATTATTAAAGCCCAAATATTTTCTCCGTAAACACAGCGGGACTACACACTTTCCATTACACGGACATGTGTAGTCTTGATAAAACCGCCTATAATTCTTAAAGCCTGATTTTGTCTAAATGACAGTTTGCACTAACGCCATACAAAGAACTGCTATAGTGTATGCGACTTCTAATCAACGCTATAGAAATATGTCTCAAATATTTGAGGTTAATGCCCATGCAGTACCGGCAAAGACTTTCGGCAAATTGAGACTCCTTTGCACTTTCTCCGCTACCATGTTGATGTGTTTACTCCAACGCAAAGAACTGTCTAACTGTCTCTCCTGAATATTTATAACTATCTAGTAACTGTCTACTTGTGCATGTACACGTGTGCCTATCTACTTTTAAATCTATTTCTAATTTTCTAAACCCCCTAGTAGATGTATTTATTTATTTATTTATTAAAACTTCATGCAACATACAGGTACATAGGCGGACTTAATGCGAGCATTAAGGCACCACCCTTGGTTGATTGGTAGAGAATGCCTCAGGAGGCATTCTCTACCAATCAACCAAGGGTGGTGGAGAGATAACATGGCAGGTGCATAAAAAATATAAATAATTATTAAATTAAAAAATGACATTGACTTTTGACATTGTTGCCGATAAATCTGAACCTATATTTATTAATTTTATTTGTTTATCCTCGCACTGGAACGCCTTGCAGCAATTACACCAATGGAGCACTATCTTATAATAAACTCACTAGAAGTCCAGGTTTCCCCGTGATGTTTGAGCAGATGTGATCAGAAAGTAAACAAGTCAATCTGCAACAATCACGACTTTGTGGAAAAATAACAAGTAGTGAGTGTCCCGCCTCGCTTGTTGCGTGAGATGGACGAGGGGGTTGATTTCCCTGTTATTTGTTTAAACATAAAACAATCTGTGCGTTGTGTCGGGGTGCGCCTGGGGGGGCGGGGGGAGGGTGCAGTCTGCGGGGAAATCTTTGGCGCTCGAGCCTCCGTGAGATTTGCGAGCACAGCATTAATCATTTCACGGTAACACACAGCCTCACCGCTTCGCTAACCCATCCAAATAATGTAAAGAATTACTCAAATAGCTGAAAACGAAATACACGTGAGTAGCCGTGGCCAATTGTCATACTTCAGAAAACGTTAAAACTATAGTCGTAATCTTATCTCGGTGACAATATCCAATGGCTAAAATCTGTCAAAATTGAATCTGAAATTACAATCTTCTTAACGTGTCAGATATCAGGACATGCGGCAAAAGACGCGGAAAGATGTGCCATGGTCTACTGAGAAACGCCGCCAAGGTAATAGCTGTCTCAATAACATCAGGCGCAAATTCAGGTTTTCGCTCACGGGACAACTCATTTTAGTCATTTATACAGAAGTTTTTCGATTTAAATAGAAAAACTTCTGAAGAATTTAGGATGCAATAGCCAGTGATAACTTTGACTTTGCCACGCTGCTGGAGGCTCCTATTTCTGTCCACAGGGTTTAAACGCACCTAACGTATCCGTGTCAGGTGCACTAAATTCCCCAGCAAGTTTTATAAGATTATTATGATATGATTTATTTTCGCCTTCATCGTGGGCCTATACCTCCGAACAGTAACTTAGTAAGTACGTTCACTAATTTATATCAGTGACGGATGCGGGTGGCCGCGCCACTGCACCTCCTCACACCTGGTACGATGGTGTCTGATACCAACACGACTGTACGTCTTAACCACATTGTGCGTCGTCCTTTGTAGTGTAGTGTAAGTACGCGCTCTGCGGTTGTGCCGGTGGCGCTTATCTTCGAGGAAGTCAAAGACAAACTTGATCTTGGCAGACAAAACGAAAACGTCAACTTATGCGAAGTTGACGTTTTCGTTTTGTCACACCCTTCCAGTGGAAACATTGTCAATCGTCTCGTATTTTGTATGTTTTATGTAGGACTAGCAGTTGCCCGCGACTTCATACCCGTGGAGTTCAGTTTATCACGCACTGTTTCGTGATTAATAATACAAATACATTTTCTATCATCACAGACAAATAAGTTTACGTTAGTACCAAATAATATACTTTGAAAAAAAAAGTTAGATAGGAGAGAAAGATATATTAATAAAAATATTTTAATACTCGAATAACGTTGATTGTTTTTCCCTGGGCATCCCTAACCCACGAGTAAGCTACACACAGTTGACCATGGGAAAAACAATTAGACCTTAGCTCGACACCAGCGCCCTTTCAATATCACCCAGTCAGAATTTCGGCTTCGATACTGTTTATCTGAAAAGCAGTTTCCTTAAGTTGGGTTCCATTGCACAGCTTGGGTGGAGTAAGATTTGAAATTCGGTTTTGTGTGAAGGGAGCCGACCCGCTCTAAGTGAGTTTAAAAACTCGACCGGGTAGATAATAGCGTCGGCCTGTTTAAGGAATCTGTTAAAAGACGTATATGTTATGGAACAAGTGATTAATACAGCATTATTTGAGCATTCTGAATATTGCCTATCAATTATTGGGCCTAATAATAAAAATATGTGTTTATATATATATATATATATAATATGTGTTATTAATTATTTTAATGTTGACATTGCTTTTCCGGTAAGACTGGAAGCCGACCCCAACAATAATTGGGAAAAAGGCTAGGCAGATGATGATGTTGACATTGCTTTTAATATAGAATAGGTAAGTACGATTACTGTTTAAGCAACAAAGTCGACCGCTGCGCGAGGCTCCTTTTCCTGTGTGCAGGTAATAAAGTAAACTAACAAGAAGGAGATGACGGGAGCTGAGTTTGCCCACTTCTGCTCCCGTTATCTCCTTCGAACTTAACCTATCCGTTTCGGGGTGCCCTAAGCTCCCGAGCTCGCTTCGCTCACTCTTGGACTAATTCATTGACCATAATTATCGAATTGCCCAACCGTTACGTAGCAATATTCACAATAACCAGACAATGTGATAGATATATAAGTTTAAATCAGTATACATTAAATTGCCTGATTTGACTTGACTTGATTCATAATGCCCGGGCATTATACATCGTGCACTGATTAATCACTTGGTCCATGACATTTATACGACTTCATCTCCAACCACTTGCAAGATTTTTTCATTAACTGCAGCGGATTGGTCGGTTCTTGGAGCCAGTATAGCGCGTTCACACAAACAAGAATTTTCTTGATCCGTTATACTGTACAGGTCTCCGAGTGCTGAACAAGTTCGTCGCTGGAGGAAACGATTCTGCAAAGTGTATCAGGAACAGTAACCGGACCGTGTTGCTCCTCCAACATTTGATTTGTATTTTAATCTGAGTTATTTTTAGGGTTCCGTACCCAAAGGGTAAAATCGGGACCCTATTACTAAGACTTCGCGATCCGTCTGTATGTCTGTCTGTCTGTCCGTCTGTTACCAGGCTGTACCTCATGAACCGTGATAGCTAGACAGTTGTAATTTTCACAGATGATGTATTTTTGTTGCCGCTATAACAACAAATACTAAAAACAATATAAAAATAATAATTAAGGGGGGGCTCCCATACAACAAACGTGATATTTTTGCCGTTTTTTGCTCGATATTAATAACGGCAACAGGTAGACGCTTGAAATATTCACAGAATGTTTAGTTGTATATTTTCTTCAAAAAATGATAATGATAAAAAAAATAAGGGGGCTCCCATATAACAAACGTGATTTTTTGCAGTGTTTTGCGATAATGGTACGGAACCCTTCGTGTGCGAGTACGACTCGCACTTGGTCGGTTTTTTTTTTATTGATTTCAATCTGTTTGTGATTCGATTTTGATTGAATTTAATTTTTTATTTGTTTTATTTTTATTTTTATAAAATTTTTAGGGTTCCGTACCCAAAGAGTAAAAACGAGACCCTATTTGTAAGACTTCGCGATCCGTCTGTCTGTCTGTCTGTCCGTCTGTCACCAGGCTGTATCTCATGAACGATGATAGCTAGACAGTTGAAATTTTCAAAGATGATGTATTTCTGTTGCCGTTATAACAACAAATACTAAAAACAGAATAAAATAAATATTTAAGTAGGGTTCCCATACAACAAACATGTTTTTTGCCGTTTTTTGCGATAATGGTACGGCAACCTTCGTACGCGATTCCGACACGCACTTGGCCGGTTTTTATTTTGACTGTATTATGATTAATAGGAAGTAAAATAAAATACCAATATAATTATGTTTAGAATATTTATTATTCATCTTGAATAATTACAAGAATATCATCTAAGAATTGTGCAGGATGTACGATATTTTCATTGCGAAGCAGGTGATTGTACCGCCGCGCATAGGCCTCTGCCTCGAATCTTGCGGGCAGCGGGGCGGCGGCGCGGGCGCGGCGGGATCTAATGCGTAAAATCAAATGGACTGGCCCTCGAAAACAGCGGCGCGGGCAACGAGCGGTGCACTCCAGCCAAGCGGTGACCGCCCGCGCGTCTGAATTGCAGTGTTGTGCAATTTATTTTGGTGACGTGTCGAAATGTCCTTGGACGTGCTAGAGAAAATTATTTCAGCAATTTATGAGAGGACACCGATATGAAACGGCAAAGGTGTGAACCATAAAAATTGAAGAGTAATTAACCAGTTTAATGAACAAATCGCCCTTGATAGCTTCAAGAATATAGTCAAAAGTTTCTACACTCATTCTGGTGTAGTCGTAGAATTTGTCAGGTCATTGTCTCTGTTCTTCATAATTTCCATAAAACTCGCCTTTTCTTTTCCTTGCTCTATAGTAGGGATTCAATAGACGATATTACTAGCGAAGAGCAAAGAAATACTGGTTATAGTGTTCCTCAGGGAAGCATTCTGGGCCCAACCCTATTCCTGATTTACATTAACGATCTGTGTGATTTAGATATTAAACAAGGCAAACTCATATCATATGCCAACGACACGGCGTTAATCTTTACCGCGAAAACCAGTAAAGAATTGTACGAATACGCTCAACAAGGTTTCAATACTGTGACTGTGGCTACAAAGCAATTTACTAACACTAAATGCTGACAAGACAAAATATATTCACTTCTCCATGCGCAAGCCTCAATTTAACATTACTAACTCTCATATGTATTATATGTATACATAAATGTGGATTCCACCCAGTCAGCATGTGTAATTGTCCTTTTGTCATCAAAACAGGCAACATAAAATATCTCGGGGTTATTATAGATGAAACACTCTCCTTTAGACCCCATATTGATAGCATAGTTAATAGAATACGCAAATTAAATTTATTTTTAAAAAGTTGAGAACGATTGCAGATTCAAAATTGATAAAACAAGTCTATTTGGCCCTAGGTCAATCTGTTATCCAATACTGTATCACCTCATGGGGCAGAGTACCAAAAACGCATCAACTGCCTCTTAAAAAGGCTCAGAGAGCAATTTTAAAAGTAGCCAATTTCCACCCTTTTCTCTACCCCACTGAACTGCTTTACAAATCCTGCAACGTCAGCACGTTGCAGGATTTGTAAAAGCTGTTCGCCAGCTTTTCATTATGCACTTAGTATTAAAACAACACACCATGCTTTCCTATAACGCGATTACATCTCGCCCCGCGCGCTCACTGCGACAAGACGTATACAGTTAACTGAACAAATAAAAAGAAAAAAAACCGGCCAAGTGCGAGTCGGACTCGCACACGAAGGGTTCCGTACCATTATCGCAAAACACTACATAAAAATCACGTTTGTTGTATGGGAGCCCCCCTTAATTTATTTTATTTTTATTTATTAATTATTATTTTTTGAAGTAAATATACAACTAAACATTCTGTGAATATTTCAAGCGTCTACCTGTTGCCGTTATTAATATCAAGCAAAAAACGGCAAAAATATCACGTTTGTTGTATGGGAGCCCCCCTTTAATATTTACTTTATACTGTTTTTAGTATTTGTTGTTATAGCGGCAACAGAAATACATCATCTGTGAAAATTTCAACTGTCTAGCTATCACGGTTCATGAGATACAGCCTGGAGACAGACGGACAGACAGACAGACAGACGGATCGCGAAGTCTTAGTAATAGGGTCCCGTTTTTACCCTTTGGGTACGGAACCCTAAAAATCATAACAGGTGTAAATAATATCTAAGTATCATAGTGTATCGATGTGTGGACGGTTGAACGTGTGTGCACGAAACAGTTCTTCAGTCCAGCATAGAAGTTATCATCGTTTTTCTTCAACCCAACCGCAAAAATATTTGAATTAACACCGGCAGCAAGTGAGTCATCGTAGGAGCGAGCGGTGCGACGACGATTAGCGACGTCGAGGAAGGACACACCTCCAGCGGACGGTCGGGTGCACCTGCACTTGGACTTGCGGCGCGTCGTTTTTGCGAGGACAAACACAGATGGTGGTCATTCCTGCGCATCAAGATTCTCAATAATGCTCTCCAGTATTAGATGCACGCCTCCACCTGCCTCTCCTCACTCGGTATCTGAACCAAACCTGACATTGAGTACTAACAGCGATATCAATACAAATATAACCCAAAGAAAAAGAAAATGCAGTGTAGATGAAATAATGAGAATGGAGGAAATGATGGCAGATATGAAGGTAATGTTTTCTGAACTAGTTACTAAACAGCATGAACAAAATGAAAAAATGAATTTGTTACAATTGGCTCTCGAGGATATACGGTCCCTTAATACTGCGATCAGCTTGCAAAACTCTGAAATACGAACTCAGAATGAAAAAATCAAAGAGACAATAGATTTCTTATCAGAAAAATATGATGATGCTCTGCTGGAAATTAAGGATTTAAGGGCGGAATGTAGCAGTAATCAAAAGTTTATAAAATCGCTTGAAATCAGGGTAGACTTCTTAGAAAAGCAACAAAAAGCGACTTCACTTGAAATTAAAAATCTACCGTCGTCAACCCTTGAAACTCGAGACTCACTTACGGATTCAGTATAAAAATTGGGTCAAATCATTGGTCAACCCGTGAGTACAACAGAGAAAAAACATCTTCCGTTACAAGAGCAAGTCTGACGTAGTGGGTCCAGTCTTAGTAGAATTCACGTCAGCAACCATTAAAGAACAGTTTCTAAAGTCGACCAAAGACTTTAACAAGCACAACAAAGAAAATCGCCTGAACACATTACATCTAGTAAAAAGCGGACCTAGGCAACCCTTATACGTAAATGAAGTGCTTACGGTTATGACCAGGCGCCTACATTATCTCGCCCGAGAACTTACGAAGGAATTCGGTTACCATCAATGTTGGATTGCAAACGGCAAGGTGTATATTCGTAAAAAAGACGGAATGTCAAGCCGCCTCATCAAAACTGAAGAGGATCTCGCGAAACTCCGTAAGAAAAAATGACTGGTACTATACCTATCATTGTTTGCTATTTTTATCACCGTTTTGTTAACCCTAGTTTTAATTTATACTATTCCATTAATAAAAAATACTAACTCTAATTTTAATCAACTATACATACACTTTTCAATACAAATAAGCGTGTTACTAATATTAACTATACATACACACATCTTACATACAATTACACTTGCACTCCACATCCATAATGCACACAAACTTAATCGGCCGATATATTTTATAAATAAAAGCCAATTATTATGTATTATCGTACCTGCTCTGTACCGGTATATTGAACTTTATTGTTATGTTATTACGCTACTAAATGTCAAAATGGTATTTATTAACATAAACATTCGATAACACACAAAACAACCTAAATAACCTAGATGCCGTCTCGGTGTCGGACGCTTCGACTTGTGATCTGGAAAACTGTGCTCCACCAAATTTCATACCTAATCAAACACTTAAAATCATTACACAGAACATAAGAAGTATAAATAAAAACCTAGCGGGTTTTATGACTACACTTGCTCGGACAAAACTTTACTGGGACATAATCGCATTAACCGAGTGTTGGCTCCCTAACAACCATAATATTCCCGAGTTGACGAACTATAATTTTTACCATACCAACAATAATCATACACAAAATGAAGGTGTAGTTCTGTATGTGCATAAAAAACTGCAATTTTTTTAGTTTTTTTTATTCTGTTATAGGCTTGCGCTTGACCACTATCTCACCTGATGGTAAGCGATGATGTGGTCCACGATGGAGCACGCTTGCCTAGAAGTAACCTATTCACTCTTGATTTAAAGACCCCTAGATTGTAGCTATCGGAATCTAAATAGTTGCAGAGGAGCCGTCATTCTTAAATGCTAAATTTCTCCAAATAAAAATCGATAGAAATACTGTTCTTTTAGCGATGTACCGCCCGCCAGGTTACAAAGACTTAGATAATTTTCTAAACTCTCTAAATATTACCCTAAGTAAGCTATCCAAATACAATACTATAATAGTAACGGGAGACTTAAATATAAATATACATGAACACTCAAAGGTTTCCGCTAAACATTCTTACCTTAACTTACTGGCTACCCATGGACTTTTACCTGCTCATACAATACCTACGCGACAACAAGCATGTCTTGATCACGTTATACTGAAAACTCGACTACCTGCTTCTACTTCAGTCGCACACTCTGCTTTAACTGATCATGACACAGTAATGTTATTCTTGTCAAAACGAATGCCTAAAATAATTACAAAAAACTGTACTCGTTTTAATTATGTTAAGATTGAGACAGACATAAAACAATTAGATTTGAGTGAAGTATACAATACCCAAGATCCTCATGTGGCAGGGGCAATATTAACTAGCTTAATAAAACAAGTGATAGACTCAAACTCCAAATCCAGTAAGACCCCGAACCGTAAACAAGTACTAAAGCCATGGATTACTCCTGGCTTACTTCGCTGTGTGCGGCATCGAGACACATTGCATAGAAAATTTAAAAAGGCGCCTAATAACAAGATTTTAAAAATTACTTTTACTAGGTACAGAAACTATTGTAATAAATTATTAAGGAATTTAAAAATAGAATTTGAAAAAAATGAGATCAGAAAAGCTGGAAAAAACACTAAACAGTTATGGACGGCTATAAATAATATATCAAGCAGGTCGACAAGAAAGGCCAACACATCATCACAATTATTAGCCTCATCAAGTACACCACAAAACTCTGTAAACCATGTCAATGACTTTTTTGCTAAAATAGAGGAAAAACTAGCTAAAAACATAAAGAGTACACTAACAAAAGCTACAAAGGGCAACTTAACTAACGGAATGCAATCCATGGTAATGCTCCCAACCGATGAGGAAGAGGTAGCTGGAGTATTAATGTCGCTCCGCAATAACTGTGCCGCGGGATGGGATGGTATATCCGGTGACCTCTTGAAAACGCACGCAGCCGTGATTGTGCCTCCGTTGACGTACATATGTAACCTTTCTCTATCCACAGGTAAATTTCCTAACGTGTTTAAAAAAGCTATTATTCATCCGATCTACAAAAGTGGGGACAGGAGCCGTGTTGATAACTACAGACCTATATCTGTGCTAACTGCCTTTTCCAAAATACTGGAACGGGTAATAAACAGCAGACTTGTGAGCTACTTGGAAAACAATAAGCTTATCGCACCAGCGCAATTTGGGTTTCGCTCAGGCAAATCCACCTCGGACGCGGTCCATGAGTTAACAGACTATGTGGTCACAAACATGGATAGTGGGGATAAAGTTATGGCCATATTTCTGTATCTTGCTAAGGCTTTCGACACGGTTTCTGTCCCAATTCTTGTACGTAAGGTGGAAAGCTTGGGAATCAGAGGACTTCCACTGGACCTCTTTAAAGACTATCTGAGTGAGCGTACCCAGAGAGTAAAGATAGATGAATTCATCAGTGAGGAACAAATAATTAACTACGGCACGCCTCAAGGTAGTGTCCTCGGACCTTCACTATTCCTCATTTATATCAACGATCTGGGTACACTCACTATCCCCAATGGCAAAATCATTAGCTTTGCTGATGACACTGCTCTCTTGTTCAGCGCTGGCTCTTGGGAAGATGTCTATAAGCGTGCACAACTGGGCTTTAATATGGTATCCAACTGGTTACGCGACAATCTATTGACCCTCAATACAACCAAAACCAATTACATGGCATTCTGCATGAAAAACACTAGATCCTCTCAAATATTACCTAATACTATTGTAGCTCACTCTTGCACAAACCCACTCACCCGTAGTTGTAACTGCGAACCACTCAACAGGGCTGAGAATGTAAAATACCTGGGAATAACAATCGACAAAAACCTAAGATTTCAAGACCACGTACCTACTCTTAGTAACAGATTACGGAAACTAATATATGTGTTCAAAACGCTGAGACATGTAGTCGATAAAAATATTATGAAATCAGTGTACTATGCCCTCGCACAATCTATAATATGCTATTGCATCACCTCTTGGGGTGGGGCTCCGAAAACTACCCTAATTGAAATTGAAAGAACCCAAAGAGCTATACTGAAAGTGTCGTCTTTTCGACCGTATCACTACCCCACTGAGCAGTTATACAAAGAAAATCAAGTCCTGACAGTGCGTCAACTGTTTATATTGCACATTCTGTTGAAACAGCATACTCTCTTGGTTTATGATTCAACGCTGTCCAGGGGGAAAAGACGATATGACCTAGTGGAGCGCCATTATCTGCGTCACAAAACTGTTTTTGCAAAACGTTTCTTTTGCCTCTTTTGCCATCTAGGTGGCTACTTATACAATAGAGCTCATAAGTTGTTACATATCTTTAGTCTCACAAAGCATAAATGCAAAAAGAGGCTAACTGACTGGCTACTAAAATTAAACTATAATGACACTGAAAACATCATTATACAAACCTAAACAAAAAATCACACACTCTCACACACCATCACACCCACACATTCACCCATACTAAACATCTACTAACATTCGTCTCGCATACTTAACCTAGATATTAATCAAAATAAATAAAACTTAGAAATGTCATTTAATACCTTACTACATTCTGTCAGCGCGTTTAGTACATAATTTATAAAATGAAAATGTAAAGGGGTGGGATCCTGGTGTCCTGAAACACATGCTACGAGCCTAGCTTAGGCACCAGTCTCCCACAATATTATACTTACCTATGTTGTGTATCATTGTCAAATCTGACCAATGTAAGATAATTTATGTATATTGTGGTGAGAAATTAAATAAAGTTATTATTATTATTAAAAATAAGAGACGAAATGACATTGTCTGCGACTCTAATGCATCCTTAAAATATGTCTTTGTAAATAGTTTCTTTACATTCTTAGGTCCATTTCTGTACAATAGATTAAATAGAAAATGATGTATCTATAAATTAATTTATTTTAGCTGTAAAAAGACTATTCTTGAACATCTACTTAGCTTATCTTACGGAGAGACAGAAGATCTCCTGACTGTAACAAAATAATTTTGCTTTGTCTTTAATTTAAGTATTCATATACAAGATTGTTAATTTATTATTATTATAAGTTTTAAGCACTGTATAGCCTGAAGCACAGGTTCAACCTAGTTCAGGCAAATAAGAAACTGTCTTCTTTTATATTTTTAAAATATTTTTATTGTAAAATGTGCCTTATGTTATAAATAAACGATATTATTATTATTACATCTTCTTTTGCCCACAATAAATCGAGCGTTAGGAATAAATTTGAATAAAAAAAATGTTGTCACCGTTGTTCAGACATTTCGTTCGCGAATAAAAACAAATATCTCGACGACACAACCACGAACACAACACTACGCCGCTATAGTGCCGCGCGATCTGCCCGCTGGTTTCGAGAACGGCGGGCTTATTACTTAAGGAACAGCAAGCAACAATCATTGTACAATTATCGCGCAATCAATATAATGACCTGGCTACTGAGGCCTTTAAGTCAAGTCTTTTTTTTAACAGTAATTTTTTACAGAAGCTGTTATACCTGTCCAATGATTTTTAAAATACGATCGTTTGATTAAGTAACCAGCTTATTAAAATGCATCACTTCGTGGACGCTGTTTTTTTTTTCCAATATTCCGTTAAATTAATATTTGCAGATGTAAAGTATTTGTAACAGTAAATTTGGCAGTGTTTATTCAATATTTTCATTTTATTTACATAATGTAATAATTAATTTGAAAAAGAACAATGGCGAAATCTTATCTGACTTAAATTTGAGCGTCTGAAAGTGAGTTATATACAAAGAAACTCCATTAATTGTCTACGTTTTTTCAAAGTATGACGTTAACTGGTTCACTACGTATAAAAAAAAACATTATACATGAAAGTTGTTGCCATCTTACAGTTATTCTGCCAAGTGATAAGTAGTGACTGTAGTAAATAAATCGCTAATGTATTTGTTATTATAATAAAATGAATTACCAAAGTGTATGTATATGTATAGGTGTTTCTTGCCGGGAGGTAGTATAGTAGAAACAAATGTATTACTTATTACGAACGTATGACATATTACTTTCAATTAATTATAGGCAAATAAGGCTAGTATTCAAGCCTAAAAAAAATATAGCTTGGTTGTTAACGAGGACCTTATGATACACGACAAAGTCGCTTAATATAAATAAATATATTCTTTTCAAATTGTATATTTTCAAATTTATGCTGAAATAACTAGGTAAGGTAAATACTTATGCGATGTTGCCCTTTTACTCCCACAAAATTGAATAATATAACCTATTAAACACATTATCAAAAGTTACCCAGACATAACCTACAAATAATAGAAATATAAGAAAGAATAAAAAAAAATAGAATATATAAAAAAAGAGAAATATATAAAGAGAGACCCAAAAGAAAAGGGATATGAAAGAAAAGGGAGTCAGTGATAGCGTGACGGTGGACATGACGGTGTGAAAGAAGAAAACGTGTTGCGCCGACCCCAAGTAACATGGGACAAGGGCAGGAAGAAGATGACCTACTTAGTATTTTAAACGAATATAATAACTTAAAACATCAGGAGCCGACTGTAAGCTCAGAGCCAGTTTATTTTGACTGTGCTAACTCAGCCGGTATAATTACAGACACAATAGAAAAACAGTAAAACGGGTGCCATAAATGGTCGCTTGCCGGTCGAGGGACACTCAAAATAAACTGTCGAACCATGATAGTTTTGACACGTCATGTGGCTGTAGGTACGTAAGTAGAGTTTTAATGTAACCTATTTTGTTTTACTTGTTCGACCTACATTATATAAAAATAATGTCTAGTAAAACTTAATATTTATTTACGGAATCGTAGGCAAAAATGAAACCTGTTAGTCGCATCTCTGCGTCCACGCATACTCTTTGATCGCAGTCCGCGCTCGCTATGTATGCGTGAGCCGTGCCGGTGTGTGAGTTTAGCTTCGCCGGGATGCTCAAGGCCATTGGGGCATACTAGCGCCTTAACAGTGAACGACCTCAGCGGACACAAACACTGGATTGACCAACTTGGGTTGATGCTTCAATCGGACATCTCCGAAGAAACACATCTTGAACCAAGTTCCAACATGCTTGATATACATAGTTATCACTGGTTACCTGAAATAAGTTAACTATTTAAATCATGTTCAATCAAATCGCTACGTCTCGTCTCGGCCGAGACCGAAATGCTCCAAATAACTGTCAACACCTCAAAGCACCAAAGCCTGGGACCGAATCGGTTTTACGGGTCCGAATCGGTATTACCGTTACCTACCTTTTTACCCGACTGCCGAAGGAGGGTAATGTGTTTATCAGTCTATGTATGTATGTATGTATGTATGTTTGTTCCTATGTGGCGTTCCAGAGACCAAACGCGTTGATCGATTTTGATGATTCATACGTCAATCGATTCGTCTTAACCTTGCGAGTGTCATAGGCTACATTAAAATTGGAAAATAGAAAAATGGCGGCCTTTGGGCGCCATTTTGTGGGGGGCCAATTTTATTTTTTCTTCCAAACCCATCGTGTGGGATATCAAAATAAAGGGTTTCAAGAGGTGATTTCAAAAATATATAACACTTATATATTTAAATGTACCTAATTCGAAAAAAATGTTAACTAAAAAGTTAGCAGTTAACATCTGGTTTTGGTCAGCCAGCTCGCGAATATGTATCCTCTGACTGCACAGCATGATTTTCTTCTTGTTTACGTCTTTTTAGTTCGCTTTTTAAGCAGTCGGGTATTTTGATTATTTTAATAAACTTTTTTTTATGAGTGAAACGGTCAAGTGGCACATTCCATAGATTTTTTTTTTTTTTTTTTTTTGCGAAATATGGGTAGTTTTCAGGGTGACATTTTTATATAAGTTCTTTAGACCATATCCTACCATGACAGGTGTGCAAAATATTATAATAAAATTAATAAAAATTACAATATCAATTAACAATTTCATCATCAATCTATACATTATATAATCATATTATTGAAACAATTAATCAACTTAATTATTACATTATTTTCTCGTTTAAATAATCATTCACAGAATAATAAGCCTTTTGAATTAAGTACTTTTTCAATTGGTTTTTAAATAAATTGAAATTATTAGATTCTTTTATGTGCTTAGGTAGTTTATTATATATTCTAGGGCCCATACAAAATGCACTCTTATCAAACATAGCCGTTCTATGTCTTATTCCACTGAGTGTACTGGCAAGTCTTGCACTTTTTAAGGTTTCATAATTACTTAGGTTTGTTCTTATGTCCAATGCTAGTTCATAAATGTACATTGATGGGAAAGTTAATATTTTTAAATTAATAAAGTGCGGTTTACATGTTTCAGTCGATTTTAATGCACACATCGCTCGGATACATTTCTTTTGAGCTTTAAAGATGGTTTCTCTCTCAGTGGCATTTCCCCAGAACATTATACCATACCCGAGTGTCGAACCAACATATGCATGATAAGCGGACAGAAGAGCACTTTGATGCACAACTTTTCGAAGCATATAAATGGCATATGAATAACGACTGAGTTTTGTGCATACTTGTTCAATATGTGTCCTCCATTTCATGTCTGAGTCTATGTGTAGTCCTAGAAATTTTGTAGTGTTGATATTATGTATTTTTGTTTGTTCGTAATTTATATTTAAAGTGCTATGCTTTGAATTTCTATTTTTAAATGTCATTATATATGTTTTAGTTAAATTTATTTTGAGATCATTTAGATTTAACCAGTTAACAATAGATGATAGCGTACAGTTTATTTCATGTTCATGTGTCTTAGGGTCTTTAGATACAAATATAGCAGTACTATCATCAGCATACAGAACCATGGGGGATTTGATTGATTTAGGGAGATCGTTAATGTATATAATAAATAGCAAGGGGCCCAGAGTGCTCCCTTGTGGTACGCCTTTACAGACTCTTATTGGTGTTGACAAATGTTTCTTTTCTATTTTTGAGATATGCGAAATGCTAGAAATTTCAGTTTGTTGTTCTCTGTCACTTAAGTATGATTTTATGAGCTCTCTAGCATTGCCTCGTATTCCATACGTTTCCAATTTATTCAACAACACATCATGATTGACGCAGTCGAAGGCTTTTGTCATATCCATATAGAGTGCCGTGACTTCTTTTTTATCATCAATACCTTTTAGTACCATTTTAAGAAAAGTGTATAATGCATTGTTAATCGACTTATTTTTCCTGAAACCTAAGTTGTCTATTTCTTGATTTGCAGTTTGTAATTCCTATTTTAACTGGTTTATTTTAAATTCCTTTTCGTTAACACTTTGACTCCTAATTGACGTATCAGGTAAACTGCGAATTGTTGACTCAAATATGGACTGTGATAATGTCATATTACTGCTGTTACTCAATGAGCTTGAACGTTGTCGTCTCCGAATTGTAATATGTTCTGTTGAAGTATTCATTTTTCGAGATAAACAGGGTAGTATTTATTTACATAGATAAAAGTATATACAGTGTATAAAATACTTAAATACTAATACTTATTTTCGAGATTCCTTTTAATATTGCAGAAAGATAAACTAGTATAAATTTTATAAATCTCAAAAAGTCAAACTGTGTGCGCTCGGATTCGAACCTCCGACAGGTAGATCGATGCGATAGATAGCTACGCCTCCACGCCACAGTAACATGGGTGAATGTGTTGAATTAGTGGATCGCTAAGTAGTTCTAATATGTAATTTTTATGATAGGTGTGGGTGGTTTTGAATTTTATATCAGTCCTATTTTTGCTAACGGTCTTGTTTAGCGTATATACACTTTTATTTATACTAATTATCACTCGTTGAAGCTATTTTGCGTTAATTCACTGCACGTATAGGTGATTGTGTCCAATAAAACCTATTTATTACAAATATGAGTATATTTATTGCTTTAGAAACTGTTGTAATGATCACTTGAGTCACTGAGTACTTTTGTTTTTGTTTTATCACTATTACTATTTCAATGTTGCTACTAACATGTGAAATACTTTATCTTAACGTTATAATTGTTTCTATTGCACTTTTACGGAGTATTCGGGACTTTAACTGTTTTTAAATTAATTAAATACACAAGAGCTTTGTTGACCGTGCGCGAGCGACATTCGACATTCATGTGGCTAATCAATCAATTATTTAGCTATTAAGTAAGCATTGTTTTAATAAATGCTATCTAACAAAAAGTCAACCGACATACATGACGCCGGAGACCGTAAATAGTAGGTACATCATAAGTCTGGTTTTGTTTGTTTGACAGGCTTCAAGCTCGATTTGAATAGATACTTCCTGTCATAAGTCAGAGAACTAGAGCTGATTATTTAGACGCTCAGCATTTACACGCTCATGAAGTTGCCGATGTTTTGTTAAATGTTTTTTTTTGGGTTCCGTACCCAAAGGGTAAAAACGGGACCCTATTACTAAGACTCCGCGGTCCGTCTGTCTGTCTGTCAGTCCGTCTGTCTCATGAACCGTGATAGCTAGGCAGTTTAAATTTTCACAGGTGATGTATTTCTGTTGCCGCTATAACAACAAATACTAAAAACAGAATAATATAAATAATTAAGTGGTGCTCCCATACAACAAACGTGATTTTTTTGCCGTTTTTTTGCGATAATGGTACAAAACTCTTCGTGCGCGAGTCCGACTCGCACTTGGCCGGTCAAAGGATCTGAAACACTACAGAACACCAACATCACTGCAAACAAATGACGCAACAAAATTACTAAAAGAGTTAAAAGACTAGGAGATATGATCCTATAGTCTTCCGGTTTTGGATATCCAACCCCTAGGAGACTCATTCGCTTACCAGCCAGTGCATCGCATGTGCACGAATGTGTTCCATGCGTTCCGTATGTTCCCCATCTTCATGAGCATGTCGTTGGTTTCAAAGTGCCCTGTAAAGACCCCAAGCAGGTAGCGGATTTGCCCCCTGCTCATATACCAAATGCATTCCCGTGCTTTGAACGTAGAGCTCAGGAATTTCTTGGAGTGTTGAAGACCGGTATTAGACAGCCAATGTGTTCGTTGTCTGTGATCTGCAAACTCCCTAAATGTGGCTTTTACGAGACACGTCGAAATGCTGACACATGGTTCTGGACCCATAAAATCATTTGCTGAGCCCTCTCTTGCCAGTTCATCTGCCACTTCGTTACCATAAATTTCTTTGTGGCCAGGGACCCACATCAGTCTTACCATGTTATGCTTCCCAAGCCTGTTTAGGGTCTGGATAGCATTCAAAATAAGTCTGGCGTCCACTTTGTAGGATGTCATGGCTTTGATTGCAGCCTGACTGTCACTAAGAATATACATGGATTTACCTCTGGTTCCTCTATCTATATTCTTTTGAGCACAGGTTGTTATGGCATATGTTTCTGCTTGGAATACAGTTGCCATCTTCCTTAAGCTTTTGCTACATTTGTAACCTTTTGCGTACATTTCCGCTGCTGTACCTAATTGCATTATGAATCCATCAGTGTGCCACGCCAGGCTATCTTGTTCTGGTGGATCGAGTCTCTTCGTTCAGTCCACTATTGTTGGGATTTGGACCTTGAAAGACCTTTCAAACACAAACATAGTTTGCATTTTATCGGATATCATGCTTGTTACCCGATCCAGGTCTTCATTTCCATCGAATTTTGTATGGTTAGGTTTTGGCCTAGAGGCATCCCATAGTCCAGCAACAGCAAGACGATGTAATTTCTTCCTTGCCTTTCAACCATCATATACAGAGGAGGGATATTGAGGTATCAGTCAATCGCTGCCGTAGGTGTTTTCCTGAAAGCACCTGTGATTCCGAGATACACTGTTCTTTGTAACCTAGTGATTGGTGCTTTGCACGAGGCAAGTTTTGTTCTTGGCCACCACACTATGCTGCCGTACGTGATAATAGATACTATCATTGTCCGGTACAGCCATCGTATCAGTTTGGGCTTTAGCCCCCAAGTTTTACCGTAGGTAGAACGACACATGCCGAACACTCGCAGGGCCTTTGTCGTAATATTTTCCATATGAGTTTTCCACCTGAGTTCTTTATCAAGTGTTATACCCAGATATTTAACTTCGGTGGACCAGGGAAGCATTATTCCATTGAGATAGGGCTCTTCTAGGTTTCCTGGATGTCTCTTCCTCGTGAATGGAATAATGACTGCTTTGCTTGGATTGATAGAGAGGTGGTTCTTTGTACACCATTCCTCTGTCATCCTTAATGCCTGTTGTCCAATCCAGAGACTATGTTAGGGAATTTACCATTAACCATTATAGCTATGTCATCTGCATAGCCTACTGTGTAGAATGGTCCGGTATTGAGTTTGGTAAGAAGCACCACAATAATGGTGACAGCACTCCGCCTTGCGGACAACCTCTTGTAGTTTTTGCGCTAAGTCTGTCTCCCATCATTCCGATGTGACTATTCTGCATCTCAGCATATAGTCAATCCAGTTCACGTGGTATCATTGATGCCATGTTCCTTTGCAGCAATGCGTATGAACTCAAATGTTGTCTTATCGATGGCTCCCTCTATGTCGAGGAAAGCCCGACACAGATTTCTTGTCCCTCTAACGCAGCCAAGGCTCGACTCGCAACATAGTGTAATGCCGTTTCCGTAGATTTGCCAGGGCTTCAGGCGTACTGTAGTTTATGTAGAGGGAATACTTTGAGTGGTCCCTCTCTTAGGTACCTGTCTCCCAGTTTCTCCAGAGTTTTTAAGAGAAAGGATGATAGACTGATGGGCTTGTAAGTTTTAGCTTCTTTTTAAGTCAGTCTACCCACCTTTGGTATAAAGGTGACTTAATTGACCTCCCTCCATGCTTCGGGTGCGTACCCAAAGGCTATAGGCTCTGTAGAGCTTACTAAAATGGGGTATCAAAACAGATGCCCCTTCTTGCAATAGTATTGGGTAGATGTCATCCGGACCAGGGGATTTGAGAGGCTGGAAGCCTGCTATGGCAAGCTTCAGTTAATTTTCATCTACCATTTTCTTTGCCGTGAGCCAGTTATTTTTGGACGCGTGCCTTATGAGCTCGTCCCTTGTGACTGGTTCCTCTTTATCACTGTCGCGCAGTAAACATTCTGGGAAGGTGTCCTGTCCAGTTGCCGTGAGATAGCCATTCTCATCCTTTACAGATGTTAGTGAGTTAGTCTTAGTCATGGACATTGCTTTGCAAAACCTCATTCCACATGGCAGAGCTTCGATGGCCGTGTTATACCTCGTCAAAATCCTTCCTGGCTTTTGCATCATTAAAGGCCTGTCGTGTTTCTTGACATATTTTAGCTAGTTCAGGAGTCCACCATGGTACCTTTTTGCAAAATGCCTTTTTCGCTGGGCACTTATCTTCCCATGCACCGATGGTGCCCGCCTTGATTCTGTCCGCTTCAAATTATATATCCAGTATGGAATTAAGCTTACCTTTAGGGCTCCCAAGGTTTACTTTGAGGACTCTCCTATACGAGTCCCAATTTGTATGCTTTGGGTTTCTCCTTCGTCTAGTTTCGGCTTCTCCCGCCGTCCTAAACCTAAAGCATATATAATTATGGTCAAACAGAGAGATTTAGTCCGATATATCCCAATTTTGGCAGATGGGCTGGACATGTAGCAAGAAACACCGACAATCGATGGACCGAGAGGATCCTGCACTGGTACCCGCGTGACGCGACGAGACCTCGTGGACGACCTTATCGCCGGTGGGTTGACGACATCGCTCAAGTAGCTGGACCAACTTGGACCCGTCTAGCCAGAGATAGGGATAATTGGAAGAGGTTGGAGGAAGCCTATGCCCAAATATGGGTACCTTACTTAATAATAGATAATTAAATTAATATTAAATGTAATAACAAATCAAATTCAATTTTTTTTTTCCTTTTGCCATCTATTCCTAGAACATTTAGTAAACGGTTAAGAATGTAATATTTGGCTTGGAAGGCAGGAAGTCCAGTGACATACGCCTTTATTATATATATATTTTTTTTTTCTCGTCCATCCTACAGGTCAGCAGGGCTCTTTCTTTTCAGTCGAGTGAATTTAGAGTAACTCTTCATCAAGTGCGTTGCTAGTATGTTTGGATGGTTTACTTATAGTCTCTTCTTGTAACCCGTCATAGTCTTTTTGATTTGTTCTTTGATGGTTTGAATTCTAAGATCGTGGTGCAACTGCTGGTTCGTTACAAACCAAGGGGCGTTAGTGATAAGTCTCAACATCTTTGATTGGAACCTCTGTAATATTTTGATGTTTGAATTGGAGGTGGTTCCCCAGAGCTGTATCCCGTAAGTCCAGACAGGTTTCAGTATGCACTTGTATAACAGTAATTTGTTTTCTAGCGACAGCTGAGATTTTCTGTTAAAGAGCCAGTACATTTTTCGGAGTTGGATGCCTAGAGCTTTGCGCTTGGTTAATATGTGTTTTTTCCAAGTCAGGCGACTATCCAGATAGAGGCTAAGGTATTTAATTTGGAATTTGCACCTTGTTCAGCTTTACTGGGGGACAAGTGTTATGTCTCAAAGCAAAGGTGACCTGAACCAATTTTGTTTCATTAGCTTTGATTCGCCAGAATTCTAGCCATTCCGAGATGTTATCTAAACAGATTTGGAGCTTGTGACTAGCTTGTAATGGATCTTCATGGACAGCTAAGGCTGCTGTATTATCAGCAAAGGTGCCTAATACGACTCCTTCCGTCATAGGAAGATCTTGACATAGAAGTACCTGTATTCAAGATATGACTTAAGGAAGATGAAGTAGTTTGTCGGGAGATCCTTGTTTATTTTACAAAGCAAACCTTCATGCCAGACTCTGTCGAAGGCCTGAGATATGTCTAGGAAGGCCGCACAGCAATACTTCTTATTTTCGTAAGCTTTGTGGATATTTTCAACCAATCGGTGGACCTGTTCTATGGTGCCATGCTTCTGCCTAAAACCGAATTGATGGTTAGGTATTATTTTAGCCTCTACTATCACTGAGGTTAGTCTCTTTAAGAAAAGGATTTCCATGACTTTCGACAGAATGGGTAGCAGGCTGATTGGCCTGTACGATAAGACTTCTTCAGGAGTTTTGCCAGGTTTAAGGATCATTATTATTTGTGCCACAAATTTCATATTTAACAAATAAATATTAAAATTCAATAATATAAATATAATATTATTTTGATTAATAAACTTTAAGTATGTATGGTCTATTATAATGTTAATTTTAAGTTATATAATAAATACTGTAATATAATAATGATGTAATGTAATTTAAAAATAAGGTTATGAATGTATGCATGTAATTAGTGAGAAAGGCGTATTAGGAGTGGCTTTATTATTATTATTTCGTTTATTCATTTTACTTCTTATTACATTACATTTTTAAATATTTCTTAAAAGCATTAAAAAAAAACATTTCAAAATATAAAAACTTATTGCAAAAAAATACTACCGACTTCCAAATAGTATAATATATTTAATTTAAATAGTAGTTTTTTATTTTTCACTTTTTACTTGTACCTACCTAATAGGCTAGTTAAATTGTTTAGTAAGGTACCTATAACGCCAGAATAGATTACCCGAATATCATGAAACTTGAACATAACCGGTGAAATGAGAGATCTGCGTACTAACGAGAGCCTCCTAAGATGTTGGTCGAGGCTCGTGGCTATTAAGCCATTGGCTGACACGACTATCGGTACAATGATCGCTGCGTCCACATCCCACATGTCGACAACCTCGCGAGCCAAGTCAAGATACTTGATTTGCTTATCTTTCTCGGCTTTCACGAGGTTTCCGTCATGCGGGACGGTAATGTCAACAATCATTGTGCGCCTCTCGATTCGGTCCACCACCATTACATCAGGCTTATTAGCGATAATAGTCCTGTCAGTGATGATGGACCGATCCCAGTACAATGTGATATTGCCATTCTCGAGAACTGGGTCGGGCATACCTGTAGTACAGCACCTTCAATGCCACAAGAGTATATTTCAGAGCAAGTTGCTGATGGATAATCCTGGCTACAAGGTTGTGCCTATGCAAGTACTCTTCATTAGCTGGACGAGAACAACCAGAGATAATGTGGCGGATCGATTCACCCGGGCGGTGACTTGCCCGACAGATATCGTGGGTGATGCATTCGATATGCAGTCAGCAGTGTACGGACCCGCCTATCCAGGGCGTCGAGTTCCGTTTGAGTCCATTTGAGTATTCCGAAAGAGTACATCAATACCGGCATGACCCAACCGTTGAGAGCGCGCACCTTGTTTTCACCCGAAAGAAGGATATTGAATACCTTCTTCAGGTGGCCAAAAAAGCGTTCCCTCAACGATTGCTTCATGTCAGTAGTGCTGATACCTAATGCTTCCGACATACCCAAATACTTATAGGTTTCGTTTGGAGAAAGGAATCCGCGAGTTGAATGCCTACGGATTCCACAATTTCCCCTCGCTTTACATGCGTGACCGCACATTTCTCCACACCAAACTCCATCCTGATGGCGTTACTAAAAGTTTCAGTTACTTTCAGTAGCTCCATCAACTGAAGATTGCTGGGGGCAAAGAGCTTCAGATCATCCATGTAAAGGAGGTGAGATATAACCTGACCACCTCTCTTCAACCGATAGCCTAGCCCTGAATACTCCAGCAGCATGCTTAGAGGGTTCAGGGCTAGGCAAAACCAAAGTGGACTCAAACTATCGCCCTGGAATATACCTCGCTCGATCCTTACAGGTTCGCTATTCCTCTGGATATTTCGACATCCTGGATAGCAAAGGACTGTGCTCCATTGCCCCATACACGACATCAGGAAGTTGCGTAGAGTTGTATCTATTTTATACAATTCTAGCACCCTCATGAGCCATGTATGAGGCACCGAGTCATAGGCCTTCTTATAATCTATCCAACATGTCGACAGATCCTTTCGGGAACGCCGAACCTGTTGGTTAATGGATGGCTGTTGATAATATCTATAAGGAGTAGCTCCTTAGTACCGCGGGACCCGTTCCTATATTCATTCTGAGAGACCGACATGATCGAGTTATCGTCAACGTGTTTATTATATTATTATTTCCTTTATTCTACTTCATTCTTATTTACTACATTTTTTAATATTAAAAAAGAAAACATTTAAAAATATAAAAATAGAGGCCGAATATTATTATCCCTTGAAACGTCACGGCTTTTTTTGGAGCTGTCAGTGCATTCGGCTTAGAACATCTGTTTTTTTTTTATGCGATTAGGCCGCGTGTCATTCAAACGACGATATCTCCTAAACTATCCAAGGGAGCTGTTTTAAAGTTATATCGTTGTGATCATTATGAAATAAGCTACCATGTTATGAATGGTTTGGGCTAGTTTTGTCTTCTAATATATTTTTAATTCTATTTTAAAAATCAGCGTTAGCGAAATTTGCCCAGTTTATAGTACAAAAGTAGGTAGAAATAAAAAATAAACCAATATTTCAATATTTTAATCATTGTTTTTACATAAATATACCCTATTTCACATTAATCAATCAAAAGAACACATCTCCCCATACATTTTTTTTATGCCCCAAGCTTTACAAAATTACGCCTCAGGTAGTTGACCCGGCCGCCGACCAAAAAAGTTGGGTATGTTTAGATTGCAGTTCCACGAACTCTGTAAGAGAAATGCTTGTGTTAGTATTTTTTTACTATAGTTTGGTACACAATCTTATCGCAGATAAAGTATTAGGTGTTAGAATTGTTTAGTTTACGAATAATGAGTCACATTGTAAACACTTGAAATAGAGCGCTACAAAAGACCCTTTTATAAATTGGGTCACAGAGCAAGTACTATGGCATTTATTTGAAATATTATTTCACAATTCACATGATGATGATATATACTAATGAAAAAACACAATACAAGGGCATGTTGCCTAAAAAACATTCCAGGAATCTAGACCCGTATCTAGACCCGAATCTAGACCCAACAGACAATTTTAGTACTAGAAAACCATAACCGGCAAGTAACCGTATATGGTTACTTGGGTTACTTTGTACTAGAAAACCATAACCGGCAAGTAACCGTATATGGTTAGTTGAGATTGGGTTTTTTTTATTTAGCTTTTACGCAAAATCTTATCGAATTTAGAGAAACTAAATGCTTTTAACCTATGCGGAAACATATTTACGTATTGGTAATGACGATAGTTTGAATGCACTAATGTATTTTTAATTCGGGAATGAAAAAAACAAAAGAGGATCGTTGATTTGGCGCGCATGATGTTCGAAGAAAAATCAATTTTTGCACAAAATCTTTATCGAATACAGAATTTAAGTATTTAAAACGGTTTATTACTTACCTGTCCATGTCGTTTTAGCACTGGAAATTTCACACAACGAATTTACGATAATTTTATCACGCACTTTTTAAGTCTCCTTACACGGCATCAGACGGCATCTGTTTGCGCAATGGCGTCGACAAAAGTGCCACAGAAAACATTTAATATTCCGCTACTGCCCTGCGCTAAGCAGAAATCGAAGGATTGGTTGATATTCTCGTCTTATCCTCTACCATTTTTAAGTATTACAACACTGTAAATAGACCACAGATATTTATTTTCGCTCTTTTAGTGAGTCATAAAAAAGGAACCATATATGGTTACCGCCGGTTGACACTTTTTTTTTTTGCTAACCGAATTCGGTTCCTGCCGGTTAGTGTTTATTATATTATTATTTCCTTTATTCTACTTCATTCTTATTTACTACATTTTTTAATATTAAAAAAGAAAACATTTAAAAATATAAAAATAGAGGCCGAATATTATTATGCCAATTTTCAATATGAGCGCTGGCCCTGTTTGAAGCCAGTATAAGATCAATAACTTCAGTTCTCGCAGAGGTCCTGAAAGTAGGTTTATTGCCTGCATTAAGGATTTGTAAAGAAGAGCTTACCGCAAAGTCCAACAAATCCTCCCCTCGTTTGTTGACATCTGAACTACCCCAAACGACGTGGTGAGCATTCGCATCGCAGCCAAGTATCAGGTCGAGGTTTTCTTGGTTGCCGTAGTCAACCAGTCATCTGATTAGTGGTGTTACTAGTTCCTATTGTTCATATGGGAGATAGGCAGAGGCAAGGATAATTCTCCTTTTCTCTCTGTTCCCGTCCCCACTTTTTTTTTTTTTTTTTTTGGATTATAGTTGTTGTGAGATTCCTGTAACAGAAAGTACGTAAGGGCATTGCCTCTATACCGCCCCTGATATAGATGCAAGTCCTTGCGTCATTAGTTAGACAGTCATAGAGCACCATGACCCCTGTCCCACCTAAGCCTTTTATAAAATAAAATTTGTTTAATTCAGACTATTAAAATGTCCATATTTTGTTAGTATTATATTATCTTAAAACTATGTTAGTCATGAGGATATCAATCAGTTTATAGTCCCTTTATACAAATAAGGTTCCTTTATCAAGGCAACGTCGTATTTGTTAAGTTTCAGTTGCCGAGCCAGAAGGGCAGTAGCGAGTATTGATGGGTTGGCGCTGTTATAGGAGAGCCTCAGTTTTGAGGCTCCCCCTCCATCTCCTGGCTCTCCTCGAGAGCAGTTGGCGACTCAACCCCTAGGTATCGAGACCCTCGAGGATGTCATCCTCGAGTTCCGCCTCTGACGCCCTGGTCTGGATCTCTGACTCCTGCGCTACGTTGTACGCTACGTCCAGGAGCTTGAACGAGTATCGTTCAATTCCTCCTGGAAGAGAATACCCGCGGCCTTGATGACCCCAGCGGACACCCCGTCCATGAGGACGATACGACGGATGCTGGTCTGCTCAGTGAGAGCATTCACGATTTGTCCGTCCTCAAGGCAGGGTTAAGCCGCTGGAGCAACCGAATGGCAGGGGCAGAGTCTTGCAGCGCCAAGTTGCGACTGTTGCCTTTTCAACTGGCTTTGGGCGTTCTTTGGCGTTGACGACCTTGAGCTTCAGGGACGTTACATTATGACTACATTTCTTGGCTTGGGTCTTACCTGTAAAAATAAATGTACGTTTTAATAAATATATAAATAATAAATAAATAAATTCAATATGGTGCCCTCTAGAGCGCAAGAATTCAAGAAAAAACCCTCACCCCATCATCTGTGTGGGTGTTTCGTACATCATATCTTTGTCAAACGTACCGTTTGCGAGACATATCCCGTCCAAGTCATGAAAATTTGATTTTTACCCGACTACGGCATCGCAAAGTGTTTGTTGATCGGTATGTATGTAAGTATATATACATGTATACATTTATTTGTTCCCTCATTACTGAGTCTCTTAAATTTCGAAACATAAACCTTTGTCTATGTTTCGTTAGCAAATGTAACTATTATATACACACATAGCACATACCTATCCTTTAATGAATAGTAAATCTCCTAAATCAACTGCGTTATCGTTATACGTTATCTAGAGTCCACTCTCGTAATTCATCTAGATACATGTAAAAAACCCTAAACAGAAAAAAGAATGTGATGTGGCTGTGCAAAAACCCCAAAATACTTTAAATAAAAAGTAATTTCAAAAACTAAAAGCCAACTACGGAAAAATCACTCTCTAAAATGTATGAAACAAGAAAATATTCTCATCTCAGTGGATAACCGTGGTCGTGGGCCATCTACAATACATTCTGCAAAGTACTCGTAGCATTCGTTACCGATTCGTCAGCGTAGAGTGCTGAGGGCCTTGACTACCCTGTTTTCATTTAATGATAAACCCACTTCTCCTTCTTATCTGACTTCACATGTCAAATTCCTTTGTTCTGCCCACAGTAAAAATCTTCGCTCCGCCAATAATCGTTTTCTACAACGTCCCTCTCACCGCTTTGGGTTTATCCATTACACCTTCTTCGTCCAGGCAATTTCTCTTTGGAGCGCGCTCCCTTAGAACATCAGGATGGCAACCAGTCGGTTTTCTTTCAAATTGCAAATTGCAAGAAGTTTGCAGAATCATCACAGAGTTGATTTGTTGGATTGAGGTTTGAGATGTCTTTATTTCCCATAAGAAATTATTTCACTTACATGAGAAATGAGTAACTAATTTAAATATACATTATTGATTTACGTACAGTTCTGGCAAAAATAAATTACGATATACAAAAATATTCTAAAAGTGAAGACTGAACGAAAAAAAATAACAGCTGAACGTAAACATACACAGAGCGCGCGCAACAAGAAGTGGTATGTAATGTACTAAGGTGTGCTCGCTTTTTTAAAGATATGTAATTTTAAGTGTTTCTTAAATATTGACATGGATTAAGCATTTTTAATGTTGTTTGGTAGTTTATTATACAATGCATTTCTGAGCCTAATTTTGTGTATTTGATGTTTCTTTGTAAAATGTATTTGTGTGTGAATGTTTTTATTAAGTATGTTTCTTATTAAGATGCAAGTATTATATAAGTATTATAACCCGGCAGGTGGTAGATCTCCTACCGTGCTATAATAAATTTAGTAGGTATGGAATAAAGGGAAATATTCTAATTAAAACAAATACACATGCTATACAAATACAATATTTATTAAATCAATTAGACGGGCACACCCATCCAATAGATGGTTTAATATTTCCGAACCCTGTAAACCCTGTAACTTACATGAAGCCAAAAGTTCCTGTTCAGAACTTGTCTCCGTTCAAAGCTGAACAGTGTAGCGTTACGTATATCTCAGAGCTATACGTAAGCCACGTTAATAAAAGTAACGGTAAATAAAAATTTAAACTAAAAAAAAATATATATAACAAATTAAGGCCCGGCTTCGCACGACGTGGGCAACTAGGAAGGTCCAGCTTCTCACGTCGTGGGTCCAGGCAGTAGATCGGGCAGGAAGTCGTGGAATGCCCGAGGTTGATATGTGAGCAGTCTCCACAACGGAGAAACAGGCGAACGGATAAGTAGGCTGTAGAGTAGGCAGCAGGACGGATAGGCAGGAACACAGATGGATGGCCAAGGCAGCTGAACTAATAGTCAGGCTGTCAGTTAGGCAGTACAGTAGGCTGGCACTGGCAGATAGGAGTGTTGAGGTCGGGCTGTGGCTTATTATGCCGATCAATTTAGCCCTTTACTATGAAGCGGTGACCGAGGAAGTTTATGAACCAGTAAAATGCACACATTTAAGTTCACACTCAAAAAATTATATTTATTACACTTCTAAGATTTTGTTACATTCACAGGCTGTATATAATATAGTTTTCAAGAGTTTTTAGATTCAATAGTACACCTGGTAGTATTTAACCGGAAACAGACTTTCCGCGTTCCGTCCAGATTAAAGACTAAAAAAGTGCCGCCCGTTTTTCTTCGTTCCGACATGTCTTCTAAATTTTAAATTCAAATATCAATTAAGAAATCATGAACGAATAAAAACGTTTTACAGAGGGGCAGTCTGCCGCTGCCCTTAATATGAAAATTATAATGTACAACGAGCTTAAGAAGTATTGTCCATGGTACCTTATGTCTATGGTTTAAGAAAATAAAATAGACATATGTCATGTCAATAAAAATGACAGGGTTTAAAATATTCTATGATATTTACAAATTAGTTCTTTTCAGGTGTTTACTAATGTAAAGAATACATAAAAATAGGAAACATGAGATGATACAATTTCAAAAGTTACAAAGATGAAATCCATAAATTATATTATAAAACGTAAGTAAACTAAGCTATGTGGAATGAACACCACAACAGGTAACATGAGAAAAAATGTTGTATGTACACATTTACACAAACTCAGGGTCGTATATATGGGATTTGTGAGATGACCAATTAGAAACTCTCTTCGTAGCTCAATCGTATAAGTAGATTAATTACGGATATTTGTGCTCAGTGCAGCATATAGGGTTATACTTAAAGACACATCCTACACTTCAAAATTATATTTAATGTGATGTTGGATTCGGATGTAAATGATATCCAGGCAAATGTTGAGTAAATACTGTTTATTGAAAGACATGCTACATGATTTATACTAAACACTTATTATAAAGGTGTCTACACACGACACCTCCCCGGGGGAAAGAGAAAAAAAATAATAAAGACTTTTTTTTTTGGTACTGTTCATAATACGTTAGGTTACTTCAGTGATATTACTTAATACATAAAGTTATATAATGATAGTTTTTGCAATATTTTAACACAATATTGCTCGTAAATTAATATTTACACAATATTATTCATATTTTACTTGCTACAATATTATATTTATGCCGTATAAGTTAGAAGGTTATGTATATAGTTATACATATAGCTACACTACATCAATCATAACAAGGCTTAGTTCTATTTTTATGTATAATACCAGTTTTGCCATTAATATCAGTTTCTACATTTGGTGATATGTCCCTGATAACCTTATAGGGTCCTGAATATAAGCTGGAGAGTTTACTGCCTGTTTCGTTTTTTACATAAGTGTCATACCTTCGTTTTGTGACCAACTTATTTTTCTCCAATTTTTTACACGCCTGTGTTTGTGACACCTGTAACCTATATTTAAGTTCTAGAGGGTAATTGTCATAATTATACAGCGGCTCTATTTTTTGAGTAGATTGCTTCGCAAAATACACCTTTTTCCGTAAACTAATTCAAATGGGGTAAATTTAGTAGACGTGTTTACCGAGGTATTATAAACAAAACACCAATAGGGTAGCCAAGTACTCCAGGAGTCTGATTTTTGCTCTGTTTGAATACGAAAAAATGCTGACAAACCTTTATGAGAGTTTTCTAAAGCGCCTATGCTTTTATGATGATTTGCAGTTGAATTAAGTTTTTAATATTAAGCAAAGTACATACCTCTTTTACCGTGTCTGCCATAAACTCGGTACCCCTGACCGTCGCGATTACCCTCGGCGCACCGTGGTGAATCACAAAGTTGTTCATAAAAGAACGTGCATATGGGCGCGAAGACATTAGTTGGTTTATTTTGTTTTCATATTTAATATCGTAACATTCTGTTGACAACTAATAAGAATTTCATTTGACCATTTCCTTTCTTATTATTTAAAATGTTGCGATATCCGGTTCAATTTATATTAAGCTTTAATTAGACCAAATCATTTATAATTATTTTAAAATAAAGGGATTTCCAGTTCACATTTTTTAAGTATTTAAATTGACTGTTTCCTGTTTATTTCTTTAAATTATTATAACTTCCGGTTTTATTTAAATTAGAATTTTGAATCTGTCTCTAGACCAGGCCAAAAGTAATATTTTCTAATTTTGTTGATCATTCGTCTGATACCCGCATGACCACTTGTCGGCAAAAGATGAAAATCGTTTAGTATAACCTTAATATCGTCCTTACCTCTACACGTTCTACGTCTTGTATATAATAATTGTTAAGTTATTTGTATATAATAATGAATTTGAGCCTTACCCAGTTCTCACTGTCTTTTATTTGACTTATTAATTTTTCAACAAATGTGTTTTTATTTTTCATAAAGAACACCTCCTCTACGCATATTACACTACAAAAATTACTCAGTGCTTTTACAAATTCTGTTCGAGTCATTTGCAAGTGAGCCGTTGGTTTTATAAAAATTGTGTTTTCATTTTCATAGTATATAAAAATATTGTCTTCTCTACATTGTTTGTTTCGTATCCTTAATTTGTTTATAAAACTCCGGCTCCGCTGATGATGGGTTAACATTATGTTTTTGTTTTTGTGCTCGAGTCATAACACATGCCGACTGTGTATGAATGTGTATAGTGCGTCTGCAGCCGCATTGTCTTGACATCTGACATACTCTATTTCATAATCGTATTCTTCTAGTATTAATTTAAATTTAAGTAATCTGCTGGATGGATCTTTAAGTTTAAACAAATAAATCAGTGGTTTATGATCTGTTTTAATTTTAAAATCGCAACCAAATAAATATGATCTAAAATGTTTTACCCACACTACTGCTAAGAGTTCTTTTTCTATAGTGGGATATTTTTTTTCTGATTTATTTAGGCCTTTGCTAGCGTAGGCAACCGGGCGGCCATCCACATTTGATAAAATTGCTCCATGCAATGCAATTGTCTTTTGAAATTGGGGTATTGCAGAACGGGCGGTGATATAATTGTTTCTTTTAGTTTATGAAATGATTTTTGACAGTTGTCATCCTAGTTACTTATTACATTTTTTCTACATAACAAATTCAGATCATCATATCAGCCGAAAGACGTCCACTGCTGGACATAGGCCTCCCCCAAGCGTCGCCACATTGACCGGTTCCTTGCGTCTCGCAACTAGCGGATCCCCGCAACCTTCACCAGGTCATCGGTCCACCTTTTATTTTTTTCCTGGCGAAGAAAATGCCTAACGCATACCGCGCCATCCGGGCCGGCCTCTCATTGCCCACACCTCACATTCAGAGTGAGAGGTCTGGGATATGTTGCGGTCGCGCGGGGTAACATCATATTCTACGGAATATATTTCTCCCCAAACAGGAGCCTGGCCGAATTTGAGGACTTCCTCGATCGCTTGGGGGCCTCGGTTCGGCGAATGACGCCGGGCCACATAATGGTCATGGGAGACTTTAATGCGAAATCTATCGCGTGGGGTTCCCCAATAACGGATGCCAGAGGAGAAGCAGTTGAGGAGTGGGCGGCAGCTGTAGGCCTCTGTCTCCTAAATAGAGGTTCTGCCAATACGTGTGTGCGACAACAGGGGGGGCCGATAGTAGACCTTTCATTTTCTACCCCTGCCATCGCCGCACGTGTCCAGGGCTGGCGAGTGGAGAGTGTGGATACCCTATCCGATCACTTGTACATCCGTATGGATGTCTCCACTCTCGGGAGTGTTTCCACGCCTTGAAGCCTGACACTTTCCACGCTGGGCAGTGAAACGGCTTGATAGGGATCTGTTGGAGGAGGCAGCCATTGTCCAGGCATGGCTATCGTCACCGCATTCCAATGAAGGGGTTGACGTTGAGGCTGGCCGATTTCGCAATGCTATGACGGCCGTGTGCGACGCCTGCATGCCTCGAGCGCGTAGTCGGCCCCAAAAAAGGCAGGTCTATTGGTGGTCCCGGGAGTTGGCGGACCTCCGCGAGGCTTGCATTACTGCCCGGAGTCCTATTCGCAAGTATGCAGACTGCGCCGCCGCAATGTGGAGCTGGAGTCCCAACTGCACGAGTCCTACCGAAGCGCCCCGGAAGCTCTACAGATGGCGATCTTCCGAGCAAAGGAGCAGGCGAGGCGTGAATTGTTAGAGGTCATCGGTCCACCTTGTGGGAGGCCTTCCAACGCAACGTCTTCCGGTTCGCGGTCACCACTCCAGAACCTTTCTGCCCCATCGGCCATCCGTTCTGCGAGCAATGTGCCCTGTCCACTGCCACTTAAGTTTGGCAATTCTTCGGGTTATGTCGGTAACCCTGGTTCTCTTGCGGATCTCTACATTTCTGATTCGATCACGCAAGGAAACTCCGAGCATAGACCTCTCCATTGCCCTTTGAGTGACTGTGAGCTTTCTGATGAGGCCCATTGTAAGCGACCACGTCTCAGAGCCATATGTCATCATTGGCAACACACACTGGTCATAGACTTTCGTCTTGAAACACTGTGGTAAGTTGGACGAGAAGACACCGCGCAATTTCCCGAACGCTGCCCAGCCGAGTCGGATTCGACGATTGACCTCTTGACAAATTCAGATAATAAGCCTTATTTGCAAAATTAGGGAAATATTTGCGATAATAGTTCGCAAAAGCGACAAATCGTTTTACATCATCTACAGTTTTGGGTATTTTTTGATTACTTCGATTTTTACTGGATCGGGCAATATCACTAGATTCAATGTGGCCTAAATAAAGCATTTCTTTTCTCAAAAAGTTGCATTTTCAAATTCTATTTCTTTTTTTTTTTAATTTTAAATTGACCTTACGCAAGCGATCATATATATCTAAAAGGTTTTTATTGTGATGCGAAAGTGATTTACCAAGGACAATTAAATCGTCGAGATACAATAAACTAATAACTTGTCTTAAATGTTCACCAGCCATCGCTAGTGTCATCATGCGCGAGAAAGAACTTGGACTGGTTTTTAAGCCCATGGGCATGCGCGTCATCTGATATTGCCCCGAAGAGAATGCTGTATATTTGCGACTATATTCGTGTAAATTAACATTATAGAGTATAATATTTCACTTATATTCGGGCGAGGAAACTTATCCTGAGATCTGACACCAGTCTTGCCAAGGGTTATCGGGTTACCCAGACACTGGGTTGTGGAGGTCAGGTAGGCAGTCGCTCCAGCTCTATCTATATCTACTCAGCTGAATCAAGTGAGACTGAAGCCGACCCCAACATAGTTGGGAAAAGGCTAGGCAGATTGAGAAGAGGAAGTAAAATAAAACACCGATATAATTACGTTTTGAATATTTATTATTCATCTTCAATAATTATAAGAATATTATCTAATAATTGTGCAGGAGGTACGATATTTTCTTGGTATCTTGCCCAACTGAGATATCATATTATGCACATTACATGGGCACAGCAGCCTACAGTCCTTCTACCTACAATACAATTTATAGGAACAAATTATAGGAACAAAGCACCACCGGAATTTGAAATTATTGCACACACATGTTCTGATCACAGCCACTGCTCATGCGCGGCACTTACTCGCGTCAACCAAACGAAGTACTTGGGTGTAGTGATTGATGATGGACTGAAATGGTACAACCAAATAGACAATATCACTTCAAAAGTTAAAAGAAGACTCATCTACATTTTGAAATCTCTGAGATTCTGCGCAGACAAACATGTACTGAAAATGGTTTACCTAGCACTTTGTCAGTCCGTTATCACTTACTGCATCCCGGTTTGGGGAGGGGCTGCTAAAACCAAGTTCATCGAAGTGGAGAGGGCACAGAGAGCTGTGCTCAAGGTTATGCTTGGTAAACCATATAGATTTCCCACTATTGATTTGTATGCGGACTGTAAGTTGCTTACGGTGAGACAGCTTTTTGTCCTCCGAGCTACGCTTAGGAAGCATAAACAAATTCCACCACCAGATAAAACTAAGCGCAAAGTAAAAATGATATTTCCAACAATAAGCCACAAGACCACATTCGCCAGGCGCCAGTTCTACGTTGTGAGCTCTTTCATTTACAGAAACATTGCTAAAATTATTCAACTAACTGGGCTAAATCACCATGAAGTCAGGGCTAAGGTACAAAGTTGGCTTCAGGATCAGGACTACGTTCGTACAGAAGAACTACTCCATCTCCAACAGTAGCCGTACAAAACTTATTCTACCAATTTTTATCAATCACAATCTCAATAATTTCAGCATGATACATAAAAATACTAATACTATAATACATATACATGCGAATATGTACAAACACACCCTTACGTACACTTACAATCCCTCATACGCAATGATGCGAGCGCAAAGTGCCATTTAGATAAATTAAATAAAATTCAAAATCAGGCTATGAGAATAATAGGAGGCTTTATCAAAACTTCACCGATTCACGTTATGGAAAGCGAGCTAGGTGTAGTTCCACTGTACTTACGAAGGAAATATTTAGCTTATAAATTCTGTCTAAAGTCTAAGTCTATGGAGAATAATTTAAATTGTCAGTTATTAGATAATCTCTACGCTCTTCGACAAAATTGCTATTGGAAAAATAAAAACATTCCTTTATTAGTATCTGTTGCGAATGAGGTTAAAGAGTTACAGGTAGCTTCTTCCTGTCCATTATTAATGTATACTTTACGAACATGGATAACTAATATTAATGTGAATGAAATAATTATAGTAAATTTAGAATCAATAAAAAAATGTAAACGTTCATACGATAGTAACATATTAAAATATGAAGTTATAAGTGAGTTAAATACAAAGTATAGTGGTTGGTTTCACATATTTACAGATGGGTCGAAGAGTGTAGAAGGTTATGGGTCTGCATATTATATACCTAATATAGATATAAGCACTCAGGATAGTTGTTTTAAAATAAATGAACCTACATCCATTATGACGTTGGAACTCATTGCAATCTCAGAGGCTTTGACTTATATAATTAATCGTTCCGAATATAAAAGTGTTGTCATTTGTACAGACAGTAAAAGTACATTACAACATATAGCTCGATGCGCCTCTGGCCACAGAGGTGCATCGATAGCTTATGTTATTTTATCTAAAATTGATGAAATTACTATAAAAGGCATCCAACTGAGGTTGCAGTGGGTTCCATCGCATCCCCCCCGATGGGTTACCGCATTGTCGAGGCGGGGGGGCTCAGTAGCCGTGGCTTGGACAACCACGGTGAAGCGAAGAGGAACCCGAGGAGGGGCCGCTCGTCAGGGCTTTTGCCGACAAGCCGACGACGTAGCGGCCAATAAGTAGGTTGCGGTGCCGTATGGGCGGCATCGCAACTGAGGTGGGCCGCGATGTGGTATGGTAGGCATCGCGGCTGAGGGTTGGAGGCCGCGGCGGGAGAGGAGTGCCGGTATTACGGTGCGCCGCTCGCCCTACCCTCCGCGGCCTGCACGGGGTCGCCACCGTCTGATGGCGGACGCGGTGGGGCCGCAGGGGAGGAGGAGTGTCGGTATAGCGTTGGCCGCTCTCCCTATCTCCTGCGGCCGAAAAATGGTAGGTGGCGGGGCCACTGACCTGACCCGTCACAGGGGAACCAAGGGTGCCACACACGGGGTCGTCTGGCGCCCATGTGCCGGTTTGGTTCCTGGGGTGGTCACGGCGTACAACGTGTTCTCGTACGACGGTGACGGGGGTTACTCCCCAAAGGAGGGTCCGGTGACGGACAGCCGCGGCGGGTTCGCGGATGTATGCTTCCGCGTTCCCGTGTTCCCGCCATAAGCGGAAAAGTAGGACACCGTGGAATTTTAGTGGGTTAGAGTCCCACATAACTGCGCTATCTCCCCGTGGTAGCGTAGTATGCATGAGCATTTTTCCAAGCAAAAAAAAAAAAAAAAAAAGGGTTCCATCGCATATTGGGTTGTAAACGGTCGTTAGAGAAAGGTTTATGGTATAAAACCATACAGTGTGAACCTCTTCGCGTGCCCTGGTTCATGAATAGTGATGCTAGAAGAAAACTTATTGTTACTGCTCTTAGACTCAGATCTGGACACATTCCATGCAAAAAATTTGCCTTCATGATGAAGAAAATCGCTTCACCCAATTGTAAAGAATGTGGAGTTGTCGAGGACCTACAACATTTATTGATGGAATGTGTCCAATATGAGTCCAGTAGAAATAATTTAGTAAGATCCCTGAATTTGAACAGAACTGATGTAGGTATGTTCCATACTATTCTATCCCAAACAAATGACGATGATGCGAAAGATTTGTTCAAATTCATGGCCCACGTGTTGTGAAAGTACAATGTCTTAGGATACGATGGGACTGACATACGCTATGCGTAAAAGACCCTTAAATAAATAAAGAGAAAAAAAAAAAAAAAAAAAAAACCCTCATACACACACTCACTCACATACACACCTCCACGACACACACACAATTACTTGTCATATTTTGCACACTCACATCACAACTCCGTTCAATAGATTCCCTTACTCCTAGTTAAATTTTTCTTGATATAATTCCATTGTACTTTCAAACCTATTCTTTGCCATGATTTTGTATACCGACATAACACACTATTTGTAAAAGGTTTTGGTATCCTAGTGACAGCAGAACACTGACTCCTAAGTCACAGGATCTCCTAGTTTAGGTGTCAGGGTTTACTCTATCTGTATGACCTTTTTCACTGAAATTCATGCGACCTAGTATATAAACATTGTTGAAGGTTTTTGTATAAATAAAGATTTTTATTTATTATTTATTATTATTAATTACAATAATAACCTAATATTGAATCTCGTCCTCTTCGACAGCTATCAACTAAAACGTAAACAAAATATTTTTTGCGACTTATATGGCGGGATTGTATACGTCCCCGCAATAACCAAGAAGAATTTGAAGCCGTTAGTCGAAGAAGAAGTTGCCTCTTGCCTCTCTTCTCTTACTCTCTTGCCTCTGGGATGACCAACTTGGTGTGATGCTTCAATCGGACATCTCCCAAGAACCATGTCTTGGTCCATGTTCCAACATGCTTGGCATACATAGTTCTCACTGGTAACCTGAAATTAGTGAACTATTTAAATCATGTTCAATCAAATCGCTACGTCTCGTCTCGGCCGAGACCGAAATAGTCCAAATAACTGTCAATACCTCAAAGCACCAAAGCCTGGGACCGAATCTATCTTATTGTGATAAGAAAGAGATTAAGTCGTAGATTATTCATGAAGTCTTTCTTATTATTATGCTATTCACCAAAAAGAAAGCCGACATACATGACGCCGGAGCCCGTAAATAAGTTTGGTTTTGTTCGCTTTAAAGGCTAAAAGTTCGATTTGAATAAGTACTTACAGGCCGAGATGCACGCCACTGACGAATAATGGATAAAATCATCGTCCAAGACTCTTCTGCCAATAGAGTTATTGCGACCAGTCGCAATGGTACAATTCACACAGCGATCCATGTCGTCAATACCTGATCGATAGGCGTAATCAGTTGTCCAAAATAGAGAGCCAGGTAATTTAAAATAGTAAGATCCGTCGAATAGTCCTTTAAAGTATGCAAAGCCGAGGTGGTGGGGTTTTACAATGAAACATGGAAAATATGTGCGCACTCAGAACGAAAGAAAACGAACGAGTGCCAGTTAATTTTTTTCTGCCTGTCAGCAGTCAGTGACCAGTATTGCGAACTGAAGAAAAATTAATGGAACTCGATTCGTTATGAATCGTTTCCACTAAACGATGGATAAGCACTTGTCACTCGATTTTCATACATTAGTTAGTAGATTTTACCGATTTTTTTAATCGATTATTTAGTTTCATAACTGGATGACCATAATGCCTTGGAAGTTGGGTAGGCCTTTGGTGTGGGATGCAACATGTGTCGATACCCTTGCGCCATCCCATCTTCTTAGCACGGCGGGCTGTGCTGGGGCAGCTGCTGCTGGTGCAGAAAACCTCAAACGGCGCAAATATAACAACCTTATTGGCAGTTATATGTTTGAGCCGTTTGGGGTTGAGACATTAGGTCCATGGGGTCCGAGTGCTCATCGAGTTTTTCGAGACATAAGTAAACGGTTAGTCAACTGTTCGCGTGACCAGAGGGCTGGCCTTTTCTTCAGCCAGAGAATCAGCATTGCCATTCAACGTGGCAATGCTGCCAGCGTTCTGGGCACGTTTCCCATTGACATCGATGTGGAAGAATTTTTTGATGCGCTATGAGTCCTTTTCCCTCTCCCTTTTGTATGTAAGTTTGTTTTGTTATTAGTCATAAGATTAGGATTAGATTAATTGTCAGTTGTACATATTAAAAATCGTTTCATAACTTAATTTAACTTTTCTCGCTTCCTAGATAGAAACATAGTACTGTATTTTGTGATTTCCTTTAGAAAAATATAACGGATTTTTTAAGGCTTATGTTTAACTTACCACCAGATATAGTAACATATAACAGACAAAAATAGTAAATGATCACCAAAATTAAACCCGCATCTTATTGTAAAATTATAACCAAAGTTTTAACATCTCGCTATCCTGTTTAGGCAAAATGACTCCAAATAAATCATTGTTAACCCAAAAGTAGTAAATGATCACCAAAAGTAGTAAATGATCACCAAAATTAAACCAATGACCAAAAAGATTATAAAATTTCTGGGAGCAACTTGGAAGTAGCGCTCGCCGGCCGCTGCCGCGGCACCGCTCGCTTTGCTCGCTCGGCTCGCGCGCGGTTGGTCACAGTTCTAACCTAACCTAACCTATTTTACAACATTAAATAGCGCAATAATTTGCTATTAAAATTTGGTGATCAATTTACTAAATTTGGTGATCATTTACTATTTTTGTCAGTATATTACTAGATTTGGTGGTTAGGGGTTATCGTCACAAAGTTTTTTTTGGTGGTCATTATATTTATTCCCATTTTTTAATACACATTTCATCTAGTTAACTGCTGAGCCCAGAAATGCCCGTCTCCTTTCAACATTATTATTCCACAGCAACAAAGTATTGTTACCAAAGTTTAAAATTGATTTGTATTTGTTTAAAAATTCATGCCCTATTATGCCGCTGGTCTTACAAGGCAAATAATTAAAAACAAAAATAATGTTGCAGTGTCTGATTTTTTGAACTTAAGTCTAAGTAAACAAATCCAATAGATCGAACTTTGCCTCCCATTCCATATATGTAGATGCTTTGCTTATGGATTGGAATGCTTTGTTCCATTACATGTTTATACTTAATTACAGATATGGAGGCACTGGTGTCGATTCACTTCTTCTGAGTCTTTCTGTTATACGCTCTCCGTCCTTAAATCATTCTTGGGGCCGAAAATATGAAATTGATCTCCGCAAAGCGTGTCGATTTATTTCATTGGTCATCCACTTGTTGTGACAGTTTTTGTAGATCCTGAATATAAGGCACAGGAATCTCAGCAACAGGAGGGCCAAAATCACCAAAAAAAACACATTTGGTGTACTTGTATGGTACTTTTACTGTTCTAAATCTGCGTAGTTATTGCTTCCAGAAGCAGTTTGCGCCAGTATCACTTCTTCTTTACTCTGACTTGATCTCATGATGGTGTAGATTATTAGCGTACACGAAATAAACACTGTATCTCACAAAACTTTGTGAAAACTACTACCTCGGTTCATCTTGGAACGGTAGGTGTCCTTATATAGAAAAGGAATTTCAAACAAAGTCCACGCGACTCTTACGTCACGGTCGCCATGTGATGTTGGATTCGGATGTAAATGATACCCAGGCGAATGTTGAGTAAATACTGTTTATTGAAAGACATGCTACATGATTTATACTAAACACTTATTATAAAGGTGTTTACACACGACAATAACAACCACTCAATACTAGATCTTCCTATCTATAAATGACGACCTATGAAGGTCACTAACTAAGCTCAAAATATAACGCAATATAAATTAAACATTACTACAGCCTAGTTGGCTTAACTGATTATTGGTTTCTGGTACTTGGTTACTTGATTTTCAGGTTAGCGGAACACGAGCCCCTTGAAATCGGTTCAAAGTGCCCAGCATGAGAACCACACAGCGATGCGCGTCCTACGGGGACGATATCGGCACAGAATCTCTGGTCGGGAACAGACAATAGCGAAGGATGTTTGTACCTTGGTGGGCTTCCTCGAACGAGGACGAAATAGGCGTATGCCACCTCTGCAATGGGTCGGCCATGCTGCCCAAACACTCGTCGGGTTCGACAGCACGCACCAAACGGTCGTCCGCCAGTCAATCTTCAGGCTAGCCTAAAGGAGCCAGATCTGTAACAATATCCCCCCTCATAAGGAACAACGAACTCAACAAATCTCATGAGGACAAAGAACAAAGAATCCCTGTGCGACTTACCTGGAAATCAGCTTGCGAAACTCCGTCAATCTGTGGCGGCTGCGCAGCAAGAGGTAACGTTCTGGGGTTCAGAAAGCCAGACTGAGACACGCCATGTGGCATATATCCCTGGCGGGACGCAACCAAATCCAGTATAATATCTCTGGCGCGATCTCCCCAACGAATGTCCAAGTCATCATGGTAGTCCGGAATTCAATTGCAACGACACACGTTCCATCGACCAATATTGACCATAGACCAAATAGTATCGATTGGTTAGAATTTAGTCGACTTTATATTTGCAATTAAATAATGTGTTGTTTATGTTAATTGTGTTATTATTTTTAATTGTTCACACAATTAACATATAATTAAACAAACAGACAACCACTTTTAACATGATTTCCGATTATGGTGCCATCTCTTTGCTTTTATTGAGGTTATAGGTTGTTAATAATGACATACCGAGAGATTAAGCACTGAGATGTCACCACTAGCCTATAAAATGATTTTGCAACCTCATAATGCCCCCTTTCCCACAAAAAGGATTTACGGATACGGAAAACCGTACACCGATCTCGGTGTTTAAACCCACCTAAAAGGGATCGCAAAATCTCAATAAGACCTCTGTGATAAGGTGACAAGGGGGGTGACCATAAGTTCTTAGAGAAAGGTTATTTTGAGATCGCGTAAGTGACAGATGTATACAAGTCATATAAATCTGTTCCTTACACACACTCAAAATAATCCTACTCTAAGAGCTTATGGTCACCCCCACTTTTTTTTTTTTCCGAGGTGGAAAATCCTCATTGGATGTCCTCCGCCCTGGGGAGGGCGGAGGGGTCTGTCAGACTCGTACTGACTAAAAACCACCCCGGTGTTCCATCTCACACCTACGCTGGGGGTCGCGGGAACAACGATACTTCCGCAACCCCCAGCTAGTGCCGGCCCGCACTAGGTTGTGGGGGGAGTGAGGTGTTGGACTCCCCCCGCGACGTCTAAGAGGGGCACGCGTGGAACACTACGCGCCACCACCTCGGGTCCTGATGTGTAGGGGGCGACGACGTCCCCGAATCCGTCGCCGCTGAACCCATTTAGGGGGGCTGGAAGAGGGCGTTGTTCGCCCTCCGCCGACGCCCAGCGCGTTTGCTGCGGATCGGGTTAGCGGATGAAATCTCCCTCTCTCTCTCCACAGCCTCCTTCTGCGAGACGACTGTTTCGCAGAAGGATACCACCGCGTCCCAGGACTCCTCGCTGCCGACCATAGACTCGACTACGGCCGGCAGCGACAGGTCACTGCCTACTTCAGATATGAGGGCACGGCGTGGCTCCTCCCAAGCGGCACACTCTGCCAGCGTATGCCGCGCCGTGTCCTCCCGGCAGTCGACGCAGTGGTGACACCGGGCGTCCGGCTCCCTGTTTATGCGACACAGGGTACTTCCCGAAGCAACCATGCCCCGAGAGCACCTGCGTCACCCGAAACGACAGGGAGCCGTGCCTCCTCCCGAGCCAGCGCTCGAGCACTGGCCGGACCGCCTCGATGGTAATGAGGCCGGCGGTAGGGCGTGAAAGCCTGTCCCGCCATTCCGCCACCAGGACCTCGCGAAGCTGAGACTGACGCAACTCCATATGTCGCTGCATCAGCCCCTCGCCCCGCGCCCGCGCTTCCTCGCGCCACCGATACAGTGACGCGAGTACCTTCGCCTCCAGGTCCCAAGGCGGGGATCCGGCCAGTGCACAAGCCGCCTCGTAGGAGATCGTGCCATACCCACCCTGATGACTCTGACGGCCATTGTTCTCTGCGGCTTTCGCAGAACAGCGATGCTGCCGGCCGTCAGGTCAGCCGCCCAGATCGGGGCCCCATACAGGGCCATCGATCGCACGATCCCCACGTAGAGCCGCCTACAGGCAGCGCTCGGGCCCCCCAGATTGGGAAGCAGCGTTGACAGCGCCCCAGCCACGCCCAACAACTTGGGCGCCAGCCGCCGGAAGTGGGGGCCGAAATTCCACCGGCTGTCGAGCACCAGTCACCCCCAAGGACAACCTACTCCTAAAATCAAGGTTTAATAGCAAGTAATTTTAAATATATCTAATGAAAAGCAATATCCATCCTTTTGATGATCCATTCAATGATTTTGCAACGTCACAGTATGTCTTTTATATATTAACTTAGTTTCATTGTATACTTTTTGTTTTTATATTTCTTGGTATACTTATTTCGGTTTCACAACATCATTATTTATAAAGGATCTTTCAACAAGGACGGGTCGGTGTTAATAATGTGTGGCGGCCATTTTGTTTTGGCGGCATCTGTCAAATCTGTTTTTTCTTATTCAGTCACTGATGCCAAATCACCATGGCAAGTTACACGGTTGAGCAGCATGTGCAAATGATAAAACTTCATCTTTTAAAAACTTCATCGTTCAGATCACCGTCAACGGCGAGCGCTACAAATCAATGATAAACTATTTCTTTTGGCTTGAATTGAACAATATGGACTTGAACGACATGTGGTTCCAGCAAGATGGCGCTACTTGCCACACAGCGAACGACACAATCGACATTCTGCATGAACGGTTTGAGGGTAGAGTTAGAGTTCCGCTAGGCTTTTTCTTGTGGGGTTTTCTGAAGTCGCAGGTCTATGCCAATAAACCACATTCGACCGTTGCCCTGAAAGCCAACATAACGCAGGCCATCGCTCGGATTCAGCCGGATCTATGCAGCAGAGTCATTAAAAATTGGACTTCTCGGATTCGTGCCACCATACGAAGCCGCGGTGGACATTTGAACGATGTCATATTCCATCCATAATGGCATAAATGGGCCTTTTAAATAAAAAATAAATTTCATTAATATCTCACACACATCTTGTTTTATTCAATTTTAACATCGACCCGTCCTTGTTGAAAGACCCTTTATTATAGGCTATATTTTATCAACCTATTTCTTATACAGGGTGAGCAGTGTAGACTGCGTCATGTATGAGAAATCCTTTTTAACCGACTTACCAAAAAGGAGGAGGTTCTAAATACATTGGCCAGACCATTAGGAAATATTTCGTTATATTTTCTTGTGACTGTTTTTCTTGTTTCTGTGTAACATATTCGCGAGCTGGCGGACCAAAACCAGATATATCCTCCGACTGCACAGCATGATTTTCTTCATGTTTACGTCTTTGTAGTTTCTTTTTAAGCAGTCGGGTTTTTTGATTTTTTTAATTAACTTTTTTTATTTACATATTTTTAGTTATTATTTTTTTAAGAATTAGGTACATTTAAACATATAAGTGTTATATATTTTTGAAATCGCCTCGCCCTTTATTTTGAAACACGATGGGATTTGAAGAAAAAAAATTTTTTTCCCACAAAATGGCGCTCCAAATCCGCCATTTTTTCCCGATTTAAGTTAATCCCGATTGACGTAAGAATCATCAAAATCGGCCAACGCGTTTGGTCTCTAGAACGCCACATAGAAACAAACATACATACATACATAGACTGATAAACACATTACCCTCCTTTGGCAGTCGGGTAAAAACAGACATAATGTAACATTTTTTATACCCCATTGTCATTAGTTTTGGCACCAATTGAATGCATTGCAGCAGACAAACAGAGAAAAAAAATGTTTTAGTCATCATCATCATCATCACCATATCAGCGAAATACGTCAACTGCAGCTGGACATAGGGTCGTCGCCACATTGATCGGTCCCGTGCATCTCGCATCCAGCGGATCCCCACAACCTTCACCAGGTCATCAGACCACCTGGTGGGAGGCCTTCCAACGCAACGTCTTCCGGTTCGCGGTCGCCACTCCAGAACCTTTCTGCCCCATCGGCCATCCGTTCTGCGAGCAATGTGCCCTGCCCACAGCCACTTAAGTTTGGCTATTCTTCGAGTTTTATCGGTAACCCTGGTTCTCTTGCGGATCTCTATATTTCTGATTCGATCACGTAAGGAAACTCCGAGCATAGCCCTCTCCATTGCCCTTTGGATGACTGTAAGCTTTCTGATGAGGCACATTGTAAGCAACCATGTCTCAGAGCCATATGTCATCACTGGCAACACACACTGGTCATAGACTATTGTCGTGAGAAACTGTGGTAAGTTGGACGAGAAGACACCGCACAACTTCCCGAACGCTGCCCAGCCGAGTCGGATTCGACAGTTGACCACATTCTCGAAGTTGGCCCTACCCAACTGGGTCGTTTGTCCCAAGCAGACATAGTAGCCCACAACTACGAATGTAGAGTCTCCGACCTTGATAGGAGTGGGTGTAACATGGGCATTCAAGATCACCATGGTTGTGTCCATGTTCATCCTAAGACCCACTCTTTTGAAAGCTTTACTGAGGTGATCGAGCATTGTAATGAGGTCCTCCATGGTCTCAGCCATGACCACTATATCGTCGGCAAACCGAAGGTGAGTAATGTATTCGCCATTGAAGTTTATGCCTAGCCTTCTCCAGTCCAGAACCTTGAAGAAATCCTCCAGTGCAGCGGAGAACAGTTTCGGAGATATGACGTCTCCCTGTCTCACACCTCGCTGCAGAAGGACGGGTTCCGAAGTCTAATCCTGAAGTCGAACTGACATGGTGGCGTTTTTGTACAAACACTTCAACACTTCGATGTACACATGTGTATTCAATTTGGCACCGTTGGAAAGATTGCAGTACAGCCCAAGTCTCAATTGAATCAAGGGCTTACTCGTAGTCCACAAACGCTAAACAGAAACAGAGAGGCAGGTTGTACTCTTCGGTTTTCTGTATAACCTGCCGCAGCGTATATATGTGGTCTACGATGCTAAAGCCTTTACGGAAGCCGGCTTATTTGGGAGGCTGGAAATCGTAAAACCTGCGCGCGAGACGATTCGTGATGATTCTTAAAAACAGCTTTTAGTGAAGATGTGAGAAGTGAGATGGGCCGACAGTTTGTCACATTTCTATTTTTAAGCTATTGCATAGCTTTTATCGTGGGAGAAAGAAATTCCGTAACGAAAATAAACCTGACACCCCGAGCTGCTCCGAAATCGGACGATGGATTCCGAGTGTGTGAGCGGGTGAGGGGTGAGAGGGGAGGGGCAGGGGCAGGAGGGGTTTGTTACACGATTTTATAGAAGTTTCATTTTGATATTTTTAGACTGAAGTAAATCATTTTTGCGGGGGGGGGGGGGGGAAGGTAACGAGTTTAGGGGGGGGGGTATGCTATCTTGTTCTCCGGCCTGAAGTGACGGACCATCCCAACCATAATCGGTATACATGTAGGTACATGAATAAACAAAGTGCATTTGTTAATGAAGAAAGTGATGAAAAAATTGTGAACGAAAATGAGTGAGTACTTTTAAATTCTGACATTTTCCTCTGACTTGACATCTGTCTGTCTAATTTATTTTCATATAGGAGGAGCTCGTGGCTAAATAATAACAGCCGCACGGGTCGATCTTCAAGGTTAAGCAACGCTTGACGAGGTCGGTCCGTGGATTCGACGACCATTTCAACATACCGAGTTTCCTCCGTGCCTCGGAAAGCACGTTAAGCCGTTGGTCCCGGCTGTCATTTGAAGATCTTTGACAGTCGTTACGGGTAGTCAGAAGCCTCAGATCTGACACCAGTCTTGCCAAAGGGTACCGTGTTACCCAGTTGCTGGGTTGTGGAGGTCTGATAGGCAGTCGCTCCATGTAAAACACTGGTACTCAGCTGAATCCGGTAAGACTGGAAGCCGACCCCAACAATAATTGGGAAAAAGGCAAGGCAAATGATGATAGGCCATAGACATAATATACCATGGATTAGATCTCCTTTAAGCTCGTTCTACATTATAATTTTCATTCCCTTTGTAAACCGTTTTTATTCGCTCTGGTCTTTATTTTTTACCCGGCTGCAAGGAAAGGGTTTATATGTTTGTATGTATGTAACATTCTTTATCGTATCTTCCAAACCACTTGACGGATTTTTATAATTAAGACATCGTTAGATAAGTCTTGACCGCCCAAGTGTTCTTAGATAGGTGAAGTTTTAAAAAAACCATCATGGCGGATTTTGGGCGCCATATTGTGCGGGTCCCAATTTTTTTTCTTCCAAACCCATCGAGTGGGGTATCAAAATGAAGGGTTTTAAGAGCTGATTACAAAAATACATACCACTTATATGTTTAAAAGTAATACGAAAAAAAAATTATAACTAAAAAGTTGTAAATAAAAAAAGTTAATTTAAAAATCAAAAACCCGACTGCTTAAGAAGCGAACTAAAAAGCTGTAAACAAGAAAAAAATATGCTGTGCAGTCGGAGGATCAGGTGGTCAGCCAGTACGCGAATATGTATCCTCCGACTGCACAGCATGATTTTTTCTTGTTTACAGCTTTTTAGTTCGCTTCTTAAGCGGTCTGGTTTTTGATTTTCAAATTAACTTATTTTTAATTGAGATTTTGAATTTGAAATTTAGGAGAGATGTCAGAACGAAGGAAAACGGGGTTGTTCAGTTTTGAATCTGGTCTGAATGCCGAAAGACGATTTTACCTTGAATTACTGCATAAATAAAAAATAAATAATGAATTATAATTGCATAAGTTGATAAAAAATTCTATGCAATAGCTTTACCGCGGCAGTCCCCGAGTGCCACACGTCTTTTGTTTTTTTCTTGAAATTGAGTACCACCTCTCCCCTGCACAATGCCTGTGGCGTTTTCTCCTTAAGTATGACGGAATCAAACAGCTTCTGAAGTACTGGTTTCCACCCGCCTTCAAGAGTTCGGCCGTAATTCCGTCATCACCCGGTGCCTTGTTGTTTTTAAGCTGTTTCAGAGCCATCCTAATCTCATACAGGCTGCCGTCCGGAATGTCTTCGGTATAGTGTCGGGTCAATCTAGCTCTAGGGTAATTCGCTGGATTCGCGACGGGTTTACTGGTTGACGTGTACAACTGCCCATAGAATCTCTCGATCTCCCTCAGAAGCTCCGGTTTGACGGATACAATCCTGCCACCATCGGTCTTCAGTTTTGTGAGCTGGCTCTGCCCAATAGTCAGAGCTCTTGCAAAGACCTTGGAGCCCTTATTCCACTCAATCGCGTCTTTAATAATTTCGCTTTTCAAGAACTTTGTATCCGTCTATTTAGCTGCCGTTATTTCAAAGCATCGTCTGAAGACTACAGGATCATCTCACGCCTCTCCTTCATGAGCTTGAAAGTAGGATCAGAGAGCTTTTTTGTTCCTATCTGTACAGGGGGCTTGAAAAACTTAGACCCGACCGTATGGACTGCTTCAAAGAACCCATGACTGTATTCGTCCACTCCAGAAATGATTCTGGAGTTCGAGCTGAAAGGTCTCGGGGTTTTGGATTCGGATCTGTGCTGGACGGAGCGTGGACTTCATCAGTCGAGACCTTTCAAGCTTTATATTAATGTTCAATCTGCCTCTTAGCATGCGGTGATCGCTCCCGGTTTTCACCGAATTGATCACAGAGACATCATTGAACATTTGTTTCTTGTTTGACATGATGAAGTCGATCTCGATTTTAGTTGCACCATCGCGGCTTTGCCAGGTCCACTTCCTGTGGTCGCGCTTTCTGAAGAAGGAGTTCATCATATAGAGGCCCTCCTTCTCCATAAAACTGGCCAGTAGGTGACCCCGGTGGTTTCGACGTCCAACTCCAAATTGCCTCACTTGCAGCTCATCCTCGTCTCGTTTGCCCAGTTTCGCGTTGAAGTCCCCCATGACAACGGTGAAGTGAGTTAGTTGAATGTTTTAGTATCCTTCATAAGCCCCGTCGGAGCTTAGCCTTTTTTTCAAAAATATTCATTGTACAGTTTTGACGCATCTATGATTTTATTATTATGTATAGAAAAAGCTATGGTCCATGTATAAAATAATAAGTATCTAAAAATAAGTGTGTTGATAGACTAACTCAGTCGGATTAAATTTCCAAAATGTAACCCCCCGGTTTTGGCAATACTTTCATTGTGCTTACAGCAGAATCACTAGTATTAACAACACGCTGCACTTTACACTAATACACGTCTGCTCCTCCTGCTGCCTCCTTAGAGCACTACGTGATATTATGTTATATTAATAAACACTGTTGTACTTTAAACTGCGAGCGACAGAATATATTTCCGTGTAGTTTGTAGCGCTGCGGCGCGGCGTAGCACACAAACGAGCGTATCAAGCAGTTAGCGGCGCAACTCATTTAATACTTTGATTGCGTTGCGTACAACGCTGGCATAGTTTAAAGTAGTTTAAGTGCGCAGGTTGGCGCGGTCCCGGCTGACTAACTTATTTCAACACTCAATTTGTAAAGTTAAGCACAAGTTGTAGCAGGTACATTTCACTGTATACAGCTATAAACAAACATCACACAATATTCTTGCTTCTCGTTACGGTGGTCAGAAGTCATAAAACATGACACCAGTATTGCTAAGGGGTATGGTGTTATCCAGTTACTGGGTTATTAAGATCAGATAGGCGGTCGCTCCATAGTGGTACTCATCTGAAGCCGGTTAGACTGAAAGCCTAGCACAACTTAAGAAAAGACAGGCAGATTGACTAACGTGCTTTGGTGATGGATCTCGGTGAGGAGAGTCCACGGACGTACGTGGTGGTGCTGTCCTGCATGTGCAATATTGCAGTCGCCGCAGCTGCGTTTCCTCTCCAGTTACATTGGCAAGTGTTGCGGCCAGGTGCCCCCCGCGCACTCCTGCTCGCTCTACAGCAAGTGTTGTCCACGCCCGGCGCCCGAGCGACGAGGCGGTACCTGCGACAATTTTGCCACAACTCGTTCGCGACACACACAAACACACGTGCGTCAATCAGCGCCGCACTGAAGTGAGTGCCGCTATGTGTAATGTAGTGAGCGGCATACGGGCATACATCAAAGCCGCGAACACTTGATTGATTAAACGCCCGGCTCAATAACGGTGTATGAGGGCGGCACGGGAAGGGCTTTATTTCGAAGTTTCAACCGCGTTTCGCTGGCTTCTCGCAAAGTGATTTAGACATCTTTATCGAAAAACCAACAACTATTTAAGAGTTTAGACCCGAAGAGTTCGTGCGCTCTCTTGTAACATACACATTATATGTTTGTATTACTTAAAGCTTCGGGATTAAAAAATAGCCTATGTCACTCAGGAATAAAGTAGCTTTCTATTGGTGAAAGATTTTTTTAAATCGGGCCTGTAGTTTCGGAGCCTATTCGGTACAAACAAACAAACAAATCTTTCCTCTTTATAATATTAGTATAGATTATTAGTATTAGTATAGATATAATAAAGTCGCATTTGTCTAATACAAGCAGATTGCTTATTAAGAATAATCAAAATGGTAAGATTGCGACAACTTCTTAAGTGAATTATAATGTTGTGTAAACTGTGAGCGCAAATACAAAGGAACTTCATTAATAACGAGCGGGCAGCCGGTGGGTGGAGGACGGTGAGGAGGTGGTGTGTGCGGCCGGCGACCGCTAATAAATCGGGGCGCGCAAACGGTCGCAGTCTCTCAAACATGTCGTGATGTCGCGCTCAAACGGACTATTAGTTATAAACAGTTCCGTTTGTGCAGCGGCCGCCATCGTGTCGGTAAAAAGGTACCTACAGGTCGCGGTGCTCCGTAATGCGGCTGACAAAGCTGCATTTCCTTCTGAGTCTATGTGGTCTGTTACGTCGCAGTTGATTAATTACACATTTGTGAGCATTACAGTATTTAGTCGTACCTGCTGAGTGAGCGAGCTGCTACTGCTGCGAAACGTTTAGCTGTTAAAGTAGGTACGTACTAAATCATTTATTAGGAATAATATGATATATCATGAGATTAATCAAAGAGCGGAGCAATGGAGACGTGACGTTGATGAAGTGCTCGACGCGCCGAGCTAATCCTGACGAATGGCGACCGCCGACCGGCCGACCGACCGACCGATACATCCGACTGCGCCATCGACGAGCCCAGCAGAGCGTCCCGCACCTCACCGCCACATCCGCTGCAAGCTGCAGCTATTCGTTGTTGCATCCTAACCACAGTATTTTTATTTTGAACCGCCATTATGTTGCTGCAGTTGAAAACAGCGCATCCTGATTTGATACAGGATCGTTCCAATGTCCCCAAAGGAATTGTTCTTGTTCTTCGGGCGTGGGAATAGCTTACTCTAGCGTGAGAAGAATGCCCTGCCCATATCTTTCTTGATCAGGAAACAAACCCTATTGTGAATAGTGCACATCACCGACAGAGCGGCGTGCAGTGGGCTGAAATCACGAAGTACGGATTTAAGGATTGATATGTACATTTTTGAAATGTATGTGAAACCAATAAAGTATTTTTGTAACACCACCGAACGCCTTTACCTACGCGCCACACATCACTACTGTGTCGCGACATCACTCACGCACACAACGTTAGCCTGCCTCGCGTATATAAGGAGCAGTTAGTCTGTGCTAGCGCGCCGCTGTTTCCAAGCATTGGAAGAGCTCGCCTAGTCTAGACGCCCCTACCCCGCGCCCCGCGGTGACGCATCCTACTTGTTTCGCGACTTACGTCACGAACTCTCTGGGAACGTACCGTGTAGTATTATTTGCCCTCGTACCTATAAGTTTAGTGTAAACAAAACATTGTGAACGGAAATAAACCAGTTGATTATATTGACGTTAAGTTTTAATCATACCCGCTACAATCTGGCGCTCAACGTAAAGGCCCGGAAGCAGGCTAGCCCAAAATCAAGATTACGAAGGAAAATAAAGGAGGAACCGCTAACTACCATGAATTTGTCAACTGAGTAATTCGAGAAGTTACTGTCAGTGATTGGTAACCAACAGCGACGAGGCTCTTTCGCAACTTGCAAGATTACTTTTAGTGGTACCAGAGACACTGAATTGGTAGAATTTTTTCTTGCTGCGGCTTCTGTATTCAAGTCCGTGGAACAGATCTCCGACAAAGATGCCATCATGAGCGTCCCCTTAATTTTGAAGGAAGAGGCAGCCACCTGGTGGAATGGGATAAAGGATCAGGTGAGAACATGGAATGAGTTTGAATCGAGAGTTCGCCACGCCTTTGCTCCGAAAAGACCTGCCTACCAGCTGTACCAGAACGTTGTGAACATTAAACAAAGTGAAGATGAATTAACAGAAGTGTTTGTAGCTAAAAAGAGGGCTCTTATTGCACAAATGCCAGAGCCACACACAGAGACTCAACAAATCGATATGGTCTACGGACAATTGAGGTACAAGATAGGGGTAAAATGGCACGCGAGACTGTCAATACTTTTGAAAGAGCTCCTGGTTGAAAAGGAAACGCCAGAATAAAGGACAGAGAAGGGAAAAGATACAGAAAAAGTGTCATTTAAAAAGAAGCGTTGCACGTACAGTCGATTGCCTGGACATTCAATAGAGACAATTTTTTTTTTTTTTTTTTGGGGCATACCCACCGCACTATTCCCAAACCACTGCAACTCCTGAAAGCCAGAATCAACAGTGGCGACCACCAGAAAAGCGCCGAGGCAATGAAGCTCGACGAAGTCCCGGAGAATGAATTTAACTGTCTTGGATCCCGCAACGAAATTAATCAGAAAAGAATAACGGAGGAGTACGAAAAAACATAAATTTCCACTTCTTTCCATATCAAGCAGGAGACAGAACAAACAAGGCCACTAGGCACAAAGGGTCGTTTACAACTGGGATAAGCCCAGTTGCCTAGCACCACGGATAAAAATAAGAATTAATAATTAATGGGTCCTAACATTGTGAGCTGCTATGTTTGATTCCAATACCTATGTATGGCAAAAACGCTTGAACGCACGGAAATTTGTTCTAGTTTCCACAAGGTCCGTATAGTAAACAACTCCTGAGGTAGCCTCTACATTATTCAACATAATATTACGTTCATTCTGCCAAAGAATACACTCCCATAAGATATGATGTGCAGATTGTACATATTCGCAGTCAGATGTAGAACACAGACATAAAGGCGAGGCAACGAGCTTGAAGGAAAACAATTTACTTTTAAAGTTACCATGCCCTGTGAGAAATTGGGCAACACAGACAATAGACAATTGGGCAATAGAGACATGTCGTAAGAAGGTGAAGAAGGACCTCGCTTCTGGTAGTGATACATCTGCCGCGAAACCTGCGCCTACAAATGCCGCTATATAGGTACCCAGGCGCCATCACCTTCTGCACCAACGTTTGCATGTTACGGATCTGGTACACCAGGAGTGGTCCGACCAAGATGCACAACCTGTGCCAAAGCTGTGCCAAAAGTAACAAGGGCTGAAGTAAGTTTTTGTTCCGTTAACACTCAAGCAGATATACGTCCTAGGCCGGTTATTGGTATTGCCATAGGCAAAATAACGGGTAGCGCCTATGTAGATACTTGCGCGAAAACAAACGTTGCATCATATTCGCTATACAAATGCCTACGAAGACTCAGATTTACATTTGACACAACAGCTTATGGTGAAACTGGCTGATGGCACGAAGACGACGAGAGAAGTTTTGACCGTAAATGCAGCCGTCAGTGTTTGTTACCGTGTTGTGCAAACGTCTTTTATAGTGTTCCCGGAAGCTCGAGAATCTCGCACACTTTTGGGCGTCGGCTTTATCCAGGATGCTAAGATGGTACTTAACGTTCCGCAGAAGACATGGCATTTCGAGGATTACCCTGAGGACATTTTCGACCTCCAAGACGAAGATGCTGAGGAGATATCGATGGTCAAGGTAGAGGCTACGCCCGTTTATTTTGATCCTCAGTTACGGTCTACGCTAAAAGATGTCGAGCTACCTGAATTTATTTCTCCTTTGTCGATAACTCCACGACAGGAAGGCGTGCTAGAACCGGCGCTACCACAACCCAGTGCAAGCACATCAGCAACCGGCAGTCCATTATCCAGCGTAGAACCAGCACTCCCAGAAACAACAACAGAAACACGATGCCTTATCGCGTAGTGCCAATTGAGCTGTCCCCTATTACAAGGAAGCGATCCCGACCATTATTCGATGGGTATTCTCCAAGGTTCGTAGACTTTATGGTCCGTGATGCCCAAATGCAGGTTCATCATGCTCGGACACGCTAGACGTAACTCAAAAGTCACAGTTGATGGAAGTGCTATAGGACTATCAAGAAGTTTTCGGTGAAGGTGGAGAACCGACTACCCTCGCTGAACACTGCATCGACACGGGTGAGCATAACTCCATCTCTGTACCTCCATACCGTCTCTCACCGCCACGCATGGCTGTGTTAAAAGAAGAGGTGAAAAAGATTTTGGACAGTGGAGTCATTGAAGCATGCTCATCACCCTGGTCTGCACCCTCTACGTTCCAGCGTCTGATAGACAGGATTCGAGTTAGCCTGGAGAATGTAAAGATGCTAGCGTACCTGGACGATTTAATAATTTTTTCGGCTACCTGTCAAGCACACCTATCATATTTGGGTAATGTACTAAGTAAGCTGAAAGAAAGCAACCTTCATGTAAACTTTGGTAAGTGCCGATTTTGTTGTTCAACAATTAAGTATTTAGGGCACATTATTACCCCAGAGGGTCTGAAGGCTGATCCCGAGAAGGTAGCAGCAATACTAATCTATCCAGCGCCCAAGAATCTGAAGCATCTTATGACGTTCCTGCAGACCTGTTCCTGATACAGGCGATTCATACCAATCTTTGCTGGAATCAGTGAACCTTTCGCCCGTTTAACCAGGAAAAACTCGGTATGGACTTGGTCAGCGGAACAGGAGCAGGCTTATCAAGAGCTCAAAATACGTCTTACATCCACTCCTGTGCTACGGACAAGCCGACGAGGCGAGAGTCTATATTATTAAAAGTGATGCAAGCAACTATGCACTTGGAGTAGTTCTAGTGCAGGGGGAGGGAGAGGACAAGCATCCCGTCGAATATGCCAGTAGGCTAATGACCCCTGCAGAACGCAATTATTCCACAACCGAGAGGGAGGCTCTCGCACTAGTTTGGGCGATTAAAAAATTCCGTGGATACATTGAAGGCCTCCCAGTAACAGTGGTTACGGACCATCAAGCCCTGAAGTGGTTGATGTCGTTACGGCCTCCAACTGGTCGATTAGCTAGATGGGCTTTGCAGATACAGGCGTATGATATTAATGAAATTCTGTTTCTGTTGTTTCTAGGAATTTTTTCCTGTATCGTGGGTGCATTTACAAACATATAAACTCACATACACAAACACCCAGAGCCGGAACAACTATCTGTAGGTCATACCATCAGGTATGCACCTGGTAGGACGAATGTGGTTGCAGACACGCTATCCAGGCCTATTTGTGATGAAAGCACCGAAAACACCTGTGGAGTGTGTTGTGTAGCCGTGGATATACCGCAGAGACCGTCATCTGAGATTAGGGCAGAATAACTGAAGGATGAAAATATCGCCAGCATCGTAACTGCCTTAGAAGATGCAGATCCTAAAGATAATGCCGTGTACTGGAGCAACAAACGGTACGTCATGAACAACGGGTTGTTGTACCGATATCACCCGTCGGATGACTCAGATGAGGCTCAACTCGTAGTTCCTTAACATGAATGGGCTAACAATATACCACGATGACCCTTTGGCAGGACATTACGGCGCTGATAAGACATATCAACGCATCTCGAAGCGATATCATTGGAAGGGTATGAGGCAATATATCGAAGCATATGTTAAGAACTGTGTTGCATGCCAGAGGTTTAAGCCATCCAACCTGAAAGCAGCTGGTTTGCTCCAAACCCAACCCGTCAACCAACGTTTCGTAACCCTCGCCTTTGACTTGTTTGGACTTTTGCCGTCGTAGCGGTAAGACTACTGGTTGGATAGAATTATTTGCTTTGGAAACTGCCAGCGCTGAAAATTGTGCGACAGTTTTGATGAACGAGATTTTTCTTCGATACGGTGTGCCCCGACGCCTGATAAGCGACAATGGACCACAATTTGTGAGTGCTGTGATGCAATAATTAATTTGCGAATTAAGCACACATTCACACTAGTGTATCACCCAGCAGCAAACCCAGTGGAAAGAAAGAACAGAGACTTAAAGACACAACTGGCCATTTTAGTAGGTCTGTGCTAGCGCGCCGCTGTTTCCACGCATTGGAAGAGCTCGCCTAGTTTAGACGCCCCTACCCCGCGCCCCGCGGTGACGAATCTTTTTTTTTTTTTTTTTTTTTTTTTTTTTTTTTTTTTTTTTTTTTTTTTTTGCGTGGCGAAATGCTCATGCATACTGCGCTACCACGGAGAGATAGCGCAGTTATGTGGGACTCTAACCCACTAAAACTCCACGGTGTCCTCCTGTGCCGCTTATGGCGGGAACACGGGTACGCGTTAGCACTCACCGCGAACCCGCCGCGGCTGTCCGTCACCGGACCCTCCTCTGGGGATTACCCCCCATCACCGGCGCACCAGAACACACTGTGCGCCGTGACCACCCCAGGGACCAAACCAGTACATGGGTGCCAGACGACCCCGTGTATGGCACCCTTGGTCCCCTTGTGACGGGTCAAGGTCAATGGCCCCGCCACCTACCACGTTTCGGCCGCAGGGGATAGGGAGAGCGGCCAATGCTATACCGACACTCCTCTTCCCCTGCGGCATCACCGCGTCCGCCATCAGACGGTGGCGACCCCGTCCAGGCCGCGAAAGGTAGGGAGAGCGGCGCACCGCAATACCGGCACTCCTCTCCCGCCGCGGCCTCCAACCCTCAGCCGTGATATCGTATGGGTTTGGGAGACCCCATACGACATCACGGCCCGCCTCAGTTGCGATGTTGCCCAGGCAGCACCGCAACCTACATGTTGGCCGCTACGTCGTCGGCTTATCGGCAAAAGCCCTGACGAGCGGCCCCTCCTCGGGTTCCTCTTCGCTTCACCGTGGGTGACCAAGCCACGGTTACTGAGCCCCCCCGCCTCGACAATGCGGGAACCCACCGGGGGGGGGCGGTGACGCATCCTACTTGTTTTGCGACTCACGTCACGAACTCGCTGGGAACGTACCGTGTAGTATTATTTGCCCTCGTACCTATAAGTTTAGTGTAAACAAAACATTGTGAACGGAAATAAACCAGTTAATTATATTGACGTTATGTTTCCGTATTTAAGTGAAGAGCTGCGTATACAGCTAGTTGAAAGTCTGGTTCTTTCTAAGTTAAATTACGCTGATACCGTTGTGGGACCTCGACTTTTGGCACGTACCGTAAGATTGATTCAAAGGGTTCAGAATGCTTGCGCGCGTTTTTGTTTTAACGTACCACCAAGAAACCACATTACACCTTTTCTTAACAGGCATAATATTCTGAAAATGAAATCACGTCGGAAATTGCACTTAGCCTGTCTACTTTTCGGTGTCATCAAGTATAAATGCCCACCATATCTGTACTCGAAGCTTGCGTGGATAAACAGTCACCGGCAGCGCAAGGCTAGGCGTTGTGCTCAACAACTGGCTACCCCGCACCACCGTACTGCAGCCTTCCGAGGAAGTTTTAGGTACGCAGCCTCCAAATGTTGGAATAACATTCCGCCGCCAATTAGGGACATAACGAATATAATAACTTTTAAGACCAATCTAAAGAAATTCGTTCTGACTTCACAAATAAAATTTAATGACATTAATATTGACAAATCGTTTATCTAATTCTTATCTTATTTTAATTTATTTCAATCCAATATTTAGTATTTAATATTAATCATAAATCATCATTAATATGAATCCATCGTATCGAAAAGTCGGGAAGAGATTGGCTGGATGTGATAAGCCGTTTGCGTCTATGCCACACTGTCATTTGGAGATTTTTGTGACAATTTTAACCATCATATTGTAGCACTTTATATACTTTATACTATAATACATTATATATATTTTTTTTGTATTACTTTATATTATCTATTTTACATATATATCTTTATTTTTTAATTTATAAGTTAAAGCACATATTCACATTATGAAATTATTTTAAGTATCTATTTTATTTACCCACGTCCGTGTGTCACTAGCGGGGTGCCAACTGAAAATCAGCGCTGGGTGTCTGACGCCCAGCAAATGCTGAGTTGGTAACCCTTTCGGTATGTGCACGCCCGGCGCAATAATTTTTTAAACTTGTTTGTACTTTTTTTACTGTTCTTTTCTGTTACTTTGTGATTGTTGTTGTTGTGTTGTGTCTATGTCGAATAAATGTTTTCTATTATATTCTATTCTATTCTATTCAATCATATCCGCTACATTTCTATACTACAAGATTTTTTTCATCAACCCGATTGCTTATACGTAGAGTTAAACTTCTTTCAATATTGTATGTAAAGAAATTATTTTAAAATAATAGTATTGCAAAATATAGTCAAACTAGACGTTTTTGTAGGTACGTGCAAAGGTTTGCCACACCACCCCTTGACGTCATTTGTTTGTGTCCAAAACACGGCCAAACTGGTTTTGATAACAGTGACGCGTAGCTACGGCGACATGCACCAATCAGAGGGCAGTAAATTTGCAAGTCATCTGCCTGATTCACCGAGACCGATGTAGGAAACTTCAAACGATGACCTTAGTGACCTTAGTTCGTTGTTATCTACGCTTACCTACGGACTACCCTACCTACCGAACTATTTTGATTTTTGTGAAGTTACGATTCACGAGTATTTTTGTAAAATTGTTTAGTTATTTAGTAACTAACCTTGATTTATTCGTTAAATTAAAAGTATGCGCTACTTTTAATTTAACTCTTACAGATAATAACTTTTGGGAAATTATAAGTCTAGCCACAAAATTATTTATTGGACACGTGATTAAACTTCTAATTTTATAACTAAGCAACGGGAAAATGACATAGCCTCTAATAAACTAATTCGTCTTTTTTGCAACGCCAACTAAATATTCTACAGAAAGCGTCAAGTAAAGATCATCAATTATTGTGACTTGTCCTTCTTATTTATACATTGCCACGTAATATACTAACTCGGCCACGGATTTTATATCTTGTCACCATTTTACGTTTTACAGCTTCAACGCAATATCCCCAAAAAAATAGAATTCAAGCTTCTACAGAAAGCATCATTTATTATAACTTAGCATGTAAAACAATACATCATATTCTTTTATCGTGAAAATAGCCACTGCATGATTTGGCGCGAGTACGCGAGACGACAGCGACCGGCCATTTGCACCAATCAGAGAGCGCCATTCGATTCATGTGACGACGAGTTGAGTTGATCACATGTAATTGTTTATTGTCGTTCGTGCGTTCGTATTGCAATTGTTTTCGCTGTAATTAAATTAAAGTTTTCGATGAGTAATAATTAGTTATGACGTCTAAAGTGAAAATGAAGTACAACTGTACTGTTCTGACGAGGAATTTTAAATAAAATATTATATTTAAAATAATAAATGACGGTCAATGAAAAAGTCCAAGAGCGAGCGTAGCGAGCTCGGGAGCTTAGGGAACCCCGACACGGACAGGTTAGGTTCGAAGGAGATGACGGGAGCTGAAGTGAGCGAGCAAAGCGAGCGAACTCAGCTCCCGTCATCTCCTTCGTGTTAGGTTACTTTAAACCCTGCATACAGAAATAGGAGCCTCGCGCAGCGGGGCTCCGTCGACTCTGTCGCATAAACACTAAACCAACTTGCACCTATTCTATATTAAAACCAAAAAATAAAGTCTTTTATTTTGTCTCTCCTCAATAGCTTCTGGTAATATTAGTTGCCAATATACTATTTGATGAAATGTTTTTGCAAATTTTTTACGATCAATTAATATGGGATTAGTTACATTTTAAACGTACTGAGTTAAAAAATTAGAAGCTAAATAAATATATTTTTTGATGTCATTTAATAGTATTTTAGAAATTTACTGTTAGAATGCATGTTAAAAATTTAGATGCTAAAAAATAACCATCATGCTGAGTTGTATTTAGAGTGGTTTACATAGAAGATAACTAGTGGCTAACATAGTATTATTTAGATGCTCGTTAATTGTGGCTGACTTAGTAATTTAGAAGGCAACATACATTTTTGGGGGCGAATAATGATATTAAAAAGAAGCCTGTTTAATTAGCACCCATAACTTTTTGTACAACGAAATTAAATCAAAAATATATGGTTTAAACGATGATAAAAAACTTAAGGAGTTCTGTCAAAAGATTTTTTTTTCCCCTTGAGTGTCCATCGCGCCAATTTGCCATAAAACAATGGAATTTCTATTGTGTGTGCTAATTGACACTTGAATGTGAAATGAGAAAGTACTCATCGTAAGGAACAAGTATTCAAAGGTAATTATAGTGAGCGGGTAGAGCAGAAATCGTTTGGCCACAGTTTATAAAACACTTTTATTCCAGGCAAAGTCCATAGGATTAGTAACAATTTACATAAAAAACCGGCCAAGTGCGAGTCGGACTCGCGCACGAAGGGTTCCGAACCATAATCGCAAAAAAACGGCCAAAAAGTCACGTTTGTTGTAGGCTCCCATACAACAAACGTGACTTTTTGGCCGTTTTTAGGATTCCGTACCCAAAGGGTAAAAACGGGACCCTATTACTAAGACTTCGCGATCCGTCTGTCTGTCTGTCCGTCTGTCTCCAGGCTGTATCTCATGAACCGTGATAGCTAGACAGTTGAAATTTTCACAGATGATGTATTTCTGTTGCCGCTATAACAACAAATACTAAAACTAGTATAAAATAAATATTAAAGGGGGGCTCCCATACAACAAACGTGATATTTTTGCCGTTTTTTGCAAGATATTAATAACGGCAACAGGTAGACGCTTGAAATATTCACAGAATGTTTAGTTGTATATTTACTTCAAAAAATAATAATTAATAAATTAAATTAAAATAAATTAAGGGGGGCTCCCATACAACAAACGTGATTTTTATGCAGTGTTTTGCGATAATGGTACGGAACCCTTCGTGTGCGAGTCCGACTCGCACTTGGCCGGTTTTTTTTGGTGACAGACGGACAGACAGACAGACAGATCGCGGAGTCTTAGTAATAGGGTCCCGTTTTTTAGGGTTCCGTACCCAAAGGGTAAAAACGGGACCCTATTACTAAGACTTCGCGATCCGTCTGTCTGTCTGTCTGTCTGTCTGTCCGTCTGTGTCCAGGCTGTATCTCATGAACCGTGATAGCTAGACAGTTGAAATTTTCACAGATGATGTATTTCTGTTGCCGCTATAACAACAAATACTAAAAATAGTATAAAATAAATATTAAAGGGGGGCTCCCATACAACAAACGTGATATTTTTGCCGTTTTTTGCAAGATATTAATAACGGCAACAGGTAGACGCTTGAAATATTCGCAGAATGTTTAGTTGTATATTTACTTCAAAAAACAATAATTAATAAATTAAATTAAAATAAATTAAGGGGGGCTCCCATACAACAAGCGTGATTTTTATGCAGTGTTTTGCGATAATGGTACGGAACCCTTCGTGTGTGAGTCCGACTCGCACTTGGCCGGTTTTTTTTTTACCCTTTGAGTTCGGAACCCTAAAAACTAGTATTAGTAGGTACATATATAAAACTAAAGCATAAAGCTACACTTCAGCGTGGAGCTGCATCCACCTCTGCATCTTCGGAGAATCCCACCCATCTGCGAACACACTGAGAATAGTGTTGGTACTGCCGCAAACACACGCGTCGTCAGAAAGGCACATCTTTTTCTAATAATGGCGGTGAAACCATCAATGTTTGTGTCCGCAAGCATCCCTGACGCTGTAACACGTTTTTTTGGTAGAAGGAGGTCTTGCTAAAGGAAGGTTTGTTACCTGGATTATCATATTTCATTCACTATATTACATTCCTTTTTTATGTCGCTTCTTTGTTCTGGACTCGTGGCTGAATTGTGGAACCACTTAGAAACGGCACTCTGGTATAATAATCTCCCCGATAAATACATTCATTTCACTAAAATAACTAAAAATCACGTGATATTCGTCCACCGAAGTTTTATTTACTAAATATTATTGGAACGAAGTTTTGGAACGAAGTTCCTTATCGCGCGTTGCGAAAGGGGGCTAGACGGAAAAAAATAAGACCAAAAGTTGGAACGACACTTTTTGCTATAGTTGTAAGCCGTGCGGAGTGCGCGTGTTTCTCTGTCTGTCTCTCTCTTTCTCTCATAGAAAGCAAGCCAGTTATTTTCGTTCCGTTATTTTCAACAACAACCAACAACAACAGAAACCAACAACAACATCAACCAACAACAACCAACAACAACATCAACCAACAACAACTCAACAACAACAACCAACAACAGCACCCAACAACAACAACAACCAACAACAACAACAAACAACAACAATAACTCAACAACAACAACTCAACAACCAGCAAGCCAGTTATTTTTTCAACAACAACCAACAACAACTCAACATCAACAACAACAACAACAACTTAACAACAACAACTCAACAACAAACAACAACAATAACTCAACAACAACAACTCAACAACCAGCAAGCCAGTTATTTTTTCAACAACAACCAACAACAACTCAACATCAACAACAACAACTCAACAACAACAACAACAACCAACAACAACAAAAGTTCCTTATTGCGCGTTGCGAAAGGGGGCTAGACGGAAAAAATTAAGACCAAAAGTTGTAACGACACTTTTTGCTACAGTTGTATAGTTGTAAGCCATGCGGCGTGCGCGTGTTTCTCTGTCTGTCTCTCTCATAGAAAGCAAGCCAGTTATCGTGAGAGATATCGTGAGAGAAAGAAATTACAAAATACAATGGTACAAAACATAACTGCAGAGAGATCAGATGAATGTAGTGAGACTGATCAATTACAAGCTAAAAAACCTAAAACTAATGTAGAAAGAAGAAAAAAACATTATGAAGCGCAGAAATTAAAGAAACAAGAAAGTAAAAAAATACCTAAAACTGCTAAACAAAAAAAATTTTGTTTGCTTTTTCTGCGAGGCGGCGTGGCGACCGGATCTTCGGTCGCCTGCCTGCCAACGTACTCGTTGGACCGAAGCCCTAACCAGGAACCTGTAAGTTGAAGTGGTTGCTAAGAGAGTGGCCAGCTTCGCTTAGGGACGCGTGAGTGCGTCCCGGCGACCAATAGGGTTGCTCGCGTGTTGTGATCGGTGTCGCCGGTTCCACGTGTGCCGAGCGGTCCGTGTACCGGCGACCCGTATGCTGAGTGGAGTGTTGCTGTCTGATCTGGGCGTGGGCTACTTCTGTGGCAGCAGGGATTTGGTCAGGTACTGGCCCCGTTGTCTACGTGTTCCTACGTCGGGCTCATAATCCTTCACGGTAGGCCGCCTTGCTCAGGGGTATGACCCCATCGTATTTCGTTGTGAGTTCTATGTGCTGACTTGCTGGTTTATTTCAGAACGACGTGGCGTGGGGTCGAAATTGGGCCGACCTATCTACCCTACGGGTTTTTCTTCCTCCGACAGGTACGTGTTTGACTTTCTAAAGGCTCTGTCAGTTGGTATTTGGTTTCTTGGGACAGCCTATACATTTATATTATTTGAAGCTGGCCTACCATTTGTGGGTGTTTGTGGACAAGCTTTGCCTTAGTCATGATTTCCATATACTCAGAAGGCCCATCCATTATGTTCGCTTATGTAAAGCCCGGTGTATAAGATAATACTTTCCGTGTTTTCGCGATTTATCTGTTCTGTATAACCATAAAATCTGTGTGTTTAATCATGAAGAGTGCCGGACGGTTAATCCATTGTGTTCGCCTATGTAAAGCCCGGTGTATAAGATAATACTTTCCGTGTTTTAGCAACTTGTCTGTTCTATATAATCATAAAACCTTTGTGTTTGATTTGAGTTTCTGTGCTAAGAAGTTTTTATTCTGTAACTTCAGGAGGTGTCGTGTGGGGGCCAGATACTGTCTGTCCTGTGGGGGCCAGAGACTGTCTGTCCTGTGGGGGCCAGAGACTGTTGTGTTGGGGCTGTAGACTGTCGTGCCTGGCTGGGGCTGCCTAAACTGACCGCTCGGCTAAGGCTGAGGCTGTCCGCTCGAGGCAGGGCGCGAGTGGAGTTGGCTGGCAAGGCAGCGGTCTATGAGTGACAGGCTTTCTGATCCTTCTGTTTTTCATTTTATTTTGTTCTTCCACCCTCAACTTAAAATTGTTGATAAATTTTGAACGAAGAAAGGTTTGACCAGCCAACTGCAACCAGTGACCCTTGTACGATTACATAAGCATTTTTATCTAATGTAAATCGTCATTATTACTAATCATGTTGAGTACTCTCTCGACCGTTCCATTGTAAACAAGTACAATCAATAAATATTATATCAAGAATTCAGCAAGAATAGTTTTCTTCCATCACAACTTAGCAAATGTATTAGCAACCGAGTGCTCGTACATAGTGGTCCTTCGAGCTATGTGTTGGTGATTTGTGTTCTCTCGTGTGGCTGCGGATCGGTTCCGTTGGCCTCCCACAAGCGGGAATCCCTAACGCGAATTGAGAAGGTTCATAAGGTTGCACGGAAGAATATCAGAGCACCTACACAGACCAAGTGACAGTGGGCTAGCAGTCCAAGATCGCATCAAGGCATACAGCATCAAGGCAAAAATCAAGTAAGCATCTTAGCATCAAGGCTTCATACAAGACAAGACAAAAACATCAAGAAAAAGCTATATAGCAACCCAAAACAGATCGATCTTCAGCAAGTTTCAAGAAAGTTGACGGCGAAAGAACTCCACGATCAGCAGGGAAACTCAACCTAGTTATTTGAATTTCCTATTTTTCAAGTATCAAGATGGAAGAACTATTTCACAAGCAGCAAGTTGCCATCAATGGCATACGACAACTTTGGTCAAATTTCAAGAAATATGGTCAAGATCGCAAAACTTCAGAATATATCAAGAAGAGAACTGACACTCTGAACAGCTATTGGAACGAGTTTCAGAAAAATCATGAAAAATTGAGCATGTACGAAGATAAAACCCAAGAATATTTTATCAGAAACCACTATGAAAAAAATTAAGGCGTTCTACATAGAAGTTAGAGATTCAATTCAGAGAGCAGATATGATCAAGCCAACCCTGTTCGGACGTCAGCAGCCAGGTGCCTCGACCTTAGAGGGCAGAACTACTCCAGTGAGTCCAATGCCAGCTCCGGAGTATACTACTCGAGGAACTGATAGCAAGTTAGATGAAAGGTTACGCAAACAAGCTAGCAACTTCAAAGCATTTTCTCGCTTCGTGACTAACATAGATCTGTTAACCATAGAAGAAAAATGGGAGTTTGAAGACATTTTGAAAACTCTAGAAACCCGTTGGAATGCGGTTGATGGTCTCCACTGGAAAATAGACAGCAAATTTGGTGAGATAGACGAAAATTACGAAACTTCATACACGCAGCATGAGCAGATGTACTTCAATATTAAGAAAGAAATTAATCGTAGATTATTCTCTGCATCCCATCGAGAAAAGTCTACGCCGCAGCTGGATATTCCTATATTCAACGGAAATTACCAGAATTGGATATCATTCAAGGACTTGTTCACGGAAGCAATTTACGGCAACCCATATTTATTTGCTGCACAGAAAATGCAATTCCTGAAGACCATCTTTCGATCAGCGCGGATAATTACATCGCTGTAGAAAACAAAATCCTGCCAAACTACAACCCCTGATGGGAGACCTGCCTGCAGCAAGAATCAATCCATCTCGACCCTTTATGCACACTGGCGTTGATTTTACTGGCCATCTCAATATCAAAACCAACAAGGGCCGTGGTGTCAAGACCCCAAAAGGATATGTGTCAGTATTTGTTTGCATGGTGACGAAGGCCGTGCATTTGGAACTAGTTTCCGACCTCACAACGTCATCATTTATCGCTGCTTTACGTAGGATGGCAGCTAGAAGAGGCACACCTTGTCACTTGTATAGTGACAACGGCCGCAACTTCGTAGGAGCCAGCAGGGTTCTACAAAACGAATATGAAGAATTGCAGAGAATCATTAATGATGAGTTAATGGCTGAGATAACGGATATGGAGATCATATGGCATTTTAACGCCCATTCATGGCCATCAGCAGAAGGCCTATGGGAAGCTGCAGTGAAGAGTTTCAAGCAGCACTTCAAGAAAGTGATCGGTGAACAAAAATTTACTTACGAAGAGTTCACCACACTTCTAACACAAATTGAAGCCTGCCTAAACTCAAGGCCACTGTGTGCAATCTCAGAAGATCCTGAAGACCTAGATTTCTTGACAACTTCTCACTTTATAACTGGCGGACCCACGTCAACGTTAGTTGAAACCGAAAGAGATCTGCGAACACGCTGGCAGTTAACACAGAAAATACTACAAGATCTGTGGAAAAGATGGCGTACAGAATATTTGGCACAATTAACTGCAAGAAGCAAGTGGAGACAACCTCAATCCAACATCAAGTTGGACGATATAGTTATCATACACGACGACAACCCACCCACCCGGCAAGTGGGCGATGGGAAGAGTCGTAGAACTACATCCAGGCAAGGACGGCCATGTGCGTGTCGTGACCTTAAAAACGAAAAGCGGCACTATTAAACGTCCCGTCATAAAAGTTTCCATACTTTTAGAAGATAAAGAAGTTGTCCCACAGTGCGATACGGCACGAGACAAGAACCAAGACGTGGAACACCAGCAAGCCCAAGCATCCTCAACAAGAAGGTCAACGAAAAGAAAGTTCAACTTGACAACCATGGTCACTGCTCTCATGTTATTTTTCACATTCATTACAATTGCAGAATGTAACATAAAGATAGCCCCATTCCAATGATGATGTGATGTGAAGCTAGTATTTTACCAATACTACAACATGGATACGTACTGGCAATCAACTGCAAGGTTCAATGAATACATCCAATCGCTCAAACAAACATGTGACATCATACAAGGTCAAGTTCACTGTGACGTTATCATACAGCTTCTACATCATGCGTTCTTAGAACTCGAGCACTACAACCAAGTGTTGCAAAGTAAGCATTCCGGCACGCGACCCGGGACACTGCGTCAGCGCCGAGGCCTTATCAATGGCGTGGGATATATCGCTAACAGCCTATTCGGAGTGCTCAACAAAAATTTCACTGAAAAATATCGAAAGGACATTTCTCTCATTCGAGAAGACGAAAAGCATATAGTTTCTCTCTGGAAAGATCAGACTTCACTCATGGAAGCAAAAAACAACCTTCTTAAGCGCACAGAGTATGATATGAACCAGCAACTTAAAATGATAAACCGTCACATGAATAAGTTACACGCACCAGTGATTGCCCCTATCAACCACATTATCAACATCAGCATACCTAAACTAGTTTTGAACAACAAAACTCAAGATTTAGAACAAGAAATCAGCGAAGTAGACAAAAGGATACAGTCTATGAAAGCGACAGATGTGATGTTACCTGATGATCTATCTTATCATGATATTCATCACTAAGCTGTGATCTACACTTTATATGGAATATTGGGCATCGCTGCAATCGTCATTATAGCTCGCCGTACTAGATGTCGATGGCGAGTTCCATTGTCACTACCACCGTCCGTTGCTGAGGAATCAAGAACAGGGCCTGCTGTGCCGCGCCACGGGTGCAACAGCGATACAAGGGAAACAAGTGGACACCTCGACTGCGTGCGCGTCCATGTTCCTCGCAACCCTCGCGACCATACAGGAACATCCCCTTAATTAAGTTTATATAATTAATAGCTCTAAACTTTCATTATCATGTAGTTAACAAACTTTAAGCTATTTTTGTAAATCTATATATTCTTGTTTTTTTTGTGTATCCTTCCTATCTCGTCCGGGAATATGTACGATTACATCGCACATGTATAGCACGCTAGCATAACCATTTTTTCCTAATGTAAATCGTCATTATTACTAATCATGTTGAGTACTCTTTCGACCGTTCCATTGTAAACAAGTACAATCAATAAATATTATATCAAGAATTCAGCAAGAATAGTTTTTTTCCATCACAGCTTAGCAAATGTATTAGCAACCAAGTGCTCGTACAACCCTATATATATATATTTTCACTTTTTTATTTGTGACGTGTTTCGAGGGTTTCACAAAATAAACGTTTATTACAGTATCTGGTGCTTTATTGTTCCCGAAGAGAAATCACGTTACAACGCACTGCAACGCCACGGCAGCCTCAACAGTACTCTTAGTGCATTATTATATTGGACGCGTAGTCACTGTATGCTCGCTGACTGAAACTGACCCACAGGCTGCACTTGTAGAAGGACTGACAGTAAGCTTTGCTTTGCTTTTTTAAGTGGGCTTTGGTGGAAAAAGACGACGAATCAGTTCAAAGTACATCTACACAGTTTGTGATTCCATTTCGGCGCAGCGTATTGTTTGTAACTACGGTGAAGGAGTTGGGAACGTACCTGGTAAGGTGGCGATGGCATGTGGGTGGTGACGTCACGCCCAGTGTGCGGCGCGTGATGACGTTACTGAAAGTAGGGCGCGCATTGTGCGCTCACTCGGCGCGCTCTAAATACTATTCAGTGCTGCACAAACACGCGCTCGTTCACTCCGTATTGACAGCAGGTAAACAAGGCTGTCGCACACACAGGCGTGTAGCGTGGCGCGAGTAGCTGGAGGTACTTGCACCAACAATGGCGGCGCCTTGGGAACGTGACTTTGCAGCAATTCGACTCACAAGTTGACTCATTATACCGAGCGCGACTTTTTGTTAACAATTCGTTAAAACTTGTCGCCGCCGTTTGTAAACTCGTTTAATAAAAAAAAATCGACATCGTTAACGTATTTTTCCGAGTGCCGAGTTGTTGGCACGTAATAACAGGGGAGAGGGTGACGGGGGGATCGACTGGCGAACTCTAAGATTCAATCTAAAAACCAGACAAAATCACTTGAGAAATTTCGTACTAGTGCATGAACGCTCGAACAGTTTTCTATTCAGTTTAGAAGTGAGGTGAAGACCACACACAATTCGACGTCGCGGTCCACTCGAGTTACGTGAAATGGATCGAAACTAACACATGCGGCGCGAGTGCAGCTGCACACGAGATAGTGGTGTTCAGTACACATACAGGTGTGAGGCCGCGCCACAGTGCGGGCGGAGCGGAGACGCTCGCCGTTCGCTCGCAGTCGCGCCGCGCCACGCACTCCGCTGCTGTTATTGTAATCGTCGTAGGAATTGATTGCCCGGACGACTGCTCCCGACTGTGCCCGACTACTCCCGACTGCGCGCGGCTGCTCCCGGCGGCGTCGTGTTGTTGTGCCATTATAAATAATATAAGACTTAGTGCTCCTTCGTTGGCATTTGAGGCACTGCGAGAGTGATTCGAGCGACATTTTACAGCTTTTAGTTAAATTGTTCGGATAATTTCTGAACCGTGACTTATATTTGTTTGTGTAGCTCGTCGAGTGCCCGCAGCGGTTCAACACGACTGTTATGTTCTCTACAACGAGTCAAACTAAACCAAACTGCACGAGAAAGGATAACATAGAACGGTACCTATTTTAAAATTAGTCAACACATTAACACAGCATAGCTCAAAAATTTAATTTGTTTTTTGAAAAACTTTCCTATGACAAAGACGTATATGTGGTGGTCGCTTATGTCTACAATATGCCACACACACACGCCTGCACATCACCGAGGACGGGCCGCGTGCCGTCCCTCGGCGCCGAGATTCCCACAAAGTGCCCACTTACAAAGATATTATTCTAAGGGATTTACCATTTAGCTCACAGAACGCGGACGTGACGTCAGACAAGACTCTCACATAACATGCGGGGCTTGAGGCGGGCGAGAGAAATCGCTCAATCTGCTGTGACATTCGAGCATACGAACAATTTAAAACATCTCAACAAAAAGGCTGACGTTATGAAAGTAAACTCTCAGAGAGTACCTATTTAGCTAACAAATAGAAAGGGATGACGTCACTAATGATAGTTACGATCTGTGGCCGGCGGGCGTGCTGCCAGTACGGCAGGGTGAGGGCACTCGCATTACATCCGACTCCTGGCTCATAGGAACGGTAACGACTAGCAGCGGAAACACACTGGAGTACACGCACACCGGCGCACGGTGCGGGTTTCACTAGTGTACGAAATTTTGTGTGTCACGAAATTTGTGAGGATGGATGGATGGATGGATCTTTGTGACTCTTTCACGCAAAAACTACTGAACGGATTTTAATGGAACTCTACAGAAGCTTAGCTTAGTAATCAGAATAACATAGGCTATCTATACTAATCTATACTATCTATACTAATACTAATATATTAATACTAATAAATAATAATAGTAATAAAATGAAATGTCAACATGTTTGCGTTTTTCCTTCACTATATAATTAATTTTAAAATTACTACAATCATCAAATTCGGACAAAGTACCCAACAGAAGAAACCAATAAAACCTATTAACCTTTTATCCATTCAAACAAATCAAAAATAAAAGTGTGAGTGTTTACTCACGATCTATCGCGTTAACGTAAACGTCAATTTGTATTGAAACTGGATAACTTGCGCCGTCTAGTGACGGCAAGGATAAACCTCTTTTTTGTATACATTTTGACATAAGAGATCGTTTACGTTAACGCGATTGAGCGTATGTAAAAACTCGCACTAAGGCCTCTGATCCGCCCCGCCGCAGCGGTGACGCAGCCGCGTCAAGCTCGAGCGACGAGTATTTTTCCCCGCCAACGTCGCCAACACCTGTACGGCGGCAGGGGAGAGGCCGGCCACCGAGGAGCTTGGGACCTAGGGCCAACCGGTATATAACCTAGCGCATATTACGGTTCTACTGAGGGGGGAACTAACCTCACTGCGTACCGTGCTAGGATGCTGTCTCTGTTTCAGGACTTTGAACCAACCGTGAACTTCTCGGCCTAACGATTGTTGGATCAGGTGCGGGTCATCCCCGGCCAGTGCTCGAGCGCTGGCTCATCAGGAGGCACGGCTCCCTGTCGTTTCGGGTGACGCAGGTGCTCTCGGGGCATGGTTGCTTCGGGAAGTACCTGTGTCGTATAAACAGGGAGCCGGACGCCCGGTGTCACCACTGCGTCAACTGCCGGGAGGACACGGCGCGGTATACGCTGGCAGAGTGTGCCGCTTGGGAGGAGCCACACCGTGCCCTCATCTCTGAAGTTGGCAGTGACATGTCGCAGCCGGCTGTAGTCGAAACTATGGTCGGCAGCGAGGAGTCCTGGGACGCGGTGGTATCCTTCTGCGAAACAGTCGTCTCGCAGAAGGAGGCTGCGGAGAGGGAGAGGGAGATTTCATCCGCTAACCCGATCCGCAGCAAACGCGCTGGGCGTCGGCGGAGGGCGAACAACGCCCTCTTCCAGCCCCCCTAAATGGGTTCAGCGGCGACGGATTCGGGGACGTCGTCGCCCCCTACACATAAGGACCCGAGGTGGTGGCGCGTAGTGTTCCACGCGTGCCCCTCTTAGACGTCGCGGGGGGAGTCCAACACCTCACTCCCCCCACAACCTAGTGCGGGCCGGCACTAGCTGGAGGTTGCGGAAGTATCGTTGTTCCCGCGACTCCCAGCGTAGGTGTGATATGGAACACTGGGGTGGTTTTTAGTCAGTACGAGTCTGACAGACCCCTCCTCCCTCCCCAAGGCGGAGGACATCCAATGAGGATTTTCCACCCCGGAAAAAAAAAACAAAAAAAAAAAGGTGCGGGTCATCCAACATAACCTCAGGTTGGACGACACCGCACTTGATAGGCTGCGCTCAGAAGTGCTGAGCAACCAAATCGTCTCAACTCCGATACAGACCGCGGCACCGCCAGCCACTATTGTTGTTCCGCCGCGGTCCAAACATGTTGATGAAGAGGCAGATGATAGGGTTGTTACAGTAAGTAGCCAGTGCAATGAAAGATTGAGGAGCAGACTGGAGGATGCGCTTCGCGAGTCCTCCATCTGAACTTAGACCCCGATTACCACGCTTACCTATGCACAAGAAGAATAGGGCGCTCGTGTGTGCTTTGGACTCGCTGCTAAAGCAAATCTTTGAAAGCAGCGAGAACCTCGTTGATACGCACTCAATCCTGTATTGCGGGGCTGATGCGGTATGTCATTTGGCCAATGTTAAGTTCCCAAACGTGACTACTCGGCCAAAGCCTGCCGTGCCAGTCTGGCAGCGTAGGATCGAACGGCGTATCGATGGGGCTAGGGTACTCATCAGCAAACTATGCTGTTTCAGGGAGGGCAATACACGACCACGTGTGATGCGCTTCGTGAGGCGGGCATTTTCGGGGACTGGAATCAGTCCTCGAGAATACATGTCCCGTGTCACGGAGCGTATCGACTTCCTGAAGCAGAAAGTTTGTGCATGGACCAGCCGTATTCGGCGGTAATAGCGGCGTGTTGACGGGTACTCGCAGAATCGCATGTTCCAGAGTGATGAGAGGTGGGTATACAGAACTTGGGAGCGACCTGAACAAAATGTGACTGACGTGTGCCGCCCGAGTACATTCTGGCGAAGCATCTGGTCGGTGCCCGTCTGTCACACTGAGGGTGGCTGGCGCGTGTATGGTGTGTGAAGCTATACCAGAAATGGAAAAAGTAATCATCAGTCCATCTGATGTAGCGAAAGCAGTTCGTCCGCTACCGAACTGGAAGTCTCCGGGACCGGACGGACTGGATAACTTCTGGCTAACATGGTATAGCGTCTCACACCCAGACTCTAAACATAACCGATATCCATTTTGTCGGCCTTGCCGAAGCTTTTTGAGAGACTAGTCCATAACAAAGTGTATCCTGTTCTTCATCCTACTATAATCCAGCAACAACACGGATTTGTAAAAAAAAGGTCCACTACCACAAATTTGGTGGCCTTTACGGATTATTTATTCAACAATATGGATTCTCGTGTTCAGGTTGACGCTATTTATACAGACTTTCGAAAAGCATTTGACAAGGTTGATCATGAATTACTTTTAAAAAAAAATTCATACAACGGCATACGTGGTGATTTACTCCGGTGGTTCTCTTCATATATCACAAACAGAACTCAAAGAGTAGTAATTAACGGTTTTAGATCTGCCACGGCTATTAGTGTAACTTCCGGTGTGCCTCAGGGCTCAATACTGGGACCCCTTTTGTTCATTTTATTTATAAATGACATTGACGCTTGTTTTAGAAATTCAAAAGTTTTACTCTACGCTGACGATCTCAAAATTTATAGGCCCATTAAAAAATTGCAAGACAGCATTTTGTTACAGGAAGATCTAGATCGTTTCAGTGATTACTGCAGGTTCAATAGATTACAACTGAGTCTGCCTAAATGCTGTTGTATTAGTTTCACGAAGAATAAGAATGTTTTTAAGTATCCATATGCTTTGGATAGTACTACACTATCGAGGTTGTCCCTTATTCGTGATCTTGGAATCCTTCTCGACGATAAACTTCACCTTGATGCTCACATTGGAAGGGTTGTGAACAACGCCTTTCGAATGTACGGTTTCGTGATGAGATCTGCAAAGGAGTTTGTGCGCCCATCCACCTATATGTATCTTTATAAGTCACTTATTAGATCTCAACTTGAGTACGCGGTTCCAGTGTGGAATCCCTTCTACAATAAATACTCTGAACAAATTGAAAAGGTACAAAGAAAATTTCTGAAAGCCATGCATTACCGTTGCTTCCACACACTGTTATCTTATGATGATTTACTGCTTAAATATAAACTGCTTGGTTTAAAATCAAGACGCGCTCTCCTGGAGATGGTATTTTTGTTCGATTTGTGTAGCAATGTGTATGACTGTATCGATATCCGCAATAAGATAAGTTACATAGTTCCGAGGACCACAGTACGTCGCGGGGCGCGCGCACAACCCCTGTTTGCAGTGACCTCTTGTCGCACTAACGCGGGTGTGCGGGCGCCTCTGCGTCGACTTAGCAGTAACTTTAACGAGAACTTCCATCATATTGATATGTTCGCACATTCTGCTGGTAAATTTAAAGAAAAAGTACTTGAAACACTTATTGGTAATTAAAATGACTCAATTCGGTTTTAATAATAATGTAACTTGACATGAATTTTAATAAATTTTAATTATGTTCAATTAATATTAATGATTTTTAATGAATTATAGTGATATTTAATGAAGTTTTATGAATTTTAATGGTTTATAATATTTTAATTTTACTTGACATGTTTTTAATGGGTTTTGTTAATAATGTTTTTAAGTTTATTTAACATGACATGCTCTTTTTGATTATTTTTTGTGACTTTAAAGCTTTGTATTTGATGTTTATTAACTTGTTATTTAATTGTGTTTTTTATTTGTTATTTATTGTGCCCTCTTAATTATTTCATTTTTAATGTTTTATAACTTTATTTTTCATTTTTATTTTGATATTTGATGTTGTTTATAATTTTAATTGTCGTAGGTTTAAATCGCATGCAAAGGGAAATGTGGTTGGTGACATATTTGGTCGATTTATTTTGTACCATTTGATATAAAATGTAATGTGTCACTGTTTGTTTCCCCTCTTATAAATAAATAAATAAATAAATAACTGATAAAAAAAAAAATAAAAAAAAAAAAAATTATAAATAATTGTTTCGTCACTGATTTCGGAATCCGGCTTGTTCGGGAAATCGTCTAACCTGCGCGCGAGACGATTCGTGATGACTCTTGAAAACAACTTGTAGACATGGCTAAGAAGTGAGATGGGCCTATAGTTCTTCAGCCGGGCATTGTCGCTTGGCATCAACGTTAATGGCGAGTACATCACTCACCTTCGATTTGCCGATGACATAGTGGTCATGGCTGAGACCATGGAGAGCCTCAGTAAAATGCTCGATGACCTCAGTAGAGCTTCCGAAAGAGTGGGTCTTAAAATGAACATGGACAATACCAAGGTCATGATAAATGCCTATGTAACACTCACTCCTATCAAGATCGGAGACTCTATACTCGAAGTTGTAGATGATTATGTCTACCTGGGACAAACGGTCCAATTGGGTAGGTCCTTCGAGAAAGAGGTCAACCGTCGAATCCGACTCGGCTGGGCGGCGTATCTTCTCGTCCAATTTACCACAATGTCTCAAGACAAAAGTCTATGACCAGTGTGTGTTGCCAGTGATCACCTGTGGGACCGAGACGTGGTCGCTCACAATGGGCCTTATCAGAAAGCTTAAAGTCACCCAAAGGGTAATGGAGAGGGCTATGCTCGGCATTTCTTTGCGAGATCACGTCAGAAATGATGATATCCGCAGGAGAACCAAAGTTAGGCGCTGGATGCGAGACGCACGGGATCGGTCAATGTGGCGACGCCTGGGGGAGGCCTATGTCCAGCAGTGGACGTCTTTCGGCTGAAATGATGATGATGATGAGGGGTGGAATTTCCAAAAATCCTTTCTTAGTGCTCACCTACAATACCAAAGGAACCTACGTGCCAAGTTTCATGATTGAAGCTTCAACCGTTTGGGCTGTGCGTTGATGGTAAGTGAGTAGGTCAGTCAGTCAGTCACTTTCTTCTTTTATATGTTTAGATAAGAAGATATATAAAGATAGAAGATTATAGTTATCAACCGACTTTAAAGACTTAAAAGTATTTTTAATAATTTTTCCTTTGTAAAAAAAGGACTTTTTTTGTACACAACATTTCATCTCCTATGATCCGCCCCCCCAAGGACGGAATTCCCAAAAAAACATAATTTGCGTTAGATTTTAATCTTCAGCCCAGATCCAAAATTCGAAGATCCTAACTTCAAAACTGGCCGACTTTCACACAGACTTTCATCCCCTATTTCACCCCCTTAGGGGTAGAATTCACAAAAAACCTTTCTTAGTGGATGCCTGCACAGTATAAAGTATCTATTTGCAAAATTTCAAGTCTCTAGACGATTTCACCTTCGTGGGGGTGGAATCTTCAAAATCGCTGAGATACGTGTAAATTATTTTTTAATCTTCAGCCTAAACCCAAAAATTAAGATCCTGACTTTAAAACTGACGGATTTTCATATAAACTTTCATCCTTTATTTCACACCCTTAGGGATGGAATTTCCAAAAATCCTTTCTTAGTGATCACCTACCAAAGGAACCTACGTGTCAAGTTTCATGATTGAAGCTTCAGCCGTTTGGCCTGTGCGTTGATGGTAAGTGAGTCAGTCAGTCAGTCACTTTCTTCTTTTATATGTTTAGATTATAGATGGCCAAGCCACTTGTCAAATACAAGTTGAGCAGTTTGTAGTTGGGCAGTGGGGAATATAAACTGCACAACTCAGTTGAGCAGTCAGTTGAGCAGTTGAGCAGTTAGTTGTGCAGTGGTGAAAAAGCGGAAAAGAAATCAATAAAGGACATAATAATAATATAAGGGTGCTAATTAAACAGGCTTCTTTTTAATATCATTATTCGCCCCCAAAAATGTATGTTGCCTTCTAAATTACTAAGTCAGCCACAATTAACGAGCATCTAAATAATACTATGTTAGCCACTAGTTATCTTCTATGTAAACCACTCTAAATACAACTCAGCATGATGGTTATTTTTTAGCATCTAAATTTTTAACATGCATTCTAACAGTAAATTTCTAAAATACTATTAAGTGACATCAAAAAATATATTTATTTAGCTTCTAATTTTTTAACTCAGTAAGTTTAAAATGTAACTCATCCCATATTAATTTATCGTAAAAAAATTGCTAAAAATTTCATCAAATAGTATATTGGCAACTAATATTACCAGAAGCTATTGAGGAGAGACAAAATAAAAGTCTTTATTTTTGAAAAATCAATTTGTTTATTGAATCACCATCATGTTACTTATAGTAAATAATAGAAACATAAAAAAATGTAGGTATAATGTAGATAAATGTTATTTTAATAAATCAGTTTAATAAATATACACAAATCATTTTTTTTATTTATTGGTTTTAATATAGAATAGGTGCAAGTTGGATTAGTATTTATGCGACAGAGTCGACGGAGCCCCGCTGTGCGGGGCTCCTATTTCTGTATGCAGGGTTTAAAGTAACCTAACACGAAGGAGATGACGGCAGCTGAGTTCGCTCGCTTTGCTCGCTCACTTCAGCTCCCGTCATCTCTTTCGAACCTAACCTGTCCGTGTCGGGGTGCCCTAAGCGCCCGAGCTCGCTACGCTCGCTCTTGGACTTACTTGATCAACTCAATTCGTCGTCACATGAATCGAATGGCGCTCTCTGATTGGTGCAAATGGCCGGTCGCTGTCGTCTCGCGTACTCGCACCAAATCATGCAGTGGCTATTTTCACGATAAAAGAATATGATGTATTGTTTTACATGCATGAGTTATAATAAATGATGCTTTCTGTAGAAGCTTGAATTATAATTATTTTTTTGGGGATATTGCGTTGAAGCTGTAAAACGTAAAATGGTGACAAGATGTAAAATCCGTGGCCGAGTTAGTAAATTACGTGGCAATGTATAAATAAGAAGGACAAGTCACAATAATTGATGATCTTTACTTGACGCTTTCTGTAGAATATTTAGTTGGCGTTGCAAAAAAGACGAATTAGTTTATTAGAGGCTATGTCATTTTCCCGTTGCTTAGTTATAAAATTAGAAGTTTAATCACGTGTCCAATAAATAATTTTGTGGCTAGACTTATAATTTCCCATAATATAATCTATACTAATATTATAAAGAGAAAAGATTTTTTTGTTTGTTTGTTTGTTTGCACCGAATAGGCTCCGAAACTACTGGACCGATTTAATAAAATCTTTCACCAATAGAAAGCTACATTATTCCTGAGTGACATAGGCTATTTTTTTATCCCGAAAACGGGTCCTTTGGGGTGGTCCACGGGAGCGAAGCCGCGGGGAACAGCTAGTATATCTATATCTATACTAATCTATACTAATAATATTATAAAAAGGAAAGATTTTTTTGTTTGTTTGTTTGTTTGTTTGTACCGAATAGGCTCCGAAACTACTGGGCCGATTAAAAAAATTCTTTAACCAATAGAAAGCTACGTTATTCCTGAGTAACATAGGCTATTTTTGAATCCCGAAAACGGGTCCTGTAGGGTGGCCCACGGGAGCGAAGCCGCGGGCAACAGCTCGTCTATACTATAATACTAGCTGACCCGGCAAACTTTGTTTTGCCATAAAAACACCAAACATTCATCTACCCTACCTACCCTACCTACCCTAAATACCTACCCTACCCTACCCTACCCTACCCTACCTACCCTACCTACCCTACCTACCCTAAATACCTACCCTACCCTACCTACCCTACCTACCCTACCCTACCCTACCCTACCCTACCTACCCTACCTACCCTACCCTACCTACCCTACCCTACCTACCCTACCTACCCTACCTACCCTACCTACCCTACCTACCCTACCTACCCTACCTACCCTACCCTACCCTACCCTATATCTCAAGTTGGACCAGACTGCTCACGGTGTGCCAATTTAATTTAAAATCGGTTATGTAGTTTAGGAATCCATCGCGGACAAACATCGTGACAGGAGATTTATATATATCTATACTTAATATTATAAAGAGGAAAGATTTTTTTGTTTGTTTGTTTGTTTGTACCGAATAGGCTCCGAAACTACTGGCCCGATTTAAAAAATTCTTTCACCAATAGAAAGCTACGCTATTCCTGAGTAACATAGGCTATTTTTTAATCCCGAAAACGGGTCCTGTGGGGTGGCCCACGGGAGTGAAGCCGCGGGCATCAACTCATCTATACTAATATTATAAAGAGGAAAGATTTTTTTGTTTGTTTGTTTGTTTGTTTATACCGAATAGGCTCCAAAACTACTGGCCCGATTTAAAAAATTCTTTCACCAATAGAAAGCTACGCTATTCCTGAGTAACATAGGCTATTTTTTAATCCCGAAAACGGGTCCTGTGGGGTGGCCCACGGGAGCGAAGCCGCGGGCAACTGCTCGTAATATATAAAGAGGAAAGTTTTTTTTTGTTTGTTTGTTTGTACCGAATAGACTCCGAATCTACTGGACCGATTTAAAAAAATCTTTCACCAATAAAAAGCTACATTATTCCTGAGTGACATAGGCTATTTTTACCCGACTGCCGAAGGAGGGTAATGTGTTTATCAGTCTATGTATGTATGTATGTTTGCTCCTATGTGGCGTTCTAGAGACCAAACGCGTTTGCCGATTTTGATGATTCTTACGTCAATCGATTCGTCTGAACCCCGCGAGTGTCACTGGCTATATTAAAATTGTAAGATAGAAAAATGGTGGATTTCGCACGCCATATTGTGGGGGCCCAAATATTTTTTTTCTTCCTTTCCCATCGTGTGGGGTATCAAAATAAAGGGATTTGCGAAGCGATTTCAAAAATATATTACACTTATATACTTCTATGCACAAAATTCGAAAAAAAGTTACTTAAAAGTTATAAATAAAAAAAAGTTAATAAAAAAAATAAAAAATCCCGACTGCTTAAGAAATGAACTAAAAAAAGTCGGAGGATACATCTGGTTTTAGTCAGCCAGCTCGCGAATATGGCTCTTGAAAACGTGTCCTGTGGGGTGGTTCACGGGAGCGAAGCCGCGGGGAACAGCTAGTAATTTATAAAGATATTAAGTACTGTGTCCGCGCGAGCGGAGCCGGGGGTGGCTGCTAGTACTGTATATTTGAGCCATAAGGTCGCTAAATAAACACCCCTAAATGCTTGTGCGAGATATACATCGAGTGTGAGTGATAGTGTCACGAGCGGGAGCCGGGTGAGGGCAGTACACTACACACTGACACGGTGTAATGAGGACGAGGGAAGCTAATAAATACATCAGCACTTGACAGCACATTTATCATGGCCGGCGCCCAAACGACGATGACCGCTGTATGATTTACTCTCTTTATTTGACACCTACATATCTCAGATGAGTCGGATGTGGGCGACTTGATCTTATTTCTGTTATTGTGATCTATTCTTAATTCTTTAATTCTTTATTGTACACCAAAAAAAAAACAACATTACATACAGTGTGATAATAAAGTACATGTACAAAGGCGAGCTTAACTCATTGTTGAGTTCTCTTACAGCAAACCCTATGGTGACAGAGAAAGATGACAATATGGAGGGCAGGATCCAGTGTACAATATTAAAATAACCTATGACGAATTAAATTAAAACATAAATATACTTACTTAAATACATATACCTATATATATAAATACATATACTAATACTATGTCATTGTGCAAGGAAAGATCTATCATGTGTTTGCAAAAATTACGCTTATAACATGTGACGGGGATAAAAGACGTGACCACACCTGTCACTTGTTTCCAAACTCTCGCCTCGGTAGTATTTTAGCCCACTATCATAATGTTCATTAAAAATATTGAATTGTTGGTTAGTTTTGATTCGGCCACGACACAATAGGCGAGTCGGTACACTGTTAACGCTGGATAGTAAACAGTGTCCACTCGTGCTCAGCAGAACATTGTGTGTTAGTTAACGAGACTGTGATGAAGCTGTCCCGCATCGGCTGTTGATCTGTGCATGCTTGTGTCGTTACTGGCAGCCGCAGGCGCCGCCACTGTGCCGCCACGCGACGGCCCATGGCACCTCGACCACCGCAAAGGAGTATGTCCTTGTGCATGTTTATTTCTAAAAGTGTCCACGCTTTGCTAATTTACATGCCACACATGCGTGAACGTATATAACGTTCTGTTATGAACGGGACTGTCCCTATTTCACTACTTCGTACCGGTGACCCCGAGGAAAGCTTCAGGACACCACTGATAAAACTCTTGTCTAAATGTTTAAGAGTCCTTGATAGCGTCTAATTGTTGTGTTCCGATTCGGAAACTACATTTTCAGATTTAACTTAGTAAAGCTATCTTAATAACAGCGTGAATGAACGTAGGAATAACGTTATCGGTTTTAGATATAAAAGCGCGTTGGTGCAATAAGGATCTGAAATCACAAACAGCACAAATTATAACAAAAGTTCACGGAAATCAGTTTTCCTGAGTGAAATCCACAAGGACGAAGTTGCGGACAGAATTATAGTGGAGCACATTTCGTTAGCACAAAGCTAATCTGGTTGTATTCCCGGAGGAGGAGGAGGCTGCAAGTCCGACGGCCGTCCATACTTTATGAGATTCTGTTAATAGCCGAGTGTATAACCGAGCGCTAACTACTTCGGATAGTTTGCGGCAGGTGGGGCATCGATCCTCACTTCCGAACTAGTTGGAATTTGCTTTCGTACAAAAATATTGATGTACCTAAGCCGGACTTGATTTTATGAATTCTGCTTGCTTATGCCTCAGCGAACTGTCCGATGTGGTGCGCCGCACAGCCGAGCCCCGGGCAAGGCGGCGCGGCACAAGGAGCCTCACTACCCGCAGGCACGATAACGCGCGCCGGTCTGTTTAGTTTCTCAACTATTAAACTGGGATCACCCGCGCTCAGCGCCCCGCACCCCGCACCCCCAATTACAATCCATTTGTGTTGCATATTAATTCAGCTATTGGAGTAGAATCGCAAACTTAGTTAGGTAGGTACAACTTGTGACGCGCTAATTCACTTAAACTTCCTGAAAAACGCTGCATAATGTCGTGAGCTATGTTCCTTCGCGAGGCCAAGCGCACTGTGCGAGGACACGTTAGGCCACGCGAGGTCACGCGTGTTGCGTCGTATTGAGTGCATATTTTTTCCTGCTTCACAGTTTTTGTGCGCACCACAATATTACATTTGATTCATGTCGGTTCCATTCTACAGGATATGATATCATATCTAATTTCCACAGAAACCGCTTCAATTATAAAGCTCTAAATGTATGATATTGTGTTCAGATGAATGACATGGAGTGTGACAGACGCGGGTGGCAGGCGGCAGCGGCACGTGGCAGGCGGCAGGTGGCAGGCGGCAGGCGGCAGCGCCACGCGGTAGGCGGCAGGCGCCATGCGGCAGGCGGCAGGCGCGCTTAACGCTGATGGCACATTGCAGAGAACAATTCGTTTCAATATCACGTCACAGTTCCGCCATTATCGCACACTGGGGTCATTTGTGTGTTGCGCAGCCGCGCGCCGCCCATTCAGAGTGGAGCATACAGAGTGGAGCGCGCACATCATAACGATATGTACACTATCCTAAGTGGCGAATGCTTTGTGGAACCGATTACATTTAGAAGGAATTAGATTACTCTGTTAGAGTCAATTAAGGGTGCAGGATGGCGGCGTAGCACAACAGATGTCGCCTCTCCTGAGAAGTACCTCTAGTCACCAGACTAGTGTCTACCGTCTAGACTAGTGATGGTCGAAATGCTATGACGTAAGGGATGGATCACGTGACATTTTGATAGCGTTTGACATTCCCATACATTTTTGACATTTGGCCAATCGTTATCACCACGCTTTCGTTGATAGAATGTCACTTGTCTAAGGCCTCAGGTGGCGTGCGTGTATGTGTGTGTGTGGACACAATTTCGTCGGTCGGCTTGATCGGTGCGTCGCGACTCGCGAGCGGTCTGGCGTCAATCCTTGTTTAGCGACGAGAGCTACTGAGCGCACACAATGGGAGCAGCTCACTGCTAACAATCAATGGACCTATGTTAATGCGGACGCTTATTGAATACTAAAGATTAACATTGGTATCACTCGAGCCTATGACGGCGCCATCTGATTAACAAAACAAAATAAGAATTCACAGTGAAGTGTTCTAAACATAATAAATACATTCATCAGCGTGATTACTTAAAAAATCAAAGGCGCACCGCGTCACGAGAGGGGCCGACGTTTCTCAACGCTCCTGTACCTTCTAAAGCGCGGGAAAATTAGAATACCTTGGACCTCACAGAAATCATTTGGAGGCCCTACGTGAGCTGCGTGCTAAAACATCCGAGCTAGGAGCTCGTGACGAGTGGTGTGCGCGGAGAGTAATGCATCAGTCCCTCAGCAGCCCCGGTGACAACCGCGGTATTGAGACGTTGTTTGCTTCAATTAGTTGAACTGTCGCTTGACTATCACAGCTAGTCATTGTCACTGCCTACTCGCTGCTGTCACAGCAGAGCAAACAGCTCCTTTACTTGTTTTCGTCAAATATCGCTCACTATCATTATAAAAAGTCTTGACGCGTAAAAGGTTCCTATTTGTTAGGGAATATTTTTGCTTTGATGCTATCGATATGTACGTGTTACCCGAGCACGCAGCACGCGGTATACCACGCACAACGTCACAGCGCACAGAGACAGGTTGATGCCCCCGCGACCTGCACTGAATTATTCATCCTCACTCAGCTGCTAGTTGCTACAATAAAACTCACATATTCGTACAGTACACGCTGATACAGTTTTATCACGAGGCTTGTTTACCGTGTTCGTGGACTCGCTCCAGCAGAGCGAAATTGTCATTAATATTCGGTGACCGTAGTTTACAGTTAAACCGAGTCTCTATCTCTAGACCCTGGGACTTATTGTAATAATAAAATATCGCATAGGAAAATATCTATTGTTTCTCGGAATACTAATTGTTGTTGTTGTTATACTTTGTTTGAAAATGTTTGTCCTTTATGTTTTTATTTTGTGGTGTACAATAAAGTTTATAATAAATAAATAAATAATAAACAGGCAATCACGAATCGATCGCGATCAGATTAATTACAAACTATTAAACAGGTACAAGTAGAGGGAAGAGCAGGCTGTATTATAGTCAGGCTCACTGATGGTTCGCGCCGTTCGCGGTGATGGAGCACGTAACTTTCTCGCTTAAATATAAACATGCCCAAACTACTCGTATAGCTATCGGGTAACACAGAGTTCGGCTAGGAATGTTCAGTAGCATTGCACTTGCTTGTGAAATGCTACGTGTACTCGTATTATACACCCAAGCGCAACTAATTATGTCGCCACAAACAGAGTTCTGTATTGATGTTACACAGCGATGGAGCGCAACATGTTATGTTTTGATTAGGTTTCCTTTTGGAAATATCCCCACTTAGTGCAAAGAGGTTTCGCGGATTTTAATTATTTAGTATCTTTCTTTGTAAATTATTACTTTAAAGTTAACGGCTGATAATGTTTACAACAAATGTTTCTGATGACAAAGTACCCAACTATTAGCAACAATCTCTAGCCCTTGTCCCAATTAATTAGAGGTCGACGCAACATGTCTTCATACATACTTCGAACGAAGGATTCTACGAAGAAGTCAACTGTGTCAATAAGCCTTCTGACCATAAAATCCCTGTAGCGACACCAACGCCGCCACTTACGAACTAATGACATGACGTCACACAAATCCTGCATCGCGCAAGCAAAGTTTTCGACGCGATTTGAACACATATGGCAGTCCGACAATAACCGTCAGGCAGTTGCCCGGACCAGACACTTTGTAGCCCCAGCATTTTGTAACCGTAGCAGTGTGTAGCCGTAGCAATGTGTAGCCGTAGCTGTTCGTAGCCGTGCGGTTTTTTAACCGTAGCGGCTTGTAGCTGTAGCAGTTTATATCCGTAGTAGTTCGTAGCCGTAACAGTTTTGTAGCTGTAACAGTTTGTAGCCGTAGAAGTTTGTCACCGTAGCAGTTTGTAGCCATAATAGTTAGGAAGCCGTAGTAGTTTGTAGTCATAGCAGTTTGTAATCGTAGCAGCTTGTGGCAAAAGTAGTTCGTAACCGTAGAAGTTCGTAGCCTTAGCAGTTTGTAACCGTAGTAGTTTGTAACCGTAACAGTTTGTAGCCATAGCAGTTTGTAGTAGTAGCAGTTTTTATCTGTAGTAGTTCGTAGCCGTAGCAGTTTGTAGTTGTAGCATTTTGTAGCCGTAGCAGTTTTTAAACATAGCAGTTTGTAGCCATAGTAGTTCGTAACCCTAGCAGTTTGTAGCCGTAGCCGTTTGTAACCGTAGCGGCTCGTAGCCGTAGCAGTTTGTAGCCGTAGTAGTTCGAAGCCGTGGCAGTTTGTAGCTGTAGCAATTTGTATTCGAAGCATTTTGTAGCCGTAATAGTACGTAGCCGTAGATTTTTTTTTGTGTGTTTCACCCACGTACAAAGAATATGCAATAGTTTGTCCTGTTGTAGAATGTGTGCGAGTAGGAAGTTTAGTTGTTAAGAGATTAGTGCATCGCCTCAGAGTAGAAACCACATTAAGAGAGGTGATACCACCCGCACACCGAGACACACTGTTAGTGTGGAGCGGCACTTAGGACGCATTGGTCATTGCTGGGATAGCCACTTTAACCGGCTGTTGGTCTCGCCATCACATTAATGAGAGCGTTGTAGCGCACTACTGGCAATTTGTGTAATGCAAGCGCTCGGCCCGCAACCCTCAACCCTTGGTCCGCACCCCTTCCCCCGCGCCCGTGACAAACTACAAACGACTTGAATAAGTTGGCCGCAAGTTCCAACAAGGTACCTGCCATTTTCAAAGAACAGAAAGAGTACCATAAGAGGCAAATCTAATAAAAGTTAAATGCTTCTTGTTCTTAGCTGAAGGAACACCCATGGTTAGCTGAGTCAAATGCATTTGTGTTAATATTTAAAGTATGGCATTTAAAGCTGCGTAACGGATGAAATTAAATACTCGTTAGATTGTACTAAATACTCGTACACAGTGAACAGCATCTCGAGTCAGAGACAGTAGCTACAGCTTGGATGGTCGTAAGCGTGGCCAGTGCTGCCACCTCTAGCTGCCACTAATGCGGATAGTTGGCAAACATTCGTCGGTTGCGCGAGGCGTACTGTTCAGGCCTGCACGTAATCACCTCCTCACGTCCATGCTCACTTGGTAAATGATGCACATACTAAGCGAGTGTATGCAGACCAATAAGTGTATACTTTCTAAGTTTTTGATAATACTACACCCATATCGCTACCCACTTTAGGTTCTAAAGTATAAAGTGTCTAATCTAATAATGGACCTATAATTGTACGCCGACATAGTAGTACAATTAATTTTATTGAATTATTACCCGACTGCCGAAGGAGGGTAATGTGTTTATCAGCCTATGTATGTATGTATGTATGTTTGTTCCTATGTGGCGTTCCAGAAACCAAACGCGTTGGCCGATTTTGATGATTCTTACTTCAATCGATTCGTCTGGACCCCGCGAGTGTCACTGGGTGGAAAAATGGTGGATTTTGGGCGCCATATTGTGGGCGCCCAAATTTTTGGAACGAAGTTCCTTATCGCGCGTTGCGAAAGGGGGCTAAACGGAAAAATTAAGACCAAAAGCTGGAACGACACTTTTTGCTATAGTTGTATAGTTGTAAGCCGTGCGGCGTGCGCGTGTTTCTCTGTCTGTCTCTCTCTCTCTCATAGAAAGCAAGCCAGTTATTTTCGTTTCGTTATTTTCAACAACAACCAACTACAACAACAACCGACAACAACAACAACCAACAACAATAACAACCAACAACAACATCAACCAACAACAACTCAACAACAACAACTCAACAACCAACAACAAGATAGAGAGAGATACTTGTCCAGCGCAAAAACCAACGGGGATGAAGTTCGTTCCTTGAGAGAGGCTATGGTGGCGCGGATGGATTTGACCTTAAGCCATGTCTCCCAGTGGGGTGATGACAATCTGGTCGCTTTTAACGCCACCAAAACACAGGCATATCTTTTTACCGCAAAGAGGACTCATTTCACCCAAACGCCTACTTTTCGGGGTGCATCTGTTCCTGTAACAGATCGGCTCGAGCTCCTTGGCATGGAGTTGACATCCGGTCTTAACTTCGGCGCCTCCATTGAGTACAAAGCCCAAATTGCGGCAAAAAAACTGGGCATCTTAAACAGAGTGAAGCGATACTTTACGTCTGGACAGCTTTTAACTCTTTACAAGGCGCAAGTCCGATCCTGCATGGAGTATTGCAGCCACCTCTGGGATGGCTCAGCTAAATATCAGCTTGCCGCGCTTGACTCGGTGGAACGCAGAGCTAAGAGACTGATTGGCGACGTCAAACTGGTGGATGCCAAGCTTCACAGCTTGGCTCATCGCCGTAAGGTTGCCTGCTTGTCGGTCTTCTACAGACTATACTTTGGCGAGTGTGCTCTGGAACTCCACGACCTCATCCCACCGGCCCCCTTCTACCATCGGACATCTAGACGCACTGCAAGTTACCATCCTCACTTAGTTGCCATTCCGCCAATTCGCACCAAGCGCTTCCAAACATCCTTCATAATGCGCACAGCAAAAGAGTGGAACTCACTACCTGCGTCTGTGTTTCCAAACGCATACAACCCGAATCTCTTCAAAGTTAGAGTAAACAGGCTTCTTCTGGGTAAGCTCACTCCATCGTCGACTTTGTCTCCGTCATCTCTGACCTAGGCTAGAGTCAAGAGCAAACCCATAATAAATAAAAAAAAAAAAAAAAAAAAAAAAAACAACAAACAACATGATTTTCTTCTGGTTTACGTCTTTTTAGTTCGCTTCTTAAGCAGTCGGGTTCTTTTTATTTTTTTTATTAACTTTTTTTTATTCACTCTAAACATACAAATATCCTTACAGGCTAGGCCGAATGCGATATTGCAGTACACTTAACAATTACACACACACAACACAACAACATAACACACACACTTAGATATAAATACATGTAACTATGCGTATTTGCTAGATTCTAATCTTAATCTTACTTATGATTATAAAACCTATAATAAAAGGTATGGGACCTTGAATAATCGTGGTTTAGAGATTGTTGTATCAGATTTACGAGACCTTATATTTAGCTTGAGCGATCTGACTACTACGCATTCAGAAGTTGACTGCCTCCCTCAAAATCAAAATAGTTTTTGTGCAGAATCACAAGACAATTCTCAGTTTTTTCTTTAATTACCTTAATATTCTGCATCAGAACATAGCAGGACTGATAAATAAATCGGATACCCTGACTGTAAAGCTGGTCGAATTATCTGACAAAGGAACCATTATAGATGTTATTTGTGTAACAGAACATTTCATACAAATAGGTTATGAGGACTTAATGCACATTCCAAATTTCTGTCCAGCCGCTTTTTTTTCTAGAAGTACTAAGAGAGGAGGGGTGTGTATTTTTGTTAGGGCAGGATTGCAATTTAAAGAAATATCCAATGTAGCAAAACAATCAGTTGCAGGGATTTTTGAATGTTGCGCTGTAGAGTTATTATCTTATAAAATTATTATTATTTGTATATATAGAATTCCTAAGCCTAATTATGAAGTTTTTTATGAAAAATTAGATAATATTTTAACTAAAGTTTGTATGTCTTCAAATAAAAAAATCGTCGTGTGTGGTGATTTCGATGTTTTGAAAAAAAACAAGACTACATTAGAATTTGAGTATTTTCTTATGAAGTATAATCTAAAGCTAGCGCTTTATACTCCTACAAGGTTAAGTAGTAAAACTTGTATTGACAACTTTGCGCACAACTACAGGAAAAACGGCAAAGCTGAAGTTAAAGATCTGGTCCTTTCAGATCATACGTCTCAAATACTTAAAGTACCTATTAATAAAACTTGTAAACTACAGTATTGAAAAAATTAAAAAGCAGGACATAAGCTTGAATAATTTAAAAACTTTTAAAACGCATCTTAGCTCTCTATCATTTATACAAGTTTTTGATTCTATGAACGCAAACAAAGCTTTTGACAATTTCATGGACGATTTCTCTCTTTTGTATAAATTATGTTTTCCGGAAAAAATTATTACCATCAAAACAAATAAGGAAACAAAATGGATATCTCGAGGAATAAAAATATGCAGTAAGAAACAAAGACAGTTACTTTGGGAATATAGATTAAATTCTGACTCAGTGAAAAAAAAAGTTCTTAAGAAATATACAAAACTTTATAGAAAAATTATCAAGCTAACACAAAAAGCACAAAATAATCATTATATAAACAACGCCCAAAATAAATCGAAAGCCACCTGGCAAATAATAAATAAAACCAAATTATGTTTGCCACAGGAGCCTATCATGTGTATTAATAGGGATAATTTGTCGTTTACACACCCCGCAGACATTGCAAACGAATTAAATAATTATTTTATTGATGACATTGAAAATAATTTAAAAACTGACATCACATTGAACAATATTAATTTTAATAATCAGACATTGAATTCTTTGTTTATGCAACCTGTTACAATTGAAGACATAATAAAAATAATTTCCACCCTAAAAAACACAAGTACTGTTGGATACGATGGCGTTTCTACTAAAGTCATAAAATTTACTAAAGACATAATAGCACCTCCATTAGTGCATATAATTAACTTGTGTATTACTGATGGCATATTTCCTGACAGGCTAAAAAAAGTTATAATAAAACCTTTGTATAAAAAAGATGACAAAACAAATTTAAAAAACTATAGACCTATTGCAAAAATTCCAATTTTTTCAAAAATTATTGAGAAAGTCATCTATAATTCTCTTTACGCATACTTCGAAAAATATGAATTATTTTGTAATGAACAAAAGGGGTTCCGTAAGAATACTACAGTTAATATGGCAATCTTTGACCTATTAACTAACATCATGTCATCTGTAGATAACAGAAATCCAGTATGTGCGATTTATACAGATATGACCAAGGCTTTTGACTATGTGGACCATGAGATTCTGTTGCACAAACTAAACAGATATGGTGTAAGAGGGAACATCCTACAGCTAGTAGAATCGTACTTGAGAGATAGACTGCAATGCGTGGAAGTTACTAGAATTTGTCCAAAGAGTAAGTTAGAGACAATATATGTATCTAAACCAAGAAATATAAAATATGGTGTTCCACAAGGTAGTGTACTTGGACCGCCACTTTTTTTAATATATATCAACGATCTACCGAAAGTAACAATAAATAAAATGGTTTTTTTTGCGGATGACAGTACAGCTGTAATCAAGTGTACAAATAAAAATGATTACGAGCAAGACATAAATACTACTTTACAAAGTATAATAAATTGGTTAAGTAATAATAATTTAGTAATAAACCTAAATAAGACAAAAATAATGCATTTCCATCAACGTAGTATTATTCCAATGTATCTGTGTGAAATGTATTGGTATTGTATACAAGGGTATTTTGTGTCAATAAACTTATTTTATTTTATTTATATTTATTTATACTTGTGCTCAGAACAGTTTCTTTTGCGACTTCAGTAGTGATGACATGGTCCAACCATGACGTAGTCCCGTAAGCATTACTAAGGAATGTATATGTACCTGAATCTAATCCCAACCATTCTATGTCTGCACACGTCCACCGTTGCTCAGCACAGAACTTCAAAAGCTCATTGCCAAATAAGGCGCCTGGGTTAGCGTTGAAATCCCCTAGTATATACACTGTGTCCGTACCACTAGTCTCTATAATAGCACTAACCAAAAAGTAAACTCTTACAGCACAAATAAAGGAAAAATTCCAAAATATCAAAAAAGTTGAAAATTAAAGGGTGTCCCCATACATACATAATTGACGCCACCCTGGGTACGGAACCTTTCGTGCGCGGAGCCGATTCGCACTTGGATGGTTTTTTTATTATGTATGGGCTCCCGTTTGACCACTATCATAATTAGGGAAAATCAGGAAATAGGCAGAAACTACAAAACGCCTGTTACCCAACACAACAGATACGATTGGTATAGTACCCCATAAACTCACACTTCACACTATGCCGAAGTTTGATCACTTCACCAAAAAAAATCTTATCAGCGAACGGTTATCATAATCAATGAACGCAATAAACGAATTTACGTTCAATTACCAAAGTGTATAGTGATGATGTAATGAAACAGCAGCTCACTGGTGGGGCTGGCGTTATTGACGAGCGGGGGCGTGGCACTGCACGTGATGCAGCGCCGCTTCATCATCAGCATCGTGACTTCACGCGCTCTTTCACACAGTCGCGCATGCTGTCGGCGCACTATCGCTGCGAATACACTGGAACACGGAACTAATGCGCCTCCAGCACAGAGCAGCAAATTTAAGCAATGTAGAACCACAATGAACTGCTCACGACGCGATCGCGGCGTTACACAAATACAATTACTACAATGCACATTGTTTTACATGATAAATGAATTGGAATTTTTTTACCGGATTAGAACACGGGTCGGATTTATAGTTTTATTTTGATGCTGGATTTTAGCTGCGGTTATCTCCGTGGTGCTTATTGCAAAAAACTGGCCAAGTGCGAGTCGGATTCGCGCACGAAGGGTTCCGTAAATCCGTAACATTATCGCAAAAACGGCAAAAAAACACGTTTGTTGTATGGGAGCCCCACTTAATTATTTATTTTATTCTGTTTTTTTTTATTTGCTGAATAGGCTCCGAAACTACAGCACCGATTTTAAAAAATCTTTCACCAGTAGAAAGCTACATTATTCCTGAGTGACATAGGATATTTTTTAATGCTAAAAATGGATCCTGTGGGGTGGTCCACGGGAGTGAAGCTGCGGGGAAGAGCCAGTACTTAATAATTGAGGAAAACCCGGTGCGATCCAGTGTGGGGACACGTGCTGCCATGTTGTGACCCAATGGCGGGGGGAGGAGGGCGCGGTGTGGCCACTGGCGCGGAAAAGTTAACCGACCGGAACACTAACTTGCCCAGGAACTCGCCGCAAATAACGACTTCATCTAACTTCTGCCCTATTTTACGGACAACAAACACACTAAATATCCATCTTTCCATTGAATCCTAACTAATATTATAAATGCGAATATCAGTTTGTTACGCTTTCATACCAACGACTTTGAGGGGTACAAAACGCTCACTCGTTTCACGCCCGCGCGACCCAAAATTTGTTTTTGTACTATTCTTATTATACTATGACTTAAAAAAAGCCAGATATCAAAATGTAGATTCCTTAATTGTTTTTAAGATGGTGACAATATCATTAAAATACGCTCGGCGGTTTTGGCGATATTGTCGTTTTTTGTCTGTGTTAGATATAGCTTTACAAATTAATTACACTATGTTATACAAATAAAACTCAAAATTTTCTTAAATCTAATTATTAAGAAAATTGTCTAATGTTATATTATATTTTTTACAAAAAATTACAATTAAGGTCTATCCACACATATCAGGGCCGTGCCAGGGACGTGGACGGACCGTGCCCCGTCAGGGGCTCTAAAAATATCGGTGTGTACATTTTATATGAACTCGTTCACACACGTCCGTGCACGGGCCGTGCACGGGCCAGTGACGAACCTTCAATGCCCAGGGCTGGCCCTGTCACGTCCCAGGCACGGCCCTGATATGTGTGGATAGACCTTTAGCTGTTTTGACGTGATTCTCATTTTATATCAGCTACTATGTGGTATCTGCGCCTTAACGGCTGAATGGATTTGGATGAAACTTGACATATAGATAAATCAGAACCTGGATTGGGACATACTTAATCCCAGTATATAATTAAATACTAATACAAATACACACTAAAACACTTTTCACATTTCAAAAACCGGCCAAGTGCGAGTCGGACTCGCGCACGAAGGGTTCCGTACCATTATCGCAAAAAACGGCACAAAAATGTCGTTTGTTGTATGGGAGCCCCACTTAAATATTTATTTTATTCTGTTTTTAGTATTTGTTGTTATAGCGGCAACAGAAATACATCATCTGTGAAAATTTCAACTGTCTAGCTATCACGGTTCATGAGATACAGCCTGGTGACAGACAAACAGACAGACAGACGGACCGCGGAGTCTCAGTAATAGGGTCCCGTTTTTACCCTTTGGGTACGGAACTCTAAAAACCAATGTCACAAATAACAGCTCTATAGTATATATAAGTTGTGTATATTTTATAAGTAGGTACATGCTGCACCGGGAAGTTTACATTTTCTTCTTTGTTAAATGTGTTGACAACTAGGTCCGGGCTCTGTGGGCAATTAATTACTTGCATAATGTTCTATAACCATTAGATGGGGCAGATCGCGTCCACATAAAGCCCCATCGCGATCACACTTCACGCTTCACCTCGCTCCACGTTATGTCGATGCTCGTCGATTCTGACAACACGGTGCAACGCTGGGATTGACGCAGACGTCCACGCTTTCTCTTCTCTTAGGGATTCCAGTCCAAAGCTTGCTTGGGTATGTGATCGGACCCCTTCGGAGCGTGTGGCCAATCTATCTCCCCTTGCAACGCTTGATACGAAGACAGCGGTTGACGAAGACTTGGATTTGGCATGTGATGTCCTTTGTGGTCTTCCACGTTTCGCACCCGTAGAGCAGCACGAATTTGACATTGGACCAGACGATTTTAAGTTTAATCATTTGAGTCAGTTGCTGCGTTTGCCAAACTGGTCAGGCTTTGGGGATGGGAAAGCGTATCTTCTTCACTACCTTCAGTCTTTGACACGATGCTCCCGAGGTAAAGCAGGCCCTGTGTCAATCAGCAACGATGAAAAATGTTTCATATTATCTCCTGGGCGTTTGTTTATTTTTAGTCATGTTTTTAACGCTTTCTAACGTAGATAGTCCAACTTAGCTTAAATGTCGGCGTGAGTATGACTAAGCAGGTGTTAGTATTGGCAGTACGTATGACGTCCATTTAATCATGAATTTTCACTTTTTAAGCACAATGGTTTGCACAAAATACAAACTGTCATATTTATTAAGCATCTACCGACAAATGTCGAAGTACCTACCTAAATTATTATTGTGTTGTCAGATATCTACATTTGTTAAAGTACCCACCTAAGTAAATATTGTTGTGTGTACAGGAAATAACTCTAAACTTACTTAAAAGCCATAGTGATGATATTCCTATAAAATATTACTTAATTTGTAATGATCATTCTGATGTACCCTGGATTTTATATTGCTATTTTAGTATTATAAGTCTTTTGAGACAATTAAACGTATCAAGACAATTAAATTCCTTAATTGTCTTGATACGTTTTGAAAAGTTTTCATTACACAATAATTGATTAATTGACCTAATTGTGAGATTAGATTAGAAAATGGTGGGGACATTTTCTACATTGCTATAAGTAATCAGACACAGGTCGACTCATTACTATAAATAGTGTGTAATTCGTAAGTTGAGATAGCTTTGTTGTGGACTTCACAAGCTTCACGTAAGTTATTTGATATTATAACTTGATTATTGCTAATGGTTGTGTTGAAACTCTATTTTCATATTGTGGCCTTTATTCATAATGATGTTAAATTGATTTAAGGGCTAGTAATGTTCCTTGGCTTATCCTTGATGTTTTGATTATGTAATATTGTGAAATGTTACAAGATTCATCATATAATGGCCATAATAGAATTAGATCTGTAATATGCGATATTTATGTGGTTGTAATAGATGTCTATGAATACTAACATTAACATTAGAAACGGGATATTTACCATGTTTACTGTTTGTTTCGAGTTTCCGATATTTCGGTGCTGTTGCAAGCACCATGATCACGGATAAACTGAAAAGTCATTGCGGGTGGTGGGTCTATGAATACTTTTACAACTATAGTTGCTTTCATGGAATTTCTTGCCCTTCTTCTACACGAGTACTAGTTTAGGGAACGGGCGGTAATCTCCCTGAGCCTGAATATGAATTAATTGACAAGCCTTATTGAAATAAATCCCTAGTCTTGTCTTTCTGTGCTTTTATTACCTTTCCCTTATATACCACATAAATAGGAACTCTGATACACAGTAAATAACCAACAACCATCTTGACATTCTAAGCTTGCTATCGATACTTTTATATGGAGTTCCATTATGATTCTAACATCGGAAGTGGGATTCAGCTCTAGCTTACACAAGATTTCTAATGAATTTCATTTTGTAATTTTTAGGGTTCCGTACCCTAAGGATAAAAACGGGACCCTATTACTGAGACTCCGCGGTCCGTCTGTCTGTCTGTCTGTCACCAGGCTGTATCTCATGAACCGTGATAGCTAGACAGCTGAAATTTTCACAGATGATGTATTTCTGTTGCCGCTATAACGACAAATACTAAAAAGAGAATAAAATAAATATTTAAGTGGGGCTCCCATACAAAAAACGTGAATTGTTTGCCATTTTTTGGGATAATGGTACTGAACCCTTCGTGTGCGAGTCCGACTCGCACTTGGCCCGTTTTTTCATAAACAACGTGTCGACAAGTCACCGACTCCACTCTCACCAAGACGAAGTCCTCGCGATGCCGACCCAGCCGACGGCACTGCGCGAGCTGCATAGCTTGCGGATCTGTCATAAGTACTTTCTCTGACAGACAGATTGATGACACAATGTTCCTACATTACGTACTAGGATTCGTATTTATACTATTAGTAAAAGTAGGTTGGTTCAATTTTAATATTATAAATAGCAATAAACTGATAAATATTCCCTCGCGCCCATCGAAGAGCGGCGGTCTCACTAATGTACACAAAATCATGAGTCTATAAATGTCAAGGGGATTTTACCTTCTGTATATCTTTAAATATAAAGCCTTTTGACCTTTTATTACTCCAAATTGGAAACGAGAATTACTCTTACATCAAAGGCAAAGTTGGAAAATAAATCACTTAATGCCAAATTGTTTGTTAAATTATACTGTCGGCATCGCATGAATAGATAATTATTTAGCAAAACTGAATATGATTAAAATAACCGCAGGGCATGCAAATCCCGGTATCCGCGACGCACTCAACACGGTGCACAGTGTGCACAGGGTGCGGTCACGTCTGCCTCACCGCATGCGGCATCAGCGCTTTTTGTTAAATACGGCATCAGACAACTATGGCTCTGGATTCAGTTAAATACAAACCGTGCAATAGTCGAACAAATCTGCCATCGTTCCATCTAGTCTTAAACAATAGACATGATATAGACTTGTTTAAAAAAAAAAGTTTTTTATGTTTAGTTGTGGTACGTAATGGACCAGTTGTATAGGCTAGGTACCTATAATGCCCAAAGTGATGTCAGAATAGATTAAACCCAATAAAATGAAACTTAAACAAAACCGGTGGAATGAGAGTACCAGGTACCATCTCACTTCCCTCCGCGCGCTCGCATTGGTTAGCGGTGATTTGTTCGCTCCCTGATTTTAATTGCAATTGTCGTGTTCCGAAATTTATTTCCGGCTTGTGAGTTGCTGTCGATTGTGTATTTTGTGATAAGTGCTGGTATCGTAAGTTTTTAAACGTGTTTACGTCCGTTTTTTACTTGTAATTAGTTAATTTCGTCAGCTATCGGTGAGTACATTTACTTTTCTTGACGTGTGGGTATATCGAAATAATTGTATTCTCCGTTAATCTTTCACTTTTTTCGTTCTAATCCGTTTATTCATTTGATTTGCGTATATAACTATGTTGTCTATTAATGATGACCCACCTGATCGTGGTGGAGATATATTATTTCAACGTAACAATAAACAAAGGTCGCCGTCGACCTCCGCTAATGCTAAACGTTTGTTTAGTGAAATGTCTCCTTCGTACATTTCACCCGAAGTCAGATCAAAACGACTGCAAACATCGGAGTCCATTGAAAGGTCTTCGCCGATATTAAATGCAAGCAGTGCAAGCAATGACGACTATTGTGATTTGGTTTCTCAGGCGTCTGCATACCTGTCTAAAATTAACGACCTTGTTAATGACCAAGGGTCCCGCATAAATGTTGCAAATAAATCCGCTATTATGGACATGACTCAACGCATAACGGGTATTGTTTCCTTACTAGCCATAAAATCATCTGCTAACGAAACCAAATTAGCCAATACGGAACGCGAATTAGACAAAATTAAATTTAATTCCGGTGTCAACATTGCCAAGTCTGATGTCAGTAATATTTCATATGCTGATAAATTAAAACTTCGTTTACCCAAAATTGCTCCAGTGGTAGACTCACGTGCCAAACTTCCGTGTCTTGTGGCTTACCCCACTGATGAGCGATCAAATGATTACACAACTTCTTCCGCGACTAAACAAGCGCTCATGAAAGCAATAAATCCTAGTGACGGTTTTCAAATTGTAGGTGTCAAGAAAGCTGCGAAGTCTGGTGTCGTGTTACGTGTCGCTAACGATAATCAAATAAAAAAATTACAATCGGTCGATGCCATTAGGTCCGCTGGCTTGCGACTTGAGAAACCAAAAGGCCGTAGGCCTCGTATTTTAGTCAAAGACGTCCCATCGTCAATGGAGGACAGTGCCTTTTTGCATGCGTTGTACTGTCAAAACATTAAAGACGAGTTGCCATTAAAAGAAGACGACTTTATTAAATCAACAAAAATTATACGTAGGCGTTCGCTAGACAACGGTCGGAAATGGATAGGCATAGAACTCGAGTCCGCGGTCCGGAAACATTTAGTCTCGACTAAAGATAAATTGTTTATTGATTGGGCGACTTGCCGTTTCATTGATGATGTCGACGTAGTACGTTGTGCACATTGTCAACAGTTCGGTCATGTTAAGAAACACTGCACTATTAAATCACCTACCTGCGCTAATTGCTCTGAGGCACATGAAACCAAAGACTGCCCGCATAAGGATAATTTAAATTATACACCGTCTTGCGTAGCGTGCAAACGATCAAAGAAACCATCTGACCATCGCTGTGGGTCACCTGGGTGTGCTACTTATAAACTTAAGCTCGAACAACTGATCCTCAACACCAATTACTAAGAAAATGGATAGATTAACCATAGGACAATTAAATCTCCACAACGATAGGGTGGCGACTTCTGAACTGGACAAACTAATTATCGATTATAACTTAGATATAGTGCTCGTTCAAGAACAATATCAAAACGTGCGGTTACGTCACAAAGTAGTACAGTTGGATGGCAAAGCACGAGCTGGAATTTACGTGGCGCGTTCTTCTAACTTCACAGTAACGTCTTTACGTAACCTTATGACACCCCATTGTGCCGTTGCGGAGGTCTCATCGTCTTCTTTTAAAGTTTACGTTGTGAGCTGCTACTTTCAATATTCAGACCCTGTTGCTCCTCATATACATAACCTCCGTCATGTCTTGCAGTCGCTCGCGGGCTGCAAAGTTATCGTTGGCGCTGATGTTAATGCGTCTTCGAGTCTATGGTATGGCAAAGTTCGGTCTACGGATTATGAACGACGCTGCGCTGTTGAAGATTTCATTGCTGAAATGAATCTGACTATTCATAATACCCCTGACGCACCACCAACTTTTTGCAGCCAAATGGGCGAATCTTGTATTGACGTCACACTTTCTAGTGCAGACGTACGCTTGGATAGGTGGCGTGTCCTACCGGACGCGTCTTGTAGTGATCATCGTTTGATCGTGTACGAATTTGTTCCGGTTTTTACTCAGGGTACGTCACATGTCATTGGCAACTTTAGGTATAAATGTAAGGGTGCTAATTGGGAATTCTTTAGCTCGCTTCTTGCGTGTCACGCCAAAGACTTCACTCGTGTTGGGCTGTCAGCTGAAGAAAGTGCTGAAATTATGTCAGACACCTTCACTTACTGTGCTGACATTGCCATTGGTCGTGGATCTGTGACAAATATACGTAGATGTGATTGGTGGTGTGACTACCTAAATGAACAGCGTAAAAGTTATCGCCGAGCGCGTAAACATCTTAACAAGCTTAAAAAACGTAAGGTCACCGGTGACCCTCTTTCCATTGCGTTAAATACGTTTAGAGTTGCCAGGTCCCGCTACAGAGCTTCGGTGGAAAAATCTAAGGGTAATTTATTGCTTAAAATAGTAGATAAATTAGATAAAGAAGGTCCGTGGTCTCCTTTATATCATGAGTTTAAAGCCAATCGGTCAGTCGACCTCGCGTTTGTTCAGAACATTAAAGTAAATAATAAACACACCACCAGTATTGAGGAAACAACTGAAGTTTTGCTGAATACTCTTATACCTGATGACTTACTTGCTAATGACAACGACTACCATCAACAGATCAGAGCGTGGGCAGCTGTACCACCTGAATCACCAGCGTCAGACCTTCCATCCACTGACGAATTTATAAACGTTGTCAAGAGGTTACCACTCAACAAGTCATCGGGTGAAGATAAAATATCTAATCGGATGATTATAGAAGCGTGTAAAACAGCCGCTGATGCGATTTTGACCGTTTACAACCGTTGTATTGCGGAGGGCGTTTTTCCTCGTATATGGCGTCGCGGATTTATACGAATCATCCCGAAAAATGGCGACAAGCCCCCGGACGACCCTAAGTCGTACCGGCCCATAACATTACTTCCATCTTTGGGAAAACTCCTGGAGCGCCTTATCGTTCCACGTTTGCTACCGGACGGACCAAAATTTCATAACAATCAATTCGGTTTCACTACTGGAAAATCTACCGTAGATGCGGCCCTTACTGTTAGGCAAATAGTTAATACATCTGAACATAAGTACGTAATTGGGATTTTTCTAGATATTTCTGGGGCTTTTGATAACGCATGGTGGCCAATGCTACTACTTAAAATGAAAATTCGGGGCTGCTATAGAAATATATATAATCTAGTTTACTCTTACTTTTTGAATGGTTCCGCGAAGCTCAAACTCGGCCATCATTCCATGTCGAAGTCTCTCACCATGGGATGTCCTCAGGGTTCGGTTATTGGTCCGCCTTTATGGAATTTAGGCTTTGATGATTTCCTCGCGATTCCTCTTCCAAGCGGCTGTTCATTAACCGGTTACGCGGACGACGCTCTTCTGCTCATTCAATCAAGTACTCGAGCTGGACTCGAGAACTTGGCTGACACTTGCCTACGATTGGTATCTCAGTGGGGCGATCGAAACCGCCTGACCTTTGCTCCGCACAAAACTTATCAACTCATTTTGAAGGGTAATCTTAAATCGTGTCCTACTATTAAATTTAATAACGTTCCCGTAAAAAGGAAGCAGTCCGTGTGCTATCTTGGTCTCGTGTTAGAGAGGAATTTTGCATTTATAGATCATATTAAAATAGTCGGTGAAAAAGCAAAAAAAAATTTCTATGCCTTAACGAGAATATCTAAATCTACGTGGGGTCTGTCTTTTTTAACTTTAAAAACTATTTATGGGGCTACTTACTTGGGTTGTATTTGCTACGGGGCGCCAGTTTGGGCTGATAGGGCCACCATAGGGGCGGTGCGACGTAAGTTGCTTCAGAGTCAGCGTTTGGCTTTGATATTCTTATGCAAAGCGTACAGGACGGTTAGTACTGAGGCCTTACCGGTACTTGCTGGCGTACTTCCGGTCGACCTTGAAGTGCAGCGACGTGCTGCAATGTACTATTCCGCACGAGAGACCACGGACGCGAACTTTTTAACGCGGAGTGACCGTGAGAAAATCTCTAGATTATTTAAACCACCTATTGACGTCTGGGAGGAACTTTTATCCGAATGGCAATGTAGGTGGGATAATTCTATCAAGGGCCGACATCTCCACCAATTCTTTCCATCCGTTCGCGTTCGGCTGGCCAGGACGTGGCTGGAGGTGGATCACTGTGTTGCCCAATTTCTCACAGGGCATGGTAACTTTAAAAGTAAATTGTTTTCCTTCAAGCTCGTTGCCTCGCCTTTATGTCAGTGTTCTACATCTGACTGCGAATATGTACAATCTGCACATCATATCTTATGGGAGTGTATTCTTTGGCAGAATGAACGTAATATTATGTTGAATAATGTAGAGGCTACCTCAGGAGTTGTTTACTATACGGACCTTGTGGAAACTAGAACAAATTTCCGTGCGTTCAAGCGTTTTTGCCATACCTATTATTGGAATCAAACATAGCAGCTCACAATGTTAGGACCCATTAATTATTAATTCTTATTTTTATCCGTGGTGCTAGGCAACTGGGCTTATCCCAGTTGTAAACGACCCTTTGTGCCTAGTGGCCTTGTTTGTTCTGTCTCCTGCTTGATATGGAGGGAAGTGGAAATTTATGTTTTTTCCTACTCCTCCGTTATTCTTTTCTGATTAATTTCGTTGCGGGATCCAAGACAGTTAAATTCATTCTCCGGGACTTCGTCGAGCTTCATTGCCTCGGCGCTTTTCTGGTGGTCGCCACTGTTGATTCTGGCTTTCAGGAGTTGCAGTGGTTTGGGAATAGTGCGGTGGGTTTGTCCCAATAAAAAAAAAATACCAGGTACCAGGTACCAGGGTGAACTGTTCACACCTGCTATGCCTGATTATGTTATGAAATGGTGTAAACAATTAACAGACATGCGATTGCAGCTATCCCGAGTGATTTTCCGTCATTTATTGTAGAGTTCTAATGTATATCTCCGAAGTTCTTCATTTATTTATTTATTTATTGGCCTATCTACAATTGTTACACTAATAACAAACTTATAATACAAGCAATAATGTAAACTAAGTGTACAATGTGATGCGATAGACACAGCATGCAAAAACAAAATATAACAGACAGTAATTACAATAATAGTGCAGAAATAACACTCATAAACAGTGAAGTCTTTAGAAAAAAAAATACAGTCGAACATATTTTTATGTAGGTATATACAAAAAAGAAAATTAAAAATAAAAAAAAACAGTATGGTGAAAAATCATTTTTTGTGAACTTGGCGCTTGAGTTTTTGAAGTGACGTGCAACAAATATCAATTTCTTCATCGCAATCATTAAGAAGTCTGCAAAGTCTGGGGATGGGGGAGTTGGATCGTGATACAGTTTTGCGGAATGGGGGACGTAATAGTTTGATAGGGTGACGCGGATAGTTGTAGGATAGGTTGAAATTAAACTTACTTAACAAATGCGGGCAGTCTATTTTACTCTGAAGTATTTTAAATAAAAATATCAAATCAATACCCTCTCTTCGTTTTTCGAGTGAAGTCAAGCTGAAATGTTTAAGACGTTTTGCGTAGCTCCGAAGTTTTTTGGCTAATCCCGCAGAATAGGCAAGATGGTTTAAAAACCTTTTCAGTATCCGCTCTAACCTAAGACTATGTGTCGCATAGTGGGGACGCCACGCAACCACGCAGTATTCCAATTTGGTACGGACGAGACAGTTGAAAAGATAAATTTTAGTTTTGGGCTTGCGAAAACATTTGGCATTCCGTAATACAAATCCGAGTGTTCTGGAGGCTTTTTTATAATATTATCCATGTGAGGAATAAATTTTAGCTTGCGATCTAGAAGGACTCCCAAGTCTCTGATAACTTCGACTTTACTAAGGTACGTACCATTTATACTATAATTGAAATCTATAAAATTTGATTTCCGAGTAAATGTTATTTGGGAACACTTTTCTACGTTTAGCTGCATGTTATTAATCCTACACCAATTCAAGAGTCTGTTCAAGTCATCTTGAAGTAACGTTGAATCGGCTTGAGAGTCTATAACGCGAATTATTTTCAGGTCATCGGCGAATAGGAATGGGGTAGAGTTAATGAAGCAATGAGGAAGATCGTTAACAAAGATAATAAATATGACTGGACCTAGGTGGGAACCCTGCGGCACACCGGAGGTAATGATCAGGTTTAATTTCATCAGATCGTGATGAAATTAAAATCGGACCACATGACAAGTACCAGCTTTCAAATAAAAAATACAGTCGAATTGATAAACTCCCTTTTAGGAAGTTGGTTAAAAATAATGAAACAATGGTTTCTTTAGGAAATCTGGCAATAAATTCGCTGGTGGAAGAGGAGCTTGCACAAATGTAATCAAATAGTTTCGTGGAATGTATTATATGGCGTGAGACTCATGAACTTTCCAGCACTTCCTGAAAGTGCTTCACGCGTCGATTATTTACTGCACTTTGTCAGCATTTTGTGTGCTATGATCGGCACACTCTTCACGAGAGGTTACTGGGCGAGTGAAAACTTCTAAGAATGGGAAGTAATGTATGCACTTGTTGCTACTTACTGAGTTCGTGTCGCGACTGTTCTCAATATAACATTCTTACGGCGCGCAGTGCGGAACAAACGTGTATGTAAGTGATGTTATGAGAATGTTGGATTTTGTTGTATTTCTCTATTACTGCACTTACTCGTAACAGCCTGAGCTGCTACTGTTCTAGCTCGCTCGTTGATAATGTCTGCGCTGTAGCACCACTTCATAGTACGGTCGGTGCTCCACTTGCCGCGCGTCTATCTGTCAATATATCTTCACACTCAGTATTTTACGAATATTCTACATACTCTATGTAATTAGCTCAGATCTGTGTATACGCGAGATACGCAAATCTCTGTTTGGTTCTAAGATCTTAATGTAAACGATATTAATAACGAACGCTGTTCAACACAGAGCATTATAATATTAATATGTAAATATAACAACTGAAATGGTGTATAAAACTTATATGTAAGTTAGTAGCGGCAATTCACTAAAGGGTCGTTTTCTTTGGTACTAACTTTGTTGGTAACTCGGTCGATATACAGCAGGCGGCGTTATTACTAACTAGCTGACCCCCGCGGCTTTGCTCCCGTCAACTGGCTGTCTACGTACCTACCACTTACCTATCTAACGTACCCCCTTCCTCTTGGACCGCGAAAGCGAATAGACGTGAATCCCGTATACTATTTTTTGAACGTTTTTTAAATTAATTAAAGTTTCGCATAAAATTAAATCTCTATAAAATTCATAAAATACTAGGCGCACATAATACGGTGGACAGCAACAGACAAGACAATAAGTAGCTGAGCTAGAAGTCGTCATACAACAGTGTCCCATTATATGGAGGGGTCAAGTTAGGCTGGCGGATAGAAGAAATTTACTGAATCCTCAATCATCGACCAGTATAGTGACCCCTACGCACCTCGCACCGGTGAAACCTGTTCATAGGTATTGGGCGCCTGGTACTTCTACACGAGTGAACCATCCAGCATGCCTCTTCAGCGCGCCCCCTCACCTACCTCACCCACTTCCGCGCCCGCCCCTGAGCTCGACCCCACGCTCTCTGAGATGTGTGCGCCTGAGATAATGTGTGAATCGGATTCTGCATCTGAGAGAAGCGGTGGTGTCAGTGTTAGACATGAGCGTTGACATGGCGATGATGACATCAGGGAACTCAAAGGGTTGATCTCGTCCTTATCATCTAATTAATAATTTATTTTTTATTTATATCCAAAATCTATTATTGTAGAAGCTGTCTTGCTCAGTATTTCACTGTGTTTTGATAATAAAGTTCACCTTGTATACAACCGTAGTTTATTTAATGTATCGTATAAAAATATTTTTTTTGGGTTATTAGACGACTCGCCAGAATTTAACTCGCCCGAATCGGGCGAATTGTCCACTATTAAAAATATTCATTTTTCTGTGTCGATTCGCCCGAAGTTTATTTATCGACGGGCGAATTGACCATTCCAAAATTATTTAGTGGATAATTCGCCCGAATTTTATTTTAGAGAACAAACATTATAAAAGTACAGTCGTGCTCACCCGTCTCGGTAATAATATGCAGAATTAATCGAAGTTAATAGATATTGTACTAGAAACTAGGAAAGCAATTCAAACTACCAGGAGGCCAGAATCATGAAGAAGTATTGCAGAGCTAGAATCATTAGCGGTAGAGATTAACGGAGTACTAGGGCTTTAGAATCGAAAATCGCCCGGTACACTTTTTACTGCTCATGATTATAATCTCCTGGTACTTAAGTTAGTCTTTACCGGTACCGAAATGACCTGATAGCGTATAGAGCTTTCTCTTTATTTTTTTTGTAGCGAATATTGCTGTCTCCCTCTTAGTGTTTTGTCGCCAATGAATCAAAATAATCTTGAGCGGTAAAAAGAGTACGAGAGTACGTTAGATATGATAAACAGAGACTTGACAGAGACTTGAGACTTTAGAGAGTGTGAAATTGTAAATCGTAGTACTGTGGTAGTGAAGTAACCACGTATAATGAACTTCAGACTTTATTTTAAGTGTAATATTACGGTGGCAGTATCGGTACCTATGTAGTAATATTGGTATGTATTATTAAGTAACTTTTTTTTATTTATTTTCTATTTCAATATTCTACCGCGGACATGTGGCAGTCCGCGCTTTTTTTATAGTGTCTATTGTTTGTTTGTTTTTTTTTTCATTAAAGTTATAATTGTCTGACCCCTACGTCGGACATTATTTTTGGGCTTACTTAACTAACTTAAGTCTACGTGAGTTCATCCCTCACTAAATACCATATATATATATATTACACACTAGCATTACAATTTTAGTTTGTATTTACTACTTATCTTAATGTTATTAACTATTTTGTTACTTATTTCTATTGATACACTGCTTATGTTATTTACTATATTGTTTACTTATATCTATTGGTACACTCTCGGGGAAGATGCATGGCAGTGCGAGCAGACCAATCCCGGCCGACGGTTCCGGTTATAGAACCCCGTCGTTAGGACGTTAAGGTGTATATGACTGACTCGCTCCACCATGCAGCTTTACAAATATATATATGTAGGATCATGAAGGGCCGAGGGGTATATACGGTCAGGATTTGGGCGTTCCCATTTTTGTTGGATAAACAAGTACTGGACAACCAATAACAAGGTTGTTAATTACAGTACTAGTTTCACTAATAAAACAATACAAATGGTAACAAGATAAAGTAGGTTGAAAAGGGTATAGTAACAATACAGTAAAACGGACAAACCCTTAAGGTTACAGTTCGTACAGCAGCCTAAGCCACCCAAGTACAAAGTGTATCGTTCGCCATCAGCAAACCAATACAGCTATGTGAATATATAGCAGTGCTGTACCAAATAAACCGACAGTTTTGTCGGGAGCAGGGGAGCTCTTTATCGAGTCTAATCCGAAGATAGACTGACTTGCAGACAGTTGCAAGCTCTCTTATACCTTGCTATCCCTCCACAACAACTCTGTCCGATGACATACGGAAGTACGTCACGTGTTTACTTGATACAAAACACTAAAATGTGCTAAATCAAATTAAACTTGGATTCTAAAATCATCAAGTAATACAAGAATAATTATCGTAAGCATATAATGGTGATAACACAAAGAATAATCAAATTAACATGTCAAAAATTGTTTTGAACTTTACCATCGATTACAATTATCGAAATAAGTTGCCAAAATCTATTGGTGCGTACACAGAGTACTCAATAAATTATGATTTGATTTATTAGGCAATAATTATATAATTATTATGCGTAAGAGAGTTGAGTCTCTGATGCGACGCATACGAGGCAGTTCCAACAGCTACCTGCAGCTGTTTGCATGGAGGATGGATCTGGGTCTGGATTGCCCAATAGTGCGGTACTGGACCAGGCTGCATGTTGAGCACTCTGGATCCAAACATAAATTTAGAATTAGATAAAATAGAGTATTTAATATTTTTTATTATTGTGATTTTTTTTTAATGTATTTTATTGACTTTGTAATGTATTTCTAATTGTAATTTATAATGTTTTTTTAATGACTTTTGTAATGTTTCCTAATTTTAATTATTATTAATGAATCTAATATTTTTAATTTCACTTGGTATGATATGGACTGGTTCTGAAATAAATGAATTTTAATTTAATAATTGATAGTAAAATCACTTAAATTAGTAATAAGAAAACAAATTATTACATATTCTGTTGACTACCCGCAATTTTAATTGATAACCAACTCCGACACGGCCAGAACTGACGTTCCAACTCGTCCTCGTGTGTTTCTCAAAATAAAAACCACTTAAACCTCAACCGATCGGCCTTTCTCACAAACAAAAACGTTACCTTAAAACGTTACCAAAACGTTACCTTAAAACGTTACCAAAACGTTACCTTAAAACGTTACCAAAACGTTACCTTAAAACTTATGTTGAAAAGAAAAATCCTGAATTTGTTAAATAAAATCTGCATCAATAGCAGTTGCATGGCAACCAAATAAAATGACCATACTGATACTGACAATAATAATATAGCCTTTATTCAAATTCAAATTCAAATTATTTATTTGTAAAAACATAGGTACAGTATTATAAGTTCTAATTCTAATGTCAGGATCGCTATGTTTAACCTAATAGGCATACAAATTTTGGACACATTTATAATTCTAATTTTAAAATATATACTTTCATGCATTGTATTATTTAAATTATTATTAAAATTAAATTAGTTACTTATAATAAGATTCATTAAATCGAATTGAGCATAAACAAATCGGACATTTGACTCACACAAAAAATATACATAGACTCTTACCTTATTATTATTTATTTGAATTGTCTGTTAAGAATTCACCAATGGAATAGTACGCTTTTTTAACTATAAAATCTGTTAGCATTCTTTTGAATTTGTTAATGTCATTCTCAGCTCTTATAGTCGTGGGTATCATATTATAAATTTTTGGAGCCATTCCCAGAAAGCTTTTTGCGTATAATGCTGTTTTATGAGGCATAACGTGTATTTTGTCCCGGTGACGTTTACTAGTCAGGGTTTCAAATAAATTTAAGTGTTTTTTAACGAACATTGCTATTTCAATAGCATATAGAGAAGGAAATGTCATTATTTTTAACTCTATAAAGTGTGGTCTACAGCTATCAGTAGCTTTTATTTGACATACTGCCCTTAAACACTTTTTTTGTGCCTTAAACACTAGCTCCCTATCTGATGAATTTCCCCAAAACATTATGCCATAACGTAATGTAGAAGACACGTATGCATGATATGCAGTTAGTACGGCTTCGCGATTTGCTATTTTACTGAGATTATGTAGATCGTACTGAAACTGATTTATTCTCGTCTATATATAGACCCAGGAACTTTGTGTGCTTTGTTTCTTCTACAGTTTTGTCAGCGTATTTAATGTTAAGTTTATCTTGATTCGTTCTTTGTTTAAATGACATAGCATATGTTTTATCTAAATTTACATTACGATTATTATTATATAACCATGTTATTGCTATTTTGATTTATATTGTTATTTAGATTTATATCCATTTCATAGCTATGTGGTTCCGTATTTTGTACTGTGAAAATAACTGTACTATCATATGCGAACAAGATCATGGGATGTTTAATAACTCTAGGCATATCGTTTATGTATACGAGGAACAATAACGGGCCGATGACGCTACCCTGGGGTACACCAAAGTTTGTTTTTCTTGGTTTCGATAGGTACGTTAGTTCTAATTTTGTCTTCTTGCAAATCTTTGCTATACTTGTTATTTGATATCTATTTTTCAGATACGATTCAATTAATTTTAACACGTTCCCCCTTACTCCAATATTTCTAATTTTGACAAGAGTATGTTGAAATCTACAAAATCAAATGCCTTAGTCATATCCATGAACAAGGCAGTGGCACGTTTCCGTCTATCCATATTTGTTATAATTTCATTGACAAGGCCATATATTGCCATATTTATATTTTTGCATTTTCTAAAGCCGGTACTGCTCTTCCGCAAAATTTTTATTTTTTTCAAGGAAACTATACAGGTTGTTATAAATTATTTTTTCAATAATTTTTGAGAAAATTGGAATTAGCGCTAGAGGTCTATAATTATTAGGATTTTGTCTGTCATCTTTCTTATACAGTGGTTTTATTACAGATATCTTTAAATCTTTAGGGTATGTACCATTTTCTATGCATAGATTTACAATGAAACTAAGAACAGAAGATATTTCAGCGGATACACTTTTTATTACTTTAGTAATAATCTCGTCATAACCTGCACTATTGGTGTTTTTTAAGGTTCTGATAATTTTGTATATCGACAGGGATTGTAGCAGGCATAAACATTGAATTAGATGTGCTGGTAATTAATGATAAGTCAGGCTTTTTACTATTATTTAACGGATGAACTAAATCAATATAATGATTATTGAACGCTTCTGCATTTTCTAGTGGATCTGTTATCTCTTTGTCATTAATAGTTATTTTAGAAATATTTTCTTTCGGACAGTATAATTTATTTTTATTTATGATCTGCCAGGTAGCATTCATTTTATTTTTGGAGTTTTTTATATAAAAGTTATTTCTTGATTTTTGTGTGAGACTGATGATTTTTTTAAGCCGATTAGTGTATTTCTTTAGATTTTCTTTGTTTGCCGGAGTTTTATGTCTTCTTAATTGCCATAACATGTCTCGCTTGCGTTTACAACACAATCTGATACCTTTCGTTACCCAGTTTAGTTTCTTTCTAATAGGTATTCTAATTTTAATTTTGGGGAAACATAAATCAAAATCAAAATCATTTTTTTTTATTTTACATAGGCCTACATGGGCACTTATAAAACGTCGACAAAAGGCGCACGGTTCGGGTTGGTCGTTTCCTATGGAGAAGAACCGGCAAGAAACTCCATGGTTACTCTTTTAAAAATATGGTTTGTTTTTACAATATTTCCATGTTACCATATTCAATATTTCCATAAAAGAGTTTAAATAAATGATTAAACTCTTTAAAGGCTTCATCAGGGTCCAGACATTCATAGGCATTATGAAAGGTAAGGCTATGTAAAGCATTTTTAAATTTGTTTATATTTTCCAAGCTATAATCTCGCTTTAATGCGTACCAATGAGTAAGCGTGTATGTTTTTTTTACTGGACATTTCGCGATTTGGGCTGTATGATCCGATAAAGCTAACTCTAATACCTCAGTTTTACTGCCCCTTATATTATGTATTACATTATCAATACAAGTACCACTAATTATTCGAGTAGGTTGTTTAACACTCAATTTTAAATTATAGTTCAGTAATAGATTTTCAAATTGTGATGAAAGACGTGTTTTTTTTAAACTATCTATGTTAAAATCACCACATATCACATTCTTTTTATTATTATTGGTACAAACTTTTTGTAGTATACCTTCGAAATTATAGAAAAATGTGGTTAGAGCATCTATGCTATTCTTTGGTGATCTATAAATACATATGATATTTAGCTTGTGTTCTATTAATTCAATTCCACAGCATTCGATAAAATTAGGACGGCAGTATTCATTCAAATCTATAGTTTTAAATTTATGTTTATTATTAATCAAAATACACGAACCCCCTTTTCGTGCACTTCTATTTGAGTAGGATGCAAGTCTAAAATTAGGTATATGTAAGTGAACATCGTCACCATCCTTCATATTATGTTCTGTTATGCAAACTATGTCCAATGGTTTACCTTCATTAGAAAGTTCTTGTAAGTGGTAGGCAAATAGGTCCGATTTATTTATTAAACCATTAATATTCTGATGTAAGATTAATACATAGTTATACGAGAAAAAAACAGAATTATTATTAGCTTTAGAAGCTATTTTTCGAATAAAATCATCATTCATTAATGTTTGTTCACAATTAATATTATTGCACTTACATATTTTATTTAAATCATAACATTTGCATATTTTCTTCAAACCTAATATTGGATCAGTTTGGATACACCTATCGGATATAGTTTTGGACTTCTTTATCATTTTCATATCGTACTTTTCCCTATTTAATCTATAATCAAAACGTAATATTTCCTTAAGTAACCTTCTGCATATATTAAGAGGAAAGTTATACTTTGATGGTATATAATTACTGTATCCCATATCTATGAATGAAACATTTAAATATCTATTACAAATATACTTAATTAAATAGTTTAATTTGGATTCGTTTAAATTTTTATTGTAAGGCACCTCTAACATTATTATATTTGGTTTTGAAACAATTTGAAAACAGTTTCCAAGAGCTATTTCAATTTGATATGGATCAACATCATTAGTGCCGCCTATGATAATAACACAATCGTTTGTACTTAGTTCTAGCATAGTGTTTACATGAAGAATATTTTGTATTTTAGCACCTGGTTTGGTATAACTTAAGACTTTAAACTTAGGGCCTAGGAGTCCTTGAAGTATACGGCAAACATTTCTTCCTTGTTGATCAGAATATACAATCACTTTTCTTATGTCCTTCGAATTTTTCCTTGACTCAGTGTATATGTTGTCATTACTCCTAATATGACATGTATCACACACTACAAATACTTCTAGCGATGGGTCACTTTATTATTGCAATAATTACTAGGTGTTAATGAGTGATTACCAACTATAAATATTTTTAATTTACGAAAATCACGGAGCTGTTTGTTAACTGTGCACGAGCAGCGCCCTCTCCAATGATGATCCTTCAACCCTTCTTTTTATTTCCAATCTTACATAATAGGGTTTTACAAGTAAACTAACAACTAAAATAACTTAACTATATAACATAAGGTACTTAATTATTTACTTATCTACTAATATAATTTAATATTTGACTCCGTTATTAAGATTGTCTTGCGCTTTCGTTCGCAAAGGCCTCCCCTATAGCTTGCCACATTCTCCTGTCATGGGTCATCCTCCCCCAAGTTACACCAGCGGTTTGCCGGATATCGTCTTCCCATCTTAGACTCTGCCTCCCTCTCTTTCTTTTATTTTGCCTTGGACACCATTCGGTCACGTCCTTTGCCCATTTTTCTATCTTACTCCTCATCATAAGTCCTGCCCACCTCCATTTAAGCTTTTTAATGCAATATCTTACGTCGTTGGTTTTCGTTTGTTTTCTTAATGTATCTAGTTTTATTCTGTCCTGTAACTTGACGTTGAGCATGCTTCTCTCCATACTGTGTTGGCAGGTTTCAAGTTTGTGCATATTTTGTTTAGTTAGGTTCCATGTTTGGCATCCATATGTCATGACGGGCAAAATGCATGAGTCAAATATTTTCTTCTTTGCTTTTATTGGTACCTGAGGGTTTTTGACCACCTTTTTAAGGGACCAATATCTTTTCCATGCCAGCTGTACTCTATTGCTTATTTCTTTTGTCGTAAGGTCATGTGGTGATATTATCTGTCCAAGGTAAAGATATTCTTCGACATATTCAATTCTGGTGCCTTTGACTGTGATGAGGGTTTTCTTATGGTTTGTCATTATTTTGGTCTTTGTAGCATTCATTGAGAGCCCTACTCTCTCGCTTTCGCACACAAGATGCTCTAGCATTTCTTGCAGGCTTCTTGGATCTTGAGAAACCAGAATTAAATCGTCTGCAAATCTAAGATGATTCAGTTTTACACCGTTGACGTTTATTCCGTATTTGCTCCACTCGAGACTTCTAAATATGTGTTCAAGCACTGCCGAGAAAAGTTTGGGAGAAAGAGGATCTCCCTGCCTTACGCCTCTATTTACGGGGAAGTACTTGCCTACTCTTTCAGTTTTTATTTTTGCCTTCATGTTCTTGTACATGTTCTGGATCAATCTTAAGTATTTATTTTCAACTCCTTGCGATGCTAGCGTTTCCCATATTTTTGTGTGTTTTAACGAGTGTGAGTGAGTGAGTGTGTTTGAACGTCAAACGCTTTGTTGTAATCAACAAATGCCAAATAATAGATGATACCGTATTCTTTACACTTCTGGATAACTTGTTTTATAATGTGTATGTGGTCAATTGTTGAAAAATCACTGCGAAATCCTGCTTGTTCTCGGGGTTGATTCTCGTCCAGAGTTCTTATTAAACGGTATAACAGTACTTTAGCAAATATTTTGTAGACGTTCGACATAAGGCTGATGGGTCTATAATTGGCTATGTTGTCTTTATTTCCTTTTTTATGCAGTAGTATTATATTTGATATTGTCCACTGTCGAGGTATGTATTCTGTGTCTAAAATTTCGTTAAATAGATCCGTGATAGTGTCTAGTATTATATCTGAAGGGTGATAAGGCAAGCTAGAAAGTCAGCCATATCAGTTCATCTTAGTAAAGCTAAAAATATACCGAAAGAGACATGGAAACTAGTAAATGAACATACAAAGAAAACAAAAAACAAGCCTAGTAGGAATCTTGTCTTAAATATAGACAACAAAGTTTATTGTGATTCCCAGGATATTGCTAATAAATTCGTTGACAGTTTTGTCTACAAACCATCATTGACATTAAACAAAGATAAATCAATGTCCCTTCTAAAAGAAACTACGGTGAGAGTTGAGAGTAACTTGTCTTTCAAGCCGACTACACCAATCGAGATAAAAAAGATTGTGAGTCACATGGCTAATAAAAAATCTTGCGGATATGATGACTTACCGATAATGATTATTAAAGAGTACATAGAATTTTTAGCACGTCCTCTTTCTGAATTTTTTAATAAATGTATTAAAGAGTCGGTTTTTCCTGATCAACTCAAACTGGCTAAGGTAATTCCGATATATAAAAAGGGCACAAGGACTGACCCAAAAAATTATCGACCAATATCCTTGCTACCAACTTTGTCGAAACTCTTTGAAAAGTTAATTAAATTTAGACTGATGCTACATTTGAATCTAAATAAAATAATCTACTTATAATTTGGGTATCAAAAGGGCATTGGAACTTCAGATGCCATAGACACTCTCATTAATGACGTAGTTAGCAAATTAAATGACAAAATGAAAGTGGCTGGACTATTTATTGACCTGAGTTCTGCATTTGACACTATAGATCATCAATTACTGCTGGCTAAACTGGAGCATTATGGTATAAGGGGGGATGCTTTAAAACTTATGACATCTTATTTGCAAAACAGGAGAATGTATGTCGAAATAGTAAACATTGATGAACACAATCATGAAATAGCATATAAATCAAAGATGATATACATAAGACGCGGGGTACCTAAAGGCTCAATTTTAGGTCCAATATTGTACCTTATCTTCACAAACGATTTATTAAATTTCGTGAACACATCTCAGCCTGACGCTTCGTGTGTTGTTTTTGCTGATGACACAAACCTAATAATTGGCGCACATGATCTAAAAGTATTGTCCACAAAAGTAAATAAAAGTTTAGATAATCTTTCTGAATAGTTTACAGCTAATAATTTACTAATTAATACAAATAAAACAAATATAATGTTATTTAAGTCTACATCTCGTAACACCGACACTATAGATGTGAAATTGAAAGAAGACAAGATAGAATTGGTAAATGAAGTAAAATTCTTAGGGATTTACCTTGCTGCTATTGATTCCTCTATATCCTCTGCATGTTATTCTCTTAGAAGCCTCAGGGATGAAATAGATTTGAAGCAACTTAAAGCATGTTATCATGCTTTAGTTGAATCTAGGTTAAGGTACAGCATCATGTTTTGGGGAAATAGCTATAAATACAACTGCCAAAGAGCATTCATCCTTCAGAAGCGTGCTATTAGAACCATGGTAAAAATTTCACAGCGTGATTCATGCAAAGAATACTTTAAGAAATTAGGCATTCTTACAGTTCCCAGTTTGTATATACTAGTTCTGTTAGGCAAGTTCGCAAAATATATACATCAACAAAAAGAAAGAGAGCTGAGAGAGAGCACACGAAGGAAAGTCATTAAAAATATAATGGTGCCTAAATTAAACATAGCAACGCATTGTTCACGTTACCAAGCAGTAGAGTTATATAATAAGTTACCTACTGATTTAAAAACTTTAGTCTATAACACAAACTTATTTAAGACAAAACTGAAAGCCTTCCTATTACAAAAATGTTTATATTCAGTATCCGATTTGACGTTGAATGATTCCAGATGAATTTATGTGTGATATAATTGATATAGTATTGACATTTTAATTATTTAATGTGTGTGTCTGTGTTTAATTTTAATTGACTTGTAGTTTCCATCTGACGCTTATGTATGGATATGGATATTGTGGTATTTCAGTTGATAGGGTATTGAAATTTTGATTATTTAATGTGTGTTTAAGTATAATTGACTAGTAGTTTGCATTTGACTCTTATGTATGGATAATTATGAATAAAATGGTATCTCAGTTGACATTCAATTGTATGAATTTGGCTTCTAATTTTCATTTAATTAAATTTAGGTTTTAAGCTTTTTATGATTGGACATGTGAACAGTAATTTGGTTGACATCTGTTTCTGGGTTTTTTTTTTTTTTTTTTAATTGGAATGGACATGGTTGTTTTTACCATCCCATATCTTCCCGTGGGTGTCGTAAGAGGCGACTAAGGGACACACCAGAGAATGGGCAGCAGCGTTCTCTGTGCACTTTAACAACTAACTGCGATCGCCAACCCGCCTGCCAAGCGTGGCGATTATGGCAAACCCCCCCAAACCAAATGAATAGCACACATAAAAAACGGCCCCGAGTGCCCGGCAGCCCGTCTACCCTCGGCTACGGTAGCGGTCGAGGCGATGGCGTGGCAAGGGGTGCGAAGAATCCCCGGAGTGGACCCGGCTACCCCAATAAACACCGACGACTGGACCTGGCAACTTATAACACGCGAACACTCCGGACCGACGAGAAGATAACCGAACTCGAGGCGGAATTGAGCAGGTTACGATGGAGTATTATAGGGTTATCTGAAGTCCGAAGAGAGGGAGAGGACTCGATAATCCTCAAATCCGGTAACCTGCTCTATTTCCGAGAGGGTGACCGGCAGTCCCAAGGTGGTGTCGGGTTTATCGTCCACAAGTCCTTTGTGAACAACGTGGTGAAGATCGAGAGTGTGTCGACCAGGGTGGCGTACCTTATACTCAGAATATCCTCAAGATATTCGCTGAAGGTCATACAGGTCTACGCCCCAACCTCGGCACACTCCGACGACGAGGTAGAGGCCATGTATGAGGATATCTCTACAGCCATGCATGGTTTCAAAACTCACTTCACCGTTGTCATGGGGGACTTCAACGCGAAACTGGGCAGACGAGACGAGGATGAGCTGCAAGTGGGGCAATTTGGAGTTGGACGTCGGAACCACCGGGGTCATCTACTGGCCAGTTTTATGGAGAAGGAGGGACTCTACATGATGAACTCCTTCTTCAGAAAGCGTGAGCACAGGAAGTGGACCTGGCAAAGCCCCGATGGTGCAACTAAAAACGAGATCGACTTCATCATGTCAACCAAGAAGCAAATGTTCAATGATGTCTCTGTGATCAATTCGGTGAAAACCGGGAGCGATCACCGCATGGTAAGAGGCACATTGGACATTCATGTCAAGCTTGAAAGGTATCGACTGATGAAGTCCACGCTCCGTCCAGCACAGATCCAGGTCCAAAACCCCGAGAGCTTTCAGCTCGAACTCCAGAATCGTTTCGAGTGCCTAGGGAGCTCAGTGGACGAATACAATGACGGGTTCGTGGAAGCTGTCCATACGGTCGGGTCTAAGTTTTTCAAGACCCGCCGTACAAATAGGAACAAAAAGCTCTCTGATCCTACTCTCAAGCTAATGAAGGAGAGGCGTGAGATGATCCTGCAGTCTTCAGACGATGCGTTGAAATACCGGCAGCTAAATAGACGGATCTCAAAATCCTTGAAAAGCGACCTCCGCCGCTTTAATACTGAGCGTATTAAAGAGGCGATTGAGCGGAATAAGGGCTCCAAGGTCTTTTCAAGAGATCTGTCTATTGGGCAGAGCCAGCTCACGAAACTGAAGACTGATGATGGCAGGATCGTTTCCGCCAAACCAGAGCTTATGAGGGAGATCGAGAGATTCTATGGGCAGCTGTACACCAGTAACCCCGTCGCGAATCTAGCGAATGACCCTAGAGCTAGATTGACCCGACACTATACCGAAGACATTCCGGACGTCAGCCTGTATGAGATTAGGATGGCTCTGAAACAGCTTAAGAACAACAAGGCACCGGGTGACGACGGAATCACGGCTGAACTCCTGAAGGCGGGTGGAAAACCGGTTCTTAAGACCCTTCAGAAGCTGTTTGATTCCGTCATATTCGAGGGCAAAACGCCACAGGCATGGTGCAGGGGTGTGGTGGTACTCTTCTTCAAGAAGGGCGACAATGCTCGGCTGAAGAACTATAGGCCCATCACACTTCTTAGCCATGTCTACAAGCTGTTTTCAAGAGTCATCACGAATCGTCTCGCGCGCAGGTTTGACGATTTCCAGCCTCCCGAACAAGCCGGATTCCGTAAGGGCTTCAGCACCGTAGACCACATACATACGCTGCGCCAGGTTATACAGAAGACCGAAGAGTACAACCTGCCTCTCTGCTTAGCGTTTGTGGACTACGAGAAAGCCTTCGATTCGATAGAGACTTGGGCTGTATTGCAGTCTCTCCAACGGTGCCAAATTGACTACCGGTACATCGAAGTGTTGATGTGTTTATGCAAAAACGCCACCATGTCAGTTCGACTTCAGGATCAGACTTCGGAACCAGTCCTTCTGCAGCGAGGTGTGAGACAAGGAGACGTCATATCTCCGAAACTGTTTACTGCTGCACTGAAGGATGTCTTCAAGGTTCTGGACTGGAGAGGGCTAGGCATCAACGTCAATGGCGAGTACATCACTCACCTTCGGTTTGCCGACGATATAGTGGTTACGGCTGAGACCATGGAGGACCTCAGTACAATGCTCGATGATCTCAGTAGAGCTTCCGAAAGAGTGGGTCTTAGGATGAACATGGACAAAACCAAGGTGATGTTGAATGCCCATGTTACACCCACTCCTATCAAGGTCGGAGACTCTACACTCGAAGTTGTGGGCGACTATGTCTACCTTGGACAAACGATCCAATTGGGTAGGGCCAACTTCGAGAAAGAGGTCAACCGTCGAATCCGACTCGGCTGGGCAGCGTTCGGGAAGTTGCGCGGTATCTTCTCGTCCAACTTACCACAGTGTCTCAAGACGAAAGTCTATGACCAGTGTGTGTTGCCAGTGATGACATATGGCTCTGAGACGTGGTCGCTTACAATGGGCCTCATCAGAAAGCTTACAGTCACTCAAAGGGCAATGGAGAGGGCTATGCTCGGAGTTTCCTTGCGTGATCGAATCAGAAATGTAGAGATCCGCAAGAGAACCAGGGTTACCGACATAGCCCGAAGAATTGCCAAACTCAAGTGGCAGTGGGCAGGGCACATTGCTCGCAGAACGGATGGCCGATGAGGCAGAAAGGTTCTGGAGTGGCGACCGCGAACCGGAAGACGTTGCGTTGGAAGGCCTCCCACTAGGTGGACCGATGACCTGGTGAAGGTTGTGGGGATCCGCTGGTTGCGAGACGCACGGGACCGGTCAATGTGGCGACGCTTGGGGGAGGCCTATGTCCAGCAGTGGACGTCTTTCGGCTGATATGATGATGATGATGGTTGTTTTTGTGCTTTTGTGGTTTGACATGTAAACGGTTTTAGATTTATACATAGTAATATTTTTTTTTTTTTTTGTTACTGTTTGTGATTGCTTTGTATTTGATTATTGCTTCTATTATTATTTAAAAATGTAATTATTTTGTAGAATTCGGACACAATGCAAATTGTTTGATGAATAAATAAATGAAATAAATAAATGATGTCCCTATAATAATTTCGTTAGATATTCCATCTTCTCCTGGTGCTTTATCTTTTTTTTGTGATTTAATTGCCTTTTCTACTTCTTCTTTCAGAATTTATTAATTAATTATTAATGTCTTTTGTTATTGGTTGATTATTTAGCTCTAGTAATTCGTTATTACTATACAGCTCACGATAGTAATCTGTAGCTATTTCTAGTATTTCAATTCTGTTTGTCTTGGTTTTCTTATCTTTATGGTGTGTCATACTATCGATCCAGTATGTATTTTCTTTTAACTCTTTCCACGCTTTCTTAACTCCTCCTGATTTTTCTATGTAATGGTTGATTAAATTGTTCCTTCTTTTCTGTCTATGTTTCCTGATTTGCAGATTAATTTCTTTACTTAGGGTTGCTATCTTCTTTTTGTTGCTCTTTCTGTCTGTGTATAAACCTTTTCTCTCCTTGTTCAGATTTCTTGCTTCTGGGCCTATTTTATCATTAGTTTCATTATTCATTCTTGTTTGGTTTTCTACTTTCTTTAGTTCTTTTTCAATAACGTCGTATTTCTCCTGAACATCTTTGGCTTTCTTTGTTGTTCTTAAACCATTTTCCAATGTGTCTAAAATATTCTTTGCGATTGGTAAGGGTATAGGTTTTTTACTGCTTTGGATGTATATTCTCTGTTTTTTTGGTTCTGACATGTGTATTTCTCCCCGAAGCATTCTGTGATCTGTACTGTAGTTGAGTTGATTAACGATAGTAATATTCAAGAATATTTTTGGTTTATTTGTGAGAATGTAGTCTATTTCATTTCTTGTCTTTCCATCAGGTGAAACCCACGTCCATTTTCTATTATGTTTTCTATTGTAGTAGCTGTTCATTATGTGAAGTCTATATTCCATTGCAAAATTAACCAGTCTTTGACCGTTATCATTTCTTTTTCCAGTTGAGTGGAGTCCAAGAATAATGTGCTCATTTTTGTTCCTCTTTCCAATTTGGCTATTGAAGTCACCCATTATAATGACTATTCCATGCAAATTTGACGTGACATGGCTTAGTTTGTTGTAGAATTCTTCTTTTGTATCTTTGTGGGTAACTTCCGTTGGAGCATATATTTGGACGATTGAAGTGAGTTGTTTATAGCCAGGGAGTTTTACTGTCAAGATGGCTATTCTATCTGATATTCCTCGGAATTCTATGATGTCGTTTTTCAGATATTTTTTTACCATAAACCCGACAACATACATCCCAGGCTTTTCATTGATGTGATAGAATATATATTTGTCACGCTCATCAGTTTGCTCCTCTGCTCTCCTCACGTCACTCAAGCCTAAAATATCCCAATTGACAGATTTCAATGCGTGTTCTAGTTCCAACAATTTTTCTTGTGACTTTAAGGATCTTACGTTCAGTGTAGCTATATTGAATTTACTCCTCAATACAAGACAATTGTTTTATACATTCTGAGTGATTTATTTGGGGTACTGCTATGTTGGACTTATCTGCAGCAAGCTTTAGGGGGTGTTGGTCTATCACCCCACGGTGACCAGCCGTATTGGGGATCTGTTTGTTTTTTGTAAATGCTGTTTCTGTAGTATTTATTGATCTCTCGTTTCCGGTGTCTTCGAATTCCTACGCTATTTGCTGTTGGGCGTGTTTTCCCGTTAGTGACTGAGATCTGTTTTAGTCAGTTAGAAGGAGATAAGATGTTTTGGACTCCTTCCTTAGGACGTGTTGGTGTTTGGATATTTACAGGTGACAAAGATGAGGATTCCCTTTTCCTTGATCAGCTTTGTTTTTCTTTTTATTATAAGTTTATTATTCTTAATGAAAGCTTCGTTGCCTTTGTCTCTTTCTTGTTTCATTTGTTGTTGTAAGTTTTTGCATAGTTCAATTGTTTCTTTTGAGAAATCTTCTGAAAAGTTTGATCAGGCAATTTTGTTTTATTTTTGAGTATTTCAATTTTTTACTGATAAGAATTAAAGGTGATTAGTATAGGTCTCTGGTTCAGGCCCCACGTTGGGCGCCAGTGTGGCCTCCACCCGTACTAATCCCACCTAGTAATTGGCATCTGAATAAAATACGGGCGTGTACTTTCTAATTAGAATTTAATTTTTAAAACTAAGCTAGTTCAGCCGGAGACACACACAAAAATTTGTAAGTCGTGGGTTACGGTCGTCTGTAGTCACTCCTGCAGGGATAGGTACTCCCCTGTAGTTGCGCGAGGCCGGAGATGGAAGCTGGCCGGAGATGGTGATGTACGGTGATGTCACTCGCAGCGAGGATGACTGGCTCGCTCAGCACACCAGTGGCGTAGCGACAAGTGGGCTCATAAAAATGTAGCCGTAAAAAAATGTTGCCGTGGAACTAAAGGCGTTGAAGGTGTTGCCGTAGAAATGTTGCCGTAGTAATTAAGCCGTAGAAGGTGTTGCCGTAGAAATGTTGCCGTAGTAATTAAGCCGTAGAAGGTGTTGCCGTAGAACCTGGAAACCACCATTCCAGCTTATTAGAACTTGGCCTAATAACTTCCGTGCTAGGGTACCACCAACGACAACAAGAAGAAAGTACCTATTTAATTGTAGTAGTATTGACGTAGTGGTACTAGCCAGAACGGAGTTTACATATTAAGCAAGCTTGAGCAAAAAGAAAACAGTAATAAAAAACAATCATTAGGATTTCTTTTAAAACGTTACGAACTTATATTTCAAAATTATTATAACACTTGAAGGTAGAAGAAAGTTAGGTAGCATGATGCAGCACTATAAGAATATCTGAGGCTATACCTAAATGGTGCTTATTAATGTGATGAAAAAAGCAATTAAAACTGTACCGTAACGAAAAATATAGGGGTAGGTACATAAAATAATGATTGTTAAAAAAATGGTTATGATGTGCATAATTTGTGTGCTATTCAAAACTTACACTAATTCGGGATTTCAATACACAACTTTATCGGCACTAATTAAACGGTTGTATACTCGTGAAACAAAGTAACAACGCCTGTGTCTGCTAGGGCGCTCGACAAGACGCAAAGCGATACGTGCGCTCGCACATCTGCCTAGAAGCGGCTGACGGCGAGCACTGAGCGATACATGTGCTCGCACATCTGCCTAGGAGCGGCTGACGGCGAGTACTGCGCGGGCGGCCGAGTGCAATCCTTTTTTATCATTCGTTCTATGCGAACACTCGCCCCCCGCGCCTCAGGTGCCCGGCGCTTTCCAAGTCACAGACAAACAAAGAACGTAGCATTAGTTCATTGTAGTAACGTTTTATTACAAGTTTTTCCCTCTTGTTTTCGTCCCAGTCTGTGAAATTTATTTATTTCATACTTTTGGACCGTAATATTTTTCATTTGCAAGGTTTGACTTAGTATATTAAATAGTTCCTCGTAGTTATTCTCCGTTTCCTTGACACCATGCAGTATTAAATTATTTTTCCTGTTCACATCCTCCAAGTACTTTATTTTTCTATTCAATGTTTGCACTTCCATTCTTAGGTTTTTATTTTCTTCTGATACTGACAATACTTGACAAGTAATTCGGAGTGGCCTAGAAAAACCCGCATAGGCGTCAACATAGATCAACCCGCATAGGCGTCAACTTAGACCAACTCTCGGAGTGGCATAGAACAACCAGCATTGGCGTCAACATAGAACAATCCGCATAGGCGTCAACTTAGAACAACTCGCATAGGCGTCAACATAGACAACCCGCATAAGCGTCAAGGCCAACATCCGAAAGCGTCAAGGCCAACATCCGAAAGCATCAAGTCCAACATCCGAAAGCGTCAAGTCCAACATCCAATTAAGCGTCAAGTCCAACATCTGATTAAGCGTCCCCAATTCTGCTATAGTATGTCAGCAGCAGATGAATCATCATCCTCAGTGTCAACATTGACACTATCATTAAACAGTAACTGGAAATTCAGGCATTTTTCGTAAACGGTCATGGGCCAAATTGCAAACTCTGTTACCAGTTAAAGATTGTAAGACAGAGATCAAGTTCAATAAATTCGATAACTCCCTTTTTTATTATGAACAAAATAGCCAACATCAAACTTTACCAGTTTGAGTCTTATTATTATCAAAACAGGATTTCTCATAGCATAGCTAGCACTATCAATCTTTCCACTACCAATTCAGTGATTGAACATAAACTTCGAAATTGAATCTCTGCACGAGAGAACATTCGAATTTATTGTCGAAATAAAATGGAAGCGACTCACCGAGTATTCTATTCCAACATTGAGATCTTGACTTCACAGCTGTTGTCATAATGGTCGGCTACCACCTGCGTACTACTAGCCTGCCATTGGTCTTAGACCTCTCAGATCAGCCTCACAAGTCAGCCTTCACATACAGCATTGTACCGCTAGCCTGCAGCAGAGGCTTCACTATGACACAATATGGTATCTGAAACATGAAAAACACTACGAGAGTACATGTTCACACGGTTATCTTAACCATACACAGCTTTGACGGAAATTAACCGTTGCAGCGGTGTAGTTACTAAACGGGCACGGCAAAATGTGTCATTATGGACACCGAATGCGATTGCAGAGTCCCTATCTAAAACATGAACCACACATAACAGTGTCCCAAGTGTCCAGGTAGGTATATGGGCTTTACAGAATCCAATGAATGCCATAGCGTCAATGGCATTTTTAGTCGCCATATACTAGATCAAAACTATCTAAAGAGTTTAACCAAAACTTGAAAATAAATCACATAATCAAACTAGATTAACTCAAAACTAATAATTTAATTAGGATTATCATAATTACCAGAATGATTTGTTTGGCACGGCAATGCTACTACATTGCTCTAATGTCCAAACAATAATAGCCAGCTAAGGACCAGCCAGTGATAGTAGAATAATAACTCTTCAGCAAAACTAAAACTTGACCACCGATAACTAACATGAGATTATGGCCGGAGGGTAAACAAAACCAAAATTTTGAATAATGAACACTTGAAAAGAAGTCATAACAAATTGAAAACGACTCACCAGGTTGGCATAAACATCAATGTGTATGGATCATTCCACACGTCCTCCTTGACATGTCCAGCTGTTGTGTTGCTAGCTTCCTTGCTTGCGATTCTTGGGCCAGGCCTATCCCACTTCTGATGTAGGATCATGAAGGGCCGAGGGGTATATACGGTCAGGATTTGGGCGTTCCCATTTTTGTTGGATAAACAAGAACTGGACAAACAATAACAAGGTTGTTAATTACAGTACTAGTTTCACTAATAAAACAATACAAATGGTAACAAGATAAAGTAGGTTAAAAGGGTATAGTAACAATACAGTTAAACGAAAAAACCCTTAAGGTTACAGTTCGTACAACAGCCTAAGCCACCCAAGTACAAAGTGTATCGTTCGCCATCAGCAAGCCAATACAGCTATGTGAATATACAGCAGTGCTGTACCAAATAACCCGACAGTTTTGTCGGGAGCAGGGGAGCTCTTTATCGAGTCTAATCCGAAGATAGACTGACTTGCATACAGTTGCAAGCTCTCTTATACCTTGCTATCCCTCCACAACAACTCTGTCCGATGAAATACGGAAGTACGTCCAGTGTTTACTTGATACAAAACACTAAAATGTGCTAAATCAAATTAAACTTGGATTCTAAAATCATCAAGTAATACAAGAATAATTAACGTAAGCAAATAATGGTGATAACACAAAGAATAATCAACATGTCAACAATTGTTTTGAACTTTACCATCGATTGCAATTATCGAAATAAGTTGCCAAAATCTATTGGTGCGTACACAGAGTACTCAATAAATTATGATTTGATTTATTAGGCAATAATTGATAGTAAAATCACTTAAATTAGTAATAAGAAAACAAATTATTACAAATTCTGTTGACTACCCGCAATTTTAATTGATAACCAACTCCGACATATATAATTATTTTTCAATACAGTTGTTAAACATGGCGTACTTTCAGAGGCTATAATTATGATTCGAAAATTAAATCTTATGCATAGGCATCTTTCTGTTACGCGGTCGTGACTTTTGTTTACGAGCTCGATCATTAGTTTTGCAGTTTAGTTTTAAATGTATAAGACAATTTAAAAAGTCTAGTAGCAAAGAGTTTTCATCCATAGAATAAAATGGGATAGATTTTATACGGGGAAAAATGAATGATTCCGTACGTTTTAGCATTGAACTCTTAAAAGTCTTTTAAATGGTAGTTTAATATATTTAATTACCAGTTTTAATTTAATTATTTTCACATCAACATTTGTCTAAAATCGAATAGGCTGTATAAACTGTTTTCGTTGTAAAAAATGTCCAGTTGCAAAAACGCGCCTTTAGTTATAAGTCAATTTAAAAAGTTTAGTAGCAAGGAGTTTTCATACATAGAATAAAATGGAATAGATTTTATAAGAGGAAAAATGAATGATTCCGTACGTTTTAGCATTTAATTCTCAAAAGTCTTTTTAATGGTTGTTTAGTATATTTATTTACCAGTTTCAATTTAATTATTTTCACATCAACATTTGTCAAAAATCGAATAGGCTGTGTAGGCTGTTTTCGTTGTAAAAAAAATATGTCCATTTGCAAACACGCGCGCGAAAATTTTATTTTTTTGTGAATTAACAAATCTAATTCTTTGATTTGTTTTTACTATTTCCCACAACTGTATTGAAAAATATCGTGTGATACACGGGCGTGTAGGTTATTGCAAACTCGTGTCTTTAAAAACCCTCGCCTTCGGCTCGGGCTTGTTAATGGCAGCTCGTTTGCAATAACCTACTTTCCACCCTTGTATCACAATGTACTATTGCTTTACAGGATTTAGACAGGGTATGGTTTGGGTATGTGTTTGGGTTGGAGTTTTTGGATAGGACTTGTTAGGTGGTGTTTTGGTGATGTCTGCTGACCAGGGACTTCGCCAGCGTGAGCAAGGCCTCTATGACGACTACGTCTCGATGCTGCATGGCCGTCTTAAGATTGTAGTTGACCACCGTTTTAGTCGGCGCATCCATCGCCCTCTTAGCAAGGCGGCCTGCGGCGTCATCGGCGTCGTCGGTGTAATAGACGCTGTGAGTGTCGCTGTCGTAGGTCGACCCCTGAGCCTCGTGTATGGTTAGCAGGCGCGACCATTCACCGGACCCAAATCCCTGGCTCGCAAGATAGGCTTTCTCCCCCTGCGTATGAACCAGGAACAAGATGTTTTGGGCAGTGCTCGGTATTTGCGCCCCTGTGTAACCTTTCACCTTCAGGGAGTGGAACCCCGACAGCGACGACAGCGTTATACATCCTATATTTAAGTCAGGGAATAGAGACAGTGTCAACAACTATCGACCTATATCGGTCCTTCCAGCGATGTCCAAGATACTCGAATGCTGTTAAACAAAAGATTAACAAATTACTTAAGAACTTTTAAACTGTTGTCAAAAAATCAATTTGGATTTATTCCTGGTAAATCCACAGAAGATGCTCTAAGAACTTTGACTGAAACTGTTGTTAAATCACTTGACAGTAAATCTTAATGTATTGGAGTATTCTTGGACCTTGCGAAGGCATTTGATACTGTTTCTATCCCCAAACTACTTGCTAGAATGGAAAATATGGGAATACGGGGTATAGCCTTGGATATATTCACTAGTTACTTAAATGGAAGAACCCAACGTGTAAAAATTGGCTCATATGTAAGTGAAGAAGCTCAAAGAAAATGGAGTCCCACAGGGAAGTGTACTTGGCCCCCCAATGTTTTTAATATACATTAATCAACTGTGCAACTTTCATCTTCAAAATGCTAAAATTGTTACCTTTGCAGATGACACGGCAGTAGTGTTTCACGGTAAAACTTGGGATGAAGTAACTGACATCACAGAAAGTGGCATTAGGCAGATTCTATACTTGCTCAATAAAAATACGCTAACTATTAACCTTCTCTATTACAAAATCAGGAGCGCCAGCATCAGATAGAATAAAAATAAGAGCCCACACCTGCCATAGTAATAACATCTCCATATTGACTTCTGATGAATAGAATTCGTAAACAAATGCCCATTTTTAAAAAAACTACGCCATATAGAGGATTTAAATGTTCTGAAAATAGTTAATCATTCACTTTGTCAGTCAGTGTTGGGATACTGTATTTCTGTCTGGGGTGGGTCTCACAAGACATTTCTTCTCAAGCTTGAAAGAGCACAAAGAGCGGCAATCAAAGTAATTATATCCAAACCAAGGCTATATCCTACTGCAAGACTATACAGAGTATTTGATGTCCTCACTGTGCGTCAATTGTTTTTATTACGCAATCTTATTTATGCCCACACCCATTTAACGAATAACAGCTCTCAAATAGATAATAGAAGAGGAAAAGATTTTGTATTGAAAACCATTCCACACAAGACAATTTTTGCCAAAAGATTCCCTATATATAATAGCTCCCTATATTTACAATAAAATTTGTAAAAATGTGTCCCTAAAGAAAATACGGCATTTTAAATTTAAAAAAGTAATTAAAAACTTGTTATTTGTATTAAATTACCAAGAAACTGAAAACCTCTTAAGTGTTCCTGAGTAACCTTCAACACAAGAAACTTCTAATCTACATGTCACATACCTATATATCTACTTACACTCATTCATATATACATTCCAAAACACGCAGGCATACACACACAAACAGATACACACGCACACACACAGACATACACACGTCTCATCCAAATATTCCACTTTTGGTTACTTTTATTTTTTTATTGTCTAATTGTAAAGTAAATTATGTCCTAATACCTAATTAACAAATTTATGATAATAACGGATTGCTGCACAATTATTATTTTTTAAATAAATAGATCAACCACGAATTGTTACTGTTGCTTATATGCACAGGTACCTTAACTTAGTTTAAGTGACAGTGTCCATATTGTTAACATAATTTATTTGAACCAATAAACGTTATTATTATTATTATTAACTACAAAAGTCCTTGTCGAGCCGGTTCATAACTGAGTCTAAAATTCGTTTTAGTAGTGATCGTAACTCGTGGCAGACTTGGGAGAGAGTGCAACTCTAAAGCGGGATCGTAGTAGACGCGAGTTGAAATCTGGGCTGCACAAAGTTTATTTTTGTATTTTTGGTAACCTATACTCATGGTAACAAATAGTTACTAGTAAGTTACACGAAAGGAATGCATCTTAGAAAAGCTATAAAATAAAAACAAAATCTTTTTATGCATCCTTTGTTAATATTGTTTATACCCAACCATTAAAAAAGAAAACATGTTGAAAATAAAGTAATTTATTGATTTAATAAATATTATTACAACTAATTTAAATAGCAGGCAGATAAAAAAGATAGATAAGTTTTAATTTTTGAATAATAATATGATAACTATTATTATTGAGGCTAAAGCTTAATTATTTCGTTTTCTCTAGGAAAAGAGGATTGAAACTTAACCTCAACAATACAATCGTAATATTTACTATTGCCAGGGCATCCCCTGTTTCAAAACCAACCAACCATTGATTAAAATAATATGATACAATGATCTTTACATAGATTACCGTTAATAATTAAAACAATAAATATAATAGTAACAAATAATAATATTGTAACACTATTAAAACCTTTTTTACATAATAAATTGGTTCTTAGATCGGTTTAAATATCTTTATATACATAAAGACAAATCGTCACTAACATTACAACAATATGCAAACATTTAAGAAGTATTATCCCAGTGAGGGTAAAAGAAAAACAAATGGTTCGTTGTCCGCTAGTTAAGATACGAATTCAACACATTCCCGAGATAAGGCGGTGGTCCGAATTAAAAGATTTCAAACACTGATTTAAAATACTAAATTAAGTCACTTATTTCCTTCGACATGCAGTGCGCGACTAACACGCAATGACGTCTCGAATTCACTAGCAAAACGCCTAGTTGGTATAAAACCATTGTTTTCATATTCATTAACCATAAAAGTTCATTGAGACTGACTTATAGCTTATAAGTCAGTCTCAATGAACTTTTATGGTGGTCTGCCACTTCATGCACGACTCTTGAGACTTTCTTCTTCCTCAAAATTCGTTATGTAACGAATCACAGTTCTCCTCTAAAAATAAAAACACTTATTAAACATTTCAAAAAAGTGATTTATTTGCTTACTTGACAAAAAATTATCACGCACCACATTTAAAATGATTTTTTTAAATAACTTACACACAATCCGGTTACATCAGAAATTTGTGATTGTATTTAGCCTATTCTTAGGCAAGGCACCAATGTTTGCCCTATTTTCTAAACTTATATTTGCTCGCATTATGATATTCAAATAAACACCGCTATTATAATACCTCGAACGCTCTGAATGAAGTTCACCAACCAACAACGTCGTACTAAGTATTTCTTCAAGCAATCATATTGTTTCAATATACCCTCATCTTCGGTGATTTTACCGACGAAAATAAAAAGTTCTACCCTCATTCAAATGCAATGCTCAAGATCCAATTAACTAAAGACTTAAACGCAAATCTTCCGGACAACTGAATGCAGTAATAAATAAAAGTACTGCATAATATAAAGTAATTAATGCAGTGACGAACATAATATTATTAAAAGGATTACAAAATTATTATGCTATGGTATTTAATGTTTTTCTATTATTTATGAGATAACATTAAAAAGATTAAACATTAAATGCATTTAATGCCTTAATATTAATAAAGATTTAAATCTTAACTTATTTAAATGAAGGAATAGATATTCATAAATTAAGTTTATTAAATTTTAATAATAATAATTTGATTATTATATAATACATAATTTGATTATTTTTTAAGTTAAAAATAATATTTAAAAATTTATAAAATGTGTATAGAATAATAAATAAAGAAAATAAAATAATATTATTTTTATGAGATACGTACGTACGCTTCCTATTCGTCTCGTGCCTCGCCTCGCGATTCGAGCGCGCGCGTTTGGAGCGGTCTTTCGGACGCGAATCAAAGGGAACGAATGGCGAACACGTACTTACTGTTTACACATTCGCCTGCATTCAGTTGACAGCTAGCGCCCGACCCAACAGGACGTGAAAACAAAATGGAGTGGAGTGAAGAGCTAATTATAGAATTCTTAGAACTTTATCTGAAGGAAGAGCTCATTTGTAAACCAAAACAATTCAATCATAAAAAATAGACAAACTATGCATGGAACCGTATATCAACTAGTTTAAGGGATTGCCAGCAAATTAAATTAAAGAAGAATTAATTAATGGCCTGTTTTCATTATTTTTTTATCCATCGTCTGCGTCGACTTCGACGGTTCTTTTTTACGCAGGTAATCTATATAATTTTATAAACGCATAAGATGTAGCGTGCATGCCGCAATAATTTTCACGTCCTCCATGTTAGTGTGCGAATGTCAAAATAATTCATTCCGCGAATATGTGAACAGTAGTTCGCGACGGCACTCGTATAAAAATGTTTCGTCGAATGTTCGTCGAGTGACGAGGCAAATGGCGAACACGATTGTGTAAATGCGGTATGAACAATCTCTGTGCAACGTAGGCAATGCCGTTGATAAGCCCGTGACGTCGGTGACCTTGACCTTGCTGACCAAGTAAAACGTTGTTGTAGTGTTCAAGTTCGTAGTACCCGTGACGCAGTTGTAATCGGGCTATGTTGCATTGTGATATTTGATCCCTTGAACATATGTTGTCCAGATGAGTGATAAATTTATCCAGTAGGTTAATTCCTTGACATATCGAAATAAACAATGAGTTTCCATTCTTGACGTTCCAATCCAATCTCATGTTTGCTAGTTTATCGAAAAATATGTTTTTATTTTCTGGCACTCTGGAAATTTTGTGCTCTCATGTTCCTGTGCAAATAATCGTCAGAAGTACGAGTGTAATTACAAAGTTGCATAATTTTGATGAAGCTGGCTTGGAATATTTACTGTTTGTTTCTACCTTCTGAGTTTTTCTTTTCTGTGTCGTGGCTTTGATTATTGTCGTTGATCGGCAAAACGGATAGTTTCGTAATTGGTCTCTTTAGTGTCCCATTTTTCGTCCGTAGGGTCACTACTCTGACATATCCGTCTTTTCCTGGATGAAATTCAATAACTCTGCCCATGGGCTATTTTGCGCATAATGGATGGCTATTTAAACATGCTTCTATCTGAGCGAGCAAAGTCGAATATTCTTCGAACGCCAACTTCTGATCTCCTATCCGTTTGAGATGGTACTTCAAAATCTTGATGTCACCTTTCCAGAGGCCTTCGGCACAGCGCCAGGAAGGAGCATTAAAATGCCAGGTAATCTCCATATTGGTAATAGCCTCGAAAAAATTGAAATCTGGATCTGCTAACTGGATGTTTTGTAGGTATTCCCACGATGGATTTGAGAAACTATGATTTGGCAAGTTGTTAATTAATTTGGCGTGAGTTTATGTATGTATGTTAATTAATTTCTTCATAACAACAGCTTCTGTTTGGAATGTATAATTGGAGTGTAATGAGGATGCCACAAGACAGGATTTTCTAATGACTGAGTGAATTCACTGAGTGTCTGGTTCTCCAGCTTTAGTGTAAGTAAATGCACAACCATTGACCCCATGGTGGTTACGTCTATACCAAGGTTTTTCAAGGCTTTCATGCATTCATTGATGGTGTCGAACATGTTCTTGATCTGTGTGTCGACTTGGTTTTGCATTGTAGGTATTGACAGCAATATGTTCATGTGAGAAGTAATAAAAAAATTAATTAAAAAAAACAAAATACCCGACTGCTTAAAAAGCGAACTAAAAAGACGTAAACAAGAAGAAAATCATGCTGTGCAGTCGGAGGATACATATTCGCGAGCTGGCTGACCAAAACCAGATGTATCCTCCGACTGCACAGCTTGATTTTCTTCTTGTTTACGTCTTTTTAGTTCGCTTTTTAAGCAGTCGGGTATTTTGATTTTTTTAATTAATTTTTTTATTTATAATGTTTTAGTTAACATTTTTTTCGAATTAGGTACATTTAAATATACAAGTGTTATATATTTTTGAAATTGCCTCTAAAAACCCTTTATTTTGATACCCCACACGATGGGTTTGGAAGAAAAAATAAAATTGGCCCCCCACAATATGGCGCCCAAAAGCCGCCATTTTTCTATTTTCCAATTTGAATGTAGCCTATGACACTCGCAAGGTTAAGACGAATCGATTGACGTATGAATCATCAAAATCGGTCAACGCGTTTGGTCTCTGGAACGCCACATAGGAACAAACATACATACATACATACATACATACATACATACATACATACATACATACATACATAGACTGATAAACACATTACCCTCCTTCGGCAGTCGGGTAAAAATTAGCCTGTCATTATTATACCTGTGATTCAAGATGTCCCAGCAGATTTGGTAATTCTCAGAACTGATATTGAGATGTTGAATGATCCTTTCTGCTTCGCCTTTCAGTTTACTTTTTAATAACTGCATCTTCTGGGCCCTTGGGATGGATTTTTTGTTATGGATTGCTTCTTCGAATAAGTCCTTGAATGATATCCATTTGTGATAGTTCCCCGAGAAGGTAGGGATATCAATTATCGGGGTAAAACTTTCCCGATATGAAACTGAATACATCTTGCTATTCACCAACTTTTTGATGTCAACGTACAGTTGTTCGTACTTGCTGTATTCCTGTTCATACTCCTCATCTTCCGAGTATATCTCACTATCGATTTCCCAGTGTAGGGAATCGATGTTTGTCCATTTTGCTTGAATGGTTCTGAGCACGTATTCGAATTCTCATTTTTCGGAGAGGATCTCTATGTCCACACTTTTGAGTGACCGTGATAAAGCCTTGAAGTTACTTTTCTGTTTGCGCAGCATTTCTTCTAATTTACTGGCGTTCCCCCGAGAGACAATCTTCTTGAACAATGATGTGGATTGGCTCCCACTAGGCTTGATGTTTGGTGGATCCGGATCAACCAACAATGTGTCCGTTTGCTGACGCTCATCCGCAGCTTCTTGATTGTGAGTGTCTTATATACGAATTGATGAAGCACTAAGCGACTTATCTCTCTTCTCCAAGCTTGTAGGCTATTTGTATCGTTGAATGATGTCCTGAGCTTCTTTGTAGAAGTTCATTGCCTTATTGTAGAAGTTTTCCGAAAAGTAGGTATAACCACGCTCTTCAAACTCACATAATCTAACATGATTCTCTTGAAACTCCCGCCAGTATGAATCCAGGGTTTGCAATAAACGTTTATCGATGTTGGCTGGAGTTTTGCGATCCGCAGAATCCTTCTTGAAATTCCGCAGTTGCTGCTCCATGGCTTGAATGATCTCTTCTTGATGTGCCAAAATGTCTTCCATGTTGGCACTCATGATTGTTGATGTGTGATAGGTTTACCGCTGTCAGCACTTCGTGCTATTGCAATCTCTCTGCGGTGGATGAACGGATTCGCACCCCCGAAAGAAAGTTATGCCGCACAATCTGCTAAAATGGAGTAAGCAGTCGTTGAGTTCCAGCAGACGGATGTTGCTCTGTCCACAGGTCGTAGTCGCAGGCGCTATACTCACGTGCCAACAGATTATTCACACTGTTAATAACGCGAAATAGTCCCGCTTATCAACGTCTCGATACTCAACGTGATCTAAACATAAATCTTGACTGTAAAAATCTTGAAGTTATAAAGGAAACTGTATTCTTAGGGATTACTATCGATCCAAAATTGCAGTGGGGCGCGCACATTAGAACTCTTTCGGGTAGGTTAAGGTCAGCTGCATATGCAGTAAGGAAAATAAGGCAGTTAACCGATGTAGCCACAGCTAGGTTAGTATACTATGCTTATTTCTACAGTATTATGTCTTATGACATTCTGCTGTGGGGATCAGCAGCAGACGTTGACTCAATTTTCATCTTACAAAAGAGGGCAATCCGCGCGATCTATAAAATGGGTCCTTGCGAGTCCCTCAGAGAAAAATTTAAAGAAATCGATATACTGACTCTACCTTCACTTTATATTTTCGAATGTATTTTGTATGCCCGAAAAAATCGAGGGCTTTTCAAAACTAGAAGCGACTTCAATAATTTAAATACGCGTGTATTTAAATTATTGAAGTCACTTCTAGTTAGTAAGCTCGAAATTGTAATACCTTAAATTCAGATTAACTAAAACTAGCAAGTCTTTTCTTATTCAGTTCTTTTTATTTTAATTTTTTTATTTTAATACAGAGGTGTTACTCAATTCTAAACTCGTCAAACTTTTACGAAGTATACGCTTTTATAACAAGTTTCCAAAGTCAGTTATAGAACTGACCGATGGAAAGTTCTAAAACTACATCTAACGTGTCCATAGTAAGAAAGCATATAATAAAATCAAAGACTACCCTCCTTCTGCGCGTGCGGCTGCCCTGGTAATTTCTCAGTTTTTAATCATCTTTATAGCCCTTTGCTAAAAATAGTTACAGCACTTGTAACAACATTTGTGCCACATGTTAAATTTAGTCTTGTTATACTTTTATTTTATTTTACCTTTGTGAAGATTCTTTTACCGATTGTTTTGTGAATGTATGAACATTCCCAAAACAGCCTGCTAGATTTCTAGATGCTTGTTAACATTTGTTAACTTTTTACCTCGTTTTACTTTTTTTTTCTTTTGTTTATATTATATATAATCTTTATGCTTTTTTAGTTTCTTACGACTTATTGTCGGGCCTACGTTGTCCCCACATATCTAAGTACAGTAACATGGAAATATTGTAAAACCAAACCAGTTTTTTAAAATAGTATCAGTGGAGTTTCTTGCCGGTTCTTCTCCATAAGAAACGACCAACCCGAACCGTGCAGCTTTAGTCGACGTTTTATAAGTGCCCATGTAGTCCAAAGTGAAATAAAAAAAAATATTATTTTGGTTTTGAGTAATTAAAAATACCCTGCAATTAACTAATTAGAACATGGAGTAAGGACGACACGCGGGAATACTTTGATGGGTGGTGAGAGCGCTACACACTTACTTAAATGGTCGAACAATGGGAGGCACGGGGCGCCTGTGTTGGTACATTCAGTTCAATCAAGCTGTGAATCATGATAAGTGTCGGCTGAACGCTGCACGCGGAGTATCTATCTCGCTTTGATTGCAGCGCTTTTAGCTAAACACGTCGCTAAATGTACGTACGTAGCATGAAACATGAAATAATCGCTGAAGCATGTATTCATAAAGGCGCGCCATCTGTAACAGCGCACACACCGCTTCCCAGCGCCGCGCGCTGCGGGTGACCCTTGTACTACTCGTGCAGCTTGCAGCTCTTCTACATTGTGCTCGCGTGGAGCACTCTCCGTCACTCGCTGTTTACCCTTATTTATTTGATTATCGCCGTCTTGTGCACTCCACACCCTTTCGAATGCGATTCACTCGCTGCTTCGAGTACTTTTTCCTCTTTTTGTAGCAAACGGGCGTCGTTTGTGAGCCGTGAGCTGTGACTCATTACGACACATCAGATGAAGAGCATCCGCGGGGTGCGGGGGGATCCAACCCGAATTGCTGATATCTAATTTATTGCTTTACCCAACTACGAACACATACGGTCACAAAGGTGATGTTTTGGAACTGAAGTTCCACCAATCTCCAGAAATATGGTTAAATTTCTGGATCAAGTTAGAGATCGATTAAATATTTTTTTTTATATCGTAACTTAATCTTGAATGAAACGTATGTCCAGTCCAGCACTGTGATTAACGACTTGATTAGCAGAAGTTGACGTTCAGTGCGAAGAATACTGTTGATACCAACACTTTATTAAATGAACATGGTGCACAAGTAAGCACAACAAATAATAAGCTGAAAATACTTTTAAAGAGTTCGGGTTCGTACTCGTACCTACACAACAGTAAACCGAAAAAGATTTGGGAAGCTACTCAGAAAGGGCTTCCTCAAACCTGAGTAAGCAAAACATATACTGCCGAAACATTCCCAAGTGAAAATAAGCACATTCAGCACTTTTTGTTTGTATGTACCTACCGCCGTAGCGCGAGGAGGCGAATTGTATCAGCAGAAAATGTTCCGCGGATACAATCACGAACAAAAATCCAAGACACGTGTAGTGAGTCGTTGCTTGTTTAATATTACCGGTACACGCGACGCTATAACTGATTTTTATTTTGTAAGTAACCCTACTTAAATAATATTTTTACATGTCAAAATCTTTAGTGTGAATTTAAACTAGATGAGGCTAGCACAGTCACACGTGTCTGGGGCGGAACGTCATGCGTCAGTGCTGCAGCGGGTGGCGACGTATGTTATTAACAATTGTAATGCAACTGTACCCGCGTGACGTCACCGTGTCGTGTCACTGTGCAAGAGGGTTATTATCGTGTCTGCTCGAAGAATCATCAGGTCGTCACTCTGCTCATATTACACTGTGCACCATTGATGTATTAAAAAGAGGAAGATACGTTACGCACTAACATCTCGATCAGAAAACCTGGGCTCGGCGCACGACTACATGCACTGAAACTCACACATCTGTATTTAGTGTCATCACCAGTCCCAAACCTACAGTTACCGATAGACAAGGACAAAAACAGAAGACGGCGCTGCCTGTAGTGCAAACGAAATCGCGTTAGCCGAATGTTTACTATTATGAATGAAATGACACGTATCGTGTTTCTCACGCATGTTTTTAATATCTATCTCGCTTTCACAAATATGGCGAAGCAAACATTAAAAATTATTGTAATTTTCAACAAATTAACATATTTGACTGTACTTACGAGCGGTAAGTGATACCGTGTGACTTATTTTTCTTCCTGGTATTATTTAAACAGTGTTTAGCTACACAAGAAGTCATTTTGATGCGTATTTATTGCAAAAAAAAACACAAAAACACTGAAATTATTGAGCTGTGAGATCAACCCTGTGCCGTGCACAATTGAGTGCCCGCTACGGGCATTCACTTAGTTTAGCAGGACCAAGCGCTGTGTCCAGTACCGTATCTTCCTCTTTTTAATACATCAATGCTGTGCACACTTTTATTTTGCGAATTTGAAAACAGGCTAATAATGCAATATTTCTCTATGTTTGCACCTTGGTTTTGGGTGTACGCTGCCCGTATCCCACCTCATTTTGATGTTTTTCAAAACAATCAATGTATTTTTATTATAACTGTTCGACTTTCCTTTGTCCCCCCAGAAGTACCGTTAGCTTTGAACATGAGTTAAACGCGAGATTTAACTATTTGGGTTGACACTTAATAATTACGAATCTGTACAAGTTGTAGAGTGTCAGACGCAGAACTTTATGATCTTGTATTTAACTCAAATGTCGTGGAGCTGGCGATTTATCACTTGCGGCTTGCTTCATTAATTATGTTAACTATTGTTATGATTAACAGTTCAGTGTGACTGAAATATTAATGACTTATTTGTATTATACCTAAGCGTGGTTACAGGCTGGTGGCTGGGACAGACCGTGAGTCCGCGGCGGCCGGGGTCGGTGTGGACCTTACGTCACGTGCCGCTTGTCGCTTATCTCGTTATCATTCATATGCTATTAACCTGCTCATATCTCACACAATTTATGTTCAGGGTACGAGTCAAGAACGACATTAAAACAAACTTGTCCGGAATGTTAAGTAGTGGTCGTGGGCAGGAGCACCGCGAGCGAGCGTCGGGCGTCGGGCACGTCTCGCACCGCGAACAGGAGCGTCGGGCACGTCTCGCACCGCGAACAACTTTGCCATCATATCGTAACAGTTTCAGGTTATTATTCAATGTCTGCTCTTCAAATTGAATAGGTTTAGGTAAAATGGAGCTCAGAAAGCTGAAGTTCAACATTGTTCATTTCTAAATTTAAGTAATAATTAATACTGTCAATTTGAAATTAACAATGTGTTTAGTTTTTACTTTCCAAAGGAATTTTTATTTTAGAAAGTTGATATTGGTTTACCAGTTAAATATCAAGTGGATATTGGTTTTAGAACTGTGTGCTCTAAAACTATCTATTTGTCGGTAATTGGCTCATCGTGGTACGAGTGGTATCATGATTTCGACGCGGCATTCAATTACTGGCGTCCAATTAGCGAGTCTCGCTCGATGAGTGTGTGATGTCAGTTCTATCTGCGACGTTTCTAACAGTGAGTGAATAAGAGTAGCTCGATGTGTACTGCGGGGTTGCAGCAGATTCGCTTGAGTGATCAAAGCGAAGCAGTCGCAGGTCGACAGCGACTAGTTCCGGATAATATCCGTGTCCGTCGAGCGGCTCGTTCACGTGAGTAGGTACAGCTCTCTAAGTGAGATATTCAGTCGCTGTCGGTCACGTACTCACGTCCGCCGCTCGATCAGAGGCCTTAGTGCGAGTTTTTACTCACGCTCAATCACGTTAGCGTAAACATCAATTTGTATTGAAACTGGATAAGCGCCGTCTGGTGACGGTGAGGACAAACCTCTTTTTTTGTATACATTTTGACGTAAGAGATCGTTTACTTTATCACGAGTGAGCATGAGTAAAAACTCGCACTAAGGCTTCAGATCGCGTTGCATTTTTAGCTCGTGTGCGGCGTTGGTGCGGTACTTGTGCACAGCGACAGTGACGCTCTTAGTCAATTAGCAGCTATTCACGGCGCTCCTGACGTTCTTTGAATGTGCTATTGACATAACTTACGTTACACACTGTAGACGTTATGATTCGAGTTCTACATAATACCGTACTTAGTATGAAACATATTGGTTTATTGCTCATCGTTCTTTATCGCATAATTTCGTTTAAATTCACTTGTTCACAAATTTTTGGATGACAATATCTTTTGTCACTGAGGGTGAGATAAATCAGTGTAGTACAAATAGAGCTCGTGTCTAGAGCGTGACGCGGGATGCTGCTCGAGCTCATCTGGCATCTGGCAGTGCGGTCACGTGCCGTGCCACGACACGCGTGCGAGATACACGTGCTGTAGTAAATAACTACTACACTAAGAACTGATTGTTTTATTTATTAATAATTGGAGCTTCCATCAACTTCCAGCCTTTATCCCATGTTACTTGGGGTCGGCGCAACACGTTTGCTTCTTCCATGCCATCCTGTCCTCCGTCACGTTATTACTGACTCCCTTTTCTTTTTCATATCACTCCTCACACAGTCCATCCATCTTTTCTTTGGCCTTCCTCTCCCTCTCTATCCATCCACATTTATATTCATAACTCTTTTGGTAACATGCGCTTCATCCCTCCTCATCACATGACCATATCAGGACAAACGGTTTACTTTCCTATTAATTGGAGCTTCCATTTATTTTAATTATTTGACGGAGAAATACGTCACTTAGAGCTGACGAGTACTGCGAGCGTACTGTGCTCACTAGAAAGGAGAACCGACGTCCTCGTCCGCACGTCACGCTTTCGAAAAGAACATCACAATCTCGTCTGTCGCACCTTCAGGATTAACCTAAAAGAGATCTCAACACACGAGTTACATCAGTGCCCCCCTCCGCTCTGCTTCTAATAAGGCTACTAAACGCTAAGGTCTCGAACATATCTGACGGAAAATACGTCACGTATCGTCGTTCGCTGAACGCCAAAACGAACAAGTAGATAATTAAACATTCAACCTCACACGCTCAACCGATGTTGCGTTAGTGCGTTTACTGTACTAGCTGACTACGTTCGACGCATCTTCCGTTAGATTTTTAGAATCCAAACATTCATTTCAGCGTAAACACGATTACCCCAGATACCCCGGTTAGCATAATTATTAACACGCTTTTTTATTAGTTTGGTATGTGTGTATCTATGTAAAGGTATCTTTGAACGTGATTTTCACCTCCTTCAAAACTTCGGATTCATTTGAAACTTTGCAACTTTGCAAACACTTATCAAGGGCCGATGACAATGCAATAATTTAAATAGTTTGTCCCATTATCCTTACCAGAATTTTCAGGTTTAGCGATTTTTTTATATCCGATACCCGGTAGGGTACGTATTTGTGCCAAGTACCAAGGCGCGTGGTAAGACACGCGCAAGGCTTAATTTTTAGTTATATGCGAAGATACGGTAGTGCGTACGTATTAAAAAAATATTCTGGAGAGGGAGCATGAGAAATGGCTATCACGTCCAGGGAAGGCAAAAGGCACGCTATTGACCCCACTGCCGTCACAGGGAAGTAGTTGCATTCATAAATTGTCGTTTGAAAAACTAAATACATGCTTAAATACAAAACCAAACTAAAAAGTAAAAAATAATTTTCAATAAATTTTAATTAAGTATAGTGTGATTAACAAAAAAAATATTTTATTGTAAAAACACGTGGGCAGCTTGATGTCAATTGTTATAATATTTTATTTACAAATATTGGATAAAGTAAAGGCATTTTGGAAAACATCACACGCATTTTTTATATATATTTTTTTTTGTTCTTTACACTATTCTTAATTTAAATATATTTAAATTATTTTCTACTTATTAGTTAGGTTCTCTATTAAAGCGTGTTTTAACTTATTTATTTAGTTTACCACACAGCAGCAAAACAGCCCTGCGGCGCTCCTGATAACACAGCCGCACAGGGTGGACTCGGGCAGCGTGCAGCGTCGCCAATACTACTCGTACCGGTGTAGCTCACCTTATGGCTGCGTTGGTTAAACATAGTATATAAAGACTTATGCTATCGATACGCTTAGAAGAAGTATCGGGTCTTACTTGTCTTGGTGAAGAGAATTCGTATTTTCGGATACGCTGATGTAGTAAAGTGGCAAGATTGAAACTAGTTCAGTCTTGACTCAATGTCCTTGTTCAGTGTCAGATATACACGTACGTTTGGATATTGACTCAGCACTCGGCCCGGCTTACGCGCGGCCCAGTTAAAATACTGTTTCGTTGCATCTAACATGCATAGGACACAGAAAAAATTTACAATTATGTGTATTAAAACAAAATAGTATATAAGCTGTAACAATTGTTAATAAATCAGATTTGAATTTTATATTCTTGGATACCCTCACTGTGGCCAAAACAACTTTAGCAATCTATGATCAGTCCCGTGAGTCTGCGGGACTGGCAGTGAGTGTACCCTTCCCGAACCTGGAATTCCTGCCCACTATCCGTCTGTAACCTTAGGTTGCATGGTGCAGACGTCCTGAACTTATCTATATATTTACTAGCTTCTGCCCGGGGCTTCGCCCGCGTAAAAAGTGTTTTGTCATCCTAAGGGAATACAAAACATCCTATGTCCTTCCTAGGGTATCAGATTATCTCCAGCTCAAATTTTTTATTACACCGTCGACCACATCATCGCTTACCATCAGGTGAGATAGTGGTCAAGCGCGAGCCTATCTATAAAAAAAAATAAAAAACCCCCTACAACCTCACAAACTTTACCTCTTTATAATATAGATTATTATAAATACGAAAGTTTGGATGGATGGATATTTCAGAATGGCTGAACGGATCTGGATAAAATTTGGCACAGAGATAGATTATAGTTTGGAATAGCACAAAGACTTTTTATCTCAGTAGTATGTTCACGTGGGATATTTTTTTATATTTGATGGATATATAGATAGATGGATATGGAATAAATCTAGTTTGGAGGTATGTGGAACAAGGTGTAAAGTCCCACAAACCTCCATAGAAAAGGGAGTATCCTCCGACCAGACGGGTGTTGTGTCTGGTCCGGGGAACTGCCCACTGGTTATTGTCGGACTGTTGTATGTGTTCAAATCGCGCCGAAAACTTTGCTTGCGCGATGCAGGATATGTGTGATGTCATGTCATTAGTTCGTAAGTGGCGGCATTGGTGCCGTTACATCACTCCCCTCCGGAGACCGGAGGTCGATAGCTGGTTGAGTCGTCCGTACAATAATACATAATTCTATCTTATACACCATAATACTAATCTTAAATTTTACCATGAACTTAATATTATTACGACATTATGTAACAATCACTTTGCGTATTTGCCTTGGAATAAACATTGACGCTTAAGTCTAGCAATTTGTTTATCAGAAATCGGTGCTGTTTCTGGTGCCATTTTGTTGGGAATGATATCCGTGCTTACGTCTGGTTCTTCCAAATTCTTATCGGTTTCGACTACACAGGATGATGAAGTATTGCCAACTTGATCGTCACGGCTAAGCTCAGAAGCATCGATCTCAGCTAGCTTATCCGTGCTACTGATTATGGAATGTCGCGAGTAACGTTGTTTTAGTGGTAATAATTGATCGATATGACGCTTCCACTCTTGTCCATCGGCAACGCGTACCTTGTAAGTGAGCGGATCAGTGCGGGTGAGCACGGTAGCCGGTGCCCACTTGTCTACGCGCGCTCGGTAGTCGCGCGCCAGCACATGCTCGCCGCGCTGCACGTGCCACTCTGCGTCAGGCCGCGCGCGCCCCGCTCGCTCCGCTGACGCCTCCACTGCACACTCAGTGGACGGTATTATATTGTCCAAACGCCCTCGTAATCTCCTACCCAACATAGCTACCGCTGGTGCCACTCCAGTGGTGGAATGTTCACAATTGCGATGTTGAAACAGAAACTTCGAAATAGTAGTGTCTACATCTTTGCCTTCGTGAATTGCCTTTTTCATTGCCCGTTTAACTAATTTGACTGCATTTTCGGCCGACCTATTACCGGCTGGTCGATATGGACTTGTAATTGTATGCTTTATAAGGTTGTTATTTAAAAAGTTAGTAAATTCTGACGAACTAAACGAAGGCCCACCATCGCTAATGATGTGTGATGGTATGCCATAACGTGCGAAAAGTTCTCTTAATTTAGATATAGTGCAGTTCGCATTAGTTCCTATCATTTTTTGTACTTCTATCCATTTGCTGTATGCATCTCATCATCATCATTATTTCAGCCAAAAGACGTCCACTGCTGGACATAGGCCTCCCCCAGGCGTCGCCACATTGACCGATCCCGTGCGTCTCGCATCCAGCGCCTTCCCGCAACCTTAACCAGGTCATCGGTCCACCTAGTGGGAGGCCTTCCAACATATCGTCTTCCGGTTCACGGTCGCCATTCCAGAACTTTCGGCCCCAACGGCCATCCATTCTGCGAGCAATGTGCCCTGCCCACTGCCACTTAAGTTTGGCAATTCTTCGGGCTATGTCGGTAACTTTGGTTCTCCTGCGGATATCATCATTTCTGACGTGATCACGCAAGGAAATTCCGAGCATAGCCCTCTCCATTGCCCTTTGGGTGACTTTAAGCTTTCTGATAAGGTCCATTGTGAGCGACCACGTCTCGGTCCCATAGGTGATCACTAGCAACACACACTGGTCATAGACTTTTGTCTTGAGACATTGCGGTAAATTGGACGAGAAGATACCACGCAACTTCCGATCTGGGCGATGCATCTACCGTAACTAAATAATATTTACCTTGGAACATAGCAAAATCAATATTTAATCTTTGCCACGGTCGCGTAGGAAAAGCCCACGGGTGCAACTGTGCGCGTGGTGGCGCATCGCGCTGTTGTAAGCAGGCGCTGCATTCGCGACACAACGTTTCTATTTCATTGTCCAATTGTGGCCAATAAACATAGCTTCGAGATATATTTTTCATTTTGACAACCCCCAGATGTCCCTCGTGCAATTCATGTAGAACTTGCTTTCTAAGTGTCTTAGGAATGACCACCCTATGATTATATAATATACACCCTCTGTCGATAGTAAGGCTGTCCTTTCGATTAAAATAAGGCTTTTCTTCACTTTGTGTAACTACTGATGGCCAACCATGAACTAGATAATTATATAAATTTTTTAGAACTTCATCGCCCTGTATTTTTTTTGAAACGTCTCTCGCACTAATAGGAATAGCTTCTTCAACGTAATTTACATATGACACCTTATCCAGCCCCGTTTCTATTTTTCGTTGATACGGCAGTGGCAAGCGGGATAATGCGTCCACGTTATAATTATCTTTAGATTTAACGAATTCTATAGTGAAGTCATAGGCTGCTAACTTTGTAGCATATCTTTGCAATCTGCTTGTCGCTGTTTGTGGCAAGCCGTGCTTTGGACCAAAAATAAATGTCAACGGTTTATGGACCGTTTTTATAATAAAAGCACGACCATATAGATATTGACGGTGTTTCATGACTCCGCTTACGATTGCTAGCGCTTCTTTGTCTAATTGAATATACCCACGCTCCGACGAAATCAACGTTCGCGATGCAAAACATATGGGACGTTCGTATTCATTGGGATATTTATGCGATAACACACTACCAATGCCGTATGAACTACTATGCACTGCTAAAACTAATGGAAGTTCCGGGTTGTAATATACTAATACTTTGCTACCTGAAATAGCCTTTTTAATTTTGTTAAAGCTGTCGTCACAATCAGACGACCAAACCCAGTCAACCATTTTTCGCAACAATTTATGTAAGGGATATAATATTGAGCTTAGGTTAGATATAAACTTAGCGTAATAGCTCACCATGCCTAGGAACAACCTAAGCTGTGTCACATCATTTGGCCTTGGTGCATCAACGATTGCTTTAATTTTGTTCTCATCCGGATGCAAGCCATGTTTATCTATTACAAACCCAACATAAATAATACTATCCTGCATCAATGTGCACTTATTTATATTAATTCTCAAACCGGCCTCTCGCAAGCGATTCAACAATGCTTTTAAATTATTAATAAACTCACCACGGGATGCCCCAGTACATGCTATATCGTCGATGAAAACTGCGACTCCTTTGAGTCCTTTAACTGTTTCCTCCATAAACTTCTGAAACTTTTCCGGAATACATGTTAAACCAAATGGTGTACGGTTGTACACAAAAAATCCTATATGTGTCGATATAGCGGTACAGGCCTGAGATTCCTCATCTAACAATAATTGTTGATAGGCATGCATGAGGTCAATTTTTGAAAACTGTTCACCTCCACTCAGTGCCGCAAACAGCTCCTCAATTCGCGGCAAAGGGTAAGGTTCGCGCATAAGTTTTGGGTTAACCGTGACCTTGTAATCACCACAAATTCGAATTTCCCCGTTCTTTTTAATGACTGGCACGATCGGTGTGCCATAGTCAGAATAATCAACTTTCCGAATTATACCCTCAGCCTCGAGTCGTTCTAACTCCCGCTCGACAGGTATACGTAACGCCAACGGTAAAGACCTAGCTTTGATAAATACTGGATTTTTATCAACCAATTTTAAAGACATTTTTCTCGTACAGGTTCCTAGTCCAGAAGCAAATACAGTCGGAAATTCTCGTTGTAACTGTTTTTTTTTTATTATTATTGATAGGCTCGCGCTTGACCACTATCTCACCTGATGGTAAGTGATGATGTGGTCGACGATGTAACACGCTTACCTAGAAGAAACCTATTCACTCTTGACTTAAAGACTCCCAGGTTGTAGCTATCAGGAAATACAGACTCCGGCAGGGAATTCCATTCCTTAGCTGTACGCATAATTAAAGTATTCCCAAAACGTTTGGTGCGTATGGGTGGGATGTCCACCATGTACCGATGACGCATCGCCGTACGTCTTGTAGTCCGATGATGGAACGGGCTAGGAGGAATTATTAGTTCATGCAATTCCATCGCACACTCCCCGAAATGTAACCGATAAAAAACCGACAGACTGGCAACTTGGCGCCGATGTTCAAGACTCTGGAGCCTAGACTCGACCAGTGTCTCATTGCCGATGAGCCTCTTGGCCCGTTTTTCGATCGACTCCTGTGCATCCAGCTGGTACTTGGCAGATCCGTCCCAGAGATGAGAGCAGTACTCCATGCATGACCGAACTTGCGCTTTGTACAAGTTGAACAACTGTTCTGGCGTGAAGTACCGTCTCACATTTGCAAGAATCCCCAACTTTTTGGCAGCCAGTTGAGCCTTTGCCTCAATGAATGGACCAAAATTGAGGGTCGATGTCAATGTAACGCCAAGAAGCTCAAGATGGTCCGTTATCGGCACGGTCACACCACGGAAAGAAGGAGCCGGGTGGAATTGGCTCCTTTTAGCGGAAAAAAGACACGCCTGGGTCTTAGTAGCATTGAACCTGACCAGATTGGCATCGCCCCACTCGGAGACTGCCTTCAAGGACAGATTCAAGCGCCCAACCATGGCCTCCCGGAGAGACTGGATCTGAGGCCCAGTAGTATGCGCGTCGGATACGTATCTCTCAGCAACAGTGCTGTCGTCAGCATACCCAAAGGTGCCGGGTTTTAGCAGATCATTTATGTGCAACAAGAATAATGTTGCTGAGAGTACCGATCCCTGAGGGACCCCGGCATTGATATCCAGTTAGTCAGATGAGCGGCCATTAATAACCACTCGTATAGACCGGTCCCTCAGGAAGTCCGCGATCCAATCGCACAGTCCACTGGACAGACCGAATGAAGGAAGCTTACCAATAAGGCTCTCGTGCCAGACCCTGTCGAAAGCCTTCGAGATGAGAGACTGTTCCACTAAATTGTTTTCATTTAATTTAAATAAGAATTCATCAATACTAATTTTATGTATATTTAGTTTAGTAAGCCACGACCTACCTATAAGCGGTGGTCCACCATTTTTAACAATGTATAACTTGAGATTTTCAGCGGTATATTCTCCAATAACAACATTAACTGACACAAATCCTACCGGTTTAATGATTGAACCGTCATAGGAATATAAAGAAATATCATTACTAATTATGTGTAAGTCAGTAAACTTGTTGTAATAACAGTCTAAACTTATAACTGATAACTTACTTCCAGTGTCCAGTTCAAAACTTATCTTTCTGCCATTCACCTGCGCCATCACTATGTACGGTTTGTCATTAAAGCCGCGCACACTAAGATTTTTTAAATCACATGCTGATTCGTTATCACTATTTTCGAGATAGTTATTATGACCACGCCGCGCCTGCGTTGAAATGTCTTGGTTTGACTCCACACCTCGCCCTTTGTTCGATTTACACATTATTTTAAGGGGATAAATATAATGACCACCTAAAATTACTTTGTGACCATAACCTCTATTACCTAAAATTGTACTATGAAACCCAAATTTAGTAAATTGATCACCAAATTTAGTAAATTGATCACCAAATTTTAATAGCAAATTATTGCGCTATTTAATGTTGTAAAATAGGTTAGGTTAGGTTAGAACTGTGACCAACCGCGCGCGAGCCGAGCGAGCAAAGCGAGCGGTGCCGTGGCAGCGGCCGGCGAGCGCTACTTCCAAGTTGCTCCCAGAAATTTTATAATCTTTTTGGTCATTGGTTTAATTTTGGTGATCATTTACTACTTTTGGTGATCATTTACTACTTTTGGGTTAACAATTTTTTATTTGGAGTCATTTTGCCTAAACAGGATAGCGAGATGTTAAAACTTTGGTTATAATTTTACAATAAGATGCGGGTTTAATTTTGGTGATCATTTACTATTTTTGTCTGTTATATGTTACTATATCTGGTGGTAAGTTAAACATAAGCCTTATTTTAATGTGACCCTTTTGTCCACATATATCGCACGAATAATTTTTAAACCGACACTCATCCGGACGATGGTTTCTGCCACACCTCCAACAAGCACGCGTTGAGCGCGATGCCGCCGCTCTGCCCTCGGTAGACGAGCTGCCGCTGCTCGCAGTTCCACGCTCGGGCGGTCGGCCCGTCCGCCTTGCCGACGCCACTCGATTCTCGATGCACCGCCTCATACTCGTCGCTCGCTGCGCCCGCCGCCGCCGTGTTCGCACCGCTCGTCTGTGAACGCCGCTCGGCCGCTTCCAACGCCAACGCCAATTCTACGGCTTTCTTGTATGTTATAGATGGTTCCGAAAAAATACGCGATCTCATTTCATCACTAGCCAAACCCGACACAAACTGGTCTCGTAGATTTTCCTCCAGAGTAGTGTTGAAATTACAGGTACTGGCCAGATGTTTGAGTGCTTGCAGATATTCGCTGAGAGTTTCACCCATATTTTGATGTCTTTGTCTAAAAACATGGCGTTCGGCAATTCTCGAAAAGTTTTGCTTTCTGGATGATTAGGTGCACATAAATCACACATTAAGTCGTAGGTTGCTGCGCCCACCAACGTTACCAACGTTGCTACTTGTAACTCTGGTTTTATTCCGTTCAAGGTTATAAATTATTCCACGCGTCTTATATACGCTAACCACTTTTTACTTGTTAGGTCGAATTCTTCTATTTTTCCGATAGGCATATTGAATTACCACACTAAAACTTTGTTAACCACACGAATTTGAATTGTTATCCTCGTCGCCAGTAGTATTTTAGAGATATTAATTACGGGAGCGAGCAATGATACTGCAGTTTCAAGTGACAACTGGTTTATTTTCATGTACCCACATCAAAGTATAACACAAATACCCCACAATGTTCATGTTCGAGGGACTTCTTCCGAACGAATCTCTTCCGCGTCTGACTTTACCTGCTTCTCTTCCGATCTCTTTCCGATCTCAGAAGCGCTCTCAGAGACGCTCATCGTTTCTTCGATGAGACATATGTCACTATAGTGATATCAAATTCTCCAAAAATATGCGGTGAATTTGGACATTCAGCATTCTGAGGTTCAGCAAGTTTGTGCCGTTTTGCACACAAAGAAAGTTTATTGGCGCCTACGTCAAATAACATCTTTCCTTAGTGGATGCCTACATCATAAGAGCGTAATCTACGTCTGCGAAATTTTATGTTTTTAGCTCTACCCTAAGGGTTTGGCCTGTGCATTTATTTTAAACTTTCATCCCCTATTTTACCCTCTTAGGGGTTGAATTTTGGAAAACGCTGAAATATATAACTCATTATTTTTGCCGTACTCAGTCCGTAAGGGTTTGGCCTGTGTGTTGATACATCAGTCAAAACTCAGTTTGTAAAACACAAAGTAGGCAAATAAATGTTATTCTGATTATGGGATTATGAATCACGCGCACGTTATGCCGCCGAATTACGTACTGAACTATTGCTGTGTAAGTGCAATAATATAAATGATGGAAACATACTGAGCGGGTGGCGTAATAATGATAACCCAGGTAAACGTACTGTACGGTGATACACCCGTACATGCTCCCGGGGCAAAGATAGGGGTTAGGAGGATAAAGATGGAGATGAGATTTACAAGATGATAAACAATATTCAACTTATCAACTATATGACAGGGATAAGGATTAGTAATTTCGAACAATTACAAGTAGTCTAGCAACTACTTATCTTATCGCGAAAAACAGGGTACGAGGCCCTATCTTCTGTTTGTAAACACTCACTAGATTTAAAAAGATTTTTGGGAACACCTTTCACAGATTGACTAAATTGACTTTTTTCCCTAAGATCACAACACTCACTCACTCACTGCACTTTTCACTTTGATTAAAGATTGCCTTTTTCCCCTAACCGCACTACACTCACTCATAACACTCTCATTGCCGGGACGTGAAGAGATCGCAGTAGCAGTAGATGCCTCTCCAGCAGGCACCGAGGGTTCTCGACGTGTTGACCGCCTGTGACGCCGCCAACAGTATACCGCCGCAGTTATCAGGATTCCAAAGATTAGAGCATACAAGACGCTATAAAGATTTACGTCTTGATAGGATATTTAATCACTCTATGGTTCAGTTTGTTTCATGATCTCAATATTTTTCTGTATATCTTGAAATTGTCGCAATATTTCAGAATTATTCAGGAGATTCAGGGGTAGATATGTTGAATATATGATACAGGTGATATTTGTGGCGCAATAATTCTTGCACCTATACTCATTTAGCTAGACAGCGTTTTATTAGAATGGACAACGAAATTGTCCGTCTTTATCATACAGCCTTCCTCCACATTCAACAGACCTGAATTCATCAATTTAACGGCGGTAATTTCGCCGTCACAGAGAAGTTTAAAGTTGTTTTCATTACAACAAAAATAATAATATTTATTATCCACTGGTAATTCCTTCCAAATGTTTTTACAAGGGGTTCTAATAGTTTCACAGGTTCTTGTGTGTGGGATCGTTTCACACAAGCTGTGATCATCTTTCAAGTTATTTATAGGGTTTTTTGTATGACATAAAATTATCCCAGGATTTTGTCTTATACAAGACTGGAGATCAGCATCAGTAAGGGTTACGTATGAGTCTTTTCTGAGGTTAATGGCAGCAAAACTTGAGATAACTTTCTCATGTATCTTGTCGTGTTTCAATAATCGTGGTGTAACGTGATTTCTTTTCGGGAACAATAAAGCACCAAATACTGGATTAGATGTTTATTTTGTGAAACCCTCGAAACACGTCACAAAAAGTAAATATATTTATAGGGTCGCTGGTTGCAGTTGGCTGGTCAAACCTTTAACTCGGTTATTATCAGTATAAAGGGTGGAAGAATAAAATTAAATAAAAGCAGAAAAAAACAGAAGGCCTGTCTCCCAGAGGCCGCCGCGGGGCCAGCCAACTCCACTCTGCGACGACCCGCCTCGAGCGGACAACCTCAGCCTTAGCCGAGCGGTCAGTTTAGGCGAGCAGTCAGCCCCAGCCAGGCAATCAGCCCCAACCAGACAGTCTTCAGCCCCGTCATAACAGTTTTTGGCCCCCCCACGACACCTCTTGTCGGAGGAAAGAAAACCCTTAGGGTAATGAGCACGACGTGGGAACACGTGGACAACGGGGCCAGTACCTGACCGAATCCCCGCTGCCACAGAAATAACCCACCCAGATCAGACAGCAACACTCCACTCAGCAATACTGTCAGGTCATGGTAGCACGTGAACCAAGGCGACCTGAACACAGCACAGCCAGGAGCAGCCTTATTGGTCGCCGGGACGCACTCACGCGTCCCAATGCGAATCCGGCTACTCACACACACCAACTACAGCACGACAGATTATCGGTTAGGGCTTCGGCCCAACCAGCACATTGGCAGGCGGGCGACCGAAGATCCGGTCGCCACGCCGCCTCGCAGAAAAAGAAAAAAAAAGGAAGATCACCGCACGCACAAATCCAAGAACGTCAAGTCACCCAGTGCCGTTCGGATACGCATTGCACAAAAATCAAATCACTTTGATTTTAACTAACCCACAAAACAATTTCAATCCTTGAAGAAATGACGCGGAAAAATCCCCCTTCCGTATAATACACCATCCCAGGTTCAAATCACATCCGTCAAATCATTCAAGTTCAATTTATAACTAAATTCTTTAAAAACACTGAGATAATAAGAAAACCTATAGTATTTAGGTTTTAATAAACATAAAATTGTACACTATATGACATTATATATGGAGAAAGCTTGAATGACAGTGACATGGCTAGCAGGAGTAATGTTAGAGGTTGGCAAGGTAGGAGGTTGCAACTCTAAGCAAATAGATCATATCACATCATTCTCCCACACTATAGTCTTGAAGATATCGAGGCGGGTTTCGAGTTCTGCACGATCTTCTAAGAACTGGAGGTGTAGCTTCTATGCGTAGTGGAGTGGTGCTTGAAGCAGGAATGCGTTGAGTAGTATCTAGGGCTTGTGCAGGGGAAGGGAAAGATTGCGGCGATCCAGGAGAGTGATTGTTTGTTGTGTGAGACTGCACAGGTGGATTAGAGGGAGCCGAGTTGGTGGTTTCTTCTGCACGAATCGGTGAGCTTGGTGGGGTCATATATTCTTCTTCTATCAAGGTCCCCGTCTTTAATTCTTCTAGTCTTTCGCCGGTATTCTCCCCGATAGGGGCGAGGTGTCGATTTGATACCGTTGTCTCTCGTTCATCTTGTAATCGGACAAACGAGTAGTCGGGGTTTGACTGTATTAGTTCGACCTCCTCTACCAAGGGCTGATATTTGTTGTTACGATCGAATCTTTTCATTAGCACTTGACCGGAACTTGTGAGCCATGTTGGTATCGTATTCCCATTGGGAGATCGGCGAGTGTGCATGAACATTCTTTCATGCGGAGTACAGTTCGTCGCAGTACACAGCAAAGAGCGAATCGAGTGCAGGGCCACTGACAAGTATTGTTCCCAGTGTTCAATCGGTGCATTATGAGTTCCACAAGCTAATTGTACTGCTTTCCATACAGTTGAGTTCAATTTCTCGACCTGACCGTTACATTGTGGATTGTATGCAGTGGTGTTGCTTGTAGCTACCCCTTTAGAGTGTAGGTAATCTCTAAGATCAGTCGACAAGAATTGCGTGCCGCGGTCTGAATGAATGTATGCGGGCATGCCAAAGATCATAAACAGGCTGTTTAGATGCTTGATCACGGTTTTAGCACTCATATCGCTGCATGGGAAGGCGAAAGGAAATCGAGAGTATTCGTCTATAACCGTGAGCATGTATTTGTTGTTAGACTTCGATGGGAGAGGGCCTTTGAAATCTACACTTAAGCGTTCTAATGCTGACGTCGCCTTTATGAGTTTCGGTGTGGGCGTTGGGTTGTTGAAATACCTCGGTTTGATCTCAGCGCACAGACGGCAATCCCGAGTCATCGTCCTGACTTCGTCGATTGAATAAGGAAGATTCTTACTCTTCAGCCAGTGGTACATTCTTGCCACTCCTGGATGACAAAGTGATGCGTGAAGAGATTGGAGTTTAGATGAAGTATTCGTGGTGCAAGCACATATGCGCGATAGGGCATCCGCAGCTTTATTGTCCTTCCCGGGTCTGTATACTATGTCATAATTATATGGCGCTAACTCAAGCCGCCACCTTTGGATTTTCTCATTTTTGATTTTACTGGCGTGTTTGGCATTGAGCATAAATGAAACTGATCTTTGATCCGTTATAAGAGTAAAATGTTTCCCGATAAGGAAATGCCTCCACTTTTTAGCGATTCTACGATGGCGTACGCTTCTTTTTCAACGGCCGAATGATTGAGTTCACTGTGATTTAAGGTTCTTGAGAAAAAGGCCACAGGTCGTGAATCTTGGGTCAGTGTAGCAGCAATTGTGTGTTCGGATGCATCTGTTTCAACGGTGAAGGGCATATTATCATCTATAGCATGAACGGAGGACTTGGAGATTGTGGATTTTAAAACTTCAAAGCAATCTTTAGCTTCTTTACTTAGGGGAAAGGAGTCAGCATGAGCCAGAATATGGATTCTTTCGGAGAAGTTAGGGATCCATTTGGAGTAATAGGCGAACATGCCCAATGTCCTTCTATGGGACGCTAGATCATTTGGTGGTGGCATTTTAAGAAAGGGCTGTAGTCGATCACTATCAGGCTTGATGATGTGGTCTTGTATAGTATACCCAAGTAAATTGATGATGCGTTGGCTGAATTTGCTTTTAGTCTTGTTGAGCGTCAGACCGTATTTATCAGCCGCCCGTAAAAATCGTTCCAAATTTATGTCGTGCTCTTGTTGGGTGTTGCCACAAACGGTTATATCATCAAGGTAAGCGTATGCACCGGAGAGATTTTCTTTCCTGATGAGCCAATCGACGGTTCTTTGGAAACTGGCCACCCCGTTAGTTACGCCAAATGGAATGCGGCAAAATTGATACAAGTTACCACAAGCTTCAAAAGCTGTGAATGGTTTCTCGTGGCAGAGTATGGGGACCTGATGATAGGCGCTTTGGAGATCGATGGTACTGAAGACCGCATACTTAGAGACTTTTGTTACCATTTCTTCCATGTTAGGTAGCGGGTATGCGTCTAGCTGAGTGTACCTATTGACGGTTTGGGAGTAGTCAATTACTAAACGCTTTTTGTGATTTGCATTTTTAGTCACGAGTACTTGTGCCCTCCAGGGAGAATGGCTCTCTTCGATGATGCCGTCTTCTAGCAGTTTCTTTACTTCATCCGCAATGAATGCCTGGTCCTCAGGGCTATGTCTACGAGATCGAATTGCTATAGGCTTGCAGTCAGGGGACACATTGGCAAAGAGCGGTACAGCAGGTACTGAGGCCTCTGCAACGCTGCATACTTTAAACGCGTCTTTAGGGCCACCAAATGCAAATTCCAAAGTCGAATGGAGCGCAAGCACATCATGGCCTATGATCAGGTCGGCGCAAAGGTTCTTGACTATCAATAAATTTATCTTTTCGTAACAGTGGTCACCTAAATGTACGTTCTGGCAGGTTGAACCGCTGACTTGCGAAGTATGAGATAGAGAAGCCATTGAGACTGTCTGGGTACAAGGGCTTCGCTTCAGACGGCAGACGTTGGCGAAGTCTTCATTGATGAAGCTAATCGAACTCCCAGTATCAACTAGAGCTTGAGCTTTGATGCCTTTGATGACAGCAGGAATCATGGCCTTTCGAAGAGAGGCCGGCGTAGCAGCAATGATGGCAGAACAATGTTCACATTCTTCTGGAGAGGTAATTGATGCACTAGTGTTGGGCTTCGATCGGCATTCCTTGCTAAAGTGACCTTTCTTGTTGCAGGATTTGCAGACTGTGTCTCTTGCTGGGCATTTCCTCCTGGCATGCAGTGATCCACCACAGTACCAGCATTTGCGAGTGGAGGAGGAGTTAGCGACATTTGATATCGTAGCGGCAGTGGTAGTAACAGTCTCGGGAGCAGTGTTGTTGTTTCGCGTTTCAGATGCTAGAGGCACGGCATTGATAATGGGGTTGATAAAGGTTTGTGAATTTGTTTCCGCCATTTCCATTGACAGGGCTGTATTGTAAGCTTGATCCAGTGTTAATGATAAGCTCTCTAGAAGTCTCGAGCGTGCTTTGGCGGACGTCATGCCTGCGATAAATGCGCCGCGAATCGTGTCGTTTTTGTTAGTTTCGGCATCAACGCTGGTGAAATCGCAGTCTTTTGCGAGTTGTTTGAGGGATTGCATGTATATATCTATAGTCTCACCTGCCTGCTGCTTTCTCGTTGTTAGTAAGTGTCTGGCATAGATGATATTATTGGGCTTGACGTATAATTTGTCGAGCGCAGCAATCGCAGAGTCATATGTTTCGTACTCACTAACATGGGCGTAAACCTTCGGCGAGATATGGTTTATCAAAAGCTGGAGTTTAATTTGAGGCCATTTTGCGGCAGTATCTTTGTCCGCAGCAGATAATTCTGACTGAGCTAAGAAGTTGACGAATGTTTTTTTCCAATGTAGCCATTCTTTTGCAGTTTTACTGGACGGGTCCTCGTCGAACCGTCCTGGTCTTAGGTACTTGTCCATTTATGTTTATTAAATTGAGATAATAAGAAAACCTATAGTATTTAGGTTTTAATAAACATAAAATTGTACACTATATGACATTATATATGGAGAAAGCTTGAATGACAGTGACATGGCTAGCAGGAGTAATGTTAGAGGTTGGCAAGGTAGGAGGTTGCAACTCTAAGCAAATAGATCATATCACATCAAACACAAATACTAAATGTCACTCTGGTTGACATATCCGAACGCACCCGCCGCCTCAATTTGACACTCGACACTTCAGAACGTTCTAAGCCGAAACTTCTAAATAAAATAAATGTAATCGCCTAACCGACATAAATCTGGGCAACAATCTCCCGTAATCCCAAAACAAATCTCGAATTGAACTCAATCGCTGACTAATAAAATGATTTTAAATATGTAATGCTTCCAGCTAACTATTTGCGCGTTTCCGAACGCAACGTCGAACGCCCAAATGACAGCTGGCAGTCCATCAAAACAAACAAATAATATCTGGTAGTCTCGCCACAAGTTTCTGGAAAAGCACGTGTAGTTCCGAGATCTTGTGGTTTTGTTTTTAGTTTTTGCTACTTTTGGACTTATTTTTGTGTAAAAGTGTGTTGTCCTTGTGTTTGTTAACAGGTAGGTGTGATTGTTCCCTTTTATATTAGTTTCCTTCAAAATGGATAGGAATAAACCGCCCATCATCCATCCTGATCCGCCTGACATCCCAGCCTCCTTACCCCTTTTTCCTTCCTCACCAAATCCTCTTTCGCAATTCGCAGATGTAGTCTGCAACGTTTCCGAAATGGAAACCTCGCAAATATCGCGTAAACGTCCTAATGCAGAAATATCTACGCCGACATCTAACAAGCAACCTAAGAGCCAAATTGGACGTGTAAAATACTCGGTTATGGATAAGGGACCATTTATTGTTCATGTCTCTCGTGTAGAAACCCAGGTTAATGCTGGCACCACTCTGCATCCCGTGAACTTCGGGAAATTTTTAATAATAAATAAAATAGCCAACATCATCCGTGGCGGAGTTAACAAAGTCGGAAGAAACAAGGTATCCGTAGAGTTTACATCCCCTCAGGATGCAAACGCTTTCTTAGTGAATGCTTTGCTATCTAAGCACAGTTATATAGCTGCAATTCCGACCTTTAATATTACAAGGATGGGCGTAGTGACAGGAGTTCCTTCGGATTTAAGCGAAGAAGAGGCTCTAACATATTTGGCTGTACCCTCAGGCTATGGCCAAATATTAAAAGAACGTAGGATCAACCGGAAAGTTCAGACTGAAGGAATAGTAGAGTGGAAGCCTATAGAGACTTGTGTACTCACGTTTGATGGGCAGGCCTTGCCAAAACGAGTGTTTTGCGGCTACACATCTCTCCCTGTTGAGCTGTTGAGCCTGTTGTTTTTATTAAAAAAAAAAAAAAAAAAAAAAAAAAAAAATACATCTACCCCACTATCCAATGCCGTAAGTTTTTTTTTATTTTTTATTTTTATTTTGTATAGGCCTGTGTTTGACCACAATCTCACCGTGGTCAGTGATGATGTGGCCGATGGTGGTAAGCACACACAAAGCCTAGAAGGGAACTGGCTCTCAAGTGCTGCTGTCGGAACACACCGGAAGGTGCTTGGCGACAGATTTTCAACTTGAGGGTGGTTGCCAGCCAGGCGGGTACTAAAAAGTACCCTACCACCGTGCTATGGTTTCCTCACGATGTTTTCCTTCACCGAAAGCTCAAGCTCATTGTAGGATTCGAACCCGCGACCTTCGGTCTCGGTATCCGACGTCACTACCACTGAGCTATCATCGCCTTAGAGCTAAGTGCTGTCGATTTGGGCATATTGCAAATGTGTGTAGATCGAATCCACGCTGCAGTAAATGTGGCCACGATCACCCTGGTGATGGTTCCAGCATTTCTGAGGGCGAGGCCTTCTGTGTGCTTTGCTCGGGAAACCACTTCGCTAATAGCAAGTCTTGCCCCGAGCATGGTAGGCAGAAAGCCATAAAGACAGTAATGGCTGAGAAATCAATCTCATATGTTGAGGCAAGCAAAACAATCCCAGAAGCTTCCCGCAACTATGCCAATGTCACTAAATCGCAGTCTTACCGAAAAACCGTTACTCTCAAGCCTAGGAACCATGCCCACTTTCTCAATCTTATAATAAAGCTGCTCATCAACAAATTGTAAATATTCCTCAATCCTCACAGTCTAATGGCTGTGCTCTTAACAATAATGTCCCCATCAATAATACTGTTTCAGTCATTGAACTCTTAATTAAACTTTTACCATCACTTATCTCTTCTAGTAACTCTCAAATACCGTCCAACGTTGCCGATCAACTTATATCTCTACTATTAACTTTTAAAAATGGCGTCCCGCCAAATATTTCTCCAGTCAAATGTGAGGAGCGTGTGGCATAAAAAGCACGACCTCATATTCCTTCTGAATAAATACAAGCCATTGGCTTGTTCCATAGCTGAGACTTGGCTCACCCCAAGTCTTAGCTTCCGTATGCCACATTTTAACATCCTTAGGCGTGATAGATCCGATGGGTACGGAGGGTCGGCTCTCTTCGTTAATAATCGGGTCCCACTTTCTCCTTTTTCTTTGCCCCTACTTGAGGGCAATTTGAGTATTGCAGCAGGAAGAGTTGAGGGCATCACAGTGTTTTCTATCTATATTGCACATCCTCACCCTGATTTCATAGCAGTTTTAAGAAACATTTTTACCAATGTGCAAGGCCCACTGATGGTCATTGGTGACTTTAACTGCCACCATTATAGATGGGGGTCTGAACGCTGTGATGCCTTCGGTATAGCTCTGGTTGAGATGTTGGATGATCTGGACCTCTGCATACTGAATAATGGCTGTCCAACTCGTGGTTCCCCTCCCGGTCAACAAAAGAGTTGTGTAGACCTTACATTTTGTTCGGTTGAATAGGCTGCATCAACCCACTGGGAATGTACTACTTTGTCGCATGGTAGTGACCATTACCCTATTGTTATTTCATTAATTAATAAAACTTATTTAGAAAAAACTTCTCCTCCACTTTTGAAATATAACCTGTCCAAACCAGATTGGACTAAATTTGTATCATTATTGGAGGAAAAAATTGATTCTCTTCCAAATTTAAATTCATGTTTATCAGACTCTTCTGGTCACCACCATGCCAAAAGTTGCTATGAGGGTTTTGTCACTGCTGTTACCTCGAGTGCAGATTCCTCTTTTCCGCTCTGAAACAGTGCCAGAAATAAAATCCCTTCACCTCCGTGGTGGGATCCAGAATGCACCTCAGCGGTTAAAACCAGGAATGAAACCGAGAGGCGCTATAATGCTGATATGAGTAACAGTAATCTCTTTGCATATCTCCAGTGTAATGCCAGAGTCAGACGTCTTCTTCGCAAGAAGAAACGTGTTGGCTGGGTTCAATTTTGTACCTCCTTGTCTCCCTCTACCCCAATCTCAGCAGTCTGGAAAAGCGTCAATAGGTTTAGGCGAGGTTGTTCTCCTTCTATCAATTCGCCAGTAACTAGGGAAATAGCTGAACTTTTCTTTGACAAAATAGCACCACCATATGTACCCCTCTTTTCTGAATGTGTGAATGTTCCCTTATCTAATTCAGCGGAGGACTCCTTTGATGCGCCATTTACTTTAGAAGAACTGAACGTGGTACTTCGTCACGTCCGGGACTCAGCTCCTGGCATTGACGGAGTGCCATATTCTTTTATTTCTCACTCTGGCGACAAGGCGAAAATCTACTTCTTAAACATAATTAACTTCTGCTATAGTCATGGCTGGGTACCAGATCAGTGGAAGCTACAGATCATCATTCCATTACTGAAACCTGGCAAACATGCAGATGATCCGAATGGCTTTAGGCCAATAGCTTATCTTATCTTTAGGCTAATATATTATCTTCAGTCCTAGCCAAGCTACTGGAACACCTTATAAAAAACCGTCTAGAGTGGTTAGTCGAATCGAGAGATTTACGGCCGAATTTCCAATTTGGTTTTAGGAAAGGGCTTAAGTACTATGGATAGTGTTGGCGTCCTGGTCACAAATGTCCGTTTGGCCCTCTCCAAAAACCAATCTGTTATTGCCACTTTCCTTGACATCTCCTCCGCATACGACAACGTACTTCTTCCCGTACTCAGGCAAAAATTGCAACAGCTGAGTCTACCGGCAAAGATGATACAGTGTATATGTGAACTCCTTTTGTCCCGGTCATTGGTTCTGAGAGTTCAGGGAGAGGAGTTCGATAAGAGGCAGGCGTGGAGGGGACTCCCTCAAGGCTCTGTCCTCAGCCCCCTGCTGTACAATTTGTATACGGCCGATATTGGGTCTTGCCTAAACAAAAATTGCCATATCATGCAATACGCCGATGACATTGTTCTATACGTGACAGATTCCTCCATCATTGACGCAGCTTCTTCTCTATGCCTCTCTTTGGACTCTCTGAGCCAGTGGCTTTTAAGTCATGGTCTCGGCAGTGATTTTCTCTCGCAAGAGACAGTTCCCTCAAATATCAGTGAGCATTCTAGGTCATTATATCGCGATAGTTGATAAAGTTAAGTTTTTAGGCGTTTTTTTAGATTCTAAATTAACTGGAAAGCCTCACATAAACTTCCTCATTAAAAAATTTTAAAGAATTATCTCAATATTAAAAGTTTTAGCGGGTGTTTGGTGGGGTGCTCACCCCTACACCATGAAGTTAGTGTACAACGCCTTGGTTCGTAGCGTTCTGGACTATGGAACGTATCACTTGATTCCTTGTAACAAAGGTGCTTTGGCGGGACTAGATAGAGTTCAGTCCAAGTGCCTTCGGATCATCTCTGGTTGCATGAAGTCCTCCCCCGTTAACGCTTTGCAGGTTGAATGTGTCGAACATCCCCTTGCCTTAAGGCGACAATATCTTGCCACCCGTTTTTTATCTAGGTTAATCTCTAGGTCGTCCCATCCTCTTATAGTTAGATTGCATGAGCTAGACGCCTTATGCAGAAACTCAAATTATTGGAGAAATAAAGAAATCCCATTAATTATAAAAGCATTTAAGAGTGTTCAAAATTTAGATTGTCCTGTTCTCCAGCATCCTAGATTACCCTTTTTTGACTTCGCTTACGAAGTATTATTTTTTACCCCCAAAATTATCTATAATATTGGTATATCCAAAGGATCCCCATCGGCTAATTCGGCCTTCAATGCGGTGGTGGGTGAGAGATGGAATGGTTTTCAACTGTTCTTCACTGATGCTTCGAAACTAAATAGTCTTAACATCACTGGAGCTGCGGTATATTACGAAAGCTCTAGAATCGTATTACAGTTCAAGTGTCCTAAAGAGTCTTCTGTATTCACAGGCGAGTGTGTGGCTATATTGGAAGCTTGTCTTTTTATAGAGTCACACACTAACATTGAGAAAGCCGTTATCTTTACAGATTCTCTTAGTTGTTTGCAGGCCCTGGAACAAAGTCCTTTTAAAAGTAAATTACATAGCCCTGTTATCTTAAAAATCAAAAAATCTTTACTAGCCTGTGCTAGTAGTCAAAGAGATGTTCAGCTAGTTTGGATACCTAGTCATTGTGGCATCAAAAGTAATGAATGTGTTGATGTATTGGCTAAAGAAGCCTGTTCATCTGTAACGGCTGATATCTCACATAACGCTCACCTGAGTTATGACTTGTTGTCCCTTCCCAAATTGAGTCTCCAGGATTCATGGCAGGCACATTGGAATGGAATACGTCTAGCAGGAGGAAAGGCAAATTTTTTCATGCTGTCCAACCGGTCATAAATCCAAAACCATGGTTCTTTGGTTTTAGAAAGGTCTCCAAAACCGCTACATCTGTTCTTTGCAGTATCCGTTTAGGTTTTTGCTGCACTCCTGTCTTTCTTCATAAAATCCGTATACGCGACTCCTCTCTCTGCGAGTGCGGATTAGGCGAGGGTACCTTGGATCACATATTTTTTGAATGTCCAAATAATAATCATAATCATAATATTTATTTCACCAAAAACAACACAACAGATTACAACAATCTTACAGGCTATTACTAAAGATTAAAACTTTACAAAGGAGCATCTGTAGCCGAACTAAGACGGATTCTGTATCTCGGCATACAGCGCCGTACCCTCGAGAATAGACAATAATGTGTAGCCCAAAAAACATGCAAAAAGATACATCCAATCTTGTTTACAATATATTCATAAAGATAAAACTAAAATTAAAGGTTAAGAATTATAAATCAATAACTAAAAATTATAGATGAAATGTTAAAAAAAATATTAAATTTAAAATTAATAATTATAGATTAAATGTCAAAAATCCAAAAATATCATCATCTTCATATTTATATAATATTCATAAAATTACAAACTAAGAGTAAAATAAATCATTTTAATAGGTACCTATTTATATATGTCAAAAAAATAAAGTGAAATAAAAAAGATTAAAAATATCAATTAAAAACTATAAATTAATTGCCCATCAAAAATCCAAAAAAATAAATAATAAAATTTATATTTTCATTAAATTACTAAAATTATAATAAATGTGTGTGTGTGTGCCTGCGTGTATATTTGTGTATATGTAGAGTAGTGAAAGTGTGGGGTGTTGGGTAATGTGGATACGTAGTACCGAAAAACCAAAAAAATATACAATATTATTATATATAACATCACTATTATATCATCAACCATGTCCCATTCCTGTAGCCATTCAAACAATCTTATTTTTATTGTCATGTCTGCACGAGAAACAGGTTCTCTGTTTCTTCGTAAGAAAGTGCAAGTAGGTAATTATGAACCCTTTTTTTACACAGAGATTTGTTTAGCGGATATATACTCACTTCTTTGTTGATTTTATTGTAAAGGAAAGGGGCCACAAATGTATGAAACCTTCTCACAAAAGACGTTTTAGGCTCAAATGATTGTGTGCATACATCATGGTTTCGACGTTTACTGGCCATGGACGGGTCATAAATGAGTTCACTGTGCTTCTTCAAAACAACTCTTTCTATGAACAGTTGCCTTACAGTAGAAACTTGGCAAAGCTGATATAACGTTCTTGTTGGGAACAAGATTGGCTTGAAATTGCTCACTTTCAATATCGCACGCTGGGCAACCTCTAGACCCTTGATGGTGGTCTTAGCAGCACCACCCTAAGACAATATGCAGTATCCAATTACAGACTGACAAAGAGCAAGATAAATCCTTTTTAGTAGCGAAGCTTCTATAACATGCCTTAGATTTTTTTAAACATATATAAGCTTACGCACCCTGGCAGACATCAACTTAATGTGTTCCTTAAAGCCGAAACCACTATCCAACACAATGCCCAAGTATTTCATATTATCAACACATTCCAATGGTTTACAACTGCAGTTTGTTCTGAGGGCACATTTGTGTGGGATAATGCAATGCTCGCTGAGAACTCCAGTATTTCGGCGGATAGAGAACGCTATATATTTGGTTTTGTCAAAGTTAAGGGTCAGAATATTGTTTTGCAACCACTCCTGAACCATATTGAAACCGACTTGGGCAGCATCAGAGACCTCATTCCAATTATCGGCGGAGAAGAGGAGAGCAGTATCATCCGCATAAGAGATTCTTTCGCCTTTTGGTAAACATAGGTTAGTAAGATCATTGATATACACAAGAAATAAGGTGGGTCCCAGGATGCTGCCCTGCGGGACTCCGTACGATATGGGAAGCTCTCCACTGCAGTGCCCACCCTCACACATTGATATCGTCCAGTACGGTAGCTCTCAAAGAGCTTTAGTTGCCTCCCCCTTATGCCAAGTTTTTCTAATTTGTGTATTAAAATAGGGACAGAAACAGTGTCAAAGGCCTTCGCAAGATCGAGAAAGATCGAAAGACACTTTTTACCTTTATCTGATTTAGTTGCGGTATAGCCAGTTAATTTATGTACTGCATCATCAGTTGATTTTCCAACACGAAAACCAAATTGATTTTCAGAGTAAAGTTTATGTTGTTCAAGATAACTGACTAATCTGGTGTTAATAATTCTTTCAAGAATCTTGGACAAAGAGGGTAAGATTGAGATTGGCCTATAATTACCAAAACAATCTCTATCTCCTCCCTTATCTATTGGACATACTACGGACTTTTTCAATGCCAAAGGGAAGGTGCCAGTTTCGAGACACAGATTGAAAATTAATGTCAATGGAGGGACTAGGAATTCTTTGAATTGTTTTAGCACTCTATTAGAAATTCCGTCCCAGCCTACCGAACATTCAGTTTTCAGTCCATCTATGTGTCGGGCAATCTCCTCTTCACTTGTATCTTTGAGAAAGAAGGAGGACAAAGGAGAAACACTTGCAGAATCAGCCAAAGATAAATTATTTGTGTTATCGTGCGTCTGCATAATATTTTCAGCCAAAGACTTGCCCACATTTATGAAATAGTTGTTCATCTCATTGACTGTTAGTTGAGGAGAGGAACAAATTTTTAATAGTTCTGAAGGACAACTGTTGTTCTTTTTACTATTGGTGATGTTTTTAATGGCATTCCACAACTTTTTTGGGTCCTTGCCAGCCATTTCCACTTGATTTTTATCATAGGATCTCTTGACATTTTTCAAAGTTTGGTTACAGAAATTTCTGTAACGGATATACGTAGTTCTTAAAATATCGTTATCGGGGGACTTCTTATAATTTGCATGTAAGCGGTCCCGGTTCCTCATGCATCGCAATAATCCCGGTGTGACCCACGGCTTTATTGTTCTTTTACGCCTTGACTGTGTAATTAATTTAGAGTTATTTTGTATTGACAACTGTATTTTATTTATAAGATAGTCTGTCGCAACGTTGGGGTCGCGTGTTAGTAATATGGGATTTAGATCTATGCTAAGAATGTCTTTTCCTAGGTTCTCAAAATCAACTTTTTTAAAAGTAGTTGTTGGGTAGTTACATGTATTATTAAGTTCCATACAAAAGAGAACAGGATGGTGGTCAGTCAAGTTAGTTTGTGGTATAAGAGTCGTGCACAAGTTTTGTGTTTTAAGTAGAACGTGATCAATACAAGTACCGCTTGCTGCACGAGTAATTTCAGTGTTTGCCGTTAATAGCCCACGAGAAGCAGCTAATGTGAGATAGTTTTCGCCAGGCAGTTCGATTTTACCATCATTAATCGCAATATTAATGTCACCAATAATAATTATGTTATTGCAATGAGATAACCTCGATAGAGTACTGTTTAGGGAAGCTAGAAAGTTATCCAATTTTTTATAAGATGGGGAACGGTATACCGAAACAATTGCTGCAACCTCATTTTGAAGCACTAAACAGTTTCCTTCCAAGAAGTCAGGCTCCTCAACACTAAAGTTTAGATGATCTTTACAGTAAACTACGACACCATCATTCTGTTTTTGGTTTCCTCTTGTTGCATAGGATCGATAGCGCTGAAGTATGGGTACGGAATTATCTTTTTTTAACCAGCACTCTGTGAGTACTAGTACTTCGCATTCTACTTTTAGTCTTTGTAACATAGTTTCTAATCCCAGAAAATTGCAATGAATACTACGAATGTTTTTTGTCAGAACCGTGAGCCTGTTATTATCCGGTAAGAGTAATTTATGACAATTATCTAAGTCACATGTCAGAGCCCTTGAGACCATTAATCTGTCAATATTTTTAGTTATATCGATTAAGTTATTGAATTTTTTATATTTATAAAAAGGTCAAAGAATTTTGTTCGGATTTTGCGTTTAACAAGTACTGAGAAATGGCACAGTAATGTCCCCACACTTGATCTATACCGCCGTCTCTCTAAACTTAAGATCCCTCTCCCAATAAATTTCCCATGCCTTTTGACTTATTCCTCCCCAGAACTTCTTGTGGCGTTGATGATTTTCATCCGCCACAAGGCTCCTTGATTTTTCTGTTTGTTTCAGTCCCGTACTAACCCAACAAGTGTCAACTGTATCAATCAAGCAGTTTAGTCTGTGTCTACAGTTCCTTCTCTTTAGATTATTAATAAAATATACTTACCTGCTCTTCCATTTAACTTTGGACATTGGCAGAATAGTCGACATCGGCTTTGCTTGCCATATAAAAATATAGAATAGAATAGAATATCTGGTAATTTTAAGTTATTTTAGTGAAATGATGGTATTTATCGGGGAGATTATTATGCCAGAGTGCCGTTTCTAAGTGGTTCCACAATTCAGCCACGCCACAAGCCACAAGCCAACAAAGAAGCGACATAAAAAAGGAATGCAATATAGAGAATGAAATATGATAATCCAGGTAACAAACCTTCCTTTAGCAAGATCGCCTTCTACCAAAAAAAGTGTTACAGTGGGACTGGAATGAAGTTAAAGATTTCGTAAAGGTCTCTTTCGATGAGGGGTATTCTTATTTCAATGATCAAGTACTTACTATGGTACTTAGTCCGCACTTTTATCAAGTTGTAGAGATCTTTGAGATTCAAATGGTTGACAGGAAGTGCCATGTCTTTGGGGATATGTGCTGATATAGAACTTAATTCCGTTCTCAGCTGATTAGGAGATATCAGATGGAAGTCCAATTTTCCATTGTAAATATAAGTTACCGTATCAAAAATGGAGTGTTGTAGTTTCCTGAGGCTATACAGTAAGTTATTCGCCGTCATAGCAGATGCTAAGAAATCGGCAACTAAAGTCATGTTCTGTACATAGCGTTGAAGATCTTTTTCTTTTTTTTTAAATCTTTATTTATTATAAGGGGTTTTATCACTGAGTGATAATGTCACCCCCATAAAAGAAAACATAGCATCTTAAAACCATACAATGGGTAATGAACAATTAATCTTTACTTATAACACTACTACTAATCTACTAGTATATTAAACTTAGGTGGGTATGTCCGCTAGACATGTCATAACATATTTAGCAGACACCCACTCATGCTCAGTCCCTCTTTAACAGTCGACATAACATCCTAGCCTCCTCCGACAAAGGAGATGCTAGGATGCTATTGCATACCCCCACCTCAAATCCCCCACTAAACAAAGTATGTCTTTCTTGTATGTTCCGGTCACATTCCATCAACACGTGATAGGTGTCTTCAATCACCCCACATACTTCACAGTTTGGTGAGGTACTTTTGCCCATTAGATATTTGAATTTATTGGATGGGATGTGGCCGGATCGCAACCTGAACAAAGCTACCACATATTTCCTCTCTATTTCCCTTCCTTCAAACCATGGGCAACGAAGCGGCTCAGATTGAATGGTTTTATACCATATTCCCTTTATCTTTGAACGGTCATCAAAATATTCGTGCCATCTTAGTCTACATAGTTCTTTTACATGACCAAGCCAATCTGAATATAACGGTAAGCATGTGTAATTAATACCCTCGTAAGTTGCTTGTTGGGCTGCTAAATCTGCTTCTTCGTTGCCCATGATTCCGATGTGTGAGGGAATCCATTGAATGGTGACGGTCTTATTCAGAGACTGCATCTTACATATTGAGTCAAGAATACTTATGGCTATCGGGTACCCTCGAAGACTCGAGGGTACACGAGCCAAATGTTAGAGGCTGCTTTTTGAGTCCGATAATATAACAAAATTATCTTGACTTACTTAGTAAATATAACAGGGCTTCAGAAATAGCTATGAGTTCACAATACATAATAGAAATATTAGCATTAATTTTGAACTTTGCTTTAATATTAAGTTGAGGATCAAAAAAAGCAGCTCCTAAGTCTGAACCATCCTTGGACCCGTCCGTAAATATTTTATAGTGTCGACTAAACTTATCATCCATCATTTTTACATAAGTATTATTAAGATCCGTGACATTAATGAGTGTTTTTGGCAAACTTATATCTTTAATTGTTTCACTTATTACATTAGTTAAATCTATATTAGTTACCCAAGTGTCCAAAGAGTAAATATCCAATACCGGGCTAGAGTACAAGGGCATGTTTGTGTATACTCTGTGAACATCGACTAATAATGGCAGTTTTTTGTTTCTCCAATAAAATCCTTGGCATTGGTCAGACAGATCTCCCAATATACTAATTAGAATATTATTATGAACCTATTTTGATCTTAGATAAAATTTTGCTGTCAAAAACAGTCTTCGAATAAATAACGGTTGGAGGCATAGCTCCCCTTCCATCACATGGATAGGCGTGCTTCTAATAAATCCTCCTATGGTCCTCATTGCCTGATTTTGCACTCTGTCAAGCTTAAGAAGATGACTGTTTGCACAGTGTCCGTACAAAAAGGAACCATAGTCTATCCTACTTCTAATTATGGCTATGTACAGCTTTCTGAGATGCAAGGGATGTACGCCCCACTTGGTACCCGCTAATACTTTAAAAACATTTAAAAAGCGTCAAACTTTTTCCCTTACCTCATTTATATGTTTGCCCCACTTTAAGGAACTGTCCAACCACATTCCAAGTTACTTGACACAATTTAGTTGTTCAATGGGGTTATCATTAATAATGAGTTGGATATTATTTCTTCTTCTCCCCCTACTAAAAAGACACACTTTTGTTTTCTTATCGGAGACATTTAGACCTAAATCAGCCATCAAGCTTTGAAAAATATGTAATGCGTTTTGTATATGGGACACAGAATCGGATAAACTTTTCTGTATGTCATATAAAATGAAGTCATCGGCATATTGCGAAATTTAAACATTGGTTATGCTTCTACAAACATTAACAGTGGGCGCATTAAATAGTAACGGGGACAGAGGGTCTCCTTGAGCTATGCCCATACCAGTACTTCGACATATTACACTGCTGTCCCGCAGTTCAACGATTAGATGTCTTTGATGAAGATACTGCCAAATATAATAACAAAGAACAGAACCCACTCCCAAGTCATCCAAAATCCTTAAAAGAGATGTCAAATTTATATTATTGTAGGCACTTTCAATATCTATGAAACAGCCAATAGCTGGTACACTATTAGAAATACCCACTAAAATAGCCCGGTATACCCACTAAAATAACCCAGCGGCACTCCCGCATCGTCTGAGTGGAGGAGGACTGGGAAACCGGCACAGCCTTTACGTCCAGTCCTCCGCCGACGACTGCCCACCTTTATGGCGGGCCCTTCTCGCCCCTCCCTTAGTGGAGGGGCCCGGGAACGCCCGACGAGGGTGGTGATTGTGCAATGCAGACGAGAGGCGCCCCCACGCCTGTCGCCCGCTAATCACCACCAAGAGGTGGGAGGAGGCGATCTTACAACCGCCTACCCCCACCCCTTCTCCGCCGCCTCCTTCCGCGACATGGCGTCGTCGCAAAAGGAGGCAACCGCCGCCCAGGCCTCCCCGCTCCCCAGCATGGAATTTACCACACCGGGAAGCGAGAGGACCTGTCAGGGCACGGCGCAACTACGCCCCCGCTGGGCACACCTAGACGGTGTGCTGCGCCGTGCCCTCCACCGCGCTGGACCCTTATGTGGACGTCGGACACCCCGGTCCTCCGCCCACGGTCCCCTACGTTGCGGCATCTGGCCCGCGAAAGGCCAGACGTCGCCCTCCGCATCTGCGGCATCCGGCCCGTGAAGGCCAGATGCCGCACACCGCGTCTGCGGCGGCGCGTCGAGACCGACGCTCCGCCGCCTGCTCCTTCCACCGACTTGTCCCCGCCGACCATCCCACGCCAAAGGAGGGTCAGCGACGACAAGTCATCACCGCCCGCCGCACATCCGCGGCACACCTTCGAGGGCTCCCTTCCCGCCCCCGGGCGGCGGCCGCCCCCACCCGCAGGAGAGAGAGCCGGGCGCAGAGCCAGGTGCAGAGCGGGCTAAGCCAGTTGCAGAGCGGGCAGAGCCGGATGCAGAGCCGGGCAGAGCAGGGTGCAGAGCTGGTCAAAGCAGGGTGCAGAGCTGGTCAGTGCACTCGGGTAACCAACCGCAGGAGAGCCGAGTGCAGAGCCAGGTGCAGAGCGGGCTGAGCCAGGTGCAGAGCGGGCAGAGCCGGATGCAGAGCCGGGCAGTGCAGGGTGCAGAGCTGGGCAGAGCAGGGTGCAGAGCTGGGCAGAGCAGGGTGCAGAGCTGGTCAGTGCACCCGGGCAACCCCCCCCGCAGGGGCGGGCGGCCCGCCCAGAGGCCCGGCAGTGAGCCCCACCTCCCACCTACCTAACCTAACCTACCCCTACCTACCTACCCAGACTAGCCCAACCCCATGTCGCATCTGGTGTGTCCTCTGCTAATCAGAGGAACACCCAGAACGACATCCCCCCCTGTCAGGTTATTCGCCACCGCCAACAAGAACCCACGAATGGGAAGTTATTGACGGTGCCCAGAGTGCACCAGCCCAGTGGGTTGCTCTTCCCCCCGGACGTATCCGAAAGAGACCAGCAACCAACTAGGCCAACGTGGAGGTTACCTGACCCGCACCCCACTATTAGAAAACCCTTTTTTTTTTTTTTTTTTTTTGTTTCGCTGGGAAAAAATGCATTACGCATACCCGCCCATCGGGGGATGGGGGGGCTATGTGGGACTCCCCGGGCTGACTGACCCGGTATACCCACTAAAATAACCCAGCGGCACTCCCGCATCGTCTGAGTGGAGGAGGACTGGGAAACCGGCACAGCCTTTACTTCCAGTCCTCCGCCGACGACCGCCCGCCTTTACAGCGGGGCCTTCACGCCCCTCCCTTAGTGGAGGGGCCCGGGAACGACCGCGAGTGCCCGGCCGTTCCCGCCCAACGAGGGTGGTGATTGGTGCAATGCGGACGAAGGTGCCCCCGCACCATTCGTCCGCTAATCACCACCAGGAGGAGGGAGGAGACAATTATACAACCGCCTTCTCCCTCCCCTTCTCCGCCTGCGGAGCGGCGGCGCGAGAGGATCGTCCTCCCGCGCACGCTCCGCCGCCTCCTTTTGCGACATCACGACCTCGCAAAAGGAGGCAACCGCTGCCCAGGCCTCCTCACTCCCCAGCATGGAGTTGACCACGCCGGGGAGCGAGAGGTCCTGCCCGATCACACTTGTTAGGGCACGGCGCAGCTCAGCCCAGGCTGGGCACACCTCGAGGGTGTGCTGCGCCGTGTCCTCTACTGCTCCGCAGTCATAGCACGCCGGGGTTTCCTCCCTCCGGATCCGGTGCAGGTGCGTTCCGAAACAACCATGTCCGGACAACACCTGCACCAGACGGAACGAGAGGAAACCGTGTGGCCGCTCGAGCCAGCCCTGCAGGACTGGACCGAGCGCGTCCAACGTCCGGCGGCCAAAGGCGGCGGTGGCGAGGTCCTCCGTCCAATGGAGGACGATGGCGTCCCTCGCCTCCCGCCGCACGGCCTCCCGCTCTTCCGCGGCGATGCGCTCGCCTAGCGCCTTACGCCGCGCCGTCCATTCGTACACTCTGGCGAGCACCCATGCCTCCAACTCCCAGGGAGGGGTGCCGGCCAGAGCGCACGCCGCCGAAAAACCCACCGAGCGGTAGGCCCTCGCCACCCGCTGTGCAATGGCCCTTTGGGGCCTGCGGATGGCGGTTGCATTCTCCCTCCTGTGGAGGGAGTCCGCCCAGATGGGTGCCCCGTAGAGCGCCATGCTCTTAAGGATGCCGGCATAGAGGCGCCGGCATCGGTCCTTGGGCCCTCCCAGGTTTGGGAGGAGCCATGAGAGGGCGTCCGCGGCTTTCAGCAGGCGCGCCGACAGCCCGCCGAAATGCGGACTGAAGCGCCACCTGCTGTCTAGCACGAGGCCCAGATACTTCATCTGGGCCCCGACCCCTATCCGGACGCCCTCCACGACGATGTGGGCGTCAGGAGGGCGGCGCTGCCGAGGCCCGTGGAAGAACACGGCCTCGGTCTTGTTCAGCGCCACCCTCAATCCTAGCCGGCGGATCCTCCCTGCGACCAAGGATCCGCCAGCCGAGGCCAAACAGGCCGCCTCCCCAAAATTTCTCCCCCGGGCAACGAGGAGAGTGTCATCCGCGTAGCAGATGACACTCGTACCCGGGAGGAGGGCTCCCCGTAGGAGCCAGTCAAATCCGATGTTCCACAAGGGGGGCCCTAGCACCGACCCCTGTGGAACACCGGACTCCGCGCTGTAACGCCTGATCCTGGCCGTCTTGTCCACCAGAAGGACCTCTCGGTCCTCCAGGTAGCTGGCCAGGACCGCCCGCAGATATTGGGGCACTCCGTGGTATCGGAGTGCCTCCAATATGGTCGAGTGGGGCACGGAGTTGAAGGCGTTGGCAATGTCAAACGACACCGCCAACACTCCGTCCCCCGCCTCCACCGCCTCCTGCACCTGGCCTCTTAGTAGGGCCAACGCATCGATCGTCGAACGCCCCTGTCGGAAACCGTATTGGGCGTCCGACAAGTCCGGCCCTAACTATTAGAAAACCCTGATTCAACCCGTGTAACCAACCTGGAAAGACCATCATAAAATGACTTAGATCTTCGAAAGCCCGTGGTGTCATGGGATAATAAATTATTTTTCTCTAGAAACCATTCAAGCCTGCGTGTTATAATGGTATGAAGTATCTTACATAAACAAGATATAAGTGTAATAGGTCGAACATCGGCACTTGAACCCGGCTTCGGTATAGGAATAATATTAATTTTTCTCCATTGTTCTGGTACGAATCCGGATGACATAAACTTATTGTATATGGATGTCAGCAAATCTTTGCGATATATGGTAAATGTTTTATCATAGAGTACGAAATATTATCATGTTCCGGCGCTGTATCTGTTTTTTTTTTTTAAGTGTGTTAACTACTTCCTGTACCGAAACCGGCCTGGAAAATTGCGAGTTACATGAAGTAAATGTGGGGGTAGGTGGCGATACGTAATCGGGGGCTAGACTACGCAACAAATTTTCGGCTTTACCTCGATCAACAAAAGATGTAGGTGCTCTGTACCCTTTGACCCATCTCATGCGCTTCCACATTTCTCTTGAAGAAGTTACACTATCTATGCCATTGCAAAATTCCTGAAAGGATTTATTCTTAGCTTGTCGTATAAGCCTTTGAGCTTCACTCACTTTTCTTTGTAAAACTTCAAGATTTTGTGGGTTGGGATTTCTTCTAAAAGTAGCTAATGCAAGGCGTCTCTGTGCAACAATATGTGATAAATTTTGGTTCCAATATGGTTTTGGTATGAATTTGTCTGACTGAAGAGGATTCTCGCTCACTCTATTTGTAGGTATATATTGATCCGCTGCAGAGTTTACAATATCTATAAATTTATTATATGCAGATTGGTGATCTAAAGGTAGTTCCAAGTTTGTTAAAACCGATTCTATTTTCTGTGTGTATCCTTGCCAATCGGCTTTATTAAAGCTCCTCCGTTTTTTAAAAATATCAGATTTATTATTTTCTAAGCAAATTTTAATTATCATATGGTCACTTCCCAAGTTTTCATTCATCACCCACCATTTTAATTTCAAGGCCAAATCTGTAGAAACTTGTGTCCGAGCTCTAAATACTCGGACAGAAACAATTTATAATCATGTGCCAAGTCTGGTCGCCTAATTAATTTTCTTTCTATTTGAAGGAATTGCGCAATGGATTTATTTTAAACCGACTTCCCAAAAAGGAGGAGGTTTCTCAATTCGACCGTATACATATATTTTTTTATGTGTGTTCGCGGATAACTTCGTCGTTTATGTACCGATTTTAATGATTCTTTTTTGTTGGAAAGGAAATATCCCAAGGAAAAAAAAGAAACTTTGCTTGAAGAAGCTTGCATTGACTTCTTTCAATCCTCAACCTCAAGGCGCTAAGACGGCAGCTATGTCGTGAAAATACCTTTTAAAGAAAATTTTGAAGAACAGTTGGGTGAATCTAAAAACTTTTTAACAAAAAATCAAACCGACTTTTGTTTCACGATCGTACTGGGTGTTGGAGCCATTGAGCTCGTTGTCTAGTTCCCAGTGTAGGGTGTCAATAGCTGCCCAACGAGGTTTTAAAGTTTTTAGGATGTCTTCAAACTCCCACTTTTCAGAGATAAGATTGAGATCAATGTCAGCAGGTTCTCTTAATTATGCCCTAAAACTAGTAGCTTGTTTCTTCAAGAGGTCTTCTATATTTACGCTATCCTTAGGAGGATTATTTTGAGATGAGAGGTCCGAGGTTTCAGATATTGAAGATGGTTGAAAAGTAGGGGGTTTCAAAAAAGGGGTTTGAGGTCTGTCTGTGGCAGGCTTATAATTCTGAATGGCTGTTTTAATATTGCTGTATTTCACCTTCATTTGATCATACTGATCGTTAGTGAAATACGCATGAGATCGATCACCAAAGGATAACAAATTCATATGATTGTTATGAAACTCCGTAAAATATTGCTCTAGGCTTTCTAATCGTCGACGTAGGTATGCGGGGGTCTTCCGCTCTACTCCATCTTTCTTGAAGTTGGAGTAAAGTCTATCTATTTCCTTAATGATTTGCTGTTGAGTAGCTAAAATGTCTTCCATTGTAGCCAAAGTAAAACTAAGAAGAAAAATACTTTACTTATAGGGTTTCTTCGGGGTCGAACAGGATCATGAGATGAGATGACTGGCGCCCTCCTAGGCACTAGGATCGGATGAAATCATGAGATGAGACAAAGTGACGCGTTCCTAGGCACCGGGATGACCAGGATCACGAGATGAGGCAAAGTGGCGCCTTCCTAGGCACCGGGATCATGAGATAAAACAAATTGGCGCCTTTCTAGGCACCGGGATTGAACAGGATCACGAGATAACACACACTGTATTTTCCAAGGTTTCTAATTGCGTTTAACGAAACCGATAAAACGCACACAAAAAAAACGCACTCAAACTTTGCACACGCGTTTCGGTCTCGCTAACGTGCTCGAAGGACCAATGTTCGGGGTTGGGTTAAGATAGAGATAAAGGATGAGATAAGAGATGAAAGTCAGTTTAAGGTTAATAAATTCACTGTATTGTCTGTTTCCACAAATATAAAATTAAGATTAATTTATACTTTGGTGAAAGATATGGGATTATGAATCACACGCACGGTATGTACTGAACTATGTGTAAGTGTGTAAGTGCAATAATATAAACGTACTGTACGGTGGTACACCCGTACACCGTGTGACTGTATTTACTAATTAAACGAGGCTGTCTGCCAACCGCGAGCTCACAGCATAGTTGCTGCTGTTGGATATTTAAATTCGAATATTTCTGTTTAATAAATTTCGATGAACACCAATCATTCGTAAACCACATGAAAATTGAATTTATGTAATCGTATGGAAAAACTGCTTTTGCGTTTTCATATCAAATATAATACGACCCAATGAACTAAAAATTATAACTAATTTGGAGACCACAAAAGTGCTTAATTCAGAGATGAGTTTGAAAGCAGTACACCGGCGTGCTGTGACAACAGACTGGGCGGGCTTCGTGTTCTTCCTGCGGAACTGCAGACATAAACAAAGAGAAGTACACCATTACCCAAACATAACAGGCAGAATATTAGCGGTAAGTGGCACACAGCACAACAAAGGCCGCCGCCTCCGCGCTTAAACACAGATTGGCGCTAATCAGCTTAAGAACAACCCCCAACCCCCCCTCCAACCCCACCTGCCCCCCACCAGTGAGCTCCACGCGCGGATCCGATCTCGTCACAAACCGACACCGTGCGGTGTTATTCTTACCACACACACACCATAAGCAACAATGTCTGCCTCTGGGATTAGGCTGATCGCTGGCTTGCGAAATACAAAGCGTTTATAACTAACTACTATGATATTGCGAACGGTTGCAGAATATAGGTTCTTCTGTTAAAAAAAAACAGATTATGCCCTTCTTTTATTTATTTTCTAGCTGTATATTATAATTTGCGGTGTTTATTACGAGTATTAACCAACTTCAAAAAAGGAGGCAGTTCTCAATTCGTCGGCATTTTTTTTTCCCAGATTATTCAAAAACGCCTGGACTGATTTGGTAAATTCTTTTTTGTTTGAAAAGGTATACTTCCTAGGTGATCCTATGGGCATGCGTCAGGTCAGGATCTGATGACCGGATCCTGGAAAAATCGAGGGAACTCCTCAAATATTGTATATAGCGATTTTTTTATATTCATCAACTATGCAACCATTGCACTCAGAAAGTATCATTTGGTGAAGTGGAACTGATGAAGAAGACCACTTATGGCCATGGAACTCCTTAATGCTTTGTCTGTCACGGGTCTAAGATATTTCGAATAGTTAACCGAGTATGATAAAGCAAATATTTCTAAAAAAATGGTACTGATGAAAATGGTACCATCGAACTGATCTGATGATAAAGCCGAAAGGTAGGCACTGGAACTACGAAACAAAACAAAGTATCCAAGTCGTTTATGGGCTTATTGTCATGAGATGTACTTTGCCTAAAAATGATTTTCATGGTAATTGGAGGTAACTACCAAAACTAAAAAGAGATAAATAAAATCATTTTACAAAATATCAAACCTTCTTCAAAAAAAACAAAACACTATAATGCGAAAAATAACTTTCTTTTCCGAAGTCGGTGTCGAAAAATGGAAAACAATAGATCAATGACACCGACTTCGGAAAAGATTTTCTTTTCGCGTTGCTATTATTATTATTCTGATGTAAAAGCTAAGGATATTACTGTAAAGATTCATCAAAATCCGTTCTGCACTTTTTGCTCCGATTTAAAACGATAAATATACATTCATCCGGCGACGACCATGCCGCCAACGTGGAGGCTGCTACTGCTCATTTGTGACAAAACGAAACAATTTGGTTGAATATTAAAACAAGCATAACTTGTAAGTATAGGACTGATGTCTCTAACACGGAGGTTAAAGAGAGTCTCAGAACCACGGCTGCAACAATCATAACTCGAAATGACATCTTGCAACGCTCTGTACAAGTGATCGGCAGAATCACAGTACACTACAAATGCGGCAACCTCATTTAGTAACCGTGTACAACAGTGCTCCTACTTAGATGCTATTTCAATGTTATTTTAACCTCTAAAACATTAATACGTTTTCAAAACTACGATGCCTCACCTACCCTACCGTACGAGTACCTGCCGCCGATCGTTTATTAAATACAAACACATTATTTTCTTTTTAACTGGGCCGCTCGTGGTTATGACCGGCTTTGTCTCAGGTTTAATACAAGTAAATACGCGCGAGGTGTGAGGTGCGAGGTGCGAGGTGCGAGGTGCGAGGTGCGAGGTGCGAGGCGGCGGTAATTTCCTGCTCACATTGTTCGAACCTGCGACTACGCTGTGCCAACAACGGCAGGAAATTAGTTTTAAATATTAAATTTCAGTAAGAAGCACATCGCGAGCTTATCTCATATGGGGAAATAAAAAGATCGTGCGGGACGGATGCTTGGCGCGCGGTGTTACACCGTAGCGCTTTGCTACGCCGTAGCGCGGTGCTACGAGTGAACGTAGACGTGCTACGAGCTTGGCGCGAGATGAGGGTTCGTGAGATGCGGTGACGTGAAGTGGCGTTTAGTACGAGATACTACACAGAGGCAGTTCTTGCTAATAGGCTTATTGTTAGTTTGTTGACCATAGAGTTTACTTGGGTGATTCTGCTTGTTTAACAAGTTAATAACTGCAATTTCAGCAAAGTACAGTGAGTGATTTGGTCCTTACTTTCGAAGCAAGTATGTGGATTAATTTTTCCCATAAAAAAGCCAAAGGCAAGTATACTAAGCGATTGACATTGGTTATTTGCTACAGCGGTATTAGTTGGTGTATTGTTTGAATGTTAAGTTTAATTTCGTTATTAAAATTAATAAGCATAAGTCGTGCAGTATAAACACCTAGCCTCGCTGTGTACAGTCCCCGGTACGAGGTTCAAACGCGATTCAATTTCGTTCCGCACCGTCTTATGTGCCGTCGGCTCTTTGATATCGCCGCGATGATGGTGTGGAAACCGTTAGAAATACACGAACATTACGTGGCGGTGAGTCGATACTCGTACATCCGTGCAGAGAACTATCGCCCTTCCAAACATTGGAGCTGCAGGTGCACAGTGCACACGTTACCGGCACTGTGTGCCTTCTGCCACACCGTGGTTGTGTATCTGTCACGTAGATGAGTGCCAGAGCGACGTGATGCGACCCGTGAAACACGATGCACCTGAAGACAGCGTCACAGCGTGGCACTGATGTGATGTGCCGCCGTCAGGTTGACGCAGCTGTAGCTTAGCGTCGCTTGACATAACTACTCATGTCAACAACAAACTAATCTTTTTTCATATAGCTAAGCACAGTGACAGCAAAGCTTTTAAAGTACCAGTAAAATGAGCTGCAGTCCCTCCCCGCGCCCCCGCACGCCTTGGGTACTGTCACTACACGTGTCGCTCGAAATGACTCCTCACCTTACTGCGAGCCTTCGATGAAGGATACACTAGATGCCCGGTCAGCGCTGCAAAAACGGACCGAAAAATATGGCCACAAATACGGCTGTGGCCCTATTTCAAATTAGTATGTTCCAATCATAGCCAACATTCAGAAGTTAAATATGACGCAATGTGCGCTCAAAAACTGTGCAAATAACCACCGTAACACCTTGATTTTGAAGTTTATACATAAATATGAATCAATTACCAAATATTATGATTGTTAAACCAACTTTTGTGTCGAAAACGCGACCGCGCTAATTATTGTAACAAATATCGACTGTTCTGGAACTACTACTACTATTTGCCACAACACTATTCGCGTGGCGCGTCACTAGCGCGTTTCATCGCGAGTGACTTCTTCCGGCTTCCGGTCGAATCGAGGGATCGCGGTGCGCGGCGCACGCGTCTTGTCTTGTATTAATTGGCAAAACAACCATCTTTAATTCTTAAACCATCTTAATTATAAAACAGTAATTGTTAAGTTGTTATTTGTGTTCTCTGTATAATAAAGTAGATTTTGGGCCAACCAAGTATTATTGGAGTTATTTTGCCACCACACGCTGCGCGGAGCTTGCGCGAATATTTATGGTGGTCCATGAGGGGAGTACTAGGTTTCCCAACCTTGTTGCTGGGAATGTTAATGCAATTCTTACTATTTGCCACAACAAGTATTGTTAAGTTTCTTTCCTAGTGATCCATTTCGCTGTGCAGAATGGGTATCAATAGTCGGAAAAGAAAAAGGAGAAGAAATATACAAGCCTTTTAAAAATTTGGTCATAGGTATTTGACACTATAGAAAACGAAATAAAGTAACCCCGAAATTTTCTACATAGTGTTTTTAACTTTATTGCTGAAATTTTAAGTTTCAATTTATAACAAACTAGCTGACCCGGCAAACTTTGTTTTGCCATAAAAACACCAAACATTCATCTACCCTACCTATCCTACCCTACCCTTCCTACCCTACCCTACCCTACCCTACCCTACCCTACCTACCCTACCTACCCTACCCTACCCTACCTACCCTACCTAACCTACCCTACCCTAAACGGGATTTAAAAGTATCCTATGTCCTTCTCCTGGTTCTTAGCTACCACCCTACCAATTTTCAGCCAAATGGGTTCAGCCGTTCTTGAGTTATAAATAGTGTAACTAACACGACTTTATTTTATATATATAGATATTATTGTATCTACTTACATAAAGATGACGTTTAATTTTCAAGTTTTCAAGCAAACCCTACCCTACCTACCTTCCTACCCTATCTGTTATGGATTCTTACTCAATTGACGCACATCAGGGACATACAGCGACATCTCGAAGCAGGAAATGATACCATACACTACGTCATACCTGTCCATCGACTGTGATTGGTCGTCTTCTGAAATATTGTTCCCACACCCCTCTCCTTGAATGTTGTAAAATAAAAATGGCGAATACAGAATTTGTACGTTAAGACGAACGCATCGTTTTTATTCAAAATCCTCAACACAATCTCAAAAACACCATAAGTTTTCACAAACCTCACCGCTGCTGCTACATTTTGGACCTTCGAACCGAATGGATTATTAATATCTACAAGATCGCCGAGCGACCTTTGGATGTGAACCCTTGCACGTGGCGGATTGAGAAGAAAACGCAAAAGGTTTCATCGAATTTAATACGCAATCGGTGGGGCCAATCCTTACTCCTTCCTATCATCTCCTGAGTTCTATTTGGTGCTATAGTGTGTCTGTGCTCTTATTTCAGAGAAATTGCTGCATTGTATTCTCGGAATATCGGATTTCCAGTCAATTACTAGCCTGGTGACGTTGCTAGCATCAGGGTCTTGTGTGATTGAGCTGACGATTATAAAACCGTGAGTACTCCTCTTTTCACTGACCACCAAAATGCCTATTGACTCTGCTAGATCCCGTGACAAATCTCCTAATTTTCTAAGCGTAGAAAGTAGTGAGTTAGTTCGCGATTTAATTAGGAAGCGTGGTATAATTAAGGGCAGGCTTACCAAATTTAATAATTATTTAGAGTCTCTAAAAGATTGTGATCATGACTTTCTTAATCAAAAACGCATTGATTTAAAGTTGAGGATTCAAGGATGTACTACTTTATTTTCTGAATTCAACGACATTCAAACTAAAATAGAAGAAAGAGTTTCTGATAGTGAATTAGGCGAACAATTAAATCAAAGAGAACAGTTTGAAGATAGTTACTACAATTTAATATCTATAGCTGAGTGTATGCTGAACGCTGATGAGGTCCCTGACTGCTCCAGGTCATTTCATAGTCATAACAACAGTCAAATGCAATCCGTGAAGTTACCCACTATCACCATGCCTACATTTGACGGTTCTTATGAGCACTGGCTCGAATTCAGAGACACATTTACCTCACTAGTTCATAATTCTAAAGATATTTCCAACATCCAAAAGTTCCACTATCTCAAATCGTCCCTAAAAGACAGTGCAGGACTAGTTATACATTCCATAGAATTTTCTGCTGATAATTATCAGGTTGCATGGGATTTATTGCTCAACCGATATAATAATTGCGGTCTTTTAATTGATCACCATATCAAAGCTTTGTTAAATATAACTGCAATAACTAAAGAGTCGCCTTCTTCGATTAGAACATTAATAGACACTATTTTGAAAAATTTATGCGCACTTAAGGTTCTAGGTGAGCCTACAAACTACTGGGATAGTTTAATTATTAATATCATGGTTTCAAAGTTAGATAGAATTACTGAAAGAGAATGGGGGTCTCATAAGTGCACATTGTTCCCAAACCCAAGCGATAACAATACTTCTAAACGTTTATCGGTGGATGTTTTAATAAACTTTTTGCGCAACAAAGCGGACATGCTGGAGGCATTGCAGCGGTCACATAGCAAAGAAGCTCAAAGCACTGACAACAAAAAACAACACTCAAAATGTCATAATATGTCACACTGCAATGTTTCTAGCGCGCCGAGTAAATCAAATAAGCAACGCGCTAAGTTAATATGCGCAAAATGTAACGCGAATCATCCACTGTATACTTGTAAAGAGTTTATCGAATGCGACTTGGACACAAAGCTTAAACTTGTACGCGAGCACAACTTATGTGAGAATTGTTTACATTCGAAGCACTCAATAAATAATTGTAGGTTTGGGCCTTGTAGACACTGCAATCAAAAACATAACTCATTATTGCACAATGATAACGCTAGTTCTGTTGCTTTGCATTCCACAACGACTACTGAGGCGTCGCCATCGCGTGCTAATGAGAGTGAAGCGCCTGCGCACTACCCCGCGGCCGCATCAGCCGCCTCAGACCCCGCAGTCCCTATTCAAGTAAACAAGGCACACATGCAACCGCAATCGAAGTCTATAGGTGTGCAGTCCGTGTTATTGTCAACAGCTATCATTGATGTGGCAGATGTACACGGTAGATATCATAAGGCGCGGGCGCTCCTTGATAATGGAAGCCAGCGCTGTTTCGTTTCAAAATCGTTATGTCAACTCTTAAATGCACCATTAATACAGTCCACAAACGAAGTTCGAGGCGTAGGTAATTCGGTAGTACATTGTTCGCAAGCTTGTAATATCGTTATTAAATCCTGCGTCGATAATTCATTTACTGCGCGCATTCATTGTTATGTGCTGTCTAGGATCACGGCTTCGATGCCTGCCGTATGTAAATTAAGCGCGCAAGTCTGTATTCCAGACAACATACGGTTAGCCGATCCGGAGTTTCTAGACTACAAAAATATTGACATTTTGATTGGCGCAGATAGGTTTTGGGATCTGTTAGAAGACGGTAAAATTCGTTTGACTAGTGGTCCGTTTCTACAGAACACCAAACTAGGCTGGATTATTTCCGGACCTATACATAATTATACGCGAAAAAATGCGCCAATTCATTGCAATATTATTAATTCTTTAGATACGCAACTTCGATTGTTCTGGGAGATTGAGGAACCGTCTAAGGTCAGAGACGCACAGACTGAGGAAGAACGTGCATGCGAAGATCACTTTGTTCGCACTACTACTCGCAATAGTGAGGGGAGATTCTGCGTGCACATTCCACTCCATCAGTCACCTGATACCTTGGGGGATTCTTATACACAAGCAGAACGTCGATTTTTTGCGTTAGAAAAACGTCTGCAGCGTTCCCCTGAATATAAATTACTTTACTCCAATTTTTTGCAAGAGTATCTTAGTTTAGGCCATATGACACAGGTAGATTCCTATGAATCCCCGTGTTATTTCATGCCGCATCATGGCGTGTTCCGCGAGCTCAGCACCACCACCAAGTTGCGCGTGGTGTTTGATGCAAGCGCACGATCGAGCACTGGGAAGTCACTAAATGATTTGCAACTGGTTGGCCCTCCTATACAGGGTGATCTCATTGCCATTCTTCTCCGCTTTCGGCAGCACAGGTATGTCGCGTGCGCCGACGTGGAGAAGATGTACCGGCAGTGCCTGGTAGATGAGGATCAGCGTAGGTTGCAAATGATTCTGTGGCGTGACCATCCCTCAAAGCCGTTAGGTATATTCAAATTAAACACCGTGACGTATGGAACCGCCTCCGCACCTTTTTTAAGTGTTAGGTGCCTAAAACAATTAGCCTCTGAATCTCCTGATCCTGATGTCGCTCGAGCTATAAAAGAGGATTTTTATGTCGACGATTACATTACGGGATTAGATGATAAAATAAAATTATTAGATCTATGCGAAAAAACTCAGAAGACGCTGCAGTCAGGCTGTTTTCCACTTAGGAAGTGGATATTTAATTTTAAACACGATGATGACCGTCAGTCGTCTAGTCAGTTTAAACCTTTAAGTTTAGATGAAAATGTTAGTTCTAAAACCTTAGGAATGGGTTGGCATAACGCAAGTGACAACTTTTATTTTAATTCTCACTTTGTTATTGATGATGCCAAGCCTATTACAAAGAGGTCTATTTTATCAAACGTTTCTCAAATTTTTGACCCTCTCGGCTTATTAAGTCCTATCATAGTTGTTGTCAAAGTTCTTTTACAACAATTGTGGCTATTAAAAATAGATTGGGATGATAACGTTCCAGATGGCACGGCGCGCGTGTGGAACCGGTTTGTTATCTCATTGCAAGCGCTAAATACTGTTCGTATACCTCGCCACGCTATAGGTACACAGCCTATGTATATTGACTTACACATTTTTAGCGACGCATCTCAGACGGCGTACGGCGCATGTGTTTATGTTCGCACAGTTTGCAATGATTTAACAGTATCGGTTAGATTATTGTTTTCAAAAACAAAGGTCGCGCCTTTAAAACCTATTAGTATCCCACGGCTCGAACTTTGTGGGGCTTTATTGGGTGCTCGTTTGTACGACAAAGTACGCAACTCATTACGTTGTAAATTTAAAAGCATAGTATTTTGGACTGATTCCACGATTGTCTTAGGCTGGCTGCACATGAGGCCGAACCAACTTAAGACATTTGTTCAAAATCGGATCGCGGAAATTCATGATCTTACACTAGACGCCCCGTGGCGTCACGTAAGCGGTGGTGATAATCCCGCCGATCTAGCGTCACGCGGTGCTCGATTGGAAGAACTTTCTTCATCTACCTTGTGGTGGGAAGGTCCTGAATTTCTTCGTGACACTAGCTTTTCAATAGACGATCACAAAAGTTCGGACTCGTTCAAACATCGCGAGTTACCTGAGGTTAAATCATGCGTCACTGCCGTTGTAGCTCATGATTTTTGTGAATTATCTTTGTTTCCCTTCACTCGATTCTCTCAATTTAAACGTATGAGGCGTGCGGTTGCCTTTATGTTACGTTTTATAAATAACAGTCGATTTAAAAATCATAAGCGTACAGGCGGCCTTAGTGTAGACGAGTTAGACCACGCAGATAAAACATTAGCTCGGTTTTGCCAAATGGAATCTTATCCAGTTGAATATAAGGCATTATCTAATGATAAGACTATTAAAAGTAAAAGTTGTTTGTCTAAATTAAATTTGTTTTTAGATGATCACAAATTTAGCGCGTCAGGTAGTGCATAGTTGTGTTACCTGTACTCGCATTAGAGGTAAGACGCTTAGTCCTCTGATGGGTAACTTACCTAGGGATCGAGTCACACCTAGTCTTCCATTTGTTCGTTGTGGAGTAGATTACGCTGGGCCAGTGCTCATTCTGAACCGCAAGGGTAGGGGTGCTAAGCTTATCAAGGGCTACATTTGTCTCTTTGTTTGTTTCGTGACACGTGCCATACACCTGGAGTTAGTCAGTGACCTCTCCAGTGAAGCGTATTTACTTACTTTAAAAAGATTCATTTCACGCCGTGGTAAGCCTGCAGATATCTACTCTGATAATGGTCGCAATTTCGTAGGTGTAATGAATGATTTCTCGAAATTTTTAACTAATTGTAGCAATGATATTTTAGAATTCGCGTCTAGTCAAAATATTAAATTTCATTTCATTCCTCCTTATTCTCCGCATTTTGGTGGTCTGTGGGAGGCAGGAGTAAAGTCGTGTAAACACCATCTTCGTCGAGTCATAGGTAACGCGCATCTCACGTTTGAAGAGTACAGCACAGTATTGGCTCAAATAGAAGCCGTGCTAAACTCCCGACCTCTGTCTCCTCTTTCCTCCGATCCTAGTGACTTTTCCCCGCTCACTCCCGGACACTTCCTTATTGGCCGACCATTGACTGCGCCAGCCGGCGATGACCTGAGCGATGTTCCTGCTAGTCGTCTCCAGCGATACCAGAGGGTCGAACAACTTCGTCAACACTTCTGGAACCGGTGGGCGAAGGAATACATCTCCGAGCTGCAGGTGCGGACAAAGTGGACGGCGAATAAGGACGAGCTCAAACCAAACTCCTTGGTCGCTATTAAGGACAACAATCTCCCACCTTTGAAGTGGCATTTGGGACGTGTCCTTTGCACTATCCCAGGAAAGGATGGTATATCCCGGGTGGCCGATATACAGACGTCTACGGGCGTGGTGAGGCGCGCATTCACCAAGATATGTCCGCTACTACAGGACGTGGTCGACACTGATGCAGTGACTGAAGACCATTGAAAGCCACTGCTTCCAAGGCCGGGGGCATGTTATGGATTCTTACTCCATTGACGCACATCAGGGACATACAGCGACATCTCGAAGCAGGAAATGATACCATACACTACGTCATACCTGTCCATCGACTGTGATTGGTCGTCTTCTGAAATATTGTTCCCACACCCCTCTCCTTGAATGTTGTAAAATAAAAATGGCGAATACAGAATTTGTACGTTAAGACGAACGCATCGTTTTTATTCAAAATCCTCAACACAATCTCAAAAACACCATAAGTTTTCACAAACCTCACCGCTGCTGCTACACTATCTAACTACCCTACCTACCGGGTAGGTAGGTAGGGTAGTTAGATAGGCTCACGTATACTTTTTTTTAACCCTCTTTATTCGTGCGAACAAAACAAAAAAAGAATTATTTAAATCGATCCAGTCGTTTTTGAGTTTTAGCGAGACCAACGAACAGCAATTGATTTTTATTATATAAAAAGATACGTAGATAAGTGTGAGTGGCCATTTGAGCGAATTATTTTCGTTCGTGATTCTTAATCTAGTACTTTTATAGATCGATGATATAAAAAAAAAAATTAACGTTTCGACTCCACTCATTCCTTGTCCAAGCAGCGAGCATCATAAAATTTTTATTGCTTTTTTGGCACATTGTAATTTAGACTTTAAAACTTGCGTGTAAGACTAAATTTGTATTAAGCTCATACATTTTTTATTGCTTTTTGTACATAGTTTTGTGAATGCAACTTTAATCATTGCATTTAAGGTTGAATTTGCATTAATGTATATTTATTTCAACTAGAATTCTTAGAATTACCTAAACACAATGGGCGTCAGTTTTAAAAAGAAGTTTTGTATGGGATCCTATATCTTGTGTATCCTTCATCGAAGCTGCGAGCTCACGGTAACTGTACACCCGTACATATGATGCCATGAGACGCTACTACCATACTTTTGAAATTAACTTAAAATAGTGCACATATATATGATATTTTTGGGTTAAACTGCAGATGGACGTCATTTATTTCAACTGGTTGTTAAAAAATTTAATAAAAATTTACCTATCGCTTTACTATGTTAGTGCATGTTTTCTAAAAGACTGCATGTGGAAAACACTGCACTATTCAAATTAAAGCGCTGTGAGTTAGAAATAGATATATACATATCTACACACACACACACACACTCAACCTGCACTACTCATCATGAGCAGCACTACTCGCTACAGCATCCTGCAAGAGATGAAGTAAACTATAAACACGAGCATCCTCGAGCGCCAGACAAACATACTCGTAAACTCTGACATACATTCTTGAAGCGTCAAATTGCTTGAAAATAATACACAATAATATAAAAACCTAAATAATTGTATTGAAGAAAGCATTCATGTGTGGATTCGAATGAGAACTCACCTTTTCAACTCCCGCACACCAGCCTTGCGCACCGTGGGCTCGGTCGACGTGCAGACAGCGAAGGTTTTGAATCCAGCAATTAACGTACAGTTCCACAGGTGCTGATCACTCACTTCTCTTACCCGGAGCACTAGAATACTCGATGAGCGAGAGGAAAACTAGGAATTTCACTTAATAGCCGGCGAGGGTTCGGCAGACAGCCCTTTCGCGCGCTAGTCCATTAGTTCAGTGAAAAAACACGCGAGAAAATGTGGCGCTGCGGTGTTGTCCACCAATCGGAGGGCTCGGCCAATGATTAAGAGCCAAAATGGCGGTTCCGCTCAAATCCACTCAATTTGCAATAAATCAATACATAATTGATGAAATTATGGTCGATGTGAGGTGAAGAAAAGCCCAGAAAAAATCCCTTGAAATTATTATTTTATTTTCCCTACAGTGGGGGCAGTATTTACTCTTGATACAAAGAACGGTACGGAACATGCCGCTCGCCTTAAAAGAATGTAATTCTTTTAACCTAACTTAAAAGGGATGAAATGTTTACTTAAATGAAATAGCTTCTAAGAGCAATGAAAGTTTACTAAAGACTAATGTATACTTACTATAAATACTTAACAGGCAGGTACTTAACTAAGATTCGTAACAGTAATAATTAGAAAAACTTATTCTAACGGTAGAGGGCATATTTTAACTACTGCCCGTTTAACAAAGCAATTGCCCATCTGAAGGGTTACGACGCGCGTAACATTGTCCGACCCCGGATGAAGCGCGTGTACACGAGCCAGTCGCCAAAGTAACGGTGGCAATTTATCATCACGCACTACAACAATCATACCCTCTCGGAGTTGAGCTCCGCGATCTTGAAACCACTTATTTCGTTGTTGAATCTCATGTAAGTATTCACGACTCCAACGCCTCCAAAAATGCTGTACGCACTGTTGTACCCTACGCCATCTAGAGAGACGGTTTGGCGAGTCTTCAGATAACGAAACATCAGGTAGGGCCGTCAAAGGACCTCCTATTAAAAAATGAGAGGGAGTTAGGGGTAAAGGATCTAACGGGTCAGCGCTCAACACACAGAGTGGGCGCGAATTTAAAACCGCTTCTATTTGGCAAAGAAGGGTATGCATCTCATCATAAGTTTGAGTCTGGGTACCAAGTACACGATGGAGATGGTGCTTAAAGCTTTTGACCCCAGATTCGAAAAGACCACCAAAGTGTGACGCATATGGTGGTTGAAAGTGCCAAGTGATACCTTGCTCTAACGTCATACGGTTTAAAGCAGCTTGAACAGAATCTTCACGTAAAAACTTATACAAGTCTTGTAGGTAGTTATTACAACCCACGAAGTTTTTTCCACAATCAGAATAGATATCGGTGCACAAACCTCTACGGGACGTGAAGCGTCGCAAAGCCGCTAAAAAGGCATCAGTTGATAACTCAGATACGAGTTCGAGGTGAATGGCCTTGACGGACATGCACACGAAAACGGAAACGTAGCATTTCACAATTTTAGCATTGCGGACCTTATTTGCCCGAACGTAAAAGGGACCCGCGTAATCAACTGATGTCTTGAGAAAAGGTCGCTCGGGACGCACTCGAGCAGCTGGTAACGGACCCATACATGGCTGGAGGTGCGCGGGACGCGCACGGAAACAACGCACGCAGCGATGTATGCGCATACGTATCGCGTCGCGACTAGACAAGATCCAGTACTTTTGTAACAAAATGTACTGTACGGCTTGTGGACCTAAGTGCAAGTGAGTCACGTGGACATGATCAATAATTAGATTAGTAAGATGATGCCTTTTGGGCAGAATTAATTGATGTTTGGAAACAAATGGCAACAGAGACTTATGAATTCGCCCACCTACACGCAAATTATTTTGTTTATCAATGAAAGGTTTCAACCTACGTAATTTAAGTGAAGGATATTTTCCAATTAAAATATTTTTAATGTCTTCGGGAAAAGACGAATGTTAAACTAAATGAATAAGTCGATCTAAGCAAAAATTAAATTCGGGAACAGTTATGTAGGTTGGATACTGAATTTGAACCTTCTTGCATCTATTATAAAATCGAAATAGGAGTGCTGTGACTCGAACAAGTTGACCTAAAGTAGAAAACCTTTCAATGTAGTCCGCAGCATCCGGAGGCGCTGGAGTCGCGATAGACGAGTGTGTTACCTAATAATGATAGGGACGAATTACGTTTTTCCTCGGTAACTGTTGGTACCCTTTTAGGAATTGGCCAACACTTTGAATCGCGGGATAACCACCAGGGCCCCTGGAGCCACATATGATTTTCGATAAAACTAGCAGGAAGAATTCCTCGCGAAGGTGCATCGGCTGGATTATCAGCAGATGGAACATGTCTCCAGCAATCGGCAGGAAGCCGTGACAAAATCTCACTTAAACGATTGGAGACGAATGTTTTCCATTCGTGTGGTGGCGAGCGAAGCCACGCTAACACGATCTGAGAATCGGACCACGCATAAACTTGATTGCAATTTACGCGGTCTCCATACACCTTCATAATCCTATCAATTAGTTGTGATAACAAAACAGCTGCACACAACTCGAGGCGCGGAATAGTGAGAACCGGTTTGAGCGGTGCTACACGTGTTTTCGCCAGTAAAAGAAATGTTTTGACGTTCTCACTACTATCAGTCACACGGACATACACACACGCAGCGTACGCCCGCTCGGATGCGTCCGAAAATCCATGAATCTGAATTGAACTTATGTTTGGAAACACAAAACGTGGAATTTGAAACTTTGATAGTAATGATAATTCCTTGATGAAATTAGACCAAGAATTTATTATGTCTATGGGAGGTGACTCATCCCAGTTGACACCTGAAATCCATAGCAATTGAATCAGATGTTTTGCGTAAATGGTTATAGGAGATAACCACCCCATAGGATCATAAATTTTAGCTATATGGGATAATATGGACCGTTTTGTAACTTTATCTAAAGTTACTTGTACACTGAAAGAAAATGTATCTGATTTTGGGTTCCATTGGAGTCCCAAAACCTTTGTTTGCTTATCATTTTCTATTGAAGCAAATGAAACATTATCGGGCCGCTCGCCATGAGCTTCTGATGTCTGTAATGCAGCGAGTAACGCTGGCGAATTGCTCTGCCACTTTCGTAGTTCGAAACCAACCGCTGAACAAATACCTACTAATTCCCGCTGTAAAGCCAGAGCATGTGTGACGTCACATGTCCCGGTGACTACGTCGTCTACGAAAACTTGGTTTCGAAGGACCTTAGAACCCAACGGAAATTGAGCGGCTTCGTCATCCGCAAGCTGTTGAATAGTACGAAGAGCTAAGTACGGTGATGAACTGACCCCAAAAGTAATGGTTCGCAGCCGATAATCACGCAAAGGTTCGGTTGGAGATTGTCGCCACACAATACGCTGATAATCCCAATCCGATTTTTGTAACAAAATGTTTCTGTACATCTGCTTAATATCAGCAGTGACAGCAATGGCATGAATAAGAAAACCCAACAAAACATCAATGATATCCTGGTGCAACTTTGGCCCAGTTAATAAAATATCATTAAGAGAAATGCCATTGGAAGTTTTACAACTCGCATCAAACACAACACGAGTACGAGTTGTCTCACTGGACTCTTTGACCACGGAGTGGTGCGGAATGTAATAGGTATTTATACAAGCGGAATCCACGGGCTCCATGTGACCAAGATCCAAATATTCCTGGAGGCATGCGTGATAATCAACCTTAAGTTGTGGATTACGTTCTAACCTATACTCTAATTTCTTCAACCTGGAGACCGCCGTATCTCGTGATTCGTCGAGGGCAGGTGCATCCGGTTTAAACGGAAGTGAAACTATATATCGCCCAATTTCGTCGCGAGTGTGTGAATCTACGAAGATAGACTCACATAAAGCTTCGTCAGGGCTGGAAACTCTCTTTTCTGGAAGAGACTCTAATTCCCAGAACCGTTTCAGATTCATGACGTCATCGGAGGATGAGCTTGAACTACTGAAACACACTTGAAGAGAAGGCGTATTTTGGTTGTAAGAAACATCTCCCATCAATAAATAACCAAAGATACTATTTAACGCTAATGGGGACCCGGAGGGACCCGCGATCACGTGACCTAATACCACTTGGGATAGAATATCCGCACCCAGAAGCATTTCCACCGCTTGTGGAAGATAAAATTTGGGATCTGCCAAGTGTAAATGTTTTATGTGTGGCCAATCCCTAAATGGTAATGTTACACAAGGCATATGTGACATGAGAGTTGGTAAAATCAATGCATCCACGGAAATGGAAGGTTGATCAGTATGAGTAGGTGTAATACAGCACGATACGACACCCTTTGGATATACGGGGTCACTTCCACCGATACCGAACACAGGAACGCGCGCATGCCTACGTTGCAATCCTAACCGCTGCACACAAGACTCTGTAATAAAAGTCGCTTGACTACCGGTATCTATAATACATCGAACGGTGTGTTTTTGCGAGCCTACGTGTACATTGATAAGCGCTGTACATAAAAGCACCGTATTCGTACGTACGGACGGCGCAATGGATTGTGAAGCGGGCGCGTGATCACGCGACGCCTGATTCACAGCGGTCAGCACTGCTGTCTCTGTCGTTTGGTTCACGGGAGGTGAGACAGCGCACGCGTTTGTGTTCGAATCTACTTCATTGATAAGTGACGATTGATTAAAATGAATTAAACTATGGTGTCTTTTATGACACGCACGACATACAAAATTGGATTTGCATTGTTTTACATCATGTCCTACGCTTAAACAATTGTAACAAACATTTTTGTTTTTTATGAAAGAATACCTCTCATTTGGAGATAGGTTTAGAAAATTCGCACATTTAGTCAACGTATGTTGAGCACCACAATTAATACAAGAAATCTTTTTATTGTTTGGAAGGTTGGACTGTGAATGGTTTGTTTTTGATTCTGATACCGCCGGGACACTGGACGCGAGCGCTTGACGCGCGTTAGGCGGAGCCCGAGTTCTCGAAGTACCCACTTTCTCTAAACTATGAACGGGTTTGCCTGGATAAGTGAATTCACTTGCGGATAACTCACGTTCCAAGAAATTTATCAAGTCACTAATCTTAGGTATCTTAGATGGTTTTAATAAAGACAATTCGAAGCGTCTGCGTAGTATTGACGGAATTTTACGTAATAAAATCGTCACTAACATGAAACTCCACTCATTTGTAGGAAACTGCATCACCTCTAATGCCTTGATATTTTCATGATAAGTGTTGAGTAAATTTCTCAGACCCTGAACTATTGCGTCAGTTTTGTCGGAATGACAAGGTTCTATATCTAATATTTTTTCTAGATGTATAAAAGCGATGGCTCGTTCGTTATCATACCGAGAAAGTAACATAGCTAGAGCGACACTATAGTTCTCGTCAGTTATTGGAATAGATTTAATAAGATTGTAGGGTTCATTTTTCAAAGCAAGTAACAAATAGCGAAATTTCTCCGTGTCCGAGTAGGTATTTCTGCTGTGTACTAATGATCTAAATAAATCGTAGAACGGAGGCCAATCTGTAATTTCTCCTGAAAAGGTAGGCATTGGGAGTATAGGTAATCGACTTGCACAGTTATTATTTGGCGGTGGCACGTGCACAACGGACCTATTCGGGGATTCGTATGACGACAACCTACGTTTATATTCTTTTTCATCTTCTTTGATTTTATCTAAATGTCCCACAATAGCATAATAACAATCATCAAAACTGTTACGAATCTTAAGTTGTTCCTCTTTCTCAAAAGTATTAGATTTGATGAGGGATTTTTCTATCTTAGCTTGAAGTTTGTAAAACTTGCGCTGTTGTACAGTTAAATCTTTAGATCTAGATTTAAACTGTTGTTCATCCGTATCTATGCATTGTAATGTGCGTTGAAGATCATCCAGGATCATTTCTCGCTCGAAAAGATCTTGTTGGATTGCCGCCATATTGATAGCCGCGTGGCGACGTAAATCAAATGCGTTAACAAGGTAATTAATGAAAAAACCTCACAGTTAAGAAAATATGAGAAATCCGGATCGAATGGATCAAAATTATGTATTGAAGAAAGCATTCATGTGTGGATTCGAATGAGAACTCACCTTTTCAACTCCCGCACACCAGCCTTGCGCACCGTGGGCTCGGTCGACGTGCAGACAGCGAAGGTTTTGAATCCAGCAATTAACGCACAGTTCCACAGGTGCTGATCACTCACTTCTCTTATCCGGAGCACTAGAATACTTGATGAGCGAGAGGAAAACTAGGAATTTCACTTAATAGCCGGCGAGGGTTCGGCAGACAGCCCTTTCGCGCGCTAGTCCATTAGTTCAGTGAAAAAACACGCGAGAAAATGTGGCGCTGCGGTGTTGTCCACCAATCGGAGGGCTCGGCCAATGATTAAGAGCCAAAATGGCGGTTCCGCTCAAATCCACTCAATTTGCAATAAATCAATACATAATTGATGAAATTATGGTCGATGTGAGGTGAAGAAAAGCCCAGAAAAAATCCCTTGAAATTATTATTTTATTTTCCCTACAGTGGGGGCAGTATTTACTCTTGATACAAAGAACGGTACGGAACAATAATTTATATCTCAGCGTCAATATCATCAAACCATAACTATTGTTATTAAATTGCACAAAGACATAAGAGGAGGTGTGAACTAATTACATGACACAATGAGTCATGAACGAACAGGGGAAGCGCATTGGGGCTCTCCCAGCTCTTGCATTGAACATACATACATAGCATCTATAGTGCACCGATATGGGGTGAGCCTATTGCCAACAACCGCACACAAATGCAATCTCTGGACTATTACTGAGATATTCCAGGTGTAAAAGCTCGATAACACTTTGCCCGAGCTGGACCTCGACCTGGAGCCAGGAGCTCAGCATCATGCTCAGCAGAAGCGCTCACTACCACCAGAGCTACGAGACACACAACAGCTCACAATCATGTCTGTAAGTACTATCGCGCGCGCTGCATTATTGAATCGAGATACAAGCTCATCTGATCAAGTGCAAGCGTGTCTCCGCGCGACGAGTTCGAACACACGAACGTTTTACATTTATATGCAGCGACGCGGACGCGGTGAGACGTGACTCGACAAGCGACCGACGCGAGGTGGTATTACTTGTGAACTTGTGAAATATAAAACACGTCGCAGCGCGATCGCGATGTGGCACGTCTCTGTATGGTGCGGCACGATGCGGCACGGTGCGGCACACCTCGGCACGGCTCGGCACGGTGCTCACACACGGCGGCGCATATTTCCCCCGAGCCGGCCGCCACAGCGGGCTCAGCGCTCACCGACTTACAATTTTATATTAAACCTGATTACAACGTTAATTCGTAAAAGGGAAAAATCACTGCTCAGAAACCGGAAACAAAAAGAGTATTAATGGATTGTAAAAAGATTGTCGCGCTATATTTTATGCAAACTGTATCAATGTTTACAAATTATACATTGTACTTCTATTTAATTCATAATATCGCTCATATTAATTCAAATATACACACACCACACCCCACACAAAACACACACACCTACAGATGAAATGGCTTTCAAATAGGATAGTTTTATTATGGAAGACTACCAGGGGACCACTACTCAAAGAAGGGTATAAACTACAATCCGAGATACAAGCTGCCGCGTAGTTCGGATGCGGAAAGTACGGAACCGCACATTATTTTACAGACTCACGCGTTGTGCATTTTATGCGCTCAGCTCAGTAATTTGTATAAGTATTTTTAATTTCAAACCAGTGTTCAACGCACATTTGCGGTGGTCGGTTTTATTTCATCATCCATAGAATCGCCCTGGCATCATCATTAAGTGAAGGAATCCCCTACATCCTATATGTGCAAACTCCTAGCAGTACATTCTCGTTTTTATTATTTTTAACCCCCAACGGAAAAAGAGGGGTGTTATAAGTTTGAGGTGTGTTGCTGTTGTGTGTATCTGTGTATATGTGTGTCTGTCTGTGGCATGATAGCGTCCAAACGGGTGAACCGATTTTATTTTAATAATTTTTGTTTAAAAGGTGATTTTGTAGAGAGTGTTTTTAGCTATGTTTAAATCGGTACAGCCGTTCAAAAGTTATAGGCGTGTCACTGTTTGAATCGGGGTGTTTTCGCAAGATATCGTGTCATAATTACGTGTTCAATAGATTGCCGATCGAAGCGTATATATATATATATCGCATAGCAATTATTTCTCATTATTTATCTTTATATTCTTAATATGTTTTCTAGAGCTGTGTATACTCAGCAATGTGTAAGCTGTGGTTGCCTGTAATTGGGTGTGCATTGCAGGAAAATTATATTTTGTATGATTTTTTATATTTTGTGTAAGATGCTATTGTATTGTGGCACGTGTTGGTGATCATTAAATAAAAAAACATATAAAAAAAATCTTAAACGTGATTCGTTCCGGGTATCTCGGCTGAAATCAAGTCATTGAGCTCAGTCCACTGCGCGCGCGCTTGTCGAGCGGTCACGTGTTACTGAGCAAAGTTAAAATATTATAAACAGTGTTATCATCTTACTACTGAAGTTAAACATATAAACAAGTAAAAATGGTTCAGTGCAAGAAGTGTAAACTCTTTGTGTATTTAACCAAAGATGACTTGGTGAAATGTAAAGGTGCATGTGAGACGGTGTATCACAAAAAATGTGTACAAAATAACAGGCAATGCCTGCTGACGGGAATCTGTGAGGACTGCCAGCCAGCAAAAGGCAGTCCATTACAAGTTAAGATTGCACAAGACCCTAAGCTAGCGATAAATCCTAGTGAAGTACCAGGCGACAACGTACTCGCTGAAATTAATAAAAATCTGGAGGTACTTTATAGCGTCGAGAAAAAAATCGTTGATCTTACTGCCAGCGTTGAGTTCTACTCCGAAATGTATCAAACCCTGATGGAGTACAAAGACGAATCTCAAAAAAAAATCAAGTCTTTAGAGCAAAAAAGCCTCTACCTAGTCAAGTGCAACAAAGCCCTGGAAGAAAGGGTACAGGAGTTGGAGGTAAAAGAAACTGAAAAAAAATTTAGAAATACATGATCTAGAGATGTGTGAACAGGAAAATATTAAATCGGTGGTAGTGGAACTGGCCAAGAAGTTGAAACTTAATCCAAGTGATATCGAAGATGCACAGAGGGTGGGACGAGAAAAACCGGGCGACACAAGACCCAAACCCGTATTGGTTAAGCTTCGCTCTAAAAGTGCCCGAAATAACTGGATGTTGGCGAAAAAGGGAAATAAGATTACCAATGATAATGATTACGCCAATGGCAGCGACCAGAGAATATTTATCAATGAGATTTGCCCAAGTATAAGCGTCAACTCCTATGGACCGTTAGAAACCAGCTTAAGCCAAAAGGTTTCCAGTACATTTGGGTTCAAGACTGCAGTATCCTAGTCAAAAAGAATGGTGAAGAAAAAAAGATTTACAACATAAGATCAGAAGAAGATTTGAAAAAGCTCGAAGAATGTAAATAAACACGCGCGACTAGCGCAGCGAGTTACACTAGGTGATTTACTATCTTATAACATTCGATCGAATAGCTGATTTTGGAATTGATGTTGTGTTTAAAAGATATTGTGACATAACATCATTAAGTTACGATATGACCTTGAATCAAAGATGTCAGCATATTTTTCATCTGAACATAAGGTCGATGAGAAAACACTTCAATCAGTTACTTGTCTTGTTGGAAGGAAATATGTGTAAAATAGATATTTTAATACTGAGTGAGATAAATATAAAGAAGGAAGAACTGTCATTATACCAGATACCGGGCTATAACACATACATACATACGAGAGAAACTACCAGAGGAGGAGGAATATTGATATACGGAAAGGATAGACTTAGCTTCAATGCCAAAATAGTGAAGACTGACGCTTTAGAAACATTGCACGGTCAGCTTAGAACGGAAAAGGATATAACGCACATAATTGCTATATACAGACCACCTAAGAAAAATAAGTTACTGTTCATAGAACAATTGGAGACTATCGTAAGATCTATTCCTGTATTTAAAAACGTTGTAGTGGTTGGAGACACAAACATTGATATTCTAAATGGCGTAGTAAATTCGACCACAACAAAATACAAAAACGCCTTGTGTGAATGCGGCCTACAGTGCGTAATACCAAGCACAGAGATAACACGCGAAGCGATCGTGGACGGGCTCCTACAATCGTCGTGCTTGGACCATGTGTGGGTGCGAGCGGGGCGCAGTGAGTGCGGGTCGTCATCGTATGTGCTGGAGATGCATATCTCCGATCATCATGCCGTGGGACTAGTACTGGCTGCGAGCGTAAGCAAGTCTATTGTGAACTCGGACACTCGGTATGTGATTAATAATAAGATAGTAGCTGAGAGAATCACTGAGTATGACTGGTCTCAACTGTTGTCTATTGATTGCCCTTTAACTATTTATGATAGGTTGCAAAGTACTTTTAATGAAATTTATAAAAATAGTAAGACTGTAATGCCAAAGACAAAAAAACGGGTTTCACAACCGTGGATAGGTAGGAACTTAAAGAATATGTTGTTGCATAGGGACAGATTGTTTAGAGATTGGAAAGATACACCTAAGAATAACACAAAAAGACTAGAGTACACAAAATTTAGGAATAAAGTAAACAAATTGATTTCTAAAGAAAAAAATAAGTTTCGGCAAGAAGAAATAAAGAATTGTAATGGAGACCCAAGAAAAATTTAGAACAAAATTAATAGCTGGACAGGTAGAAAAAAGGCAAATATAGATGATATAGTGAAGAGATACTTTGGCGGTAAAGACACAATGTATAATATATGTAGTAAATTTACAGATACATTTACAGAAGAAATTATTAATATAAGACACAATTATAATATTAAATTATTGGATAGAAATAATTATGTTAGGACATGTAATGTAACTTTACGTTTTAAACCTGTATCCAGCAGTACGGTGTCCAAAGTTATCGATCAGCTGGGCAATGATAAGGCGCCGGGCATTGATTGTATACGAGTAATGGACTTAAAAATAATCAAAAATAAAATCTCACCAGTCTTGTCATACTTTTTCAACCTGTGTTTATCGAAAGGGGAATACCCAAGCTCACTTAAAAAAGGATTAATTAGGTCCATCTTTAAACAGGGGGTGCACTCGGATTTCGCTAACTATCGGCCTATCGCTATCCTGTCAGTGATAAACAAAATAGTTGAAAAATAGTGGTCGGTCAGGTTGGCGAATTCCTGGAACAAAATAATATACTGGCAGTTGCGCAACACGGATTTAGGCGGGGCCGTAGTACCATGTCAGCGTTGTCTCAGTTTTCCGAAGACATGAACAGCAGCCTGGATCAGGGTCATCAGGTCTTGGCGCTGTTCATCGACTACAAAAAGGCTTTTGACACTTTGGACCACGAGGTGCTATTGCAGGCCATGGACGAGTGTGGGATCAGGGGGACCTGAGTGGTAGAACCATGCAGACCTGCATAACCGGTGTGGTAGGTAAAGAGACTGCGGTTGATCTGGGCGTACCGACTGGTTCCGTATATGGACCGGTTGGTTATATCATGCATGTTAATACAGTCAGTAATGTGGTGGGGAAGTGTCGTGTGTACATGTATGCGGACGACATGTGCCTTATGTACTCCTCTAAGGATATTCAGGAGGTTAGGGCTGTTTTGCAGGCAGACTTCGATAATATTACCCGGTGGGCCCACGATAACGGTATCATACTTAATCTTACTAAGACGAAGGTGATGCATGTGCACTCGCCGCATAACCACGTGGCAAAGAATGTCTGTAGTGGTGATATCGGTATCGTGGGCCACACTTACGAGTGTATGCACTTAGGGAATGTTAATTGTATTAGTCAGAGTATTGAATATGTCGATAAATTTAGGTATCTGGGTTTGTGGGTGGACCGCAACATGAATTGGAAGACGCAGGTTGGCGCAGTGTGTACAAAGCTTAGGTCAGTCTTGAGCAAGTTCTATGTCCTAAAGGCGCCTTTGAGTCGGAAAACGCTGCGAGTTATCTATTTTGCCCTCGCCGAGTCCTTGCTCAGTTATGGATTAGAAACGTATGGCCGCACCTTTAAAACTTATCTTAACAGCATAAGATCGCTGCAAATTCGTTTCTTGAAATTTCTGGTTAATCGTAAGGTTAAACTTGAGTGTAAAGATAATTATGAAAGGCTTTTTGTTGCATGCAGGGTGCTTCCTGTACATGAGAAAGTCAGATACTTGGTGGTTCTCGAGCAATTTTATAACGACAAAGATAAGGTACATGTGCAAAATACTTACAATACCAGAAGCGTGAGGGAACGTAAGTTCGTGCGAGCACCGGTTAAAAATTATTATGGTAAGAGAACTAACAAGTATCTGACCCCTACAATTTTCAATGACCTGGATTGGCTACGTAAAGAAAATGCGAATATGACTAAAAGAACCCTAAAAAATAAATTGAAAAATGTACTGCTCAAGGAAATAGCCGCTAGCTGTGATTAATGATGATAAATAACAATTGAAATCATATCTTTTTATTTTTATTTTTGTTTCAGAAATATGGTTGGTTTTGGTGATTTTAACTGATTTTAGTGATTTTGTTTTATTTGATATTAATGATAAATTTAAACTGATTATTTATTTTATTTTATTGTATTTGAATGATTTAATTTTAGTATTTAATTTGTTTTGTATTTGATTTATTTATCGGATTTGTGTGATTTTCAATGCAATGGATTAACAAAGTTATCAGAGAATTAATGAATTATTATTATTATTAGTAAACTTTGGATATGAATTTTATATAACTAATAATTTAATACGAGCGCTTATCCCGCCGACAAACTGTTACGCAGTTTGGTGGGTATAATTCAATGTGTAAAATTGTTTTTTTAATGATAAATGATTTATTTTCTGTAAGTTGGTTTGTACAAACACTTTCACATGTCGATCATATTTTTTAAAACTAGATGAGGTCGGCGTTTCCTGTCTGACTACTCTGAGAAGAAAGGCCGAAACAAACTCAGAGGTCACAGTCTCTTTTAAAGTCCAGACAAAAACTTGGTTAGATCATGTGAAGACCATGTAGACTGATGTCTGAAATGGTCTTTTGAGAAAAGAACCAGCCAGATTGAGTGGATCTGTCCAGTCAGTGCACGCATTTGTCAATAACCGTGCAGCTCAACTTAAAATTTAAGGAGCTCAACGAATTGACGAACAATACCAAAGAAAGGACATTCGGGTAGGCCGCATAAATACTCAAACTGCCAGACCATGATTAAAAACTAACTAAGATAAATTAAAATTAAAAAAAAAAAGAATGATCCACATAGTCTTTACATTCACAATAATCAAAATAAAATAATATAATACTTTTAAAAGTAAATATTCTTGTCATTGCAAGAAAATTTTTTTTTTTTTTTATTAAAATCTAAATTCACGTAGCAAAATAAAAAAAAAAAAAACGAAATTAATTGGAGCAGCTCAATCCCAAGCCTTTTTGTCCTCAACGTAATCTTTAATGTTATAAAACGCTTTCTGGCACAACTTACGTTTAATGAATGATTTGAATTTATTAACACTTAAACCTTGTAGGTCGCTTGGAAGCTTATTATAAAAGCGCACACATTGACATCTAAACGAGCCACCTATTTTCTTGAGCCTTGTTGTAGCTACTACAAATTTGTGTTTGTTCCTAGTATTTATGTTATGGATATCACTGTATTTTTTAAACAATTTTATATTTTTATGGGCATATAAAAGATTTTCATAAATATACTGAGAAGGCACAGTCATTACATTAATCTCCTTAAATTTCTCTCTGAGAGAGTGTCTCGGGCTTAATTTATAAATTGATTGAACAGCTCTTTTCTGCAAAACAAAGATAGTCTGGATGTCGGCGGCATTTCCCCACAACAGAATACCATACGACATTACACTATGAAAATAGCTAAAGTATACTAAACGGGCTGTCTCTATGTCAGTTAAATTACGAATCTTTCTGATGTGTATGCGAAGGTAAGGTAAGTGAAACAAATGATAGCTGGTAGTACACTGAGTTTATTTGGCAAGCGACACAAGTTATATAGGAGTGGATGCAACCACCCTCATATTGACATTTAATATACAACATTCCTCCCCATAGCTGGACAACATAAACATGATTCTAATTATCTAGTAAAATTGTTTATAATCGACCCTAGGTACAGTTCGCAGTTTTTTCCCATCAGTTATTTGCCTTTCTGGCTGTGGGGTCTGGCTTGACCCTGCCTCCACGAGGAGTTCATCATGCGACCCATCTGTTGCCTCGTAGAATTCGTCGTCTTTTTCTTTTGGTGAGCCCGCCGGTGTCCTTGTATCCATTATTCCTTTTTCCTCACTATTTCCCTCCCCTTCCGTGTGTGACTCCTTGTTGTCCACGGGGGGTGTACGGTTTGGTGGTGAAGTTGCTTGTGGAATGATGTCTTCGACTTCTATCGAGCAATCCTCTAGTCGGGGGGAAACTGCTGCTGTACCTTTATATGCTATCATTTGGTTTTTATGTTTTTTTACAATACATGAAGTTATGCAGTCCTTAACAATATATATTACTTGTCCGATTTTTTTAATTACTATTCCTCTATTCCATGATCCTTGCTTTTTTAAGTTGTTTTTTTTATACAAAACGTAGTCTCCAGTTTTGAAAATTTTGCTAGCTTTGTTGTCATTTAGCACTTTAAACTGCAAACACTGTTTGTTTTCGACGTTTCGAGTGAGAGTGACAGACGGTGGTGGTGGGTTTGGTTTGATTAAATCTAATCGCGATCGCAGTTTGTGTCCGAACACTAACTGGGCAGGCGAACAGCCCGTTGCCGAATGAATGGAATTTCTATAGTCAAATAGATATTTATATAACCTATTATTCAATGCCTTAGTATTGCTATTACTTAACATACAGGATTTAATTCCCTTTTTCACTACTTTCACGTAGCTTTCGGCCTGCCCGTTACTGGCCGGGTGATAAGCCGGTGACGTCACATGCGATATTCCGTTTGATGTGCAAAATATTTTGAATTCTGCAGAAGTAAACTGCGTGCCATTATCACTAACTATGGTATGCGGTAAGCCAAATCTTGCCATATATTCATACAATTTATTAATCAGCGAACATGATGACGTACTTGTCCCCATATCATACGCTTCTACCCACTTTGAGTATGCATCTACAATGACTAAATACGAATGGTTATGTATTGGGCCGAGATAGTCTATATGAATACGATAGAATGCCTGCGGAGAGTGTGGCCATAGCGCTGGCGGCGCACGCGCTGGTAACTGTCTCAACTGTAAACAAACCTCACAGTCCGCAATCATTTTTTCTACCGCGTTATCTATTCCCGGAAACCAAAATCTACTGCGCGCTTCAGCTTTCGTTTTTACGATTCCTAAATGTGATTTATGTAGTTCTGTTAATAATTTAGTTCTTAGTGTCATGGGTATTACTACTTTATGCCCTCGCATAATGCAACCGTTTTCATACGACAGCTGGTTTTTACATAAAAAATATGGTTTCATTGATATCTCTGATAACCGTTCAGGCCACCCTTTAACAATATATGATAAGACTTTTTTCAATATTGCATCCTTAATAGTTTCATTATGAATTTCGCTACGCGTAACTGGTAAACTGCCATCGATAACGAAATTAACATACGACGCGCGATCTTCTACCGGCACTAAACTACCGTCAGTTTCGTAGCCGCACCCCCCTCTTAGCGGCGCACTAACATAGATTTTGCATAATTATGCGGCCAAAATTGAAGATTTTAAACTAGTTACAAATACAAAATGTAATATCTTTCTACGTTAACAATAGAACAGACGATAATAAACCGGTCTTCTCGGCTTCAATACCCGCGCGGGGTACGTATGCAGGTAGTCGGAACTTGTTAGTCTCCCGCTACGCACGCGCTTTCGCTCTTTAAGCTTTTAAAGTGACTTGTTTTTCGTCGTCAATATTTTTGATTTAAAGACAGTTTTCAAAGTAAACAATATGGATTCGAGTGCTTCAGGTAAATACTATTATTTATTATAGCAATTGTCAACCTAGTATAATTAAAAAACCTTTATTTTAAACCTTCAAAACTTAGTACGTTTTCTTGAAAAAATATTCTTGATTTTTCAGTTTAAAAGTAATTTAGTTATATTATCGCTTCCTCTCGCCTCAAAATTATTATTTATAATAATACTTAATACTCTTTTCTTATAATTCTGATAAAAATCAGTTGCAGGTAGGTGCAGGTAGGGTAAAAAAAGTTATGTTGAAAAATGTTCCAAAAAATATATTTTTTTCTTTTTCGTCGTAGGTTCTCCTGGCTCATCCGGAACAAAATTAGTCACCCGTCAATTTCTCTACGATAAAATGAAAAGCCAATATTTATTAACAATGGATGAAAAATTGGCCTATTTAGAAAATTACCTGTTTTCATCTTACGGTGACACAGAGGAAAATATAAAAAAACTAAAGCGAAATATTGCTTACTTCAAGACTGCCATAAAGAAAAAATGGTCTAAAGCACAAAGAAAAGAAGAGGATTTCTTAAAATCTAACCACTCATGGTTAAATGGGACGTTTGAAATCCCATTCCAAGCCCAAAATCGCCCAGGCCGCCCTTCAAAATCATTTGAAGAGTCAAGTGAGAGAAGCAAGCGTCGCAAAACTGAAGTGGTTCGCTCGGCCGTAGGCGATTCTGTTATCATTCATGCTGCTCAGTCAACTTTGAGAGCTAAGGGACTTCGAAATGCATCAGAAATCCTTAAAGAAATCACTAAATCGCCAACAAGGGCAAAAAAAATAAGAAATGCTTACAAGTCATCGAGTGAACCCGACAAACACAATATATTAACACCTCAAGAAGCATTGGCGATGTTTATAGAGGCCGACCTTACACGACAGCAATATGAAATCATACGTAAGACAAATAAGTCGCTCTATCCTTGCTACGACAGATTATTAGAGGCCAAAAAAGAATGCTATCCACCTGAACAACACATAAAAGTGACGAGTCTGTATGCAGAGAGTACTTTGCAAAGTCTTATTGACATAACTCTTATGCGCCTTTCAATGTACTTAGAGGAAGTACTTTTATCTATTAGTGAAGAAGAGAGACAGACTTTAATTATTATAAATAAATGGGGATGTGATGGCTCTCAGCAAGCTAGATATAAACAAAAGTTTGAAAATCCTGCTGATTCGGACGCCAATATATTTTTGAGCTCATTTGTCCCGTTACAAATACTTTGTGTCAAGGATAACAAAAAAGTTATTTGGGAGAATCCTTCTCCATCATCTCCCCGGTATTGCCGGCCTATAAGATTCAGATTTCTGAAAGAATGCAATGATGTGACCAAAGAAGAAATCAGTTACGTTGAAGAATCGGTAAAAAATTTGGTTCCTACCGAAATCGAAATAAATGGAAATAAATTTACCTATAAGCACATTTTCAAGATGACTATGATTGAAAGAAAGAAAGAAAACTTTATTTGTCAAACATGCGTTTACATGACTAATCAGACATGCATGGTATTGAATTAATAAATGTTGTGAGCGTCCATGTTTTGCCAATAATGGCGTACAAAATTTGTAGGTATATTAGTTTACATTTAATTGCATTTTACATGCAGCCATTCTAAAATTTCATTACAAAATACAAAACAAATAAATAATAATTGATTTAAAGATACTATAGTATAATTAAGTATGTTATAGTCAAAATAAATTAAATAATGTCCAGATTATTCATTACTATGCAGTCAAATAGTATAATTCAAAAGTTAATAAATTTAAAATTCACATTATTCAATCCAATCAGACATGCATGGTATTGAATTAATAAATGTTGTGAGCGTCCATGTTTTGCCAATAATGGCGTAAAAAATTTTCGAAGGTATATTAGTTTACATTATATTGCATTTTAACATGCAGCCATTCTACAGTGTCGTTACAAAATACAAAACAAATAAATAATAATTGAATTAAAGATATTATAGTATAATTAAGTATATTATAGTCAAAATAAATTAAATAATGTCCAGATTATTTATTACTATGCAGTCAAATAGAATCATTCAAAAGTTAATCAATTTAAAATTCACATTATTCAATTGTTATTATTAGGAGCCGGTATAAAAAAGTCCTTTTCATTTAAAAAATCTACAACATTGTAATACACTTTACTAACTAAAAACTTTCTTAGCTTATTTTTGAAAAGTGCCAAGGGCATTTCTCTCCAACTTTTAGGTAATGTATTAAATATGATAGGAGCCATACAGAAAACACTTTTGCGCATGAGGGTTGTTCTCGCAGTTTGAGAACATATCCTGCTGTTGTCGCGCCTATTACGTGGGACTACTTCATCTAATCGTTTAAATCGGTGTGGATTTGTTTTAACAAAAACAGCCACCCCTAAAATGTACAGACATGGCAAAGTAAGTATTTTATATTTTTTAAAGTAAGGCACGCAACTATCAGTAGATTTAATTCTAAATATTGAACGAACGCATCTCTTTTGAGCCTTGAACACCGTGTCTTTTTCTGTCGAGTTGCCCCAAAAAATGACACCATAGCGTAGATGACTTTCTGTTAAACCATAGTAGGCTGTAAGTAATGCCTCCACACCTATTATAGACGACAATGTGTGCAGGGCGTAGGCAGATTTACTGATTTTCTTGCACAAGATTTCGATATGGGTTTTCCAATTAAGTTTTTTGTCAATGTGGAGCCCTAGAAATTTTGTTGTTTCTACCTCTTGTATAGGCTGGTGATCGTAGTGTATATTTAAATTACTCTTACTATTGATCCGTTGACTAAAATGTATTAATTTAGTTTTAGTCAGGTTAATTTTTAAGTTATTGTTATCTAACCACTTTACCATTAGATATATAGAATAATTTATGTCACTTTCATAAGTATCATTACTTTTGCAAGGTATCGTTATGGTGCTATCATCAGCAAATAGTGTCAAAGGTTGAGGGATGCATTTCGGTAGATCATTAATGTACAATATAAACAAAGGGGGCCCTAGAACACTCCCTTGTGGCACACCAAATGAAACTATACGTTTTGAGGATTGAAATACAATTTCATGTTTACTTTTCATATTAATTTGGGTTATATTTGTTATTTGAGTTCTGTTAAGTAAGTAAGATTTAATTAGATTGTTGACATTTCCTCTAATTCCATAAGCTTCAAGTTTATTTAAGAGTGTACCATAATGCACATAGTCAAAGGCTTGCGTCATGTCACAAAATACGCCACAGACCGGTTTCCTCTTATCCACGTTAGATGTTACATTATATAAAAAATCATAAATAGCCATATCAATAGTGTTACCTATTCTAAATCCTTTCTGTTCTTCGCATAAAATATTATGTCTTTCTATAAATGAATTTAGTTCCTTGTAAATATATTTCTCAAATATTTTAGATATTATAGGAATTAGTGATATCGGCCGATAGTTCTCCATTAACTCCCTGTCGTCTTTCTTAAATAGTGGCTTGACGATAGATACTTTTAGAGCAGCTGGGTAAACTCCTGCGCTAATGCTGAGATTGATGACATGACTCAAAGGACCGCAGATTTCTTCCGCAACATGTTTTAGTATATAAGTAGCTATACCGTCATATCCCACACTGCTCGTATTATTCAAGGACTTTATTATCTTTTTAATGTCGTCTGGTATACTAGGGGCCATAAACATAGTCTTGTTATTGAAATCTACTGTAGACGCCCCCGGTCTGCAGTCGACATCCAGTTTTGGCTGTATTTTATCAATAAAAAAATCATTAAATGCTTCTGCAATGGTCTTATGATGAGATACTACGCAGCCACCCATATTAATTTTATTTATGTTAGATTTAGGCAGGTTATACTTTGCACGATTGATAATTTGCCACGCAGTTTTCGATTTGTTTTTTGATGTTTTTATATTATAATTGTTTTGTGCTTTTTGAGTTAAATGGATAATTTTTTTATACATTTTAGAATAATTATATAATATGGTTTTATTGATATTGCTACGATTAAGTCTAAACTGCCATAGGAGTTTCCTTTTCTTTTTACTGCACTGTTTGATACCTTTTGACAACCACTTAGTTCTTGTTATTGTATTTATTTTAACCACTTTTATTGGAAAACACAGATCGTATAATAGCTTGAAAATCTCAATAAAATGATTATAGGCTACATTTGGGTCATCTGTGTCATATAGTTCTGTAAAGGTAAGATTACTCAGATGGTTTTTAAATTTTACTATGTTTTCCGCACTATAGTCCCTTCTAGTTGCGTACCAATACTTAATACAACATATTTTTTGTACTGGACACTGAAGCAACTGTGCTGTATGATCCGATAATGCCCATTCTAATACTTCAGTCTTACATGAATTAAAGTTATGCGCAAAGTTGTCAATGCACGATAAACTGGCCATGCGAGTTGGTTGTTTCAAAGCAAGTTTCAGATTGTAACTCATTAAAAGACACTCAAAGTCATTAGTTACACGATTTTGCTTAAGTACATCAATGTTAAAATCTCCGCAGATAACAATTTTCTTACAGCATGTACGTAAAATTTCCTGTAAGAGCAGTTCAAATTTGTCGAAGCAATAATTTAAATTATTTGAGTTCGGAATTCTATATATACACACAATTATTAATTTATAATTAATCAGTTCCACGCCACAGCACTCAAATATGCCCGGAGTTGACAACTTTGCTACTTTTGGCAACTCTTTCCATTGTAGCCCATTTTTAACAAGGATACATGCACCACCCCTTTTTTGTTCTATTCTACAATAATGTGCAGCCAAATTATAGTTAGGTAAAAATAATAAATTTTGATACCCTTCCATGATAAAGTGCTCCGTAATACACAAGATATCAACATTTGTCTTTTTCTTAGATAGCTCGTCTAGACACACCAACAAATCATCAGCTTTATTTATCAATCCTGCTATATTTTGATGCAATATGTTGATATATCTATTAGAGAAAAAACAGTTCACCTTCTTTAGTAACATGGCTTGGTACAGTGTGAGGCAAATTTGTCACTTCATCAGAAGAACTACTGGTATTTAAGTCCCTATATAGTTTAAATTCATTCATCATTAAACTTATATTATGCAATATATTGGCCATACCGCGATTATTTACAGAACTACTATTCCTAGTGAACATACTAAAATCATAAGCAAGATAATAATTAGAATCAAACAAGTAAGCATAATTATATGAACAGGCATCCAAATAGATTAAATTGTTAAAGGTTTCTATTCTCGAATTAAACATTGTAGAGTAATCATTTAGTTTGAACGTAGGAGCACATAATATTATATTTGTGTGCTGTAATTTTGACAGCGTTTCACGAATACTGATAGCTAGTTCGACATAGTTCTTTGTCCGACGAAAGTCTTCTTCCCCGACCAATATCAAGCAGTAGTCATTCATATTGTAGTCCTTTAATTTGAGATCCAAGTCAGAGATAAGGTACTCAACACCACAGTTGGGTGTCAGATAGTGGCAGATTCCATAGTTAGGGAATATATCTTCTGCAATTTTTATAATTTTATTATTTTTATTGCTACTTAAAATACATAATTTACTTATTCTAGGTTCGTTCGGTTTACTGTTATCTTTATTGCCAGTACTGTGGATAACGCCATCTGTGATCGATTTATCCAACTGTTGATGGTTTTGAACACTGGTTGGCGATGTGGATTTCTTAGTACTATTGGTAAATCCTTCACATTCACTAGACTTTTCTGCGTTTTTTCTCAAACACTGGTTAATTTTTGATGATTTTTTCTTAATTTTTGGTGTTTGTAGCTTCAACTTAGCAGGGGAGCATGCCACTGTTTTGTACAGTGTATTCTGCTTCTGTAGGTCCTGGTTAAGGTGGTTGAGCTTCGTGTTTTCTAGAGTTAAGGATTCTATTTCGTTGTGGGCACTATTGAGTTCCAGAGTTAATTGTTCTAATTGCTGTTTTAATTTGGTAATCTGGTCATCGTCGTCATCAGAAATGTCAGGCAAGCTGGTGGTGGTGCCATCTATCGGTGAGTTCGTTAATAAAGTGTCCTCATCCGTATCGTTTATAATTGTTTCAGACTTTGAACGGTTACGTCTGAACGTGATGTTCTCTAAAAAATTCATTTTCCCAGTGCTGCTAAAGTGTGGAGCAAAAGGACATAAAGATACGGACTTGTAAGGTTGACCTGTATAAAATAACTTGTCTGCTTGCCGCTAGATGTTGTTGACACAAAATCAACAAAGCAATGTCGATAAAGCAGATTAAATTGGTATGGTATCACCTTAGAATAATGACTCACCAATCAACCGAAAAATGTTCATCAGCGTCACTTCTTGTTACGCTATTCGCCACTAGATGGCGTTTGTATACAGTTTCATACGATTGTTTATATTTTTTTACATCTGCAACCCCAGAATTAATGTCATTTAATTGATCTTTTCACCACTAGACGGCGTTGTTTAAAGTTTCAGTTAGATTCTGTTTATTTTTCACATCTGCAACCCCAGATTTAATGTCACAAAATTTTAATTTAAATGGTCTTTTCGCCACTAGAGGCGTTAGTAAGGGTACATAGGTCACTTTTCAAATATTTTTTTTTCTTGCAACGGCTTGACAATAATTTATATTTGATTAATTTCACTATTTGGTCCAATTTTATCACACTGAGTTATTGATTTTAGTTTTAAATATAGTTTGTTTATATTTCATTGTTCAGATAAAACACTTATTGTTCATATTCACCTTTTCGTGGAGAACGGCACTGTTTTTACTTATACTAATTTTTAAGTGATATTCCTTAGTTTTAAAAGTCACTAACACTGTCACATATGTAGTCCAATTTTTACAATTAGATCAGCATATTATTCATCATTAAAACTTTAGTTTGTTTATTTATTTATTTTAAATTACGCAGGTGATGTTTACTTTGCTAGTGTTGCCACCCCAATGATAGCGATAGCTACAATCTAGGGATCTTTAAGTCAAGACTGAATAAGTTATTACTAGGCAGGCGTGCTCCATCATCGCTTACCATCAGGTGAGATAGTGGTCAAGCGCGAGCCTTACGGCACGCAAACTGATTTGATGATATACAATTAAATGTCTATCAAGTTCATAATCACTTATTATCACTGTTTAGAAGAAAAAAAAACAATTTTATTCGTCCATAAAATCCGACCACAAACAATAAAAAACTGGAACTTAAAAAAAGCAGGCGAAAAAAAAGAACAACTTTTTGAGAATTTCAAAAAAAGAACACCATCAACAAGATTGATGGCAAGGTTTGCAATGCTGCAACCGACACTAAGTCTACCAGTCGATGCTTTATTTGTAAAGCCACTTCAAAAGATTTTAACAATCTAAGCAAAAAATATGATGTAAGTCCTGAAACTTTAGACTTTGGAATATCTGTGCTGCATGCCAGAATCAGAATTTTTGAGAGTATTTTGCACTTAGGCTATAAACTAGTAGTTCAAAAATACAGACAGAAAAAAACGACGGAAGAAAAAGATTTGGAATTGGCCGCTAAACAAAAAATCCAATACAGATTTAAAATTGAAACCGGGTTACTCATTGACATGCCTAAGTCCAACTATGGGAATACAAATGATGGAAACACCAGCCGTAGATTTTTCGAGAATCCCCAATTGGCATCCGACATAACTGGAGTGAACTTCGATTTAATTTACAGACTGAAAGTCATTTTAGAAACGATTTCAAGTGGATACATTATTGACGTCAAGAAATATGATGAGTATGCACTAGATACCGCCAAATTATACGTGCAGCATTATGGGTGGCACCCGATGACCCCTACTTTGCACAAAGTGCTCATACATGGTGCTGCCATAATAGAGAATTCACTTCTCCCAATAGGCCAATTGTCGGAGGAGGCTCAAGAGGCCAGAAATAAGCACTTTCGCATGTATAGAGAAAATTACGCAAGAAAATTTTCCCGCGAACAGTGTAACCGCGACATCTATAATCGACTATTATTGAGCTCTGATCCGCTCATTAGCAGTATTAGTATAAAACAAAGAAGGAGAAAAAAAATATCTAAATCCTTTTCTCCGGAGACTTTAGATATGCTTTTACCCACCAAACCAGACTCCGCTTCACCAGAATCCTCGGATGATGAGGATCTGGAGTAACGAATTGGCATGGAGTATGTGTCGACTGTCGGAGGGGATACGTCAATTCATTACTCACTAACGTTTAAAATGTACATTTATGAAATATACTTTTTTATGTCTGTGACGTTAGGTTTTTGACTTTTTTTCATAAATATGATATTTTCTTGAATAAATATTTAAAATTTCAACAGAAAGTGGTTTTTTATTATCATTTATGTCATTTAGAATAGTTATAGCAATTAAAATAATTTTGGCCGCATAAAACCTAAAAACCTATCTATGTGCGGCGTTGACTCATAGTCTGGTAGGCTGGCGCGCGAAAGATAATCGGCGCTGTTATCAGCACTGCGTATGTACTCAATGGAGTAATTATGACCACTTAGAACATCGCGTAACGCTGCAGCCTATTTGCAGAAACCTCAGGAATGCCACGATATGGCCCGAATATAGATAACAGTGGCTTGTGGTCTGTGCGAAGTACAAACGGAACCGCCCTCCCGTATAAATATTGGTGGAAACGTCGCACACCGAATATAATTGCCGTAGCCTCTTTTTGTAGTTGTGAATATCGCTTCTCTGCGGAATTCAATGTACGAGAGGCAAACGATACTGGACGCTCCACTCCGTCAACACCTATCTGCGATAAAATCGCACCTAATCCGCTGGGTGATGCGTCTACCGTCAAAATAATTTTGGCATGGTGATCAAAATGTGGTAGAACCTGATTTGAAGCTAAACATTGCTTAATTGCCTTGAATGATTCATCATGTATGTCCTCCCATTTCCATATATTGCCTTTTTGCAACAATGAATAAAGCGGGGTCAATATTGTTGACGCGTTAGGGACGAAGTTCCTATAGTAATTAACTAATCCTAGAAATGACTGCAACTTATTCACGTTTGTCGGTGTAGGCGCCTCAACAATTGCTTGGACCTTTTGTTTTGATTTACTTAACCCATTCTTATCTATGGTATAGCCTAAATATTCTATTTGATTCTCAAAAAACACACACTTATCTTTACGAAGTGTTAGACCTGCCTCCTGCAGTCTTTGCAACACCGCACACAATCTCTCATAATGTTGCTCCTTAGTATGTCCCGTTATGCAAATGTCGTCAAGCATACACATAACACCGTCCAACCCTGATAATAAACACTCCATTGCGCGTTGGAAAATAGCCGGGGCACTAGCTAGTCCAAAAACCAAACGTGTGTATACAAATAAACCTCGGTGGGTATTAATGCAAGTAAACTTCTGTGATGCCTCGTCTAGGACAAATTGTGAATAAGCTTGCGTCAAATCTAATTTGCTAAAATGCTGTCCCCCGTGTAATTTTGTGAAAAGTTCCTGTGCCGTTGGTTAGGGGTACTGTTCTACAACTAGCTGCTTGTTTACGCTTACTGAATAATCTACACACAACCTAATTGAGCCATCTCGCTTTAATATAGGAACAATAGGCGATGCGTAATCCGAGTACTGTACTGGTTTTAGTACACCTATACGTACCAAACGATCGAGCTCGTCGTTTATCTTATCTTTAAGTGCAAATGCTATTGGACGAGCTTTAAAAAAAACCGGTTTCGCGTCATCTTTTAATTGTAGTTTTACCCGATACTTTGTAAATATACCCAGCTCGTCTGAGAAAACCGATGGATATTTTTGTTTTAACTGATCGGCTAAATTGTTTGACTGACAATATTTTATTTGCAACATTTGTAATTTAAACAAACTAATAAAATCTCTGCCTAAAATGGGGGGTCCACCATCACGTATCACTCGAACATTAACTACGTGTGTTTTCTCTTTATAAGTAATAGGTAATTGCACTATTCCTAGACAGTTGATAATTTGACCTGTATACGTAAATAATCGGTCCGACGATGATAATAACGGAAACGATTCAAAATATCTTTTGCAAACTTTCTCGGAAATCGCTGTGACTGCCGACCCGGTGTCGACTTCGAACTTAAGCTTTATATTTTGTATCGAAACTATTGTAGTCATAGGTTCGCCACTACGTGAACATATTTTTTTCGAATTACCGTCATCATCACTCTCGCTCGACCCGCCAGTTCCTACGAAATTTATTTTTTTGCACATTTTTCGTAGATGGCCTTTTACAGCATATGCTGCGGAGCTTAGCTTCTTTGACAATTTATCTATATGTGGGCTGAAGCTTAGCATCCAAAGTTAGGCCTAAGAATACTGTGCTATTTTCAGGATTCAATTCTTCGCCCTTTAACATCACATCAGTTTTCACCTGCCTAACGTGAGGTAGGGTAAACTTAATGCATTTGGTTTTTTTTTCATTTAGAAGTAAATTGTTAACATTGAACCAGTGAACTACTTTTGAGATCGCGCTATTTACATCGTCAGTAACCAGCTGCTGACGTTTAAGTTTAAACAAAAGTGAAGTATCATCCGCAAACAACACTATATCATGGTTATCCTTTATGAGGTAAGGCAAGTCATTAATATAAATAAGAAACAAGAAAGGGCCAAGAATTGAACCCTGCGGGACTCCCATTGTTACTATAGATCCGGGAGATCTTTTTCCATTAACGTCAACGCTCTGAATCCTATTACTCAAGTATGAAGTAAGAAGAGCCAGAGCGCTGTTCCGGATCCCGTAGTGGCGGAGTTTCCTGATTAGCGTTTCATGAAGAACACAATCAAATGCCTTGGACAAATCACAAAATATTCCCAAGGCATCGCACTTATCTTCCCATGCATTATAAATATGTCCTAAAAGCTCAACACCGGCATCAGTAGTTGAACGACCCCTTGTAAAACCGAACTGTTTGCTATGTAATAATTTATGTTTATTAAAAAATCTTTGCAATTGCTCTAAAATTAATTTCTCAAATATTTTACTAAACGTAGGTAGTACTGAAATAGGTCTATAATTTGTAGGGTCTGAAGTACTACCTGATTTAAACAAAGGTATTATTTTACTATTATTCATTAGGTCAGGAAACTCCCCACTGTCGATACAATTATTAAAGATAATAGCTAAACTAGGTGCGACAATGTCAATAATGGACTTAGCAACTTCTACAGAATGTCCCCACAGATCTGCAGCCTTTTTAACATTTAAGGTGTGAAAGGTTTTAATTATGTCTCTACAAGTAATATGTTCAAAAAGAAATTCCGAATCACAAACATTAACATTTTCTTTTAGTATAGACTCAGCAACAGAAGGTGATGAGTTCAGGGATTTAGTAGTTGAAATGGGAATATCTGAAAATAAATTTTCAAAAGCCACTGCGACTTGTGAGTCTGATTTTATGATGTTGTCATTAATAGATAGGCTGTAGTCAATATTCCGGTTACCAGATCTTCCCGTTTCACTATTAATAATATTCCAAGTCGTTTTAATAACATTACTACTGCTTTTAATCTTCGAACTCAAATAACGCGACTTGGCCTTGGTTTGATTCAAAATAAACGATTTATTATTTAATTATTTATTATTATTTTTATCTTCTAGTTGATGAATCTTGTCATCAGATGTCATAATTATAAGCAGATGCATGTGTGGTAATCCTCGTTTCTGAAATTCCATAGTGTATACAAAAGCCGATACGAGTAGTCAGAAACTTGAGATCTGACACCAGTCTAGCCAAAGGGTTCCGTGTTACCCAGTTACTGGGTTGTGGAGGTCAGATAGGCAGTCGCTCCATGTAAAACACTGGTACTCAGCTGAATCCGGTTAGACTGGAAGCCGACCCCAATATAGTTGGGAAAAGGCTAGGCAGATTGATTGATACAAAAGCCGATACCTTTCTAAAGACTTAATTTTTATCTAAACATTTTTTTATTTGGTCGAATTCTAACTTAGTAGCTCGAGCCGCGAAATCAGGACGATCCTGTGGAAGCTATTGCAAGATTGTTCCATCTTCTAAATTTATTTGCCAAGCCTTTTCTTTTTTTTTTTTGGGACATACCCATCGCACTTTTCCCAAACCACTGCAACTCCTGAAAGCCAGAATCAACAGTGGCGACCACCAGAAAAGCGCCGAGGCAATGAAGCTCGACGAAGTCCCGGAGAATGAATTTAACTGTCTTGGATCCCGCAACGAAATTAATCAGAAAAGAATAACGGAGGAGTAGGAAAAAACATAAATTTCCACTTCCCTCCATATCAAGCAGGAGACAGAACAATCTCACTTCCCTCCGCGCGCTCGCATTGGTTAGCGGTGATTTGTTCGTTCCCTGATTTTAATTGCAATTGTCGTGTTCCGAAATTAATTTCCGGCTTGTGAGTTGCTGTCGATTGTGTATTTTGTGATAAGTGCTGGTATCGTAAGTTTTTAAACGTGTTTACGTCCGCTTTTTACTTGTAATTAGTTAATTTCGTCAGCTATCGGTGAGTACATTTACTTTTCTTGACGTGTGGGTATATCGAAATAATTGTATTGTCCGTTAATCTTTCACTTTGTACGTTCTAATTCGTTTATTCATTTGATTTGCGTATATAACTATGTTGTCTATTAATGATGACCCACCTGATCGTGGTGGAGAAATATTATTTCAACGTAACAATAAACAAAGGTCGCCGTCGACCTCCGCTAATGCTAAACGTTTATTTAGTGAAATGACTCCTTCGTACAATTCACCCGAAGTCAGATCAAAACGACTGCAAACATCGGAGTCAATTGAAAGGTCTTCGCCGATATTAAATGCAAGCAGTGCAAGCAATTACCACTATTGTGATTTGTTTTCTCAGGCGTCTGCATACCTGTCTAAAATTAACGACCTTGTTAATGACCAAGGGTCCCGCATAAATGTTGCAAATAAATCCGCTATTATGGACATGACTCAACGCATAACGGGTATTGTTTCCTTGCTAGCCATAAAATCATCTGCTAACGAAACTAAATTAGCCAATACGGAACGCGAATTAGACAAAATTAAATTTAATACGGGTGTCAACATTGCCAAGTCTGTTGTCAGTAATATTTCATATGCTGATAAATTAAAACTTCGTTTACCCAAAATTGCTCCAGTGGTAGACTCACGTGCCAAACTTCCGTGTCTTGTGGCTTACCCCACTGATGAGCGACCAAATGATTACACAACTTCTTCCGCGACTAAACAAGCGCTCATGAAAGCAATAAATCCTAGTGACGGTTTTCAAATTGTAGGTATCAAGAAAGCTGCGAAGTCTGGTGTCGTGTTACGTGTTGCTAACGATAATCAAATAAAAATTACAATCGGTCGATGCCGTTAGGTCCGCTGGCTTGCGACTTGAGAAACCAAAAGGCCGTAGGCCTCGTATTTTAGTCAAAGACGTCCCATCGTCAATGGAAGACAGTGCCTTTTTGCATGCGTTGTACTGTCAAAACATTAAAGACGAGTTGCCATTAAAAGAAGACGACTTTATTAAATCAACAAAAATTATACGTAGGCGTTCGCTAGACAACGGTCGGAAATGGATAGGCATAGAACTCGAGTCCGCGGTCCGGAAACATTTAGTCTCGACTAAAGATAAATTGTTTATTGATTGGGCGACTTGCCGTTTCATTGATGATGTCGACGTAGTACGTTGTGCACATTGTCAACAGTTCGGTCATGTTAAGAAACACTGCACTATTAAATCACCTACCTGCGCTAATTGCTCTGAGGCACATGAAACCAAAGACTGCCCGCATAAGGATAATTTAAATTATACACCGTCTTGCGTAGCGTGCAAACGATCAAAGAAACCATCTGACCATCGGTGTGGGTCACCTGGGTGTGCTACTTATAAACTTAAGCTCGAACAACTGATCCTCAACACCAATTATTAAGAAAATGGATAGATTAACCATCGGAAAATTAAATCTCCACAACGATAGGGTGGCGACTTCTGAACTGGACAAACTAATTATCGATTATAACTTAGATATAGTACTCGTTCAAGAACAATATCAAAACGTGCGGTTACGTCACAAAGTAGTACAGTTGGATGGCAAAGCACGAGCTGGAATTTACGTGGCGCGTTCTTCTAACTTCACAGTAACGTCTTTACGTAACCTTATGACACCCCATTGTGCCGTTGCGGAGGTCTCATCGTCTTCTTTTAAAGTTTACGTTGTGAGCTGCTACTTTCAATATTCAGACCCTGTTGCTCCTCATATACATAACCTCCATCATGTCTTGCAGTCGCTCGTGGGCTGCAAAGTTATCGTTGGCGCTGATGTTAATGCGTCTTCGAGTCTATGGTATGGCAAAGTTCGGTCTACGGATTATGAAAGACGCTGCGCTGTTGAAGATTTCATTGCTGAAATGAATCTGACTATTCATAATACCCCTGACGCACCACCAACTTTTTGCAGCCAAATGGGCGAATCTTGTATTGACGTCACACTTTCTAGTGCAGACGTACGCTTGGATAGGTGGCGTGTCCTACCGGACGCGTCTTGTAGTGATCGCTTGATCGTGTACGAATTTGTTCCGGTTTTTACTCAGGGTACGTCACATGTCATTGGTAACTTTAGGTATAAATGTAAGGGTGCTAATTGGGAATTCTTTAGCTCGCTTCTTGCGTGTCACGCCAAAGACTTCACTCGTGTTGGGCTGTCAGCTGAAGAAAGTGCTGAAATTATGTCAGACACCTTCACTATCTGTGACCAATATACGTAGATGTGATTGGTGGTGTGACTACCTAACTGAACAGCGTAAAAGTTATCGCCGAGCGCGTAAACATCTTAACAAGCTTAAAAAACGTAAGGTCATCGGTGACCCTCTTTCCATTGCGTTAAATACGTTTAGAGTTGCCAGGTCCCGCTACAGAGCTTCGGTGGAAAAATCTAAGGGTAATTTATTGCGTAAAATAGTAGATAAATTAGATAAAGAAGGTCCGTGGTCTCCTTTATATCATGAGTTTAAAGCCAATCGATCAGTCGACCTCGCGTTTGTTCAGAACATTAAAGTAAATAATAAACACACCACCAGTATTGAGGAAACAACTGAAGTTTTGCTGAATACTCTTATACCTGATGACTTACTTACTAATGACAACGACTACCATCAACAGATCAGAGCGTGGGCAGCTGTACCACCTGAATCACCAGCGTCAGACCTTCCATCCACTGACGAATTTATAAACGTTGTCAAGAGGTTACCACTCAACAAGTCATCGGGTGAAGATAAAATATCTAATCGGATGATTATAGAAGCGTGTAAAACAGCCGCTGATGCGATTTTGACCGTTTACAACCGTTGTATTGCGGAGGGCGTATTTCCTCGTATATGGCGACGCGGATTTATACGAATCATCTCGAAAAATGGCGACAAGCCCCCGGACGACCCTAAGTCGTACCGGCCCATAACATTACTTCCATCTTCCATCATCATCCAAACTCCTGGAGCGCCTTATCGTTCCACGTTTGCTACCGGACGGACCAAAATTTCATAACAATCAATTCGGTTTCACTACTGGAAAATCTACCGTAGATGCGGCCCTTACTGTTAGGCAAATAGTTAATACATCTGAACATAAGTACGTAATTGGGATTTTTCTAGATATTTCTGGGGCTTTTGATAACGCATGGTGGCCAATGCTACTACTTAAAATGAAAATTCGGGGCTGCTACAGAAATATATATAATCTAGTTTACTCTTACTTTTTTAAATGGTTCCGCGAAACTCAAACTCGGCCATCATTCCATGTCGAAGTCTCTCACCATGGGATGTCCTCAGGGTTCGGTTATTGGTCCGCCTTTATGGAATTTAGGCTTTGATGATTTCCTCGCGATTCCTCTTCCAAGCGGCTGTTCATTAACCGGTTACGCGGACGACGCTCTTCTGCTCATTCAATCAAGTACTCGAGCTGGACTCGAGAACTTGGCTGACACTTGCCTACGATTGGTATCTCAGTGGGGCGATCGAAACCGCCTGACCTTTGCTCCGCACAAAACTTATCAACTCATTTTGAAGGGTAATCTTAAATCGTGTCCTACTATAAAATTTAATAACGTTCCCGTAAAAAGGAAGCAGTCCGTGTGCTATCTTGGTCTCGTGTTAGAGAGGAATTTTGCATTTATAGATCATATTAAAATAGTCGGTGAAAAAGCAAAAAAAAATGTCTATGCCTTAACGAGAATATCTAAATCTACGTGGGGTCTGTCTTTTTTAACTTTAAAAACTATTTATGAGGCTACTTACTTGGGTTGTATTTGCTACGGGGTGCCAGTTTGGGCTGATAGGGCCACCATAGGGGCGGTGCGACGTAAGTTGCTTCAGAGTCAGCGTTTGGCTTTGATATTCTTATGCAAAGCGTACAGGACGGTTAGTACTGAGGCCTTACCGGTACTTGCTGGCGTACTTCCGGTCGACCTTGAAGTGCAGCGACGTGCTGCAATGTACTATTCCGCACGAGAGACCACGGACGCAAACTTTTTAACGCGGAGTGACCGTGAGAAAATCTCTAGATTATTTAAACCACCTATTGACGTCTGGGAGGAACTTTTATCCGAATGGCAATGTAGGTGGGATAATTCCATCAAGGGCCGACATCTCCACCAATTCTTTCCATCCGTTCGTGTTCGGCTGGCCAGGACGTGGCTGGAGGTGGATCACTGTGTTGCCCAATTTCTCACAGGGCATGGTAACTTTAAAAGTAAATTGTTTTCGTTCAAGCTCGTTGCCTCGTCTTTATGTCAGTGTTCTATATCTGACTGCGAATATGTACAATCTGCACATCATATCTTATGGGAGTGTATACTTTGGCAGAATGAACGTAATATTATATTGAATAATGTAGAGGCTACCTCAGGAGTTGTTTACTATACGGACCTTGTGGAAACTAGAACAAATTTCCGTGCGTTCAAGCGTTTTTGCCATACCTATTATTGGAATCTAACATAGCAGCTCACAATGTTAGGACCCATTAATATTTATTCTTATTTTATCCGTGGTGCTAGGCAACTGGGCTTATCCCAGTTGTAAACGACCCTTTGTGCCTAGTGGCCTTGTTTGTTATTTGCCAAGCCTGTTTTGTTTCTGGCCAGTTAGGATTCGATGTCATGGTGATAAAGAAATCAAGTGATCCAAGCCGTCAAACAATAGCCATTGCATTCCCAAAATTTTCCGTGTAATACCTCGTCGAACCAGGAAAAGAGGAAAAATAATCTTTTCACCAACTGTGGCATTTTTTTCCGGCAATTTGATTAATAAAACTGGTTACTCCCGTATATTGTTCAACTTAAATCTTATTTTGGGTATATTTTATCAATTGAATACGGTCACACGCTACACGAATGTAAGCATCCACTAAATATTGTTGAAATAATCGGCCTCTAAAATGCAGTGCATTAAATGGAAGTTCCCGTATATCGTGTCCTTCTGTTGATGGAGATGATGTTAAAAATTTAACAAACTCTGGTCGAAAGGAAAGTCTGTATTGTGCCAGTTCAAGCCAAGTTATATGACTGCGGCTGGCATAAGGCGTTTGTAACTGCAATTCTGAGCTAAAACCATCCATGCCAGCTGGGTAAAAGAATGGTTAAGTAAATGGCTCGACTCGCTTATCAACATTCTTTAAAAATAAAATGTTTTTATTCCTGTAAAAAACTGCACAAATTTCTTTACACGCCGGTATATTAAACCTTCTGCGATCAACTTGATCTGGAAGTCTAAATAAAAGCTTTACGTATGGTGGGGGTAAACCTTGAGCAGTTTCTTCTTTCTTTTCTTTTCTTTCAACTCCAACAACTTCATCGTTGAGGTAGTAATGCCCGAACTATGTAGATGGTTAACTCTTTCATTATCGGCTTCATCAGGATCTAAAAAGTATAGTTGCCCGTACAGTGGCCGCTCAAAGTACCAACATTATTTTGCGATGGGTGACCTGTCATATTCATTTTATGATATACTTGTCCGCAAACGATAAAACTATAAATGCCATGGCTATTTATTGTTCTGTCATCTTCTGCATTGAAGGATGCTAGAACAAAATATGCGTTTATTTTGTTATTTTTTTATGAAGTTCTTCCTAATGACGGTTTAAAAAGAGACGTGAATTAGCACGTCTCGCAATTCTGGTTGCTCCATTAAAATTTGTCCATGTAAACAACAGCCGCCAAAAGAATTTCTTTTTAGCCAATTAGAAACGCGGTCCTCAGGGAAATGCAATGCACCACAATGGATACACAAAATTTCAAATGGTCCTAAGGCGTCATATTGCACAGCTGCAGTAACGGCACATTTATTTGTCGGTAAATAATTATTAAGTTCTAAAGCCCTACGACGTTCATTATTTCCAGAGGCCAGACGTTGTGCCGCACGCTGCCGCAAATATTGCAGACGTCACTCCCGTTGTTCGTCATTTTCAGTAGCGACACCTTGTGCCGCACGCTCTCGTGAAACATCTAAATCATAAGACTTTTCTGCTCGTATAGCAGCACGTGTGTATCGAGCGGAAACCTGCTTCATTATTTTCATGAAGGGTTTCTTAAAATGAGTCTTCACTGTGCGAAGTTTTGAGAAACACGTGTGGGACGAGCGGAAAACTGATTATTTTCACGACGGTTTTCTTGAAATGAGTCTTGACTGCGCGAAGTTTGAGAAACCTGACCTGTTTGAGTTTGTCGACGATTTTCTTCAAGGTGTTCTTGAGACGGGTCGCGGCTACGATTGTTTATTAACCTTTTTTTTTAAGACCTTTTGGGCATTTTTAAGTGAACACGTGAGTTAAAAAGACACAAATTTTATCAATAATATAAGTAAACAATTGATTTTCTTGTCTAACCTCAAACCAAACAATTGTTAGCTTAGTGTTGCTTAACAACGCCATGTATTGTCAAGTAGCTTTAGTGTTGCTGTGTCGGTAAAAGAGTTTAAACGTTGTTTAGGCTGATGGTCATAGTTGCCGAAGATTAAAAAAAATATGTATTGCTACTCGCCAAAAAATTATAGATTTTCTCACAAAAGAAGGAACTTGAGAAAAAAAGGGCAAAAATAATAATCTGGTCTCGAACCTAGGTCTGCTGGTTTCGGGACCACCCGATTTCCCATTTGAGCTTTTATAACCTTGTAGATGGTGGCGAAATTTACCTTCGTATTCTAATGATATTATAGTAGTTTTTCACTGCCTGAAAACACGGGTAAAACGACGTTTTTTAAAAATGAAACCTAGCTAGATCGATTTATCGTCCCCGAAATTCCCTGCATACTAATTTCATGAAAATCATCGGAGCCGTTGCCAAGATTCAGATTATATACAAGAATTGCTCGTTTAAAGGTATTAGATTTGATTTGATTTGCGAATGACGAAAAATTTCTAAACCATCAGTAATATGGCACAGGCATGTGACACCACTTAGTTTACATATTCATAAAAAAGCCATTGAGCGAGCCGTAGAGAATACATAGACGTGTGCACATATTATGTACACTTGTACACGTAACTACCCTACTGAAGGAAGCGAAAGAGATTCAACATAAAGGCTTGCGGTTGCTTATAAAGCGTTCCTCGTGGAGCAATAAGTCTTCAGATCGGACTGCGCAGCTCCATTCTATGAATCGAACAAAGTATGTACTTAAGCAATACGAGCCCAGAAAAGAAAAATACGAATTACACGACGGCAGTAAACGTATCTGAAGCAGTTAATCGCATTAAATGCGGTACAAAAGATGGTATAAATAAGTTATTAGCACAATGACACATTTCGCCATAAGTTGGCATGCAAATATTAAGATATGAGTTAAGGTGCATACTGATATAACGCGATAAGATAAATAAGAATTCACTATAGAACATTTTAAGACTTGTATTACCAAGCATAATAAATTGACATGACGTGACAATTAATGACATGCTTCATCTTTTTTACTAAGAAGGCAAGAAGGTTTCAAAGAAGCGTTTACAACATTTCTCCCTTCCTAAGTGAATTACATCTTCTCAATGAGTCTGCGAGGTGGCATGCCTAAACGCTTGCTGCGACGGGGTTGCAGCGGCATGGTACTGGTATCTGTTACAGCAAGATTAGCAGATGTTGGTGTTGTTTGGAAAGTAGGCTCAACTGGCAGTTCAGCAATCGGTGGTTCAACTATCGATGGTGTTTGAAATGAGGATCCAACTGGTAAATCATCTGGTTCGCGATCATTGTCTCTAGGTGGTGAATTTCCTGGCAGCTCAGGTGTGGGTGAGAGAACTAATACGTGAGGCCGAATATAATCCGCATGCCGACGCTTTTCCTCCCCACTGGGTGTAGTAACGACATAGGAATATCGGTGAGTGCGTGCTGAAATAGTAGCACGCTGCCAAATCTTATCTAAGCGAGTTTTGATGAAAACTCTCTCTCCCGGACGATAGTTGGGTGCAGTTGACGCAATATTGCCTTGTACTTGTTTAAATTGTAGCCCTCTCCTATTGTTGGGCCGGATGTTTGAGAGAAGACAGTTCAATTGCCGACCAAACATCACTTGTGATGGAGACTTCCCTGTGGTACTATGAGGGGTATTCCGGTAAGAAAAAAGAAATTCATTAAGTCGATTTTTAGCAATTCCTTCACTGGATAGCATTCTCGTCTTGAATGTCCTCACAAGGCGTTCCGCCAAGCCATTTGTCCTCGGGTGGTATGGTGCTGACGTGACATTTACGATTCCATGGTTTCTACAGTACTGTTTGAACTCATGGGCTGTGAATTGTGGGCCGTTGTCTGAAACAATCATTTCAAGGAGACCAAATGTGGAAAAAACTTCATCCAGAACATAACATAGGTTCCTTGTTGTGATATGTTTCATGGGCTTAACTTCGATCTATTTTGACAGAGCATCGCAAAGAACTAACCAATATGTTCCTTCAAAGGGCCCCGCAAAATCAATATGCAACTTTTCCCAAACTCTTTCCGGAATAGACCATGAGTAAACTGGCAGTTCTGGGTTGCACGGTCTGTTTTCTTGACATTTACGACATCTCTTGACGAATGCATCGATATCTTCAACTAGAGCTGGCCACCATACGTAGAAACGTGAGAGTGCCCTCATCGCTGATATGCCAGGGTGACCTCGATGAAGATAGGTAAGTGTTGAATGACGTAAGGTTTCCGGTATTATTATCCTACCCTGCCACATAACTATTTTATTTTCGATCGATAATTCATTTCGCTTGCGGAAGAATGGACTCAGGAGATTGTCGTATTGAATATTACGCCATCCCGTTTTCAAATATTGTTGGACTTGAGAGAGGACAGGGTCTTTTGATGTTTCCCCTTTAATTACTTCTTCCGTCAACGCAAGATCTATGATTTTGATGTCCTGCCCACGCACAGTTATTTTATGGACAGCACATTCAGCGGGGGACGGTTTTTCTCGGGCGTTAGGAAGTCTCGACAAGCAGTCAGCGATTATGTTGTTTTCCCCCTTCCGGTGGTAGATTTCATAATCGTAACTACCTATTATCAAGGCCCATCTTATTAGGCGGTTATTAACTAATTTAGGTAAATTCCGCTGTGGCCCCAAGATATGTATCAACGGTTTGTGGTCCGTTACTAATTTAAATTTAGTTCCTCGTAGGTATTGGTCAAATTTTGTGATACCAAATAGAATAGCTAATGCTTCTCGGTCGATTACCGAATAATTGCTTTCTGCAGAGCGCAGTTTTCTGGACGCAAATGCGATGGGTTGTTCAACATTTTTGTCTTTGTGGAATAATACTGCGCCGACCCCTTTTTCAGAGGCATCACAAGCCAAGTAGAGTTGACGCCTTTCATCAAATGCTATCAGGGGTTTCGATGCTGCAATACACTGTTTAGTCTTCTCGAAAATTTGGTTCTCATGTTCTGACCACTGCCATGGTTGTTTATTGCCCGTTAATGTATGAAGATCTGCACAGATGCTGTGCAAGTGTGGAATGAAACGTTCATAGAAATTTACTAGTCCGAGAAACGAACGTAGTTCCTTCATGGACGTGGGCTGAACAGCATTTGTTATAGCTTCAATTTTAGTTTTCGTTGGGCGTATTCCGTTTGTATCAATAGTATGACCAAGGTACTCTATTTCCTTCTGAAGGAATGAACACTTCTTTAGGTTAACCTTGAGTCCTGCTTTCTCCAATCGGTCAAACACTGTGGAAAGAAGTTGTAAGTGCTCTTGTAGGTTCTTGCCCGCTACTGCTATGTCATCGAAGTATACTGCTACGTTAGGTAGGTCACCCAGAAGTTTGTCCAGGTAATGTTGGAAAATTGAGGGTGCTGTTGAAATTCCAAAAGGCATTCTGTTATATTGAAAATATCCTTTTTGTGTGGCCAACGTCAAGTATTTTTTTGAATCTGGTGCTATTTCGAACTGTAAGTATGCATCCTTGAGATCTATTTTTGAAAATATTTTGCCGTTTGACAGATGTTGTCGCAACTGGTCGAAGATGGGAACTGGGTGTAAATGTTTAATGAGTACCGAGTTTATGGTACTACGATAGTCACCACATATCCGTATTTGTCCGGTTGGTTTGACTATATTCACTGTAGGTGTAGCCCATTCGATAGGCATTATGATGGGGTCAATAGGGTGAATTATGCTTTCTGAGATTAGGCGTTCTTATTCTTGTTCAATGTTTTTTCTCATATTGAACTTGATGGGTCTAGCTGGCATGTGTACTGGTTCTGCCCCCGCTTTAATGTGTATGTTCACTATATAGTCCTTTACTTTCCCCAGTTTTCCGTCGAAAAGAGAAGTATGTGAGTCTAAAACCTGTTTAATTGTAGTCGGTCCTGTTCTGATTGAGTAGACTGGCTTTGGGAAGGTCATGTCAAACATCTCACTCCAACGTAATCCAAAAAGCATCGGGTCGGCATCTCTCATCACCACAACGAGAAGTAGGATTTTTCTGTCTCCAACTTCCACTGTCACGTCTGTAATACCTTTAGGTTTAAGTTTATTATTGCCGTAGGCTGTCAGTTTTGGAGCTTCTGTTAGGGTCGGTGTTCCAATCTTTTTCCATAATGTTGTGCTAATAATGGAATAAGTTGAGCCTGGGTCCCAGTCCATGGTACATCTACGTCCGTTGATGTATACATCTATTTTCTTACAATCTTTGCTGCCTTTAATAGCACATATAATTTCGTTGTCGCTGTCATCGCTAGTTGAGAGTGATGATTGTAATGCCATATGGTTGTTCCTTATTTTCTGTAGTTTTACTTTGCTTCTCCTGTCTTTGGTATTCTTCTTTAGTCCCGTGATGAAAGCTCTACCGCTCTTAATGCAGCATGATTCAAAATGTCCCTCAATGCCACACGCGTCACATGTATGGTTTTTTGCCACGCACATTTCAAAGTTGTGTTTATCGTGTTTGCCACAACGTAGGCATTGATCCGAATGTATTTTACGAGGAGAGCTGCTTTGTCGGTATTTTGTGTCTCGACTTACATGTTTCCTGATTCGCTGTATACTTGTTCCGGGTGTATTGTATTCAGCTTGCTCTCGTGATTGAGCTACCGAGAAAATTTGTATAAAACTGACCTCTTTTGTTATATTATCATATGTTTCTTGAAGGTCGGGCCATTTCTGTTTAAATACGTTTCTAATTCAGTGTGGTTCAGGCCAGTTGCAAATCGGTCTCGTAGTTGGCGTTCCAGGAGTTGGTCATCATATCCACAGTCCCTGCTTAACTGTTTAAGCCTGTTAGCGTAGCATACCCTACCTACCCTACCTACCCTACCTACCCTACCTACCCTACCTACCCTACCTACCCTACCTACCCTACCTACCCTACCTACCCTACCTACCCTACCTACCCTACCTACCCTACCTACCCTACCTACCCTACCTACCCTACCTACCCTACCTACCCTACCTACCCTACCTACCCTACCTACCCTACCTACCCTACCTACCCTACCTACCCTACCTACCCTACCTACCCTACCTACCCTACCTACCCTACCTACCCTACCTACCCTACCTACCCTACCTACCCTACCTACCCTACCTACCCTACCTACCCTACCTACCCTACCTACCCTACCTACCCTACCTACCCTACCTACCCTACCTACCCTACCTACCCTACCTACCCTACCTACCCTACCTACCCTACCTACCCTACCTACCCTACCTACCCTACCTACCCTACCTACCCTACCTACCCTACCTACCCTACCTACCCTACCTACCCTACCTACCCTACCTACCCTACCTACCCTACCTACCCTACCTACCCTACCTACCCTACCTACCCTACCTACCCTACCTACCCTACCTACCCTACCTACCCTACCTACCCTACCTACCCTACCTACCCTACCTACCCTACCTACCCTACCTACCCTACCTACCCTACCTACCCTACCTACCCTACCTACCCTACCTACCCTACCTACCCTACCTACCCTACCTACCCTACCTACCCTACCTACCCTACCTACCCTACCTACCCTACCTACCCTACCTACCCTACCTACCCTACCTACCCTACCTACCCTACCTACCCTACCTACCCTACCTACCCTACCTACCCTACCTACCCTACCTACCCTACCTACCCTACCTACCCTACCTACCCTACCTACCCTACCTACCCTACCTACCCTACCTACCCTACCTACCCTACCTACCCTACCTACCCTACCTACCCTACCTACCCTACCTACCCTACCTACCCTACCTACCCTACCTACCCTACCTACCCTACCTACCCTACCTACCCTACCTACCCTACCTACCCTACCTACCCTACCTACCCTACCTACCCTACCTACCCTACCTACCCTACCTACCCTACCTACCCTACCTACCCTACCTACCCTACCTACCCTACCTACCCTACCTACCCTACCTACCCTACCTACCCTACCTACCCTACCTACCCTACCTACCCTACCTACCCTACCTACCCTACCTACCCTACCTACCCTACCTACCCTACCTACCCTACCTACCCTACCTACCCTACCTACCCTACCTACCCTACCTACCCTACCTACCCTACCTACCCTACCTACCCTACCTACCCTACCTACCCTACCTACCCTACCTACCCTACCTACCCTACCTACCCTACCTACCCTACCTACCCTACCTACCCTACCTACCCTACCTACCCTACCTACCCTACCTACCCTACCTACCCTACCTACCCTACCTACCCTACCTACCCTACCTACCCTACCTACCCTACCTACCCTACCTACCCTACCTACCCTACCTACCCTACCTACCCTACCTACCCTACCTACCCTACCTACCCTACCTACCCTACCTACCCTACCTACCCTACCTACCCTACCTACCCTACCTACCCTACCTACCCTACCTACCCTACCTACCCTACCTACCCTACCTACCCTACCTACCCTACCTACCCTACCTACCCTACCTACCCTACCTACCCTACCTACCCTACCTACCCTACCTACCCTACCTACCCTACCTACCCTACCTACCCTACCTACCCTACCTACCCTACCTACCCTACCTACCCTACCTACCCTACCTACCCTACCTACCCTACCTACCCTACCTACCCTACCTACCCTACCTACCCTACCTACCCTACCTACCCTACCTACCCTACCTACCCTACCTACCCTACCTACCCTACCTACCCTACCTACCCTACCTACCCTACCTACCCTACCTACCCTACCTACCCTACCTACCCTACCTACCCTACCTACCCTACCTACCCTACCTACCCTACCTACCCTACCTACCCTACCTACCCTACCTACCCTACCTACCCTACCTACCCTACCTACCCTACCTACCCTACCTACCCTACCTACCCTACCTACCCTACCTACCCTACCTACCCTACCTACCCTACCTACCCTACCTAAGAGCTCGAACAGGGAAGAGCCCCCCAAACCCCAAACACCATGGCATCGACCGGGACCCAAGTCCAGGAAGAGCCAAGGGTTGAGCAAGCCCCCCCCTCGTGCTCAGCGGCTATCAGTGAGGTCGAGAAGAACTCCCTCAGGCGTGCTCTAGAAGAGCATAGCCGAAACCTGGCCGAGAACAGCCTAAAAATGGATAGGCTGAAAGAGGCGCTACAAGCTAGCCGAGACCAGGTGGTCTCATATGCTAGCGTGGCAGCAAGTCGGCCATCCAATCAGGTTCCAAGACAGACTACACTACATTCCATCGTAGTGTCGGCCAGGGACGAGAAGGAAACGGGGGAGCAAGTCCTGGACCGACTTAGGAAGGTGGTTAATGCCAAGGAAGGGGGTATAGCGGTAGAGAAAGTGAGGAAAGCGAAAGATAGGAGAGTGATACTAGGCTGTAGGTCAGAAGAAGAGAGGGAAAAGTTGAGGGAAAAGATCAGGAAGGCGCCCGAGCTGGAGGCGCAAAATATTAAAAATAAAAATCCGCAGGTTGTGTTGCGCGACGTGATGCAATACAACCCAAATGAGGAAGTACTCAAGGCCCTTAAGAACCAAAATGCCGCCATCTTTCAAGATCTCAAAGATGAGCAGGCCAAAATAGAAATTATATACAGAAAGCGAGCCAGGAACCCGCTAATGTGTCACGTAGTGATGAGGGTCGCCACAGAGGTTTGGCGACGCATGCTCGAGGTTGGGTCGGTGCACGTGGAGTTCCAGCGGGTGAGGGTCGAGGATCAATCCCCGCTGGTCCAATGCTCGCTCTGCCTCGGGTATGGGCATAGCCGACGCCTTTGCACAGAATCTGTGCCAAAGTGCGGCCACTGTGGCGGTCCCCACATGAGGACGGAGTGCGCGGACTGGGCCGCTGGCCTACCTCCAAAGTGTTGCAATTGCACGCGCGCGAGGATTGACAGCGCCAACCACCACGCTTTCAGCTCGGAGTGTCAAGTTAGAAAAAGGTGGGATGCAATAGCCCGTTCTGTTATAGCGTACTGCTAAGGGCGCCCCGGAGACTTCTGCCCAACAAAACGCAAGACCATACCGTGTGGCCCAAGCAAACCTACAACGAAAGGACCTGGCAACGACCGAACTCTTTTTAGAGGCCAGTAAGAGGAAGATCGCATGGGCACTTATCCAGGAGCCGTACGTGGGAGGGGCTCGAGGTATGAAGAACTACCGAGGCTCGCGAATCTACCAGTGCGAGGTTGATGGAAGTGGGAGGGTAAAGGCGGCAATTGCCGTTTTTGATGATGACCTGGATGTCATTCCCTACCCGAAACTCACCACAAACAACATCGTTGTGGTGGGGATCCGGACCAAAGCTTGGGAGATCGCAGTAGTATCTTACTACTTCGAGCCAGACCAACCTATAGGGCCATACCTGGACCAGTTGACCCAGATCAAATCGGAAGTGGCCACCGGTAGATTGCTTATAGGCGGCGACGCGAACGCCAAGAGTCCTTGGTGGGGTAGCATCATCGAAGACTCCAAGGGCGAGGAAATGTCCGGAACCCTGGAAGACTTAGAGCTTCAGGTACTGAACACTGGTGACGCTCCCACATTTGACACAGTCAGAGGTGGTCGAGTGTATAAAAGCCATTTGGACGTCACGGCATGCTCGCTCGACCTTTTTGACCTGGTGGACGGCTGGCGGGTCGATACAGGAGCAACATCCTCGGACCATAACACTATATTCTTCAACATTAACGTAAAAAGGGAAAAAGGGATGAATATAACTAGAACAACAAGAAAATTTAATACAAGAAAAGCGGACTGGGAATCATTTAGAGTAAAATTGGGGGAAACTAAAATTGAAAGTAACGTAAATTTAAATAGCATACAAGAAATAAATAGTAAACAAGACTTAGAGGAAATAGTAGTAAAATATAGTAAAATCATAGAACAAGCATGCGAAGATGCCATTCCTAAAACAAATAGAAAAATTAAAATTAATTGTCCGTGGTGGTCCGAGGAGCTCACTGTGAAGAAGAAGGAGTTTACCAGACTGAAGAACCGCATCCGCAATGCCGCGCCGGTCCGGCGAGCGATGGTCGTAGACGAGTACCTGAAGGCCAAAGAAGAGTACGAGATGCTAGCGAAGAGCGCCCAATTCGCAAGTTGGAAGGAGTTCTGCCGGAAACAGGATCGGGAAGGGGTCTGGGAGGGAATCTTTAGGGTGATTGGTAGGACCGCCAGAAGACAGGAGGAACTGACCCTTCGCAGCGATGGTGTATTTCTCAACCCAAGTGAATCGGCCGCCCTACTCGCAGATACGTTCTACCCCGAAGACAGAGTAGACCAGGACAACGCTGACCACAGGCGAATTAGAGAAGCAGCCAGTCGAGTAAATGAGTGGGCTCATGATGAATATCATGACCCACCATTTACCTCGCTGGAGCTGAAGACCGCCGTGGCAGGTTTCAATCCCAAAAAGGCACCAGGAGGGGATGGACTGACGTCTGATATCTGCAGTCGAGCGATCCACCAGGACCTGGAGGCGTTCCTTGCCCTTTACAATAAGTGCCTTGAATTGGCACACTTCCCAAACATCTGGAAGGAGGCCACAGTCGTGGTCCTCAGAAAGCTGGGCAAGGACGATTACCTAAACCCCAAGGCATACAGACCAATAGGTCTACTGCCGGTTTTGGGGAAGGTCCTGGAGAGGATGGTAGTAGCGCGTTTAAAATGGCAGCTTGTACCGCGGTTTAGTACTCGCCAGTTTGGATTTATGCCCCAGAGAAGCACTGAGGACGCCCTCTATACGCTAGTGAAGCACGTACAGGACAAGTTGAGGCTGAAGAAGCTAATTGTCCTGGTGTCACTGGATATAGAGGGGGCCTTTGATAGTGCTTGGTGGCCAGCCATCAAGGTCAGACTGGCTGAGGAAAAGTGCCCGGTGAACATAAGAAGGCTGCTAGACAGCTACCTCGACAGTAGGAAAGTCAAAGTTCGTTACGCTGGGGAGGAATGCACGCGAGTGACTAGCAAGGGCTGTGTTCAAGGGTCAATAGGTGGTCCCATCCTGTGGAATCTCATTCTAGACCCACTATTGCAGGAATTGGAGCGGCGCGGAATCTTCGCGCAGGCGTTCGCCGATGATATCGTCTTGGTTCTGGATGGGGACTCAGCCACCGAAGTTTCAACATCTGCCAATGCAGCCCTCGCCCATGTTCAGAGTTGGGGCGTCAGAAACAAGCTGAGGTTCGCACCACACAAAACCTGTGCGATGGTCGTAACCAACAAGCGCAAGTATGATACCCCAAGGTTGAGCATGGCCGGGGTCGACATTGGTATGGTTAAGAAGATGAAGTTGTTGGGTCTAACCATAGACGAGAAGCTCACCTTCAACGAGCACACCGCGAACGTCTGCAGGAGGGCAGTTAACATTTATAAGCAACTGTCCCGCGCCGCTAAAGTGAGTTGGGGATTGGACGCACAGATCATACACACAATCTACACTGCTATGATTGAGCCCATAATAACGTACGCGGCCGCAGCCTGGGCTCCCGCTACGAAGAAGCTGGGAATACGGAAGAAGCTAGGCTCGGTCCAACGAGGATTCGTCCAGAAGATCTGTAAATCTTACCGTACTGTCTCCCTGAACTCGGCACTGGTACTGTCCGGAATACTACCTCTAGATCTGCGCATACAGGAGGCAGCCGCCCTGTATGAAGCGAGGAGAGGGCCATCCCGGTATGTGCCAGGAGATAGGGAGATTGAGGGTGCGGTAAGGTTTGCAGAGGCTCCTCATCCAGCTACGCAAATGCCCCTGGAGTTCATGTGCCTGGCAGACCAACATTTGCTAGACAGCAACAACGTGCAGGCGGTGCGAATTTTCACCGACGGTAGCAAGATTGAGGGGAAGGTCGGAGCCGCATTATCTATATGGGATAATGAAGGCGAAGTCCGGAAGCTCAAACTTAGCTTAGCCGCGTACTGCACTGTCTACCAGGCGGAACTCCTGGCCATCTGCAAAGCGACGGACGTGATCCTTACGCGGCAAGAGACGAGCTATGGTTTGTACAGCGACTCAATGTCAGCATTGCAGACGCTTGCAAGCCATGGCTCTCTCCATCCTCTGGCGGTTCGTGCGCGCGCAAATTTGGCTCAAGCCCTGGGCCAGAGCAAAGCTGTGTCTTTGTTCTGGATCAAGGCCCACGCGGGCCTGCCGGGGAATGAGCGAGCGGACGAGTTAGCGAAGGAGGCAGCATTGTCGTTACGGAGGAAGCCGGACTACGACCAGTGTCCGGTTTCATTTATCAAGCGACAGATCCGTTTGGAATCGCTTGATGAATGGAATCGAAGATATGTGTCGGGCGAGACGGCCTCTGTGACGAAAATGTTTCTTCCGGATGCAATAGCGGCTTTCCATATTATAAAACAGGTGCGGCCCACAGGCGTACTCACGCAAGTTTTGACGGGGCACGGCGGGTTCTCTGAATACTTGAATCGCTTCAAGTGTAAGGAGAGCCCATCGTGCGTCTGCGATCCAGGCGTGGCAGAGACTGTCCAGCACATACTTGTAGATTGCCCGTTATTTATCAGGGAACGCTACCAACTCGAATGTGAGCTGGACAGGAGACTGACGAAGGAGAGCCTGCATGGGCTCATGAGTAAGCAACACAGGGAAAAGTTCCTGGTGTACTGTGTTAATGTGGCCTCCACCGTCATTGCACGAAACCGAAGTTGAAGCAGCACTATGTTTCACTAGTATTATAAGAATATTTGTAAGAAGCATAGAATAGCATGCACAAAACTGCAATGACGAACCCTGCACTGGGGTAGTACCTAAGAAAACAGATTGTCTGTATGGTGAAAAGCACTGTTGTGCTTCTCATCTCTAAATGTAAGGCATTATTTATATTGTGATATTCCCTGTGATAAACAGCACTTCTGTACCTTACCTGTGATCTGCAGCACTTTTTGCATATTTTACTGTGATCAACAGCACTTTTTTGTATTCTTGTATATGTAGCACTTTTTCTTTTAACCTTACACTAAATAAATAAAGTTGCCTTTAAGAATTTAAACAAAGTGGGAGTCCCACCCACTGTATACAAGAAGACGTATGCAAAAAGAACCATGGTATGAAGAATGAAAGTACGAGAGGCATGAAAGAGGAATGGAATGACAGAATTTGCACAGAATAGGCGCCAACTTTGTTGAGCGGGATTAGTATTATTTAAAAAAAAAAAAAAAAAAAAAAAAAAAAAAAATACCTACCCTACCTACCCTACCTACCCTACCTACCCTACCTACCCTACCTACCCTACCTACCCTACCTACCCTACCTACCCTACCTACCCTACCTACCCTACCTACCCTACCTACCCTACCTACCCTACCTACCCTACCTACCCTACCTACCCTACCTACCCTACCTACCCTACCTACCCTACCTACCCTACCTACCCTACCTACCCTACCTACCCTACCTACCCTACCTACCCTACCTACCCTACCTACCCTACCTACCCTACCTACCCTACCTACCCTACCTACCCTACCTACCCTACCTACCCTACCTACCCTACCTACCCTACCTACCCTACCTACCCTACCTACCCTACCTACCCTACCTACCCTACCTACCCTACCTACCCTACCTACCCTACCTACCCTACCTACCCTACCTACCCTACCTACCCTACCTACCCTACCTACCCTACCTACCCTACCTACCCTACCTACCCTACCTACCCTACCTACCCTACCTACCCTACCTACCCTACCTACCCTACCTACCCTACCTACCCTACCTACCCTACCTACCCTACCTACCCTACCTACCCTACCTACCCTACCTACCCTACCTACCCTACCTACCCTACCTACCCTACCTACCCTACCTACCCTACCTACCCTACCTACCCTACCTACCCTACCTACCCTACCTACCCTACCTACCCTACCTACCCTACCTACCCTACCTACCCTACCTACCCTACCTACCCTACCTACCCTACCTACCCTACCTACCCTACCTACCCTACCTACCCTACCTACCCTACCTACCCTACCTACCCTACCTACCCTACCTACCCTACCTACCCTACCTACCCTACCTACCCTACCTACCCTACCTACCCTACCTACCCTACCTACCCTACCTACCCTACCTACCCTACCTACCCTACCTACCCTACCTACCCTACCTACCCTACCTACCCTACCTACCCTACCTACCCTACCTACCCTACCTACCCTACCTACCCTACCTACCCTACCTACCCTACCTACCCTACCTACCCTACCTACCCTACCTACCCTACCTACCCTACCTACCCTACCTACCCTACCTACCCTACCTACCCTACCTACCCTACCTACCCTACCTACCCTACCTACCCTACCTACCCTACCTACCCTACCTACCCTACCTACCCTACCTACCCTACCTACCCTACCTACCCTACCTACCCTACCTACCCTACCTACCCTACCTACCCTACCTACCCTACCTACCCTACCTACCCTACCTACCCTACCTACCCTACCTACCCTACCTACCCTACCTACCCTACCTACCCTACCTACCCTACCTACCCTACCTACCCTACCTACCCTACCTACCCTACCTACCCTACCTACCCTACCTACCCTACCTACCCTACCTACCCTACCTACCCTACCTACCCTACCTACCCTACCTACCCTACCTACCCTACCTACCCTACCTACCCTACCTACCCTACCTACCCTACCTACCCTACCTACCCTACCTACCCTACCTACCCTACCTACCCTAATCAAATCAAATCAAATCAAATATGTTTATTTGTTCGAATATGGTAAAATAGATGTTACAATATTGGTTCCAGCATATCCTGCCATAATATGGCGTACAAATATTTATAAATAATTATGAATTAAAATATAAAATCTGAATCTGTAATAGTTAATTAATTAAGATAAGAATTGTATTGCAGAAATAATAATGAATAAAAAATAAAAATATTGTATTATATTAGTAACGACTTATCTTCTAAATATTCTTGAACACTGTAATAATTTTTCTCCAATAACAGTCTGAACAATACCCCTTTAAACAATGGCAATGGCAAATCTTGAGTATTATTTGGTAAATGATTGTATATAATAATTGCCATGCAATAAGAATTTCTTTTAAATAGCGTTAATTTTATTTGAGGTAATCTCAATTTGTATTTGTGTCGTGTTCTACTATTTATTTTATAACTGCTTTTTTCGAATAGATTATAATTCTTTTTTACAAAAATGCATATTTCAAAAATATAAAGACATGGTAAAGATAGTATTTTCAGTTTTTGAAATAATGGTTTACAGCTATCCAAAAAGTGGGCTCCACACATTGCCCGGATACATTTTTTTTGTGCCCTAAAAACTCTTTGTACGTCTACTGAGTTACCCCAAATTATAAGACCATATCTGAGTACAGATGCTACATATGCATGGTAAGCAACCAGTGCGGTATCAAGATTAACTGTTTGTCTTATTCTTTTCAGGACATACACAAAGCGATCTATTTTTTTGAGTATATTATCTATTTGTGGTTTCCAACTGCAATTCTTGTCCACAGTTATACCTAAGAATACACATTCGTTAACAGTGTTTAAGGGGGCATTATTATACTGAATGTCTAGGCTATCTGTGTTTGTGTTTGTGTTGAGTGCTCGAAATTTTATTATATTTGTTTTTGTCATGTTTATCTTTAAATTATTATTTTCTAGCCATTTTATTGCCTTGTCTAATGCGTTAACAATTCGTTTTTCCAAGTCTTTGTTATTGTCGCTTTTAATAATCAATGTTGTGTCATCAGCAAATAGTACGCACTCTTCATTAATCGCCTCTGGTAGGTCGTTGATGTAGACTAGAAAGAAAAGAGGGGATAAAATTCCTCCCTGGGGTGTACCGACGTTGTTTTGTCTGTATTTTGATCTATAGCTTTTTTGTTCATTTTGACAATTTCTTGTTATTTCTACGCATTGCAGTCGATCGGTAAGAAAGCTTTTGTTCCACTCGTTGGCCTTCCCGCGGATTCCATAATGAGAAAGTTTTGACAGTAATGTTTGATGGCAGACAAAGTCAAAGGCTTTTGTCATGTCTAGAAAGACACAGCCTATTTTGGTTTTTTGGTTGAGACTTTCGGTTATTTGTTTAGTTAAGGAGAAACATGCTGAAGCCGTAGAGCTCCCCTTCCTAAATCCAAACTGTTCTTTTTTAAGGATGTCACATGAAGTCAAAAAGTTCTCTAATTTATTACTCATAACCCTCTCAAATATTTTCGATAAAATAGGGATTAAAGTGATTGGACGATAGTTACTCATATCTGATTTTAAGCCTTTCTTGTATAAAGGTTTGACAATAGACATTTTTAGCCGTTTTGGGAAAACTCCTTCACCTAAGGATAAATTTATGATGTAGCTTAAAGGTGAGACTAAACTCGGTGCACATATTTTTAGCACTTTAGTATTTAAGTCGTCATAACCAGTTGCGTTCGTATTTTTTAGATTATGAATTATTTTATATACATCTGTTTCATCTATTGGTGTTAAGAAAATACTTTTAGGATTCTGAGGGATTGTAAAATTGATATTCTGATTATTTTTTTGTGGAATTTGGGTCGTATTTGTTAGGGATATGTAATAGTTATTGAAGAGGTCACAAATATGGTTAGGGTTGTCATAAATTTTATTATTGAATTGTATTGTGTCTATGTCAGAGTAACTTGTCGTCTTATTAACATCTGCTTTAATTAAATTCCATGCTGCTTTACTTGCATTTTTTGCTTTGTTGATGTACTGTAAACTATTAATTTGTTGTGCATTTTTTATACATTTTTTTAATATTCGAGTATAGTCGACATATCTTTTTTTGTTTTGTTTTTTGTTATCTCTACAAAGGTTATATTTTAGATATAAGGTTCGTTTTGTAATACAACAGCGTTTTATATTTTTTGTTAGACATCGGTTTTTCACTTGTTTGTTACCATTCTTAACTTTAATAATGGGAAAGCATAAATTATAAAAAAGAACAATTGTATCGTGAAGGCAATTGAAGGCGTTGTCTGTTGAGTGGCATTCATATACCTCAGAGAAAGATAAGCTTGACAAACAGTCTCTGAATTTGGTTATGTTTTCGTCACTGAGCTCCCTTATAGTTTTAAACCAGAAACTGTGAATGTCCTTAACTTTATTATCAGTTTCTAAGTTAACTGCTAGGGATTGTGCTGTTTCGTGGTCTGATAGTGCCAAATAGTGCAGTGCTGACTTAGCGTCATGTATATTGCTTACAATTAAATCTAAACAAGAGGTTTTCCTCGTCGGTAGGGTAATATGGTTTTTCAGATTGTTATTATTAAGTATGGCATTTAAATCATTGGATATTTTATTTCTTTTTAGGATGTCTATATTCCAGTCACCGCATATGATGACCTTTTTATTAACCATTTTACATAGTTTATTTGTAAGGATTTCCAAACTATTCAGGAATGTCGCAGCGTCATGTGTAGGTGTTCTATAAATGCATACTACTATTAGGTTATGTTTAAGAATTTCAATGGCACAGTATTCGAATTGGAGGGGAATCGGGGGGATAAGGTTGACGATTTCTTTGTATTGTATGTTATTTTTTAGAAGGATACATGAGCCACCCCGGCGCTGGTTTGATCGAGAGAAGAATGATACCATTTTGTAGTTGTCAATTCTAAGGTTAGATTCCGAACCACTTTTAAGAAAGGTTTCCGTGAGACATATAATGTCAATGGAGCCCAATTCAAGTTGTAAGTCCGTTAAGGCAACTTCTATTAATTCTTGCTTATTTAATACTCCGGCAATATTTTGGTGAATTAACGTAATTGCTGTGGTTTTATTTTGAACTACGAAAAAGCCGATTACTTGTGTTTGTTTTGTTTGTTATTCCTTCAAAATAGTTTGTAATTTTTGTTTGTGTTGTTTTTAGGGGTATTGTTTGTGAGTTAGATTCAGAATGTTGTGCATGCGTGTTTGTTGGTTTGGCTCTAACTTGTATATTCCTATATTGATTGAGGAACTCGGTTTGGTATTTCTTATAATCAATTTTCGTATTCAGCCGAAAACACAAATATTCCAGATATTCCTGATGGTAACTTTTCATTCGACCAGGATTATTGTTATGTTTGTTTGCCGAATTGTGTATTTTTACGTATTTACAGTTCTTGTAGTTTTGTATAAGTAATTCTAAATTATAATTGATTGTTTTTTCGTTTAAATACGGGTTATATTGCACATTAGTGATGAATACAGTATGGTTGCGTAGTTTACATAATACGTTACATAATTCAGTTATAAATGAATAAGGGCTTTTATCGTTAGAACCTAAGATTAAAATTATAATATCGTCCGGGGTTAATATATTTATGAAGTCATCGTTGCAACTATTAAGTATTTGCGCACTCGTAGCCGCTGGCTTGATAAAAGACCTTATTTTGAAGTTATCATTCCATTTGTTAGACCTTGTGTTAGTCAAGGTTTTATTGAGACCGTGGGCTTGTTGATCTCCGAAGATGTATATATTATGTTCATTGGCAACCTTTTTAAATGATTCATCCTTGTCTTCATTACTACAGTTTGGCCAGGGGTACATTTTTCTTGTCCGTGTTTAGTTGTTGCACTGTACCAGTGGCAACATCTATTGGTTGATTGGTACTAATAGCTTCGTGGTCGTTGTTGTCATTACTGGCAGCGATCGTCTCGTCCAATAGAGTATCGTTACAGCTGCTTTTGGATTTTCTTTTGCGAACACAGTTTTTGTAAGATGGAGATCCATGGTAAACTTCTTTAAATTTTTTCCTACCTACCCTACCTACCCTACCTACCCTACCTACCCTACCTACCCTACCTACCCTACCTACCCTACCTACCCTACCTACCCTACCTACCCTACCTACCCTACCTACCCTACCTACCCTACCTACCCTACCTACCCTACCTACCCTACCTACCCTACCTACCCTACCTACCCTACCTACCCTACCTACCCTACCTACCCTACCTACCCTACCTACCCTACCTACCCTACCTACCCTACCTACCCTACCTACCCTACCTACCCTACCTACCCTACCTACCCTACCTACCCTACCTACCCTACCTACCCTACCTACCCTACCTACCCTACCTACCCTACCTACCCTACCTACCCTACCTACCCTACCTACCCTACCTACCCTACCTACCCTACCTACCCTACCTACCCTACCTACCCTACCTACCCTACCTACCCTAAAAAAGTCAAACAAAAACATTCTATATCTGACAAGTGTTCCTAATTTAATTACCTTGCAAAACTATGTATGTCATGCCAGCCTTATTATATGTAAGGAGTTTGCCTTTTTAGGCAGAGTCCTCACATGAGCTACGCCCCTACGAATAGTCGCGCAGAATCATATGAGGTGCTACTATTCTTAGTTTTGAAAGGTAACATCAATCCTACCTTATCCTAACCCGAACGTTTACCTAACGGAGGAATCAATTTTCAATTGAGGTACGGCCCTTAAAAGGGGTAGGCTTAAGTCATGACAAACGAATTACTGTATATGTACTTTCATTCAATTTATGTGCATATAATTACACTGACAAGTTAACGCCGTCATGCTTGAACCTCCTTGCACAAAACCTCCGAAAAAGTAACAAGGCGTCCTCCCGACACAAACACGAATGATGCGTCAACTCACATCGACCCGGATGGGGCTTAAATGTCAAAAATTCAGATATGATACAATTTTTCGATCTCGTGCATTTATCAGGCCAGAGAAGGAAAGGCTGGATCGCATCGAATTTCTAATCCTATTCATAGAACTTGCACCAGGGTTTAAATTTATAAATGCTTTTACTTTTTAATTAAACAACAGCCACTAACTGGACCAATGATGTCAACTCGACATCCTTTGCAAAGGCTATGCCCCGTTAGCAAAGTCGGTACCAGTTATAACTATTACCTTAATAAACCAACAGGGTTTATACTAATACCCTGGTTTTAGCCTATGCCTTAATTCGCATAACAAATAAACATTTTCTTCGATGCGTAGCCAACGTTGCCAGCCTCTTCTTCGCCCAGCAGCTTACAACTCATCAGCACATCAGAACATGCAAAAGATAACATTCGTTAATATCGATACGACATTGAAACTATCGATACATTTTTTCTACTTCCCCATCCCTACTAACTTCAATGAGTCATATTGACAGTTGACATTCCTATTTATTTTTAAATTTGTAAACGAGCCTTTTCCTAAATAATAATAAAGGGGACCTAAGACACTAAATAACCTTAACCTATTTACATATATCTAATCTAAGCCTAACTCACCTATTCACATTTTTATTTATATGTATAACTAGCCTAACTAGCTTATGTTTCCAATTTTCTAACTGTCTGGAATGGATCTTAATTCTCTATAGTCTACCTATTCCTATCTATGGTCTGGCCTATCTAATCTGTGGCTAAGACGGCTCAAAGAGTATAAATCTAATTTTGATGTGTTGAACACTGTGCTTTATTGTTTTGTTTATAGCACAACGTGTCGAACCTATTCTTATAATGAAAACTATGCTTTACTTTTAGATAAGGTTTTGACACTGTGCTTTTGTGTGTTATCTGTGGCACTATGTGTCATACCATTTATTAAAATGACATTATGCTTTCATAGCATTTATTTGCCTTATGGGCTGATAAAGAATTTTATTACTGTTTCAGACTTAGTCCTTATGGATTTGTATTTGGACTTTGTCTGCGGTTTCATATGCTAATCCTATTTTGTAAAGAAAGACAAGACAGAAGAGTATTTAATTTCATCAAAACATATACATAAAAATCATTCAAATAATTGCATTAAGTTTCTTTCGATGCCCAGCGCGCATCGCAGATTCCTTCTAGGTTGGATCGTATTCATTTGCACGACATGAAAAGAAAACATTGGTTAATAAAACAATATAAGACACATCACATGAATCACAACAATAATAAATTATTTACAACCCTAATTATTTTTATCCCTAATCTTCTTTCTATAAAATTTCCAAAACTTGCATTTTACGAGATTGAAATGTTTAATGTGATCACAATGCAAATATCCTAACACTAAGTTACATCTAAGGCAGACATGAATCGATTTTGTCTTAGCAACAATCATAGTAATATTCTCTCTACCAAACCTAGCTCCCCAAGAAGTTTTACTACAAATTCCTTTGTATTTAATTCGGCTCATAACCTTTTTATCGACCGCCTTATTTGAATTTTTGTTGGTGCAGTAAGAAACCTTATTATAGACTCCTTTAAATTTCTTACGGATCTCTTTCGGTTTAATTTGGGAAAAACTTTTCTTAATGGCTGTCAATTTTTTCCTTTTCAAAATGACTTTTATAAAATTTTGTTTTATGTCAGATTGAATCATTTCGATATTATTTTCAATATTATGCTCGAAATCAATGGGATTCAGTATGTTTACATCAACATTGCTTTGGCAATCAGATGGAACCCCAACTTGTTGCTCTGAAGGAATCTGAACGTGGTGCTCTGCAAGATCAACGGAATTATCGGAGTCAATTGGACTGGACCGACACATTACTATACCCTCGTCCGCGCTCTCGCTGCTGGATAGGGGGTCCAACTCGTCGTCAGCCGGGCCGTCCGCGCGCTCGTCCTGGAACACCGACTCCACCTCCAACTTGACATCAACCGGGCTGTCATCTCTGCTGGTCTGGTCAACGTCGCCCTCGAACATGCAGCTCTCTCCATCGATGTGATCGCCATCGCCATCAGTTGTGTCGTCTTCTCCGTCAACGTGGTCAACGCTTTTCTCACTGCACTGAATATTGTTTTGTGTTTGTTCGTCCTTAATCACGATACTAGAAAATAAATGTGCATTAACATCCTCACACAATACACCAGGTTGTTTTTTATCGACTTTTATTTCATCTTTTATTATGCGCTGTTCACAATAACGACATCTGCGGTGAAATTTTAAGAATTCACTCCTCAAGCAATCGCATAACACTGCAAAGTCCATGTCATATTTAAAAATCATACGATAATAGTAGTACGCTGCTCCGTGTAAAAACCTTCCTAAGATCAGGCTATAGTCACTCTTTCTCCACTCATTTAATTCGGCCACGGACTTGAATTCGGTTAAGAATTCCTCCAAGCAGTATCCGTCCGTGCCTGAATAATAATTATTCATCATGCTTGCTTTATGCAAAATTACACTAAATAACAAAACCACTTAGCTTTACTCCAGCTTCTTATATTTCCATCCGCTTATGGGAGGGAATGAGAGGTAACAGCCCTCTCTGCTATAATTTATCTCGCCTTATGTACTTCAATAGGACTTCCGTGCACTGTATCGCCATGCACACGCGATCTATACCGTCTTTAAACACTTCCTTCGTTATTTATTCACTTATACGTATACTGTACGCCGTATACACGCGAACTATATTTTATATCTTCTTTATTTTTATTTTTCATCGGGATTTTATCGTACCCGGCGCATTTCCGCCAAATGTAGGGACGTAGCCAGAGCGCTACGTAAAGATAGACAAATTTATTTACTTTCAACGTATATTTCGAGAAGCAGCGTGCCTGCCTCATGGGCGGCTTCTATCGGAATCCCCATCAAAGCACAGATGTGTCTTTATATACACGGAAAAAGTCAAACAAAAACATTCTATATCTGACAAGTGTTCCTAATTTAATTACCTTGCAAAACTATGTATGTCATGCCAGCCTTATTATATGTAAGGAGTTTGCCTTTTTAGGCAGAGTCCTCACACTACCTACCCTACCTACCCTACCTACCCTACCTACCCTACCTACCCTACCTACCCTACCTACCCTACCTACCCTACCTGACCTGGTGGACGGCTGGCGGGTCGACACAGGAGCAACATCCTCGGACCACAACACGATATTTTTTAATGTCAATACGAAAAGGGAAAAAGGTGTTAACATCACTAGAACTACTAGGATGTTCAACACTAGAAAAGCAAATTGGGAAGACTTAGAGATAATATCAATTTAGAAATAATAGAAGAAATAAACAGTAAAGTAAAATTAGAAGAAACAGTTGTAAATTATATAAATATTATCACAGAAGCTAGTAAGAGTGCTATCCCAAAAATAAATAAGAAAACTAAAATCACCTGTCCGTGGTGGTCCGAGGAGCTTACTGTGAAGAAGAGGGAGGTGATGACGAAGAAGAACCGCATCCGCAATGCCACGCCGGTCCGGCGAGCGAAGGTCGTTGGTGAGTACCTGAAAGCAAAAGAAGAGTATGAGATGCAGGCGAAGAATGCCCGAATCGCCAGTTGGAAGGAGTTTTGCCGGAAGCAGGATCGTGAGGGAGTTTGGGCGAGTTTCTACAGGATCATCGGTAGGACCGCCAAAAGGCAAGAAGAACTGACCCTTTGCAGCAATGGTGCATTCCTCAATCCGAGTGAATCGGCCGCCCTACTAGCGGATACGTTCTACCCCGAAGACAGAGTAGACCAGGACAACGCTGACCACAGGCGAATTAGAGAAGCAGCCAGCCGAGTAAATGAGTGGGCCCATGATGAACATCATGATCCCCCATTTACAACGCTGGAGCTGAAGTCCGCCGTGGCGGGTTTTAATCCCAAAAAGGCACCAGGAGGGGATGGACTGACTTCTGATATCTGCAGTCGAGCGATCCACCAGGACCCGGACGCTTTCCTTGCCCTCTACAATAAGTGCCTCGAATTGGCACACTTCCCGACCACCTGGAAGGAGGCTACAGTCATAGTCCTCAGAAAGCCGGGCAAGGATAGCTATAGCTATACCACCCCTAAGGCATACAGACCAATCGGTCTACTGCCTGTTCTGGGGAAGATCCTGGAGAGGATGGTCGTAGCGCGTCTAAAATATCAGCTTGTACCGCGGTTTAGTACTCGTCAGTTTGGCTTCATGCCCCAGAGGAGCACCGAGGATGCCCTCTATACGCTAGTGGAGCACGTACAGGACAAGTTGAGGCTGAAGAAGCTAATTGTCCTGGTGTCATTGGATATAGAGGGCGCCTTCGATAGCGCCTGGTGGCCAGCCATAAGGGTCAGACTGGCTGAGGAAAAGTGCCCGGTCAACGTCAGGAGGCTGATAGACAGCTATCTCGACGGTAGGAAGGTCAAGGTTCGGTATGCCGGGGAGGAATGCACGCGAGAGACTAGCAAGGGCTGTGTCCAGGGGTCGATCGGTGGTCCAATCCTGTGGAACCTCGTTCTCGACCCACTACTGCAGGACCTTGAGCAGCGTGGAATTTTCGTGCAGGCGTTCGCGGATGATATAGTCTTGGTCGTGGATGGGGACACGGCGACTGAAGTCTCAAGATCTGCCAATGCAGCCCTCGCCCATGTTCAGGGTTGGGGCGTCCGAAATAAGCTGAGGTTTGCACCGCACAAAACCTGTGCGATGACCATAACCAATAAGCTTAAGTACGACACTCGAAAGCCTGGGAGATCGCAGTAGTTTCTTACTACTTCGAGCCAGACCAACCCATAGGGCCATACCTGGACCAGTTGACCCGGATCAAATCGGAAATGGCCACCGGTAGATTGCTTATAGGCGGCGACGCTAACGCTAAGAGTCCTTGGTGGGGCAGCATCGTCGAAGACTCCAAGGGCGAGGAAATGTCCGGAACCCTAGAGGACTTAGAGCTTCAGGTGCTGAATACTGGCGACGCTCCCACATTTGACACTGTCCGAGGTGGTCGAGTGTATAATAGCCACGTGGACGTCACGGCATGCTCGCTCGACCTTTTTGACCTGGTGGACGGTTGGCAACATCCTCGGACCATAACACAATATTTTTCGAAAGAAGAAGATTTCACTCCCATGAGGGTGAAAAGGGGGATGAAGTTATGGAAATAATTAAATCGTCTAAAGACTTGAAATTTTGCACAAAGATACTTTATACTGTGCAGGCATCCACTAAGAAAGGATTTTTGTGAATTCCACCCCTAAGGGGGTGAAATAGGGGTGAAAGTTTGTATGAAAGTCGGTCAGTTTTGAAGTTAGGATTTTCGAATTTTACCTACCCTACCCTACCTTACCCTACCTTACCCTACCTTACCCTACCCTACCCTACCTACCCTACCCTACCTACCCTACCTACCCTACCTACCCTACCCTACCTACCCTACCTACCCAACCCTACCTACCCTACCCTACCTACCCTACCAGTGTAGGTAAGGTACCAATTTTTTTTCTCTTTATTTTTTTTTTCATAACATCTTTCTCCTAACAATAACAAACACAACAAAAAAAGAATGAGCGAAATTGGATCAAAATTTAAATAAGCATAAAATTAAATGCCATCATGGATGGTATTAAATGAAAATTATTTTGTATGAATCATATTGAAACAATCCAAACCATCCATTGGTTTTTCACCGCAGATTCGATTGTTGTAAAATGGTCGTAATAAGGTCTACATCTCTTTCGGGTATCTCTGAACTTGTGTTTTGGCTTTCTTTGTGCATGGAGCCCACCCTCCGCTGCAGCGTCATCGGGTTGATTATCAGTGCTGGGCTTGCTAATCATCTCTTTTATAATTTGTTCCCGAAATTCTAAAATACTTATTTTTTTTTCCTTTTCCAAATTTTTGGTGAATAACCCAAGCATTTACTAACATTGTGCCACAGACAATCTCAATGGTCAGCTTGCGGTACCACTTTAGGGTTTTCTAAGGCTGGTATAGTACGACGCCGTCTGATCAGAAATATCTACCCCCTTTTTCGCATTATTATAATCCAAAACAAGAGAGAGAAAGCATAATTCCTGTCCGTGTCTACCGGTAGCGCACCCCGTCCGGGCAAGACTTTTGGTTCATGGGGCGGTGATGTACCACCGGTGGCCAAATGAAGATTTGCGCCGTAGGATACCAAGTACCTACTCATGAGGTGCCAGTCTGAACGTGTTCATAAGGCTCAAGGAGAAACTTTGACGTATGCTGGTGTAGATTTGAGGAAGAATTGCTTTTGCCATGGACAGTTCTGTGGCGATCCTCAATATTTATCATACAAAACACAATATAAAATACATAAACATTATACTTATACACACACACAAACATTTAAGAATACATTATACAATAATACAATTACATGAACAAATCCTATTTACACATAAATATATAAATATTGTTTGTTTATGACGTACACAAATATATCGTGCTGTGGAAACGCGCCGCGTCTACGTCACGCGGTGACGTAGATGATGTGCATGAGTGGGGGCGCGCTACGAAGCGCGCGATCGTCAACCTTACCTGACCTTTAGTCGAATCTCGCTGACGCGACGCAAAGCCCACGTAACCTTGTGCCCTTACGATTGTGAACTACATACGTCTCAATCCCTCAGGATTAGACTACTGAATGTACTATCGCGTATTACCGTACACCTGTGAACTGTTAAGATACCTATAAGACTTTCTTCGTTGTGTATCCTATCCGTGTATGTCAAACGGATATTATTATTATTATTTTTTTTATTATTTATAGGCTTGCGCTTGACCACTATCTCACCTGATGGTAAGTGATGATGTGATCGACGATGTAGCACGCTTACCTAGAAGAAACCTATTCACTCTTGACTTAAAGACTCCCAGGTTGTAGCTATCAGGAAATACAGACTCCGGCAGGGAATACCACTCCTTAGCTGTACGCATAATGAAAGTATTCCCAAAACGTTTGGTGCGTATGGGTGGGATGTCCACCATGTACCGATGACGCATCGCCGTACGTCTTGTAGTCCGATGATGGAACGAGCTTGGAGGAATTATTTCATGCAATTCCATCGCACACTCCCCGAAATGTAACCGATAAAAAACCGACAAGCTGGCAACTTGGCGCCGATGTTCAAGGCTCTGAAGCCTAGACTCGACCAGTATCTCATTGCCGATGAGCCTCTTGGCCCGTTTTTCGATTGACTCTAGTGCATCCAGCTGGTACTTCGCAGATCCGTCCCAGAGATGAGAGCAGTACTCCATGCATGACCGAACTAGCGCTTGGTACAAGTTGAGCAACTGTTCTGGCGTGAAGTACTGTCTCACCTTTGCAAGAATCCCCAACTTTTTGGCAGCCTGTTGAGCTTTTGCCTCAATGAATGGACCAAAATTGAGGGTCGATGTCAATGTAGTTCACTGGTTCAATGTTAACAATTTACTTCTAAATGAAAAAAAAACCAAATGCATTAAGTTTACCCTACGTCACGTTAGGCAGGTGAAAACTGATGTGATGATAAAGGCCAAAGAATTGAATCCTGAAAATGTCACAGTATTATTGGGCCTAACATTGGATGCTAAGCTTCAGTGGGGTCCACATATAGATAAATTGTCAAAGAAGCTAAGCTCCGCAGCATATGCTGTTAGAAAGATTCGTAATTTAACTGACATAGAGACAGCCCGTTTAGTATACTTTAGCTATTTTCATAGTGTAATGTCGTATGGTATTCTGTTGTGGGGAAATGCCGCCGACATCCAGACTATCTTTGTTTTGCAGAAAAGAGCTGTTCGATCAATTTATAAATTAAGCCCGAGACACTCTCTCAGAGAGAAATTTAAGGAGATTAATGTAATGACTGTGCCTTCTCAGTATATTTATGAAAATGTTTTATATGCCCATAAAAATATAAGCTTGTTTGAAAAATACAGTGATATCCATAACATAAATACTAGGAACAAACACAAATTTGTAGTAGCTACAACAAGGCTCACGAAAATAGGTGGCTCATTTAGATGTCAATGTGGACGCTTTTATAATAAGCTTCCAAGCGACGTACAAGGTCTAAGTGTTAATAAATTCAAATCGTTCATTAAACGTAAGTTGTGCCAGAAAGCGTTTTATAACATTAAAGATTACGTTGAGGATAAAAAGGCTTGGGATTGAGCTGCACCCAAGTAATTTAGTTTTTTTTTATTTTGTACCGTGAATTTAGTTTTTAATTTTTTTTATTTTTCTTGTAATGACAAGAATATTTACTTTTTAAAGTATTATATTATTTTATTTTAATTATTGTGAATGTGAATAGAATAGAATAGAATTTTATTTTGCAAATATGGGTAATATACAAAAGACTAGACTATGTGCATCATTCTCTTTTGATATTTATTAATCTTAGTTAGTTTTTAATCATGGTCTTGCAGTTTGAGTATTTATGCGGCCTACCCGAATGTCCTTTCTTTGGTATTGTTCGTCAATTCGTTGAGCACCTCAAATTCTGAGTTGAGCTGCACGGTTAAATGATAAATGATAAATGACTGGACAGGTTCACTCCATCTGGCTTATTCTTTCCTCAAAAGACCATCTCAGACATCAGTCTACATGGTCTAACCAAGATTTAGTCTGGACTATAAAAGAGACTGTGTCCTCTGAGTTGTTTCGGCCTTTCTTCTCAGAGTAGTCAGACAGGAAACGCCGACCTCATATAGTTCTAAAAAGCGGTAGCCGCAGCTAACAATAAATCATGTGCATGTCCGGTCCGACTCTCCGGTACGTAACGGGCGCGGCACGGCACGTGGCCCGTGCCACGTGCCGTGCCGCGCCCGTTACGTGGCATAATGAAACATTGCCAGCTCGCGTCGAGTACGTTGCTCACTTTCTTTTTATTTAACTTAGAACGGATCCCTTCCGGGAGAGTGCGGTTACAATAGTGGAAGTCTCAATTTGGATTATCTCAGTAATAGGAGGTCGGCGTGGTGCGTGGCGTGAATGTCCCACTCCGGGGTAACACCCGCCTCGCGCCGCTGTATGACGCCCTTGAGTGTGGCGTCTCAGCGCTGTGCACAACACAAGAAACTATAGAAAGCTTGTTTCTAACCGCTTTCAATATCATATTCTCATGCTGGCAACGTCGAGATTGTACATCTTGCAGTAAGCCCTGGACAAACGCAGGCAGGTCACCTACAAGTAACACAACTAGAACACATTACATAAACGAGCTTAAATCGTTACCTATGTGTGAACGTGAAGACCTAGTTTCTTTTTTTTTTTTAAGTTAACAAAAAAAGATCATATTCTAATTGTAAACTAGCATACATCAAATAATGTTAAGTAGGCTAAATCACCTCTTTTAACATATACCATTAATAATTTATATGTTGACAGTTCCTGATTAGTAACGGGGCAGGAGGGGTTTGTTGCGCGATTTTATAAAAGTTTAATTTTGATATTTTTAGACCGAAGCAAAAAATTTTTTGCGGTGGGGAAAGAGTAAACGAGGGGTGGGGGATATGCTTTCTTGTTCTCCGGTCTGAAGGGACGGCGGGCAGGGGGGCAAATTTTTATTAAAATTTAGCTAGCTGCAGCCGTTTCCAAGATATGGGACTTTTTAGTTTTTATGATTTGGTCGCCGGTTCGTTCTCGGTGGCGGCTCGAGGTCGGTTCTAGAAAAGTGTCAGCTCGGGTCGTCCTGTGATGGAGGATTTTGTACGTCTGGCGTTTAATAATATTGGTATTCAAAGAAAACGACCGTATGCCCCTACTAATACGGGTCACTTACTTTGCGTGGCAATTAAAAGTGGCCTTATGCCAGTGGTAATAAGGGTCACTCAGAATTTGGTGCCGCGTTTTCCAGTTCGGAGGTTCGGTTCCGCTTGACAAAGAAGTTTTTATTCTTGCTGGCTGTATGATAATGTATAATTATGCTCGAATTAAAATTAAATGGGGGATCACCTCCTCCGGCGAATACCTCCTCCAGCGAATACCTATTAATATCCATTTTAAGGTCTAATAACTGATATTTAATAAGTTAAATATTATCAATACAAATCAATGTACATATAAGTACGGTAACAGCAATTTACGCTGGTAAGATGGTAATGTTCGTTTGAGTAGGTTTTAGTTTGGAAACCTAGACGGAATCTTCAGCAAACACGACACTCCGGTAGCATGTACTGAACTTTTTATTTATTTAGGTCCTCACGAGACAAAAGACCCCAAGACCTAAAAATCTGAGAACTTTAACTAACAACGTACGACTTCAAAAGTTCCCGCACATCTGTTGTAAGGAACGCTAATTTATAATGTAGAACGTACTGCCTTTAGTTGTTATAACTGATTAAGGTTCGCCTTGAATTTGTGAACACCGCCGACACAGTCGTGTTCGTGCCACGTTTGTTTCACAGAAAGCCTAACGAGGATCTGTAATGAACTCTGTCGTGTTTGTAGCCAGAGACAAGCGAGCCTCGACGACAGTCGCGCACTGTCAGCACTCAATCAGAGATAGTTGTGTACGCGAGTGTACGGCCACACTACGCCACGTCCACGCAATAGTCTCGTGGCACGCACACATTTCTATGTAAATGCTACACAACCGAGTGTAGCTTAAGACGTGATTGTGTGCGAGTGCCAGCTGACACAGAGGGACGTGACGCTGTATATACTCCTTCAATACATACACAACGTACACTTTCGGAATTGCTGATACCCGATAGCGGGTGAGTTGTATCACGACACTCCTACTATTAAACGTAGGTATGAACTATCGTTGCCTGAAAATAATCATAAGGTAATATTGAAACAATAGACAAAGCAAAACACATAGAAGAGATTCATAAAAAATGGAGACAGAAAGAATTACACGGAAGACATCCCAACGATTTATACCAAATACACATTGATAGGGTAGCTTCCAACAAATGGCTCGAATAAAGTGGACTGTTTCCAAAAACAGAAGGATTTATGCTAGCCAAGACCAATTCATTAATACCAAAAAGTATAGAAAATAATTTATAAAAAGCTTTTTAACAAAAATATCAAACCGACAACACTACAAATCGAAAAATAACTTTCTTTTCCGATGTTAGTGTCGAAAAACGCAAAACAATTGGTACCAAAGACACCGATTTCGGAAAAGAAAGTAATTTTTCACTTTGTAGTGTTTTGTTTTGGAAGTCGATATGGTTTTTTTTGTTAAAAAGTTATTTATATCTGTTTTTAGTTTTGGTAGGTACCTCCAATTGCCATGAAAATCATTTATAGCCAAAGTTCATCTCATGACGATTCCAATAAGACAAACACGACTTGGATACATAGTTTTATTTCGGAGTTGCAATTTCTGATGTGATGAACATGGGACCACCTTGAAAATATACACTTTCAAACAAAAGAAGAATCTTCTAAATCGGTACAGGCATCTTTTAGTAATCGGGGAACACAAAAAAAAAATATTATTTGAGAAGCCCCTCCTTTTTTTACCCGACTGCCGAAGGAGGGTAATGTGTTTATCAGTCTATGTATGTATGTATGTAAGTATGTATGTATGTATGTATGTATGTATGTATGTTTGTTCCTATGTGGCGTTCTAGAGACCAAACGCGTTGGCCGATTTTGATGGTTCTTACGTCAATCGATTCGTCTTAACCCTGCGAGTGTCACTGGCTACATTAAAATTGGAAAATAGAAAAATGGCGGATTTTGGGCGCCATATTGTGGGAGAGAAATTTTTTTTTTTCTTCCGAACCTATCGTGTGGGGTATCAAAATAAAGGACTTTAAGAGCTGATTTCAAAAATATATAAAACTTATATGTTAAAATGTAACTAATTCTAAAAAAAGATAACTAAAAAGTTATAAATAAAAAAAGTTAATTAAAAAAATCAAAAAACCCGACTGCTTAAAAAGCTAACTAAAAAGATGTAAACAAGAAGAAAATCATGCTGTGCAGTCGGAGGATACTTATTCGCGAGCTGGCGAACCAAAACCAGATGTATCCTCCGACTGCACAGCATGATTTTCTTCTTGTTTACATCTTTTTAGTTAGCTTTTTAAGCAGTCGGGTTTTTTGATTTTTTTAATTAACTTTTTTTTTAAGTCGTTTAAAAAGATGATGCAATTAGAAACGATTTATGCAGAAAATGTCACAGTAAATCTGAAACAATACAACATATTACAGGAGCTTGTATGACATTGACTTCAGAATGACTATACTCACCGGGCGTAAGCAATTACACGATAAAACTCTCAATCAAACTCAAACTCATGCAGGATCCATACACACCATATTACAAATATTCACCTAGAGCTGTTTTAGAAAATCAAATATATTATGACTGCACTATAATTACTAATTACACTATAACAACAGACCAAATATAACACTTGTTGATAAAGAAAACAAACACACATACATAATAGTCATAGCGGTTCCAAACACTAATAACATACAAAAAACTATCACAAAAAAATTGGAAACAAAACTACAAGAGGAAATTGGAAAATGAATAGAGTTAAAATAGTACCAATAGTGATATCAACAACAGCTGTTATGCCGAAACAAATTTTCAATAGTTTTAATGGTCTCAATCTATCAAAATACACATACCTAGCACTACAAAAAGCTGGCATATTAAATACTTGCCGAACAGTAAGAAATTGTTTATAGTTAGATTTGGATAATAATTTCAATGCAGTACAAAACAGATTACCAGTTCAAATAGAATATTAGGATTTTACCTTGGTTCACACCCGTGAGATCCTAAAAAAGACCAGGTTCTTACCTAAGTAATTAAAGTTTAAAAAACATCTATTAAATTTTTATTCAAACTTGAATTTGGTAAACTATACTAATAAATCTTATAAATATAAAGTAGGTACAAAAATTTTAGGTGCTTGTACTAGTTAATCCTGTAATGCAGGCGGCAGGGGATATTTTTAATTTAAAAGATATTTTTATTAGATCAACAGCAATAATTTATTTCTTATAATTGTAATGGTAAAATTGAGCGAACTTAATATAAGCTTAACTTACCTACTGCAGCCTTAAAAAAACTCTTAACGCCACGACTATTACGTATAATTTTGTTTTTAAAATAAAAATACACAGAAAATATATAAAATAATTCAAAAGGTAAATCACATTATTAAAAATACAGGAAAAACCGCAGTTGATGAAAACGTATTGGTTATTTTAAATAATTAGTAAAAAAAACTTTGGAGTGAAAGTTTGGCAAGGTTTGAAGGTATTAATCTGAATACACATGCCTATCCTCAACACAGTTGCAGCTGATTGAATTCTGGCTTAAGCATAAGCATCCAGGTGGTAACGAAACCTTAATGTCGTAAAACTAAGTTTTCGTCCGTAGAATAAAAAAAACACAATAATTAATATAAATAAAAATATGATACTTCAGCCACCCGTGGAAGATCTGCGCTTTGGACCAAAAAAAATCCGCCTTCAGTGACAGCGCTCTAAAACTGGATTATGAGCTGAGACCTCACCGCAGTTCTCATAGCAAAACATAGGCCGTTGAAAAATATACGAAACCCGTTGAAAAATGTATGGAATCACGAAGACTGCTGGCACACGAGGGATCATGCGCTTTGTTCAGGGCGTGAAGCCGATGTCGGCTTCCACAAACCGGACCGTCATAATAATAAACTTCGGCCGTTCCCAGCACCCTTAACAGCGCAGAACCAGGAACCCAGCCCAAGGAAACCAGTATTCTGTCACGGACTTGTCTGACCATCTTTCTCTCCATTTCTAACAGTATCGTCACATTTAACAGCCGCAATATTCGCGGGACGACATGATTACACTCAAGAAGACATTATTCGTAAACAATTCTAAATTCGGCTTATAAATACGCCGAAGAAAAAATATTTGTTAATTCCATCACGAATTGACTTGTAGTCATGGCTTGTCATCAAAAAATTTCTCTTATGTTTTCTTGTCAATCAAAATTTGCAAAAAATGGTAAAATATAAAGAACAGTTTGAAACAACTCAAAAAAAGGCTATACATACCAAAAAATCTTGCAGCAGAATGCTGCACACAGATACAAATTCACTATTACTGTATTAACTCAGAATATATATTTTTTCATAAAGGCTCGTGCTTGACCACTATCTCACCTGATGATAAGCGATGATGTGGTCAACGGTAAAGCTCGCTTGCCTAGAAGTAACCTATTCACTCTTGATTTATTTAGTACTAGCTGTTCCCCGCGGCTTCGCTCCCGTGGACCACCCCACAGGAACCGTTTTTGGGATTAAAAATGTTATCTAGGAATAATGTAGCTTTATATTGGTGAAAGAAGTCTAAAAATCGGTTCAGTCGTTTCGGAGCCTATTCGGTACAAACAAACAAACACAAAAATCTTTCCTCTTTTTAGTATTGGTATAGATTAGTATAGATGACGTTACGATCTCGTTGATGTCCCGGGAACGCTGAATACGCACAAAAGAACGTGGAGCTCGTACGAGCCAGCACAGATCATCACGTGACACAGCTGCATCGTGCCATAGAGCATTGGCACACGTTAATTTCACCATACATGAACTCTGGGATTCTAAAGGAATTAAGGGTTTCTCATAAGTTCATAGTGAATTATTAACATTCCCTTTATTCAATCCTGCGTAATTCCTCTCTGAGCAGACAACACGTACAGATGACCTGCACTGGTCAGTTAAATTTGTTTGCATAAGCAAACCTCGGCTTATCAAAGAGATTTAAATGTGATGTGCGCATCAGACGTGAACCTCGTCACGCATTATAATCGGATCCAGTTTGTGTTATTTTTATTTGAGGCACTTTTAATTAACCCTCACTCGCTCCCCGTGACACAAACACAGTCCGACACGGCATCATCCCTCACGTGTTGTTTGACTTCACCTATTTCATACCGCTGCCAGGAGCGCACAAGGGCGTCGCCAGCCAATGGCCCAGGGGGGGCAAGTTGATATGGAGAATGAGAAAAGTATGAATTGTAGGTAAAGTCGAGAGCACATGAAGCTTTTCACTTGTGGCACGAGCCTTACATCTACAGCGATTGTAATAATATCGGTAGTTCTCGCCAAACTTCTTGGCCGTCCCGAAGTTGGCTGCAATGTCAGCGCAGTAGTAAATCATACAAACAGTACCGATCCGTGCCTTGCGTATCGGAAAGCCAACTTCAGGGCGGCCTAGAAGCTTGGCGAGCACTATTTAGAGTCCAACGTGTAAAGCTACGCAACTCTACCGTACACGTTGTGCACGGAAGAGCGATCAAAATTTTTTTGATCGCTCTGCCGTGTTTCAACGCTTTTCCGTGTCGGGAAAGAAGGTTTTTGCCTATTTTAGGATATCAACAACGGTTCGATCTGTTGGGTTTGGTTTATACATATTCATTCGAGTTTCGACGTACGGGAATGATCAATCAAGCAAGTCAAGTCAAAGACTTAGGACTGTGGTTGCTTTACATTTGGCAACTTTTTTAGAATCTCTAGGGGGGGCAGCTGCCCCCTTGGGAGGCCCTTGGGAGCGCACACACTGATCCGCGCACACACAGATCCGACCTCGTGTAATATGTATGTATGAGGCAAATTGTTTGTTACAAAGCGAAACTTTATTCAGCGTAAATACGTTTGTGGGAAGTAAATGTGATTAACGTATAAATTTGTAGCAATTCAATGTAAATTTCGCAATCAATCGGCAACGTCGTTCAGCTCAAGAATTAATTAAGTGAGCGCTCGCCGCGGCGCGTCCGACTCTCGGCTCGGTCCAGCACGCATCGGCACCGGAAGGGTGCGGATCGAGCCGTTTCGGTCTCGTAAAGACCGATGCAGTGCCGAACTCGCCGTTTCGGACTCGGCGCTCGTATAATTATGATAGAACTTCACGTACAGGTAAGTTCGTTTAATCATTAATTATACTCGCGCCTCGTCCTCGAGATTAGTAATTTACACATGTAGACTTTGAGAGTATTTTCGGAAATGTCATCAATTTATAATACTTAATGTTCGTAAATATAAACAAAATTTTATTAAGTTATGTTTTTTTAGTACATTAAACAGAAATAACAATTTTGTACTTCTAGGATTAACAATTTTAGACGGTTTCTTTGAGTAATTACTCAAAGGGTAAAATTAATCACAAACAAATGAACATTATTAAGTAACTGAGGAATAATTATTCTTATAATAGCTATCACAGTTATCTGTAGACAATAATTTCTAATCGCACTAAATTAATTATAAATGATGGTTGATTATTGATTCTGCTAAGGCAGTACTATCATCATCAATAATAACTCTTTATAGAATATTGCAAAAGTTGTGGAATGTCTACTCCAGCCTGCCGTTTTACGGATAGTATCTAGGCTGACGCCCAGTGAGTGCGCGCGCGATGATGCTGCATGTCTCGTGCTGTGTGCACTAAACACGCTCGTGTCGATCCCACACTCACTGAGCGTTTGCTTTATCCAGCGGCTAAGCGTTTGCGTTCCCACTGGTTTATGAGGTTGCCTAATTCCAATAAATAAATCGTCTGATGTTCTTAATGATGAGGTGCGTTCTATGTAACACAGTGTAGTGGCTGGGCATATGGATGCTTTATCAGTAAAAAAGGTTAAATTAACAATAGGTTGTTGAAATCCCGGTCTCGAAGTCTTTACAATATCGGAGATTTTAATTGTGATACGCTGAGAAAGGTTTTGAACGTTGCTAACTTTTATCTTCGAGAGAGTTTGGACTCTGTGTGCGGTTGACAGAGCCAGTAAGGTAATAGTTTTATTAGTAAGTCAATCAAAAGTTAATTCCTCATTAGGATGCCATGAACTCAATTTATCCAATACTAAGTTTGTATCCCAAGTAACTTCATATTTAGGTCTTGGTGGCTTTAGTCTAAAGACCCCTTTGAGGAATCTTTTTATTATATCATCACTAATTAGTACAGGGCTCAGCACCAGGGAAAGAGCAGATCTGCATGAATTGAGTGTACCATATTGACAACCGTCATTAAATAGTTCGGTTAAAAAGGATATTACTGTGGGTACAGAGGCGTCATAAACATTTAACGAATTTGTTTTACAGAAGTCCCACCATTTCTTCAAGTAAACATCGTATTGTTTCATGGAGTTAGGTGCTAATGATGCTAACATTATATCAAGTGATGATTCTGGTACGTTTCTCCTTGAAAATGCGTCCCGGATAATATGCCTGCCACCAGGGTAATTGACTCGTGTATCCGACGGGGGCTGAAATGAGACAGTAAGGCATGGGTTTTAGGTGGAAATGTAACAGTTTCCGAAATAAGGAGGGACCTGAACACGGGGTACCATGGCTGTGATGGCCAAAAAGGTACGACCATGATACCTCGTGCCTTGACTGTTATTATTTTTCTAAGAGTTTTTAGTATGACTGAAAATGGCGGGAATGCATAGAAATCATAATTTGCTCATGAAACCGTAAACGAGTCAATCGCGAATGCGTCTGGGTCGCGGTGCCAGGATATATATGTGGCACATTTGTTATTTAGGCGACTAGCGAACAAGTCAATTTTTGGTTGACCGAATGCTCGGGTGAGACTGTCAAAGGCCCAATCGGACAGTTCCCATTCTATGTTCGGATGAGTTCTTCGTGATTCGTAATCTGCAATAATATTATCACTAGATTTTATGTACGAGACAAAGACGTAAAGCTTTTTGCTTTCGCACCAGTTCCAAATATCACGAGTTATTTTTGTGAGATGAGGGTATTGTATACCCCCCATCTTATTTATATATGCTACTGCTGTTGAATTGTCGACACGTAGTAATATTTGACAATTACAAAGGTTTTTAGCAAAAACTTTTAAGGCAATAAATGCGGCAAGCAGTTCTAAATAATTTATGTGTTGTTCTCGTTCGGTATTTGACCACTGCCCACTCGCAGACCTTCCTTCACAGGCGGCCCCCCACCCCGTTGTTGAGGCGTCAGAAAATATCTCAACTTGGTAAAAATCAACTTTTATTCGATGGACAGAATGTTCTATTTTATGTATCCACCAGTCAAAGTCGGGTTGTAGTGATTCAGGTAAATTCATAGATTTATTATAATCATCATGACCCTTTAAGTTGAGATATTTACATCTTTCCATTTCTTTAGTGTGCAGCCATCCGTATTCGATTGCTGGACAAGAAGAAACTAATAAGCCTAATAACTGAGCAAAATTCCTAATTTTACATTGCTTTAATTTTGAAAACATTTCAAGTTGTGCCTTTATTCGTAACCTTTTCTCTGTTGGTAAACTAATCTGAAAGTCGTGTGAATCTATAATCATACCTAAGAATCTGCATTTGGTCGAAGGAAGAGGTGCGCTTTTTTCTACATTAATAATGAAGCCAAGTGAAGTTAATAATCTTTTAGTTAGTTTTATATTAGTAAGGCATTCCAGGCGGGAATGTCCAAACAACAACCAATCATCTAAATATACAGTGGACAGAAGGCCTGCAGAGCGTAATAATTTAGCGATAGGTTTACATATTTTTGTTAAAACGTATGGGGCTGTACTTAACCCGAATGGTAAAACATTAAATTCAAATAATTTACCCTCAAAATAGAATCTTAAATATTTTCGAGATTCTTTACATATTTTAATTAAGAAATATGCGTCTTTGAGGTCAATTGACGCCATTTGACAATTATACGTTACCATTTTTAATGCCGTTCTTAAATCCTCTAGCTTAAAATGATATGTTATAACAAATTTGTTAAGGTTTTTTTAAGTTTAAAATATAGCGCATCTTGCCATTTGGTTTGGGTATCAAGAGAATATAGCAGGCAGTGTATGTTGTACAACGGGTGATGTAAATGGTATTTTATAACCTTTTATCCAAGATAGTATAGTCTGATCGCTAGTAATTGCAGCCCACTGATGATAGAATTTAGATAAGCGGCCTGCGTACTTAACTGTCTCTAGAAGCGGCGACGGGGAAACGTCGACTGATGGCCCCGCGCTGACGTCTTCGATGAATGCGCGTGCGGTGGCAAGTATTGTGTCTGCGGCGGGGGATATTGCGCGCGCGACGCTGCAGGCTCGCGGCTCCTAGGCGCTGGCACCGGTCCCGCGGGCGGCCTGCGCGCCTGGGGGGGAGCCCTGCGGTTTAAAGCTCTCGATGCTGGTCCTTTATTATAGGTATTCGCAGTCTTGCTGCTAAATTCGGCTTTCAGTTCAATTCCTGATTTATTTACAGCCTTTGCTGATTTTAATGTATCTGCTAAATTTTCACCGAACAGATAGGTGTCTATCTTGGTGTTTTTAAGGTGTTCCTTCATGTCATTTTTGAGGGCAAATAAAATGAAATTTTTACGTGTAATGGAATCTGCATGTTGTAAATCGCATAAAATTCTGCTTTTGCAGAACGTCATTGCTAATTGTTTTAGCATTTAATTGGGTATTTATGATATCGGCCAAACAAGCAATTGCACAAGACATTTGTTTCTGTTTGTTTTCTATGCCTTTATCTCGTTTAATTGCGGTATCAGTAATTGCCGCCTTAATTTCCAGATTTATTTTAGGGGCATCTAGCTGGATACAATTTTTAGGTAAAATATATTTTGACATCAAGTTTTTACGATTTTCTTTATTCAGACCGTCTTTCGCAATGTGTAATAAACGATTTGCAACTTCGTTGCGTATTTCAGGCCCGTATTTGTCAGTTTTAGTAGGATCATCGCCTAAGGTCTAGAATTTCCGTATCCAGATCAGGAATATTAACATCATGAGCAATAGGCTCTTCTGAGGGTACATCTGTGGTAGTACTAGGGCCTGGCTGAGGTTCACAGGTTTCGTTCGAATTTTGAACTAGTGATGTTTCATTTTCAGGTGGCCATTCTAATAACCAATCATCTGGTCGCAGTGCGGGTGTGTCTGAAAATTATCATAAATATGATAATTTTTAAAACGTAAGTTAAATAACTTACAAACATTAGAAAGTGGACTTAAATAAGTCCATGAGTAGTACCTACTAGAATTTTAGCTTAGTAGGTACATAATTATTGTTTGTAGATTAGTCATAGTTATAAGGTAAGGTTACAATCCCCAGCGGAAGGAACGCCAAACATATTTTAAATGCTTTGAATCAGCCCCAGTGACTGTTCAGGTTGCATCAATATAACTTAATTACGTAGATACGGCTGCTTTTTATGCCTGATATAATTATTTTAACAGAGTGCTGGCTGGACGACGGGCTTGCCCGCTTCGAAATTAATAACTACGACTATCACTGTTCCAAAACTTATCTTAACCAAAGTGATGGTATAGTTGTTTATACAAAGTCACCTCTCCAGGTTTCTGTCGTAGAACCATCCTGCAACGACTCGAACTGTTTGGTTGTCAATGTCAGTGACGAACTGTCCCTGATAGCCATATATAGGTCACCATCATTTTATAATATTAATAACTTCTGTGAATCCTTGACAAAGCTAATGGAATCATGTACGGCAAAAACCTGTGCTATTGTGGGGGATTTGAACATTGATATAAAATCGGGTTGCACTGACAGACGCGCTTCCGAATACTTAGACTTAACTGGCCACTACGGGTATTTTCCGGGACATACTTTCCCTACGCGAGAAGGTAACTGTTTGGATCATGTTATGCTCAAAACTCAGAAGCCTGCTACTGTTATTGTCTGTGACACTGGCATAACGGATCATGAGACGGTTATCTTTGGCATTCACCGAGAATTAGCTAGGACCAGGGCTGACAAACGACATACGCGAATTGCCTATAAAAGTTTAGAAAAAGATATTGAAAATGAAAATTGGGATTGGCTTTTTGAATACACAAATGTTAATTATGCTTTCCAAAAATTTGTTGAAACTCTCTCCTCTAAAATTAATAAACACACCAATACTAGTGTATGCCGTAGCTCAGATGTTATTATCAAGCCATGGATTACTAAAAACCTTCTGAAGTGCATAAGACGACGTGACTTAATGCACACCAATGCAAAAAAAGAGGAAGATCGCGATAATCCTGTCATTCAACAAGAGTACAAAAAATATCGAAACTATTGCAACAATATACTTTCCAATTTGAAACAAGATCATGACCGCAAACTACTAATGGAAACTAAAGGCGACTGTAAAAAATTGTGGAAAGAAATTAAGAAAATTTGCAATATTAAAAATAAAAATACAGGCAAATCTGAGCTCGTAACTGATAGTGACAACCCAGTTCCCACACTAAATAAAGTTAATAACTATTTCTCTACCGTAGGCGAAAACCTTGCATCAAAAACTCTTGAACAACTCGATATGACTGAAACTGAACTGGCCCGTAAAAACGAGCAATATAGTACATTGTACACCAGCCCAGACTCTTTATTTCTTGCTCCGACTGACGGAAAAGAAATATTCACAATTATCACTCATCTTAAAGTGACATCAACTACGGGTTATGATGGGTTAATAACGCATTCCTTAAGAAGTGCGCGCATGTTTTAGTGGAGCCGATTGCCTTCCTATGCAATCTAAGTTTAACTACGGGCGTTGTACCCGGTTGTATAAAGATTGCAAATATTTGCCCGATATTCAAAAGCGGAGATCCGAAAACGCCTGCAAATTATAGGCCAATTTCTCTGCTGACAGCTCTCTCTAAAATTCTTGAGAAAGTGGTCAACAAGAGACTACTTGCATTCCTGGAAAAACATAAATTACTGTCGGAAAATCAGTATGGCTTTCGGGTTGGCAGATCCACGGAGGATGCAGTAACCAACTTAGCCGAATTTATTACTTTGAACCTAGGTCAAGGACAGGCATGTACTGGCGTCTTCCTGGACCTTGCAAAAGCCTTCGACACATTCTCCAGGAAAATTCTGATTAAGAAAATTTCACTTTTGGGAGTCCGTGGCGTTGCTTTAGACTGGTTTGCTTCATATCTCTGTGATAGAACGCAAAGAGTTGTGCTGGGAGAATATTGTAGTGACCCAACTACTGTGCATTTCGGTGTTCCCCAGGGTAGCGTGCTGGGTCCCACTTTATTTATAATTTATATAAATGGATTGTGTAGCTTGAATCTCCCACATGCAAAAGTTTTCACATATGCCGATGACACCGCGATAGTTTTTCATGGGAAAACATGGGTCGAGGTGCAATGTACGGTTGAGAGCGGGTTAAAGGTTGTAGCAAACTGGCTAAAATATAATCTTCTGACGCTAAATATAGAAAAAACCAAGGCAATCCACTTTGCTATTTCCGAACGTACTGCCCCTAACAGAGTATCTTGTTTACGGCTACATTCTTGTATTAGCACCGACCAGTGTCCCTTACATTGACCAAACTGACTCTATTAGGTATCTAGGAGTGATAGTGGATAAAAGATTGACATGGTCTGCACACCTTAGCGCTTTAAATGGCAGAATCAGAACAATGCTGCGTATATTTAAACAACTGGGCAGGGTTGCTGATGATTCTGTCCTGAAGATGATTTACTTTTCACTGTGTCAATCCGTTCTTAATTACTGCATAGTAGCGTTGGGCGGTGCGGGTAAGACCTCACTAATTAAAGTAGAACGAGCTCAACGTGCTCTACTAAAAGTTGCCTATAGACGACCGTACCGATACCCCACGAATAAACTTTATAATGAAGTGGCAGTTCTTAGGGTTAGACAGCTTTTCATACTTTCTGTCATCCTCAGATTTCATAAAACTGCCTTGAGCACTTGTGTCATTTCAAGTCGAAGGGTAGATTGGAACAAAATCCAATGTCGCAAAAATATTGGCAGAAGGTCTTACGGTTTTATGGGACCACACATATACACGAAAGTCAATGGTCTTTACAAAATACTAAAACTAACACAAAAAAAATGCAGAGTGACGGTAACAAACTGGCTTCTTACATTGGACTACGATATGACGGAATGTCTCTTGGCTTAGTAAAAACTTACAGTACACATTGACAATTCACAAATATACACGTGCACTCACTAACATACTTATAACATACAGACACTTTCTTATAACACCAACACAACTGACACAAATCACTGCACCATGCATACACTCTTCTTTACCTATTTTTAAGATTTTAAATTGTGTCTTTTATAAAAATTGTTAACGGAATGAAGGAGCCTAGATCTCACGACACAGGGAATCCTAGTGTGAGGTCTAGGAATTCAATCCACTTGAATGTAACCTTATCAAATAAATTTATTCTAATTTATTCTTATTCTTATACGTAAACAGGGCAGTAAGAAAATAGTTATCACTTTAGAATGAGCTAGTAGGTAAATACCTGCTCCAATATCTTCATCGTGTAGAACAACAGCTTCCTCCAAGTCTGATACACTTTCCGAACCAGTAATTTGTCTATCACGGATTTTGCGTTCTAACTTTTTTATTTTATTTTTGTAATGGTTAATGTTTTCTTCGCGAGACCTAGAACTCTTACGTTTCGGCATTTTGTAATAAACTTGTGCGAAGACGCGAAATATATGTTGAGTGGTTGAGCACTAGAATGCGAATGATAGGCGACATCGTATGAGAGCGGAACTGGACTAAGTACCCACATGTACAAAAAATAAAAAATAAAATAAAAGATTTGTGGGTATGTCAAACTGAATTGCCATAGATAACGAAAAATTTTATATTATATTTTTTTTCTCAACTAAGTGCATGAGTGGTGACAACTAGCGTAACTACATGTGTAAATTACTAATCTCGAGGACGAGGCGCGAGTATAATTATTTTCGCTTGACCGGGATCTCATCACGGTACTTGCAGAAAATGCGTAAGAAGGTAGGTACATATTTATAAACATATTCTTTAAAGAGGAAAAAAAAAGAAACTGGAACGACTGCAATCTCGTCGCAGTACACATCGTCCAATGAGTTTAAGTAATTGATTTTAAAAACAAAGTAGCAACGATGCATAAGAGTTACTTTCATAATGTAAACATTATAATGGAACAACAATACAAAGTCGTGTCGTGCCGCACGTGTGCGCACAACAAAACATTTGAAGAGATGAAAAAACAAGTCATAACTATTGAACTCGGTGACTGATAAAGAACAGAATTTTAAATAACACTGTTATTATTACGATAACTTTAATAACCTTCATCACTGGATTTGTGTTCACGTTGTCTTTGTAAACGCTTTTCCAGTCGCCTTATTTTTCGTCTGATGACCCCTGGATCATCTTCATGACGCTTTCTTCATCCCATGGTCACAAAAACACGTGAATTAGATAAAATTGGATATAATATTTTTAATAATAATGATATTAATGCTGCGATGCCAGCACAAAAGAAGCGAGTGACAAGCAAACGAACGTAGACGGGTGCGGCGGCGCACGCCCCACCAATACTGCAGTAGTCGTTTAATGTCCAATTTTATTTATTTATCTTTTAGTTTTTATCTAAAAATTGTGCGATGCCTAGTACATTGAGGAGTGTACTACCTAGTGAATCATCTAAATCTCGAGGATGCAGCGATGAAGTGTAATTAGGTATGAAACGGCAATCAGCAATAATTGCGCAGAGATTGTACAATCATGGCGCGATTATCACTTTACGTCATAAAATCGGCAGGCTTATTTTTGCGAAATAATTGCTCTTCAATCGCGAATCTGCATTATGTTTGAGCGATAGCCAGACCATAATTATTTGACGACAGCACTGCTAACATTAAAAAAGGTGATCGCGATCATTTCGTATTCCGCATGGTTTTTCACAGCAGAGCAACAGCCATCGGCGAGCAATGTGGCTATCAAATTGCAATCAAATTTTCCCTTGTTGTTGGTCGATTGCAAATCGCTCGCTAATGGCTGAGTACGTTCAGCAGTTTTTGAGTTTATGGCAGCATTTTATTGTGTTATTTATTTTGTGGCTACCTACCTACCTACTTTAATTATCCAAAAATTAATTCATAATGAATATTGTAATAACAAATTGGTGTAGTTTTGTATTTGGAGGGGTAATTTTTACCCGACTGCCGAAGGAGGGTAATGTGTTTATCAGTCTATGTATGTATGTTTGTATGTATGTAAGTATGTATGTATGTATGTATGTTTGTTCCTATGTGGCGTTCTAGAGACCAAACGCGTTGGCCGATTTTGATGGTTCTTACGTCAATCGATTCGTCTTAACCCTGCGAGTGTCACTGGCTACATTAAAATTGGAAAATAGAAAAATGGCGGATTTTGGGCGCCATATTGTGGGGGAGAAATTTTTTTTTTTCTTCCGACCTATCGTGTGGGGTATCAAAATAAAGGACTTTAAGAGCTGATTTCAAAAATATATAACACTTATATGTTAAAATGTAACTAATTCTAAAAAAAGATAACTAAAAAGTTATAAATAAAAAAAGTTAATTAAAAAAATCAAAAAACCCGACTGCTTAAAAAGCTAACTAAAAAGATGTAAACAAGAAGAAAATCATGCTGTGCAGTCGGAGGATACTTATTCGCGAGCTGGCGAACCAAAACCAGATATATCCTCCGACTGCACAGCATGATTTTCTTCTTGTTTACATCTTTTTAGTTAGCTTTTTAAGCAGTCGGGTTTTTTGATTTTTTTAATTAACTTTTTTATTGTAGTGTTGGCTACCTCAGCGAAGCTTGCCAAAAAGTTTGACACGCTGGGTATGTTTACTGCCAAATACTTACAAACACATTAGAACGTGTTATGTCCACAATAAGTATATTTTATAATAGGATGGTATTTAAAAGTATTTCAATTTATTCCCATTTCATTTACCTAATTTTGCCTGTGTTCCACCAAATATACTGAATGTGCACCAAAATATGTTCATTAAAATATGTCATAACAAGCATCTATTTAACAACTGTTGCAAATTTGTAAAAATAGTAATACACCTAATTTTAAAAACAAGCATTTATTTTTTTATTTTTACTTCAGATAATGCACTGCAAAATGTATTTGAATCAAACACCAATTAATGTCCAATGTAGCTTTATTAATAAAAAATGAACACATTATAAAATGTAATGCTTACTAAAAATGTTTTTTTTTTATACTAATCAGTACGAACCATAATAATTCAAAATGTTAAACAAAGTCTTTACTCCTACAATGTTCACATTATCAGTCCACTCAATCTCTGCAGTACTTCTTTAAATTATTGCACCGATAAAGCGCACTTTGCCTTTGTAGGACGCCCACGTTTTCGTTTTTGCCCGATGGCTATGTTTTTGGCTTCTACTGGAGGTGTTATGTATTTCAGCCTGATCGCAAGTCCAGTAACATATTTACATTTATAATTTTTTTTAAACTCGGGGCAGTTACATTGACCCTTTACCCAGTCACTATTTTGGGAAGGCAAGACAACTGTCCAGTGAGTAAAGGCAAATTTCTGGAATTCATCGAATGTCTCCCAACTTTGCCCGTTTGGAACATTATTGGTTGCTGAACCTTCGACTAGATAAGATTTTTGTATCGCTGTTGTTGATATGGTTTTCACTTTTTTGTTCAATTTCGCCCATTGGTATGCTGATGTCCAATCAGATAGTTCTATCAAAGGTGTGCTTGAAAACGAGTCCACTTTATAATTTTCGGACCACTGCTTGACCATGTCAAGAGTAACAGCACGAAACCGGGACAGTGGAATTCGTTCTCTAAGGGTGTGGCTATCTTTTATCGCCACGCCGCCGCGCGCCGTCTCCGTCGCACAACAGAGAGCAATAGGCAGGCATATGCGCGTCGCAAGCGCGCCAAAACCATTTTCAGTAAAATAAATATAAGTCTTAGAAGTAATGTTTTACGAAATGCATTATTTGTTCTTCAATTATAATTATTTCAGTAACATAAAAGTTGTACAAAACCGTTTTAAATGGGTATACGGTACTAGGATGCATACTAAATATTTTGTGTAACATTCAGGAATATTTGGTGCACGATCAGTATTTTTCGGGGAAGAATAAAATAGTTATTGTTACAATAGAATATTTGCAGCGCACTACAATAAAAAAGTGTTATATCTTGGTGTTAATTTGGAATTTGTTTGATGTAACATATTTTGTTGGCCGAGTAGTTTAATTATAGTAAAACAATTAAACGGGTTTAAGATCAATATTTTAGAAATGCATACATAGATGTACCTTTAGATTTTTGGTGAACACAAAAATATTATCCTTTATAATATACTTATTTCTATATGGCAAGCACCGATGACGACTATTCTGCCAATGTCTAAAGTAAATTGGAAAACAAGGGTGTTCAATCTATTTCATAGCTCAAATCCGAGATGATGATTTCCATTTAGTAATGTCCTAATGCGTTATCGATTCAATTTCTATTATTACTGGAGACGAATATTATGATTCCAAACCACTATGAACTTCTTAAAGGATTTATTTATAAAACACATCATGCTAGTTTTACAGCCATTGTTGGCAGAGAGTATACATAGATACAGGACATAGACTAAGCAGAGGAATCCATGGGTTGCCACCTCAATACTCTTCCTCAACACATGCATTTCCCATACATAAGTTGAAACCCTGACAGTAGATATAGTGTACGGCCTTTTACACCGTCGAATACGAAAACGTTTGTCGCGAGATAGTATTAGTGATATTGATAATTTGTTAGAGCGAGCGAGAACCGTGGAAGATTCGATCGTAGAGCTAAGTAGACACGCTATCGTTTCCGCGGATAATCCGAAACTACCCAGAGTCGTTGACCATGGTACTTCTAGCCCGAGCGCAACCTTAGGTTCCATTCCCACCTCTAACTCTGACGATAAACGAAATCGCATTCGATGCTAGTACTGCAAAGCATTCGGTCACCCGACTAACGAATGTCGGAAGGCTACGAAAGTCGGCAGTGATAGCACTGATAACGCAAATGTAAATGCAAGTGCGAGCAACGGTAAAAATACATTACGTTGTTACGGATGCGGCCAGCCAGGGGTCGTCAAGTCAAAGTGTGAGACTTGTTTGAATAAAGCCGCACCTGCCAAACCGTCCGACTTCAATGTCGTAAAAGGCGATTGTTGCACAATGACGTCATCGCACCCTTTGGTAACAATAGGAGTAGTAGGTAAAGAAGGGGTAGCGATCGTCGACACCGGGGTCACGCATTGTGTTGCTAGCCCATCACTACACGCGTTGTTAGTAGGCAACAACGTCCGGTTCAAAGAAACGGAACGGTGCATTGGACTCGCCGATGGCTCCTGTCATAGGAAACTGGTAAAGACGGCTACGGTACCTGTCACCCTAGGTGGTCGGAGAGTCGACACCGAGTTTATGGTATTGTCCGGTGACGACACCAAGACACTTCTAGGTCGCGATTTCATCGCAAACGCAGGTATTGTAATCGACATCGGCCAGGAGTCATGGTATTTCGCAGATAGTCCAGGAGAACGGTTCCCATTTAAGCACTCCTACACATTGAACAGCGCAGCCGTGATGCACACAGATGTCTGTAAGGTGTCATTGCGGAAAGTAAAAGGTAAGACTCTATCGCCGGAGCACAGAGCCACACTCAAGGAGTTACCACAACACAGAGTCGCTCAGTTCGCTTCGGTCGTACCTCCTACAAACTTCGCCGTTCATGGAATGAAGGTAAGTGAGACACAGGAACCTCTGGTTTCTCCTCCTTCTAGATTATCCCCGCCTATGACAGAGGCTCTCGAGAAGGAACTGCTGGTATCGTCACCGATCCTGCGCCAGACTGATGCGACGTTACCTTTCGTCCTCGGTACTGATAACGGTGGGTATGCTCTCGGAGCAGATTTACTCCAGGGGGAGGGGACCGATGAACTCCCATTCGCAGATGCCAGCCAACTCTTGACCCCAGCCGACCTGCGCGGGAACCCGAACAATGACCCGGAGGTAACTAAGATTGTTGACGCTCAAGAGCCCGACGATCCCTCTAGGGGGAGAGTATGGACAAGCAGAGGATACGGGCCCGCCGATGGTGTCCCGTACAGCTACTGTCCTGAGAACGGGGAACACGACACCGCCAGTCTAGTGACCCCGAAACAAGAAGGTGCCAAAGTATTGGCCGAGTACCATGATGCACCCACCGCTGGTCACATGGGCGCGGAACGTACGCTGCAACGTTTAGCTGGTAAGTATTACTGGCCGGAAATGCGTCCCTACGTTACCCAATGTAAAAAATGTGTTAGTCGCCAACGATATAAAGCAGCCACAAGGATTTCATCAGTACCCCTAGATGCCCGCGACGTCTATGAGAACGCCCAGGCAGCGCGTAAAAAGTATGCTGATGAACATCGTCGTCCAGCGCCGGATTATGAGGTTGGTGACCTGGTCTTGCTGAAAACGCAAGGGGCTAATGACACCGGAAGAGGGCAGACATCTAAGTTCATCCCTCGCCGCGACGGACCATACAAGGTCCAGGCCGTGGTCAGCCCCACCACTTACATACTAGAGCGCCTCAGCGATGGCACGGTGCTAGGCAAGTATCACGCTTCCGTGCTGACACCCTTCGTTGGTCACATCCAAGCTCCAGTACAAGAGAAGCGTAAGAGGGGAAGGCCTCGTAGAAGCTAACCCAAACGCGAAGACGTTCGTTAGGGTTAGAGGGGGAGACTATAACGCTCAGTGTGCACGCCTACGGTTAGGAGAGCCGCAGGTACAGAGACCGCTCTAACGGATGGCCGCCAGATGTGCGGCATGAGCCCCGTCTATGCGCCCGCGCTCGCCCCGGGCCAGCTGGCCGGCCAGTCAGTAGACATTCGAGTCGAGTCGCGCACGCTAGATAGATCGGGTATTTTACGGTTCTAGCTCGTTCCCGCCATAACTATTTTCGTAGCTTTAAGTTAAGTTGTACGAGTAGTTTGTGATATACTGCAGTTAGCGCGTAAAAACATTAATGTACAAAGTGTTGTGTGTATTAAAGTGTTTATCGTGGCATGAACTGAAATCGTTTTATTACGACACCTAGCCGCGCTTATACAACGTTATTTACTTTTATATTTAAATCAACAAGTAATTTAATCATCCAACATGTTTCCATTATACATTCACATAATGCAAAAAACTCTGTCTCCGTTGTGCTTAATGCTACAGTGTTTTGTGTACGAGATTTCCATACAACAGTATTATTATGAACTTTAATCAAATATCCAGATGTAGATTTTATATCTGAATTCCTAGCCCAATCAGCATCAGCATAAGCTAATAAAGGCATGCTAGAATTATTATTTGTATACAATAAAGAAACATTTACAGTTTTCTTAACATAACGTAACAGTTTTAAACTTCTCCACAAATTAGCAGATTGAAATCTATTTTAATAATAAATAGATGTTGCTAAATCAGGTCTGGACCTGGAACCTACAGTTACATACATAAGTGAACCTATCAATGAATCACATTGCTTTTCTAAAGATAAATCAATTTCTGAATTTTGATCATATTTAAAATTAGCATCCATTGGCGTGTCGCACCCCTTACAATCCTGCAAATAGTTTGATTGGTCAATAGAAATCCTTCAGATGTCCTTTTAATAGAAATTCCTAAATACATTAGGTTATTATTACCCAAATCTTTCATTCTAAATTTAGTTTACAGGAAACTTTTTACATTATTAATATCTCTCAGACTTGAACCAAAAATTAACAAATCCCCTTTCCCATACAAGCAATAGTCATTATTTGATCTCTTAAAACCGTAAGATGTGATAGTCTCATTAAATTTATCATACCAGTACTTTGGTGAATTCTTTAGGCCATATAAAGACTTTTTCAACTTGAGTACGGACCCTGACTTAATATTTATACCTTCTGGTGGTTTGAGATACACCTCTTTATCTATGCGTCCATATAAAATGCTCCTTTCACATCCATCTGACTGATAACCTATTTCTGAGCTAAGTAAAGCAGCAATAATCAGTTGAGTATTGTCAAATAATTTAGGAAGCGTTTGAGTATTTTACTTTTCATGGTGGCACTTCACATCGCTATTCGTGTTCGCGTATTTGTCTTATTCGTCCAAATAGGACGATGTGAAGTAGCTCTATTCGTCTCTATTTGCCTATTCTCACGAACAAGAACTAATACCCGAACACCCGTATCCGGATTACGAATATGGCGAATATGTTCGTTTACCGGCCACACATCGCTCGCCAAATAATAAGCCGCTGCTGCAGTTAACACGTTCATCGTAAATTATAGCAAAAATATTCGTAAATGTTCGGCACATTTGTTGTTCATGAACGATGTGTAGTCGGTGTGTTCGTGTTATGCGGCATTCAACACGAATATAGCGAACAAAGACGAAAAAAAACGCGAACATCGCATAGCGATGTGAAGTGCCACCATTACAATTGAGAATCTACCTAAATCAGTTAAGTACCTACTTATGTATAAACTGTCAAAGTTCTATTTACTGTTCTCTTTCAGCCCAACGTTAAATTTTACAAACGAAAAAAGAGACATCACAAGATTACATAAAATTTACTAATATAAATTTTATACAGCTATAAAAAGTACGTTAGTATTATATTACATAATTCATGATAAAAAAATCAAGTTATTAAATATATTATAATCTTTGATAACTTGATTTTTCATATTTAAGCAATTTAATTTGATTTTACACATGACATTTTAGTTATCCAATTTTTTTTTTTCAATTTTATTATTATATTATGTAAATAAAATGAAAATATCCAATATTCACTGTCATAATTACTGTTAGAAATACTTTACATCAGCAAATATAAATTTTATGGAATATTGGAGCTAAATAGTAATTAATTGGGCGCACGGTTGGCGCAGTGGTTGAGCAATTGACTGCTGCGCTGCGTGTCGCGGGTTCGATTCCCGCACGGAACAAAAATTTGTATGACCTACAGATAATTGTTCCGGCTCTGGGTGTTTGTGTATGTGAGTTTATATGTTTGTAAACGCACCCACGATACAGGAAGAAATTCCTAGTGTGGGGCAACGTTTAAAAAAAAAAAAAAAAAAAAAAAAAAAAAAAAAAAAAAAAAAAAAAAACTGACTATTGTAAAAAAATGAGGCTACAATCTGATACTCACACTTTACCTCTAAACATATGTAATAATATATCTTACACCCCGAATCACTTCAAAGTTAGAGTGAACAGGCTTCTTCTGGGTAAGCTCACTCCATCGTCGACTCTGTCTCTGTCACCTCTGACCTAGACTAGAGTCAAGAGCAAACCCATCATAAATAAATAAAAATAAAAATCTTTCACATGATCATGATTTTAAAGAAAGTATTGTTTTCTTGTGTAAGTAGTTCTACTTCAGCTTCAAAATGAAGTCAGCTCACTAGGTATTAGTGCGATGTGTGACGGTGTGTGTGTGCAGGCGAACCCCTGCCGCTCCATTGGTCGCGGGTCCGTGTCGTCGGCGGCTGATGAATGGTCTGCGGAGCACCACTAGTCGCCGGTCGAAACGGACCGAGCCGGACCGAGCCGGACCGAGCCGGACCGTGCCGGAACGAGTCTGACCGGGCCGGACGTCGCAGATCGAACCGCGCTTAATTGAGTTGTTTTCTCGCGACTCGCTGCCTCTGGGATGCTAGATGTACCAACCTAGGACTGGTATATGGTCAAATCAAATCAAATCAAATCAAATCAAATGTTTATTTGTAGAGCATAGGTAACATACAAGGTGTACATAATAAAATATAAGTTCGCCATGTCTAGCCGATAGCGGCATACAAATATTAATTATATATAATGTCCTTACAACTAAATTAAAGAATAAGTATCACAATATTAAATGATTTACATGCACATAATTACATTATTACTAAGTCGAAAATGTTAAAATATTACTAATATTATTAATATTGTTAAAGCACATATTTATCTACAATTTATTTGAATATTTATTTAAATTATCATCGGTTAGGTATTCTTGTACTGAGTAATATGCCTTCTGTGTCAGGAATTTCAGCAGCGTTTTTTTAAATTCATTTAACTCATTTTTTTCTCTGATGCACCTGGGTATTTTATTGTATATCTTGGGTGCCATACCTACAATGCTTTTTTGATAAAGGGCAGTCTTGTGTGAGTAGGAGCAAATGTCCATATTACGGCGTTTAGATTTTACAGCTTTGAATGTTTCCGAATTAGTTTTTACGAACAAAGCTATCTCATAAATATATAAGCAAGGCATGGTAAGTAAATTAAATTTTCTAAAATATGGTAGGCAGCTGTCAGTTGATTTTAATTTAAAAATTGATCTAAGGCATTTTTTTTGCGCTTTGAAAGCGACGAGTCTATCAGTGGAATTTCCCCAGTACATAATGCCGAACCGTAGTGTAGAAACTACATATGCATTGTACGCTACTAGAACGGCAGACTCATTTACCATTTTTGATAAATTGTATAGGGCATATGCATATTGATTTAACTTTTTGGCAACGGTTTCAATATGGGATTTCCATGATAGGTGATTGTCTAAATGTAATCCTAGAAAAGTAGCAGTATTAGTTTCAGCGATCCTTTTATTATCGTAAGTAATATTAAGTTGCACTTGATTTTTTCGCTGATAAAATAACATTATTTTGGTTTTTTCTAAGTTTACTTTCAATTTATTTATTTCTAACCAGTTTATTATGGATTGAAGGGAACTATTAATATCATTTTCGAAAGTATGTATGTTTTCACATGGGACTATGACAGTGCTATCATCTGCAAAAAGAACGGTTTGATGTTTAATACATTTTGGTAAATCATTTATGTATACAATGAATAGCAAGGGCCCGAGGACACTTCCTTGTGGAACTCCGCATGTAACATATCTAGTCGACGACGTATAGGTATATTCTACTTTTGTTTTGGGGCAAACCTTCTTTAAGACAGTGACTTGCTTCCTGTCAGATAAGTAGGATTTAATTAATTTTAATACATTGCCCCTTACGCCATAACCTTCTAACTTACGTAGTAATAATTCATGATCTACATGATCAAATGCCTTTGACATATCCATTAGTATGGCTGCGATCGGTGTTTTTTTGTCAACATTGACTATGATTTTTGAGAGTAATTCAAAGACTGCCATATTTATTGTTTTATTTTTACGAAAACCATATTGCTCTTTAGTTAGTATATTTTGTGATTCAAAGAAAGAATATAAAGACTTGTTTATGACTTTTTCGAATACTTTAGACAGTACTGGGATTAGAGCTATGGGACGGTAATTTTGAATAGCTGTTTTATCACCTTTTTTATGCAACGGTTTTATTATTGTCAATTTTAACTTACTTGGAAAGTGGCCGTTTTCTATACACAAGTTAATTATATGATTCAGTACGGGTGCTATAATATTTGATACTAGTTTTAATATTTTTGTACAAATACCGTCGTAACCCGTACTATTCGTGTTTTTTAATGAATTTATAATTTCATATAATTCTCGAGGATCCGTAGGTGCCATAAACATCGATTTAGGGTAATAGGTTTGGCTTGGGAAGCTATTGCTATTTTTATTACAAGACGTTTGCTTTACTGAATCTATATAGTAGTCATTAAAAGCCGTAGTGATTTCTGAGGGATCATGAGCTATTTTACCATTAATATTTATTTTATTCAAAGGTTCTGAAGGAAAGTTTATTTTGCAATTATTGATAACGTTCGACGTAGCTTTACTTTTATTTTCAGCATTATTTATTTGATAATTATTTTGTGCTTTTTGAGTTAAGTATATAATTTTTTTTAGTCGTTTTGTATATTGTTTTAGTAATAACTTATTATCATGTGTCGGAGATCGCCTATAATGCCAAAGTATATCTCTTTTTCGCTTACTGCAGGTTCGGATACCTTTAGACAGCCACTTGGGGGTTTTTTTAATAGAAATCTTTTTTCTTAAAAAAGGAAAACATAGATCATAGAATAATTGGAACGCATCGTGAAATAAATTGAAAGCTGTCTCAGGCTCTGTAATTTTGTAGATTTCGTCAAAACTAAGATTACGCATGCAGTCTAGAAACTTAGCTTTGTTTTCGGCACAGTAATCACGATTTCTTACATACCAGTATTTAATGGAACACGTCTTTTTTACCGGGCATCTGAAGAGCTGAGCCGTATGATCAGACAAATCAAAGTCAAGAACTTCACCACGGCTACCTTTGACATTGTGCATAATATTATCAATACATGTGCCACTAGATATACGAGTAGGCTGCTTTATACTCGGTCTAATATTATAATTTAGAAGCAAATATTCGAACTCTGTAGCCAATCTCGTGTTTTGAAGAATATCGATGTTAAAATCACCGCATATTACAAATTTTTTATCACCATGTCGAAATAGTGTTAATATACGATCCAGTTTTCAAAGAAAACTGCTGTTACATCTTTACTATGTTTTGGAGGTCTATAAATACAAATAACCACCAGCCGATGATCTGTTAGTTCAACGGCACAACATTCTATGACATCTGAGACACAGAATTTTTTGACATCTATGATTTTATATTCATGGATAGGATTAATTAATATACACGTACCCCCGTTTCTTGTGCTTCGTGACGAAAATGTTGCTATTTTATAGTTAGGTAAAATTAGTTGTGTGGTGTCGTCTGCTTTCATATTGTGCTCTGTGATACAGATGAGATCAACCACCTTTCCTTGTTGTAGGAGTTCATTAAGGTGAATGCTCAATTGGCCTGATTTTCCTATCAGCCCATTAATGTTCTGGTGCAAGATAAATATGTGCTTATACACGAAAAAAATCTTTATGTTTGTTATCAACTTTTACACGATACGTTGACTGAGAATCATTACTATTATTCGTAGGAGTACATTGTGGATTAGAACCAAGACAATATTCTTTATTTGTGGATTGATCCTTTGTGTATCGATCCCTATGTATATTACATGGTGTTAATTCTACATTATAGTCAATATCTTTCATCAACAATATTACATTTTCAAAAATTGATTTTATACCTCTGTTATTCACTCTACCCGAGTGCTTATAAACATATTGAAATCTGCTGTTAAATCTGAGTTCGAATCTATAAAATAAGCATGCTGATGGCTAATTAAATCAAGGTATATCAAATTATTGAATGATTCTATTCGCCAGTTATATAAAGGATAACCAAGTTTGTAGGTGGGATAACAAATAATTACATTTGTATGTGTTATGTTCTGTAGTATCTTTCGAACGTAAAAAACAATTTCAAAATAGTCTTTTGTTATTCTAAAGTCTTCCGCACCTATTAAGATAATGCAAAAGTCTCTTAAAGTAAAATCACATAACTTAGTTTCCAAGCCATAAAGCAGTTGTTTGGTGTCTCCATTGGTTTTCAGGTAATGACAAATTTCGTAGTCATGATTTATAACGCTTCGAGCTACTGCTAAGACTTTGTTTTTGCTGTCCGTGCTCAACAAACATATTTTACTCTTGGTTGAAGACGGCGGCGGCACCCGCTGAGTGGTTATAATTTCACTAGTTTGCTGACCATCCTTTTGGAGATCTGTCGAATTTACATTTTCCGTGCTTTTATGGGGGTATTGGGGTTGAGTGATCTGTAATCCCTCCAGACTGCAGATCGAGCCAGCTGTGTTGAACGATTCGTCTCTGGCATCGCTTGGCGATTGCGCTATAACGACAGTGTCAGGTTGATGCAGCGTTGTAGGTTGAAGAATCAGCTTGGTTGGAGTAGAGGAACAGCTCGATCTTACAACATTCTTTTTACACGGAGACCTCGGGGTAAGACTCTTTCTATCTAACCAGTTCACTTTTTTATATGTATTTATGATTTTCTGGTACTCTCCAATATCCATCTTAAGTCGAAAATTTTCAGTGTTCAAATTTTCAATCTCCACATGAGCGCTTTCTAATTCTGTGGTGAGCCGTTTGATAGTTTCTTTATAGCTCTCAGTTTCGTCGCTGTCATTAAGTGAGGTGTTAGGCATGCTCATCATAGTAGTATCAAGTAGTGTGGAATTGTTTTTCAGATTAATATTAAATATATCGTCCGCTGAGTTAGCCCTTACTGGTTTTCTGACAGTAATGTTATTTATTTCGAGGTTTTGCATTTTAATTTCCTTGTTATTTGTAACAACAAAAAAAAAAAAGATTAATTCCAAATTTTCTAAGTTATATTGTAGTAATAGCTCAGAACTTATTGAATTTATGATTAACTTTACTTCTAAATTCCAAAAAGTGATTTACCGTCGCCGGGCTCGAACGCGAGGACTACACGAGGATAGCCGGGCGGCTTACGCCGTTCGACCACCAGAGCTTCGGAAGATTGATGCGAAATAGTCGATCAGTAGCTGCTACTTTGACGTATTTATACGTTTGCCACTTGAGGTGTTCAAGGTCAGAACACTTCGACACAAAGACAAAGAGATTAAAACGATCACCTTTTAAAAACTTTTAAATGTTTATGTTTATATCTTCGGAAACACTTGGCACACTGGTTTCGTTTTTTCACAGTTTGTTTTATGCATAATTACGCGTGTTTTAGTGTAACTTTTGGAGTGTTTATTAAACTTTAGACCACCTTTCGAAAATCAAATGTATAGGAGCACAGAAAACACGTCCACTCAACACGGAGTCAGGCGGGTACCCCCCTGGTGGTCGTCGTTTCATTGTTACAATTAAGCTTTATTGTTTATGGGTGCGATAATAGGTAACCAGGTGAGAAGAAGAAGATTACGAGAGTCTGAATAATAATTATGAAGATAGGAAGAATATGAACCGAACCGCGATATGTATACTGTGCTGTTCCTACTACCACTACATCTTTGAATAAAAATAACATAACTAAAAATCCCGTTTGAAAGTCAGAATTACCTTTTTATCTTATAAAATGTAATATAAAGTAATCAGATAACAAGTCTGCGATGTTATTGTTCGTGTAATTCAAATCGTAAAATTGGTAATTTGGTGGAGAATGGTTCGTACCGACTGCGACTGTATCATGTACCGAGGCGATAAATAAAGAGCATCTGCGGGCGGCTCCAGTTACTCGACGAGACTTCATGTTTTTGTAATCAAAGAAATCAGATAAGAGAAATTGTCGACGCGGCGCGAGTAGGTACTTTACCTACCTACAGGAGGTATGGGCTGAGGGCCCGAGGAGGCGCGGGATAGATAGCAACCTCAGATAATATATAATTTATAGCAGCCGGTGAGTCACCTTCATTATCTGCAAGCTGATACGTTTGTATCCGGGGCTCGTGGCACGAGCTCTGTGCTCGGGCGCCGACAGCCGCACGAACGCTTAGAAAGCAATATTTAGATGCATAATATTTGGAGCACTTTGTCACCGCCCGGAAGCACAAAGTAAACTGCAAAACGAAAATATACGGCGTCCTCACTTTGCAGCGCAGAATAAAATCGAGGAGCGTTTATATATCGTTTGAGTTATTTGCCACTCTTAAATGTCGTTTGAATTACTTGCCACTCTGCAGCTCGCGACGTTTATATATCGTTTGAGTTATTTGCCACTCTTAAATGTCGTTTGAATTACTTGCCACTCTGTAGCTCACGACGGTGAATGTCGTTTGAATTACTTGCCACTCTGCAGCTCGCGACGTTTATATGTCGTTTGAATTACTTGCCACTCTGCAGCTTGCGACGTTTATATGTCGTTTGAATTACTTGCCACTCTGCAGCTCGCGACGTTTATATAGCGTTTGAATTACTTGCCACTCTGCAGCTCGCGACGTTTATATAGCGTTTGAATTACTTGCCACTCTGCAGCTTGCGACGTTTATATGTCGTTTGAATTACTTTGTTACAAAATATATTTATTCAACTAGGCCAATAAGCGGCACTTTTGAATGTCAAACAATTAAAAATTAAAATTCACAAGTAATAAAAATTGATTCTACCGTGCATTCGGAAAAGTATAGCTTGTTATGGAAGAGAACGCACAAGAAAATCCATACTTACTCTTTTTAAAAAGATAGATGTTTTACAATATTTATATAAGTACATACATAAATAAATTCATATATTTGCGGCAGATGCTCTCAGAATAGCACTACACACTATACTACGTACAGGTATAAAGTATTAAAAGCACTAACAGGTATATTCATTAATTTGATTAATAGGAACATGGTTCTTACATACTTACAAATATTGCAAACATAGGTCGAGAAAGAAGGTCGGAGCCGCCCTGCTCGGAAATAAAGCTTTAAGCTTTAATCATTTTTATCAATTTTAACTACATAACATCACGATCGCTTGCACGCAAACACAATCATTAATTCATATAATGAAGGTGTAAACAGCATTCCTAGTAATAAATATTATGATATTGACTCGGGCACTATATTGTGTTGTCAGCAAATCTCGCTAGCTGGCCCCCCGTCGCGCGTCACTTCGTGGTAGACTGGGCCACCTCGTCGTCGGTGATCGCCACATGGTCACCCCCGCGTGCGGGACCGCATGTGCGACGATTATGTCACACTTGTACCTGCCAATATTATCCTATATGCTCTATTATATTGATTCATAGGGGAAAACCCAGTGTCGTCTCCCTTTCACGCGGTAACCTGTCACTTAGCTCCTGTCACTTTATCATACAGTAGTTATTGTTCTATATTAGGCGCATATAGCAAACAAACATTTGTTTATCTCACTTCAAACCTCTGAAGTGCACATAAAAGCGGTATCAGAAACAATACTGTTAAGTAAAAGTTTAATTGAAACGGAACGCAATGCGTGAATAGATCCACACTTCAACATTTAGTCCCGCTACTAATTGTGCAACTAAAGCGATATAAAGCGATGTGACTGCACAGCACATACATGCGAGTGCACCCGGCCCCGCCTGCGCCCGCCGCACCATCAACATAAATAAACTGTTTTTAAACGACCGCGCGCGGTGCCGACCACACAGCGCGCAATTGATATCCAGCGTTAATCGATTCATTAGTTATAACTCGCGTAACACCCTCCGACCGCCGCGCGGCGGCCGAGCGTTATATATCGATACCTGGATTTATCGTTACTCGATAGTCGGTAGTGGACACGATGCGCTGCATTGTGCAATGAGATGAACGTTGCTGATAGTGGTTCGCGGCGTTGAATGAGTCACCCGCCCGCACTAACCCTCGCCACTTCAGCGAGCTCAGTGATCGGCACAGCAGGCGCTAAGAGCAACTATTTCAAGACTTTACTATCCACTAGAGATATTCTCTTAATGCAGAAAGTTTCTGCAATCCTATTCGCCATTACAAATAAAATATGTGCCGAGGAGAAGGTGTTCCAATCGCCACATTAGGTGAGTGTTCCGAACATGTGGACTATCACACACATAGCGAAAGAGGGCTACAGTAGCAAAAATTAGAAACCAGGGCTGCTGCAATAATATTGACGCCATTTTCTGAGACAATTACTTTACTTGTTCTTATATTTCTGTTTATTTATACACACGGCACAGTTTAGTAAGTTTCCAAACATCTTATTATTGTTAGTTATCCATAAATAAACATAAATCAGCGTTATAATTATCAAAATTAAGACAAAATTTTTGGACCTGCAGCTACAAATGCATTATATTTTCATAAGATCTTCAATTAATTGAGGGCCCATTAATTTTATTCCGAAAACATCATACATATTTCACAGTAAATTAAATTTGCCGATGTTTTTCACCTAAACAAGTCGCGTAACTACACTATAATTGTTTATTATTTCACTACACGCTGCCATAGCCATAATTATCTAAAAACTTTATACCACTTATATAAATTCAATACTTAGGTACATTAATTGCTTGCTTGTGATTTTTCACAAGCTGCAATCTACGATTCGGAGTGAATTAAATAATGAGTGAATTAGACGCTCGTTCATTAATTTTAGTGTCTTAGTGTTAATTTCACTTCATAACGGTGCTTAAGAAGTGAATATAGTGATTGTAAGAAATTACAAGCACTATTATGCAACTCTTAACGATCTGCTAAATCTCGGCACCTTTGGGTATGCGGACGATAGCACTGTTGCTGAGAGATACGTCTCCAACGCGCGCACTGCTGGGCCTCAGAGCCGGTCTCTCCGAGAGGTCATGGTTGGGCGCTTGAGTCTTCTTCTTCAGTCCTTGAACGCAGTCTCAAGTCCAAGAAGGTTCTATGCTGCTAAGACCCAGGCGTGTCTTTTTTCCGCTAAAAGGAGCCAGTTCTACCCGGCTCCTTCTTTCCGAGGTATGACCGTGCCGATAACGGACCGACTTGGGCTTCAAGGCTTTTACGTTGACATCGACCCTCAATTTTGGTCCATTCATTGAGGCAAAAGCTCAGCTGGCTGCCAAAAATGATGGGGATCCTTGCGAAGGTGAGACGGTACTTCACCCCAGAGCAGTTGTTCAAATTGTATCAAGCGCAAGTTTGATCATGCATGTCATGCATGGAGTACTGCTCTCATCTCTCGCACGGATCTGCCAAATACCAGCTGGATGCACTCGGATCGATCGAAAAACGGGCCAAGAGGCTTATCAGCAATGAGATACTGGTCGAGTCTAGGCTCCAGAGCCTTGAACATCGGCGCCGAGTTGCCAACCTGTTGGTTTTTTATCGTTACATTTCGAGGAGTGTGCGTTGGAATTGCATGAACTGATTCCTCCTAGCTCGTTCCATCATCGGACTACAAGATGTACGGCGATGCGTCATTGGTACATGGTAGACATCCCACCCATACGCACCAAAAGTTTTGGGAATACTTTTATTATGCGCACAGCAAAAGAGTGGAATGCCCTGCCGAAGTCTGTATTTCCCGATAGCTACAACCTGGGAGTCTTAAAGTCAAGAGTGAATAGGTTTCTTCTAGGCACGCCTGCTTCATCGTCTACCACATCATCACTTACTATCAGGTGAGATAGTGGTCAAGCGCAAGCCTATAACCAATAAAAAAAAACTAGAACTCTACTGGATTTATTAAATAGTGTCTTTAAGGCGCCCTCTTAGAGCTATAGCAGCTGTAGAAGGGTTACATAGCGTGCTATGTAGCTGACTCTTGCAGCTTCCAACTGTAGTTATATACGCTATATAGCTCATAAGCAATCTTTGTGTTGTTTGGGTGGTCTGTGTGTACACTTGCACTGGGAGCGCGAGCGGTCGGTATAGCAGAGCTCTTAACGTCTCAGTCGGGCGTCTCGAAGACGGCTCTTCGTTAATTTCTGTCGTTAAACTAAAATATAGCTCTATTATAATTTCATATAAATCTGGCCGCTGATTGTCGGCGGCGGCGGCTCTGTCTAATTAAGGGCGGTATTGTTTGTTGGCTGAAGGCCGCGACTTCTTCTTGTTTGTTTACGAAATCGATCCTCACTGATTTATGTGTTCGCAATCGGCGAAAATACGTCCATATATTAAATGCGCGGCGGTGCGTGCCATTACACACGCACGTCGCACATGACTCACGCGCGCTAAACGCGGCGTGTCAGCAGAGAACTCTGTTCTGCACTTTGCCACTCAGTTGATCGCGTCACTACTGCCGCCACTATCGGCATAGCAAGCTCTCAAGGAGAAACAGTATCACGTTACGCCACAGTATCGCGTGAGTCAGATCAGGATATACGTTGACGTGTAGGTATGTAACTCATGAAAGGGTGCACCACCAGTCGTCTGCACAGAGGCGAAAGTGACTCGTCGTCACACGACACTTGAAATGGGTATTTTAAACATCAGTATAGTCCCCGGCATGTAATTCGCAAGATTTTGGCGTAGTGGGGGTAAGTTCGCGCATTTGGCGCGCACTGACCAACCACCGTATAGAGCTAATGGAACGTGGACACGACGCGATTGGTCAGTCGATCCTTGTGTCAACTGACCAACCAATCGCGCGCTCGGAACGGTGCTATACGTTCCCCGCGTCCCGCCTAGTAACCAAAGAGACCTTAAAAACGTCTTGTGCGCATCTAACGACTCTTGCCAAGTAGCGTGTTGACATCTATACACTGAAGCTATTTTTGGAAAAGACACATTATTTTGAAAAGCACGCAGTCACGCTATGATACGTGCATGCAACATCAATATAACTATGTTCATTGAGTAAATTACTTAGTAAAAAATTTAACCAACAAGGGAATAGGGTATAGTGTAACTTATCACCTAGCGGGTGATATCACCAGTATACAGTGTAACTAATGTCCTAGCGGGTGATATCACCAGTATACAGTGTAACTAATGTCCTAGCGGGTGATATCACCAGTATACAGTGTAACTAATGTCCTAGCGGGTGATATCGCCAGTGTACAGTGTAACTTATGTCCTAGCGGGTGATATCGCCAGTGTACAGTGTAACTTATGTCCTAGCGGGTGATATCGCCAGTGTATAGCTAATACCTCGCTGACCGAGTCCGGTGCCGAACGCGGGACGGTCATCAAACATAGCGCCAGTAAATAAAACATAAAACTCTACACAGCCTAAACACAATAAAATTAATTGTTTTTGTCTAATATCTTTCTCAAACAAAGTACTATATTCATGATGTCAAAAGAAACGCTAACAATTTTTTCGTGGTCTATCCATATAAATGAACTAAATAAACCAAACTTAATTATTGACGAAAATGAGAGTCCTTTACAGCCCAAAAAAAATAACTGAAGTACTTTAAAGCCACGAAAAATTGGTTATGATAAAGTCAGATGTGTCGGACTTAAGGACTAATCTTGATCATCAATGGGTGGTACAAGTCAATTAAATCAGAGACTAAGTGGGTAAAACGAACAAAACAAATAAAGTTCTAAAAAGAAATACCTACAATAGGTAGTAAAACTAAGTGTAATATAATATTTTTATTTTATTTTGTAGTTAATATTCAAAATATTTAGTAAAAAAAAGTAACAAAAATGTTACTCTAATAGGAACTCAAAATATAAACAAAATGTGTTGGTATTTTTTAATCTAAATCGCAAGTGATCGTTGCGATACTGAAAAACAACTGATTTGTAGAATAATCAGCTAATAAACTAATCTACTAACAAGATTTTTTTATCTAGTTTTTTTAAACTCAAACAATATTTATCAAAACAGATTACGTCCACCAATACTGCTGAGCGTGCCCGCCTGCTGGCTGTGGGAGAGTGGGAGTCGGGCCTCTGGCTACAGGCATTACCGTCACTCAACATAGGTACTATGTTGAGTGACAACACCTTCCGGATCGCTACTTGTCTGCGTTTGGGTGCTCCTAGTGGAGCTCCACATCGTTGTCAATGTGGTGAAGCAGTCGACCGCCTCGGTCACCATGGCCTATCCTGCAGTAGGAGCGCTGGCCGGATAGCACGGCACGCCAGCATTAATGACATCATACGTCGGGCTCTTGTCACCGCCGGGGTGCCAGCTGTTTTAGAACCCAATGGCTTGGCACGCGACGATGGGAAGAGACCAGACGGGATGACCATAATGCCTTGGAAGGTGGGTAGGCCTTTGGTGTGGGATGCAACATGTGTCGACACCCTTGCGCCATCCCATCTTCTTAGCACGGCGGGCTGTGCTGGGGCGGCTGCTGCCGGTGCAGAAAACCTCAAACGGCGCAAATATAACAACCTTATTGGAAGTTATATGTTTGAGCCGTTTGGGGTTGAAACATTAGGTCCATGGGGTCCGAGTGCGCATCGAGTTTTTCGAGAAATTAGCACAAAGCTCGTCGACTCTTCACGTGACCAGAGGGCTGGCCTTTTCTTCGGCCAGAGAATTAGCATTGCCATACAACGTGGCAATGCCGCCAGCGTTCTGGGCACGTTTCCCATTGACATCGATGTGGACGAATTTTTTGATGCACAATGAGCTTTTTTTGCCGTCTGCCTTTTGTATTTGTATATAGGTTTGTTTTTCTTAGAATATTCAATTGTATATATGTTAATAAATACTGACAAACAGACTAATAAATACCAATATAGTAAACAGATTTAAACTTAATAATAAAATTAAAATAACCGAAATAATAATAAATTTTGCGCGCCATTATATAAATGGCAAGTAACTTCAGTCTTTTAAAAAAATTGTTAGTAATGAAACTCAAACATTTTTTTTTAACATTGTGGTATTTTATAATAATAAAATTAAAATAACCACTAAATTATAATATTCAAACAAATCCTATTTGTGCCAAAATTCAATGCTCCCAGTGGGTTTCAGTATTTGTGTCCCGCTGGGAACATTGGATAAACATTTTAAAAGTTAAATCTTAAAGATCAATTTCGCCAGTTTTAGGAAGAAACTCTTTATCAGTTCCTAAAGACGGTAGATCTAAATACTCCTTACGAAAACGCTTTGGTATAGTTCCGTTAGTACATATACGCTTTAAATTGTGATACTTGGCGACTCGTCTAGGGTTAGGTTTGTCATAAAGTGTTGGACCAATACTAGAGTATCTTCTACTTCGTCGGCACCTGTTAGGGATCTTGATAATGTCTTTTTGTTATTTTCCTTTGCCTTTTCTTTTTGGTCCTCTTCCTTTTATACATCATAATGTTACTAGCTTTACTAGATCTACCGTCTTTAGGAACTCATAAAGACATTTTTGGTGAAACTAACGAGGAAGACGTACGATATCGACACAATTGATCTTTAAGATTTTACTTTCAAAATGTTCATCCAATTTTCCCAGCAGCACACGAATTCATAACACCGCTGGGAGCATTGAATTTTAGCACAAAAAGGATTTTTTCATTACTATAATTTATTGGTTATTATTAATTTTGTTTCATAAAAGAAGACTAAGTGACAAATACACAGGTTTCATTATCATTGCTAATGATTTTAAAATGACTGAAGTTACTTACCATTTAATTAATACTTTAAAATGCCAATTGTATCATTTTTGAGTTCTGGTGGGCAAAATTTATTATTTTGGTTATTTTAATTTAATTTTTAAGTGTAATACTGTTTTGATAAAATAATATTGTATGAGTTTAAAAAACTAAATAAAAAAAATAGTTAGTAGATTAGTTTATTAGCTAATTATTCTAAAAGTTGAGTGGTTTTTCAGTTTCGGCACCGATTACTGGCGATTTGAATAAAAAATGAGAGCAGTGGTGGCCCAGTGGTATCGGCCGCGACTTACAAGTTGTAGGTCGTGGGTTCGAACCCAGGCAGGCGCATTATTTTGTGTAAATTATTTCATCACCACTGCTCTGAAAGACGGTGAAGGAAAACATCGTGAGGAAACCGGCATGTCTTAGAACCAAAAATTCGATGTCATGTGACATCCACCAACCCGCACTGGGCCCGCGTGGTGAATTATGGCCCATTCCCTCTCACAGAGAGGAGGCCTGTGTCCCAGCAGTGGGAACAAACATTAATAGGATGTGATGTGTGATAAATAAAAAAATAGCATCACATTTTGTTTAAAATGTGAGTACCTATTAGAATAACATTTTTGTCAGTTTTTACTAAATATGTTGATTAATAAATAATAGATAATAAAAAAACCTTTTATTTCACTTAGTTTTTCACCTATTTTACTGAAAACTCGCATTCATTTGTCCTTTACGACAGTTGAAATTTCCGGGATCGATATTGTTAATAATGTCGTATAGCAAATTTCAATGCAGAAATGAGATTTACGACCTCGTGAATAATTAAAACACGCTCCCTATTAAAATTTTTTTTAGGATACATCCCAAAAAATAAAAAAAATCGAGCTAGAGCTGTTGAAAATCCGGGTCGTAAAGGGCTTTTTTCAAAAGATAGAATTATTTTAAATATAACAATCGATAGAGCTCGCGCCGCTGATTCCATATATGTATATAACTCATTTTCGGCAAAATGTCCTTTACGACAATAGAAATTTCCGGTATCGTTAATTTTCCAGTAAAAAATAATATTAAGTTACAACAGAACCGGATAGCTGACGACAATATCGTAATGTTGTACAGCACTGGCACTGTTCTGTATTCAAACATTGGCCCTCGCCTGCTTGCAGATCTCGCAGCGACTCGCTCTTGGCCAACGACAACGTAATCTATACGAGATCGATATCTCTGACAGATGTAACAAAGCCGACGTCGGCAAACGTTAAAAATAATATTATATTTACGTAAAATAAGCTATTAATTTAATATTAGATCACGAATATAAATAACAGCGGGCCTCGGTTTTGGCGTTGTATCAATTTTCTCATTTGAGCGGGACCCCTTGTAAATAAGTACGCTTGAATTATTATTATTTACTTTGGCCCCGACAGTGTGCGTACCCCCGTCCCCTGCGACCCCACCCCGCGTCTCACCCCCGCGCTCGCCCCGCTACACCGTTTACAGCGTTTAACGCAGGTTTGTCAAATGGACACTCGGCTGAAAATTTAATTTAAATATCTGGGATAACATGGGAAACTAAATAACTACGGAATTAGAACTCGCTAACTGGTATTCATATTGAAAATCCCGCGACCGACACACGCCGTCTACTGTACCGCGCGTAATTAAACAACCCGAAACAAACAAGAGCGCTCTACCTACACGTACACTGAGAGGCAATCGTGTCTCGCCAGCCGAGCGCGCCATTACGGCTTGTTCGTAAATGTTGTGCATACAGCTGCGCGATTGTTGCGCACTATTCCACGACTGTCGCGCAACCACGTCATACGTCAGCGGTCGACAGCAGGCGCAGACCATTATGACCAGTACACGTGATATCATGTATACCAATATGTTGTGGTTTGTGGTCGTAGAAACAAATACTAGCGTGCCGTGTCTACTATCTAGATCACACTAACAAGTAAGCAGTAACAGCGACCGCGAACTAAAGCCGAGCCGACGAGCAGCAAGTACACTTAACTGCAAGTTGTAACGTTAAGATCAGTTGAGTGCAGAAGTTTAGCAACAAACAAGCAGCGAGCGCACAGGTGTTATCAACACTGTCAGCGAAGCTACCTTGTTTATTACCAACTTGTCAATTAGTGAATAGATAATAAATACGAGTGTGTCACATTACGTCTCAGTAGTGTCCCCTCGGGCCCGGAGCGGAGGGGCGGGGGCGGGGGGGAGGGCAGGGGGTCGCTACAATGGACGGACCTCGATCCAATTCAATCATTTATTCAGTGAAAAGGTCCCACCATACATTTTTGCGCGTCATACTGAAATAACGGATGGACTTTAGCTATAAACTACAGAATTCCCTCGGGAAGGGAACGTGAAATAAACAGGATCGGTAGGATGAGCGATTTAATAACCGGACTGTGTAAAATAAACATTTGTATTGTATTCCAGCGATGTGAAAAATGATGCGATTATCAGACGCGTACACTGAGAGCTCACCGTGAGATTCACGCCAGGCGTGAGCGGCGACACATGGCTCACGCCCGCGCCGCGTGAGTTAGTGCGGGACGTAAGAGTCAATAACTAAAGATTCAATAACTTGGCTGCTGCCGACAACATAGATTCGAGAGAGCCCGAAAACTAATATTTCTCGTGGCTCCGGTAAATTTAGCGGATATCCGGCTCGATGGCGAGTTCCTGGAGCCCGGCCGTGCGTGAAATTGTATAATACGGATAGCGGACTGGAGACCTACCTATGTGGACCGTGATAGTGGCCCGGGGACCTAGCTATGAGCTACGTTTACAGTTTATATTTAGTAGGTACATGCGCGGTGTTTACGATGACAACGCAAGGTAGGGTGAGCAGTAATAATATAGAATCATAATTATTACTCATGTCGTCCTTCTTCACACTTCTCCAGTGCTCCGAGCAAACGATCTATTTCTAATGTTTCGTGAACAGTTCAAGTGCAGAAGGTCAAGAGGAACTGTCTGAGTCTCTTCACGTTCTCTAAGTTCAACGCTCGCAATAAAAGAAATGCTCTCATCACGAATGTTCAAGCAGAAGTGAGTTTTCCTCAACTGTTTGAGGGAGTCCTCTTCTGTTATGTGAGGGGGTGGAAGGGTGCAGGTTTGGGAAGGGGGGGGGGGGATCGGGTACAACTAGACAATATATCTGTGCGGGCGTTTAAAAACTTTCTGTCCCATAATAGAAGTGTTTGCAAAGTTGGCGGTTTGAACTGCGCCCGCTGGCGACGGGCAGGGCTGCGACGCCCACGCTAGCGTCGACGAGTGTCTTCATATTATTGTAGAGGTGTATTCAAGATGGCTATATCTATGTCGCGTTATCAACCGTCGCCCTTACGACACGCTACACCAGCTACACCCGCTGTCGACGTGAAGATATCGTATCAACTGTCGCCCTCACGACACGCGGGTGTAGCTGTCGACGTGAAGATATCGTATCTGCGCTCTCCTCGATGACCCAGATACTGAACTTGTCACGATCTCTGTGACTGTTTGCTTTTATCTTTTTCTATCCGACTGCTCTTGCCTCATATTTTAAAATTCTTGCCAAGGCAAACTCAGAGTATGTTCGAAGTTATTTATAAAAGTGTGACAGCACCTTTTGCAATCTGATCCTGAGGAACACTTTGTTTAAAGTGTGCCTTATGTGTGACTTATGAGTGGCGACCCAAAGACCCGGCTAATCTGCTCACACGCTCTACGTAAACAAAATACGGGTTTTACAGATTATCTTTTCTTGAGCAGTTTAAAACACGTTACGCTGGTAAAATACTAATAGTTTGAACAAAATGCAAGCCGGACCTACGTACAGTATACAGTACCGCTCACCGCGGCCGGTTTTACATTCTCATATAATTTTTCTTTGTTGCAGTGAATGCAGCCCTAGAGCATCGCAGAGTTATTGCCGACGTGCACAGCTGCCCCTCTTTCTGAGCTACCATCTTTCACATCTCACATGTACCTTATACCCTACACATAACAGCGATATTCCCCTGCAGCTAGCCCGTAGCAACGCGACGATATTAATTAATTTCCGTCGCTAAACTTAGCGGCAAGTTAAATGGATATAGTTTTCATTCGATATGCTTTTCATTATATGTAGTATCGAAGTTGGCGCGAGAAGTGATTGTCTAATTTACTGATGACACTAACTTAATGTTCGCGGAGACTTCCACAGACTTCAAGATAGTAAGGAAGGTTTTATACTTTGTGAATGTTGCGGCTGGAGGCACAACAACAATCAGCTGGCATTTTCTACCAGTCCTGCAGAATATAAGTTTTATACTTTGTGAATGTTGCGGCTGGAGGCACAACAACAATCAGCTGGCATTTTCTACCAGTCCTGCAGAATATAAGTTTTATACTTTGTGAATGTTGCGGCTGGAGGCACAACAACAATCAGCTGGCATTTTCTACCAGTCCTGCAGAATATAAGTTTTATACTTTGTGAATGTTGCGGCTGGAGGCACAACAACAAGCAGCTGGCATTTTCTACCAGTCCCGCAGAATATAAGTTTTATACTTTGTGAATGTTGCGGCTGGAGGCACAATAACAATTAGCTGGCATTTTCTACCAGTCCCGCAGAATATAAGTTTTATATGTACTTTGTGAATGTTGCGGCTGGAGGCACAACAACAATCAGTTGGCATTTTCTACCAGTCCCGCAGAATATAAGTTTTATACTTTGTGAATGTTGCGGCTGGAGGCACAACAACAATCAGTTGGCATTTTCTACCAGTCCCGCAGAATATAAGTTTTATACTTTGTGAATGTTGCGGCTGGAGGCACAACAACAATCAGTTGGCATTTTCTACCAGTCCCGCAGAATATAAGTTTTATACTTTGTGAATGTTGCGGCTGGAGGCACAACAACAATCAGTTGGCATTTTCTACCAGTCCCGCAGAATATAAGTTTTTAAGCTGACATGGTCACAATCATTAGAATTAATATTTGTTTCGGGAACACCCACCCGCAAAGACTTTAGTTCTCGTGATCATGGCGCTTGTAACGGTGCCGAAATATCGAGCTCTCAACCAAAATCTAAATATACATGATAAATATCCCGAAACAAATATTAGTCCCGCAGAAGCCGAAGCAAAAGAACCGTTTATGCACTTTATAGAACGACGTTTTATAAGTGCCCATGTAGGCCTAAGTAAAAAAAAAAAAAAATATAGAACAAAACGTTGCATTGTCCCGCTATATGTCACTGGTACAGTAGTAGCGTCGCGTGGAGTGCTTAGTGCCGGGAGTGCCCAGCGCCGGGAGTGCCCAGTGCCCGGAATGCCCAGTGCCGGGAGAGCCCTGTACCGGGAGCGCCCAGGCGCCGCTCATCGCTAATGCCTCGCTCATTACGTCATCAGCTATTGTTATCACCACTGCTCCATAGACAAAGTGCTTCATATCCTAAATGTGAGTAGCGCAGCGGCAGCAAGCTAGGTATTTATTTGTAGTCAAGTCTAAGCATAAGCCTGAGTGTTGAAACCGAGTGTTGTATCGTCGAGTGACAGCACTCGTAATGTCAGCAGTACGGCGGAGCATTTCCTCTCGGCTATCCTGGGTAGCGCTACAGATATGATATGCCCCTTAACCCCCCCCCCCCCACCCGCACGCTCCGGGCGCTGAGGGGGGGTAATGTTTAGTCGTAACTGTAAAATGTAGTCTTAATTAAAAGTGTGTTCGCTGTAGCGGAGGTGTCGACACTCGTTAGTTTTTACTATGCCCGCCGGAGCCGCCGCCAGTGCGTGTGTGTGTGTGCGTCAGTGTGTTTGCGTGTTTGTGAGTTCATCAGCGTGTGTGTGTTCGCTAGCGCTTATCGCGCAATTAGTGACGACACACACTGTTATTGTAATTTCAGTGTAAAAGTAATGCCAAAAAACAATACGCGGCCGTTCACTCGCGGAGCGTGCCGCACCTTGCCAGCCCCGCTCCACTCAGCTCCGCTCCATCCGCATCACGCCGCCACTCTCACCCGCTTATTATTTTTCCAATTTCAGTGCCTAATTAGTGTAGGAACTTTGTAACGTGATTAAATAAGTGCGCGGAGGGCGCTAATTAAAAATGAGGAAAAACCGGTTCGTTAAAGTGCACTTTTTATTAGTGTATCACTTTTACGTTCGAGCATAATGAGAGTTTTAATGACTTGCTTCGTTCGTAACGCAGTCGGCACTCGGCGCTGCTGCTAGCTCGCACTAAATGAACGTGAAATATCGGTCAGTACTAATAGCAGCTTGTACTTATCAAGCGCCTGTAGCTAGAGAAGGCAGAAAAACATTTGAATCCAATCAGTTTCCAATCAGACCAGTCAAAGACGCAATCAGCAGTAATTAACAAATACCGACAATCTCGCGCGGACTCGCCGCTCGGCGCTCGCCTCTCGCAGCTCGCAGCTCGCCTCTCGCAGCTCGCAGCTCGCCTATCGCTTCTCGTTCTAAATCAATACAATATAATAAATTGTTTGATTAAACGCGTAAATTGCGTAGTCAAATTGGATTTATTTTGAAGGCGTAATGGCACATCGAATAAGTCGTTATCGGCGCGCGGTGGCGACAGCTCGCGAATATGAAACATGTCGAGTGTGCGAGTTCCAGCGCTAGCGCGTGGACTCGCCACGTGCTGTGGGCGCCGCGCGCCGTGTCACTCGCTGACGACGTGTCACATTCTGACAATGTGTCAAAACCTGACAACGCAACGCACATAATTGGGTTGTTGAATTTAAAAAAAAATACGATTTTTTAAATGAAGAAGATTTTGTCTTTATGTCTGGAGTATTGTGAGATGAGCGTATGACTGCCGTGTAATTATAGATATTATCATTGTTCTTTATTTTTGTTTTTATTATTTTTATTTTCATGCTTTTTTCTTTTTTGTAAACATGTCTTTAACTAATGTAATTGGCATTTGGCCGTGTTATGTTAAAGTAAATAAATAAATAAATCGTAAAAAAAATTGTTTGGGGAACTCAGTTTGCTCACTCTACCGTCTATGTACATATATGAAATGGGAGTATTTGTTCGCTGTAACCTGCATTTATTTGAAAAACTGCGCTCTCGCCGCTGTCAGAATACCATTCATGTTACTTCTCTACTGCATTTTTCGGCAAAAGTGTGCTAGGTATGGCCCCAAAAATATATAACAGTATACCATCAGCTATTAGAAATAAAGAGTGTCTGGGATAATTTAAGAGGTCTTTGTTTAAATTCCTTGTAGATAGATGTTACTACTCCATCACTGAGTTTACTACTGATAAACAGAGGTACGACGATTCCGACTTACCAATTAAACACTTATGATTTTATTTGTTGATTATGTATGACTGCCTCTATTTATCTTGAATTGTAATAACCGTTTACCTAATTGACATATTTTAAATTGATTTATTTTATAATGTAATTTATTGACATGCCACCTTAATTGTACTATTTTATTTATTGCCTTTATTTATCTAGAATTGTAATGACCTGTTTACCTAATTGACATTTTTAAATTGATTTATTTTTAATGTAATCTATTGACATGTCACTGTAATTGTACTATTTTATTTATTATTTATTGTTTATTTATTTATTTATTTATTTTATTATTAATGTACACACAGAAAATACATACAGAAAACACATCATGACATTGGAGTACAAAGGTACTGCTTATTTCTTAAGAAATTTCTACCAGCAGACCCGCGAAAAGGAGAAATGAAGAAGAAATGTAGACAAATAGTGTGTGAGAACAGGAAGAGAAGAAAAGTGAACGACTAACCTAAGATATAAATACATACACATATAGTGTAAGTGATACATACTTAAATAAATACATAACTCTAAAATATATAGATACTAAATATATATACATACTAAATATATAAATATCAGTTTTGAGAGGAAAGATAATGCTCTTTTACTCGTTTTTTAAAAAGCGAGATAGTATCTAGATCTCTGATGCTAGGCGGAAGTGAGTACCACAATCTCACAGCATGGACAGAGAAGGAATAGGAATAATAGCTGGTTTTATGAGGATGGGATTTAAGGAGGGATCTAAGATGTGAACTACATAATGCATCTCTAGGGCGAGCGTAAGAAAATCGCTCACGCAGGTACGAAGGATAAGACGGGTTGTGTAAGATGTTGAAGAGGAGACATAAAATCCGAGTGTTCCTGCGAAGACGGATTGGGAGCCACTTGAGTTCCTTGCGAAGGTGAGAAACATGATCATACTTACGTAGACCATAAACAAAGCGAATGCATAAGTTTTGCAGGCGCTCAAGCTTGTTCAATAGCTCCTCTGTGGCATCCAGGTAGCAGGCGTCGGCATAATCTATAATCGGCTGAATAAGTGTTTGCGCCAAAGAAATTTTCGTCTTTAAGGGCAATAGACTCTGAAGGCACCTTAGCGAATGGAATGAAAAATGCACCTTACGACTGACTTCGTTGACCTGAGCATGCCACGAAAGATTGGAGTCAATGATTACCCCCAGATCCTTTGCGGTTTCGGTAAATTCTATGTGAACACCGTCGAGATATAGAGGCATCAAAGAAGCAAGGTTAGCCGCATTGCGAACGAATTTGCTGCCTATGACCATGGCCTGTGATTTACTTGGGTTAATTTGTAGACCAAATGATTTAGCCCATGAGCTGATACAAGCCAAGTCCTGGTTCATAGCCGCAACAGCAGAACCAGCGTCGTCTAAAGTAAAATGTCGATAGAGCTGCAAGTCATCTGCATAAAGATGGAAACTAGATGAGATTACTCTGGTAACAAAGTTAATGAAGATTGAAAAAAGAAGAGGAGAGAGAACGCTACCCTGAGGAACCCCCTCAGTGAGGCTACACCAATCAGAGAAGGACTCATCAAGGCGAACACACTGAGAACGTCCCCGAAGATAAGACTGGCGTGAAACTTCGACTTTGGATATCAAAAAATTTCATTATATATTTATTTATATAAACATAACATTTTCGTTAATTCACATTATTTACATATCCCTTAATAATATTAGACACTAATATCTATATTACATATTTACAAACACTAAAAAGTTTGTAGAACAGAAATGTGAAAATACATTGAGGTATTAATGTACTAATGTGAAAATATTAACTTGGTAGATTTTCCTTACACTAATTCGTCAGTAAATAATATCTCTTAAATGCGTCGACCGATTTTCATAATTCAAACAGAAATTTAAGTTTTATGCCTATATCTGTCATTTAAGAATAAAATAATGATTATATCTCCATAAACAAAAAATCATGTTTTCAAGTTACGTAATTATACAACAATGTCAACTTTGCTCGAAAGTTCCCTTAAAAATTTACTTTTCTTAGTCTTTAATGATCAAAGTAAGAAATTAATACGGCTCTAATACTAAATTAAAACAAGATAACAACATAATTAACACATTATAATTTGAATCTAGTTAGACATAGAACATTTCTCAAATTTAGTACAGATTGCTAGCTAGGTACTTGGCTATTGCGCGAAATACATAATGGGGATCTTTTTGTAGCGTTTGTACATAATGATTCGAAGCAAGCACGATAACTTTTATGGTTCGATATTTATGATCAATATATTCGATATTCATCAATATATTGACGATAATTGACGATAAATAAATAATAACAAGATTGAATCGGTTTAAAGTCAAAACACTGTATAAGCTATGTGCCACAATGAGTAGAAATGAACGTTGTGACGTCACACGGGCTCGGCTTTGTTCGGAAAACTGTCGGGGTGTTTTCGGTACTGGATTCAAAAAAATATTTTCGATTGGATTTTACTTTGTAATTACAATGAAAAAAAAAACTAAAAATATTTTTGTATGAAAACTTATATATGATCTTTCCATTTCTTACAAAAAAAAATGGTTCAACAAACCAATTGGCTCGTCGCGGACGGTGAAATGTTACGCCCAGGCGCGCACGAACGACGAAGTACAACCGTGACCCCATTCTATGTTATTCCCCGTACTTTTGTTTAAGAAGAAACTGTCCATCAAAGCTTGTACCTCCATTATTCAGACTATAGCGCCATACTTGGCTTTGATTTTCAATTTGTGTGTGGATCAAGGAGTTTTTCCGGATCTAATGAAATATAGTAAAGTTATACCACTTTTTAAATCTGGGGACAGTAAAGACACAAATAATTATAGACCAGTATCCGTGTTGCCGGTTTTCAGCAAGGTATTTGAGAAGATAATGCTAAATCAAATGCTCATTCATTTTAATACGAATAACATCTTGCATGATAAACAGTATGGTTTCACCAGAGGACGTTGTACAACTGACGCTGGTGTCACCCTATTGAAACACATCTTTAATGCGTGGGAAGAGTCGCAGGATGCCATAGGTATCTTCTGCGACCTGTCGAAGGCGTTTGATTGCGTTAATCATGAAACATTACTTCTGAAACTTGAGCATTACGGGCTAGGTCAAGCAGCGTTAAGTTTGGTTAAATCTTATTTGAATGATAGACAGCAATTAGTTCAGATAAACGGTGTGAATTCGTCGGGGTTAAACGTAAAAATGGGGGTACCCCAGGGCTCAATTTTAGGTCCTTTCTTATTTTTAATATACATAAACGATTTACCCCGTTTATTGGAAAACAAACTAAACATGGTGTTATTTGCTGATGACACATCTTTAATTTTTAAAATAAATAGACGTACTTGTCGGGTTGACGACGTAAATAACGCGCTTCGGCAGGTTCAGGATTGGTTCACTGCCAATAATTTAGTTTTAAATGGTAATAAAACCAAGTGCGTAAAATTTTCCTTGCCGAATGTCAAAAGTACTGATTGTGACATTATATTAAACAAGGAGAAGCTAGAATTCGTCGATAAAACGGTTTTCCTGGGGATCACGCTGGACTCAGGGTTGCAATGGGGTCCTCATTTGGTATCCCTTGCAGGGCGGCTGAGTTCGGCAGCGTATGCGGTTGCAAAGATTCGTAGGTTAACCGATGTGGATACCGCGAGACTAGTCTATTTTAGTTATTTTCATAGTATAATGTCTTACGGTATCCTACTATGGGGAAGGGCTGCAGACATTGAGTCAATTTTTATTCTGCAAAAACGAGCCGTCAGAGCAATATATAATCTTCGCCGGCGCGATTCTCTAAGGGAACTGTTTAAGGACATTAACATTATGACGGTTCCTTGTCAATATATTTATGAAAACATCATGTACGTGAGAAAAAATTTACATCTTTTTAGTAAAAACGGCGACAGACATAATTACGTTACTAGAAATAGGGACCAATTAGTTCAACCAGGTTTCAGACTGGCTAAAGTAGCCTCATCTTTCATGGGGTACTGTACAAAATGTTACAATAAAATTCCTCCCCACATTCTTGAACTGAATGAGACTAAGTTTAAAACCTGTATAAAACGCACACTATGTAGGCTGGCATATTATAAGTTGGGGGATTACATCGCTGATAAAAATGCTTGGCTCAATGCTAGTCCTGCTCCACAATCCACAACCACTAGGGCGCAATAACAAGTGATATGCAGAACATTATTGTTTTGAGGTATTGTTGGACCTGCTGAAGACTGTATGAATTATTAATATTTGCATTGTATAAACTCAATTTCTTTAGTATTGTATAACTGCACAGCACGTGTGTGAGTACTATGTACCCAACTGTAAATCTACCATTTACTGTACCTATGCGTCGTTCGTTGACTTGTGTGTGCCCTGGCCGTTGAGTGTGTCATGCTCTCTCAAATGTCTCTCTGATGGTGGCGCGTGTGTTGGATCATCCGGTTCCCTTCATGATGGTTGAGCTGGGTGGTGCCAATTCATGCGTCATGTTCGTGAACGGACGCCGTCAGTTGGGATTGGTCATAACTTGACTGCTTCGGATGTTATTTTTTTTCTAGTATCTATTATATAACTGCGCAGTACATGTGTGAGTACTTCTAATACTTTGTCTGTAGGTGGTATAGTGGGTAGTGCTATTCTGGGTGCATTGTCCTCACATGTATGAATTTAATAATGTATGTTCCTAAATATTGTAAAAAAACAATTTTTTTTTAAAAGAGTAAGTATGGAGTTTCTTGTGCATTCTTCTCCATAACAAGCTACTTTCCGAATGCACGGTAGAATCATTTTAATGTAACGTTCAAAAGTGCCGCTTGGTGGCCTAGTTGAAATAAAATATCTTTGTCTTTGTCTTTGTCTTTGAAAACAAGTTAACTCCGCTCCACAATAATTGTGCGGTAAGAAGTAATAAAATAATCTAAAACGAGCAAAATATAAGCTTCGCGTGAGCAAGCGCCCGGCGCGCGGCGCCCGCGGCTACATGCCCTATTGTGTTGCTCCCATTACCAGGGTAAGTAGGTCGCGTACGCGAGCCCTACGGGCGCGGAGCGTGTGCGCGAGCTCCCGAGCGACGCGCTCCGGAGCAATTATCAAAATATACTTTAATGTTGCTTGTACAGTACATTGCACGAGTTGTTGCTTTTTATGTTCCTACAGAATGGGAAGCGGTTTAGTGCTTTAAAAAATTCTGTAATATTCTGTTGTTCCACTTAAAATGCATTCAGCTAATAACAATAACCTGTAACTTACTGATAACAACTGTACTTTCAAAGGATAACCATAACGTAACCGAGCGTAGCCTGGAGCACGTCTCGTAGCATCTCGTAGCATCTCGTAGCATCTCGTAGCAGTATCGTAGCACTCGTAGCGGTCGCGTAGCGCGGGATTCAATTACAATAACATGATCTACGGAACATTACAGAGTTCTTGTATTGTTCTTACAATGTACGTGAGTGCTGCCCGCCGCCGCCGCCGCCGCCGCCGCCGCCGCCGCCGCCGCCGCCGTCACGCGGAGCATGCGTACATTGCACAACTACCAACATGTTTGTAATTACAAAACATGTGCATAATGTTGGACTCACATTTCGCAGCACTTTGCAGCGCTTCGTAAATAAGCTTATATTTGCATTTTAATGTTGGCTTAGTTTTTGCTTGCCAAGCTTCGAATGGGATTAGGTACTTAGTGTATCTTTGCATGCTGTAATCTGGTGACTTAATAATAAATTAGCAACAATTAATAAACTTTACAATTGTATCATTCATTACGTTTTACCATAATATATATGTATGTTGTACGACCAATTAATATATAATTACAAGAAACAACTAAGCTTTGTTTGTTCGTGTTCACTTTAAGATTTGTTCTTACTTAGATCAGAACATCACCTCATCATCATCAATTATATTAGAGTTGTTACGTGTAGGTATGATACAAATACTACTTAAGATGAATATAGTAAGTCGTACGACACGACTGTATATTGTGACAATAAAGAATGAAGGAATGTTTGTTCAAAGTAATAAAGAAAGTAGAACAACGACACAAGTTGGCGACAACTTGAACAGTGTGGTGTCTTTACGTGAGGCGTGAAAGTGTTAATTCCTTTTTATTTATTAAAACTTTACAAAAACAACACTGTACAAGGGCAGAATGAATGCCTTAGTTCTTCATTGCATTTCTAGTTTACAAGGGACGTGACATTTACATAATACGAGTAGGCACGTGTACATTTACGGTATCTTCTATAATTTCGCCTATATATATATAACATATATATATTATAACATAAAGCCTTTAACGTGGGGGTGCCACGTGGACTGAATACAGAATAGTATCGGTTAATTGGCTGAATTATAGACGAATGAAAAGCGAATATTTGAATAAATTAAATTCCTTTAGTTTAGCGATTGTAGCGAGTGAACCGTTTTAATGTTCAGCGAATTATGAACGCGTTCCAGCTGAGTGAACGAGTGAACGAGTGAACGAGTGAACGAGGTGCGAGCCACAGCGCTGAACTATATCTGCATAATGAGTCATTAGTCGTTAGGCGCGCTACTGTCCCACTAACTGATCGTCTCGCACCTGAAGATAATCCGCGAACATTGCCTATCATTACAGCTATCACTGAGAAATATTAATTCCCTTTGTAAAAATGTTTGTACGCAGCTGCTTTATAACGATGTTTGTACGCAACTGATTTGAACGTTCTCACTTAATTTCTCTTCACAACTGCAGCAATAGCAGTGTAAGAGAAAGAGGGGCTGCACAGTATGTGGGCGCAGTGCTGACAGTACACCACAGTACGAACGCGTCACAACATCTACCAGGACATCATCACGAGCGGGTGTAACTCTCGCTTGTTGCTGTTTTACCTTTCAGATGTTCAACTTGAATGTTAATCGCGCTGTTATAGCTGTCTGCTCCTAGCGCGTTTATCTGCAGATAACAATGTAGCGTTTCCTTTGTTAGCCACTCACAATAAGCTTGGAATGTATTTCTGTTTTCTGAGAACATTTTTATTAAACGTTATCCCCCTTACCCTGCGCAAACTTTGACATTTTAATTCTAAGACAAGAAAATATATTGTTTATGAAAAATATGATAGAACAAGTCATTACTCATCTGTGCGCGCTAACAAGATGACAGCGTCGACAGCCACGACTGCATCATGACGTGGCATGACTGACACTGCCGGGAGACGGCGAGGCGAGGCAGCGAGGCGTAAGTCTGTGAAGGCGACGCTGGTGTTGACTTTATTTAATCGCCGAGTCGCCTCGACGCGCTTTTCTTTGCAACACCCGCCGCTCAGAACCGACTTTATATTTGCAACACAGTTAAACAGCCGCAAAAAGCGTGATAAGTGCCGGGCCGTAGGGTTTGTGTCTCCAGCGCTTGAACTGTAGCGCGACGCTAAACGCAGGTAAATGAGCCAGCGAGTTAATTTACTAAACTGATAAGAGACATAAAAAACTATGAGGTAACTAGCCCGGGGCGACCGGCGCGGCGTCGGCGACCGCTCGCTGCGTTAAGAACGCAGATTAGTGCCCGGATAAGAAGCATATTATTTACGAGTGTTTGTGCTCTTGTTGTTTATCCATACATGAAGATCAATGGCACGATACATGTTTACCTAGAAGTCTATATTCTAAGGAATAAAACAGATTCGTAAAGTTAGTTCTCTCACTTTGTAGTTGAAGTTGTGAGGGGCTTATTAATGCCACATGTGTCTTGAACGTTGAACACACGTGCGACGAACGTGTCGATCTATCTCGGGATGTATGCGGGTTACCCACACCACACACCACACACCGCTCCCGCACGCTAATCACAGGCGCTCGCCCAACCCGCACCGCTGCCGGAGACTTCATTTGTTTTTACTTTACCTACAATAACAGCAATGCTCAGAAGGCGCACTTGTCACCACGCACCACACTAATTATGAGAAGAACATACACATAGAACAACGGCTTGTCAGTGCGAATATACACATTATTGTCACATTTGTTACAGTAGGTCGGTAAGTTTATCAGCCCTCGCTTGGCATGCTTGTACGTGTGAATGAAGACGTTTTGTTTCGAGTGGCACTAGCTCTTCTCCGTTGCGAGATGGCTGAGCGATGCTCAACGGATTCATTTATATATGTAAATAGTTCCGAGTCCGTCTCGTGCGGACAGTCGGACACGTCACCCCCTGTGACGTCAGCTCTTACTCTTGCGCCAGGTACCGTTATTACATGAAGCCGGATAATTTCGTATTCCCCTTTCCAATGAATATGTATCTACCAGATCATAATTAATATTAACGGCGGCTTTTAACAGAAATAGATAAACTCAGGATGGATGAAATGGTGAGGAACCGGATCAACTCCAGATGAATGAAATGACGACAGGTCACTGGAATAACTTGCGACCCACGGCTAAAAGAATTATAAATATAAATATGGCTGGATGGAGAGGAAGGAAGGCCAAAGAAAACAAATTCTATTAGTTAAGCTCGCCTTTGTACATGAATTTTATTATCAATTTGTTTAAATCTAATGTCTTGTTGTACAATAAAGAATAAATAAAGAAGAAGAAAATATGGTAAGACTGTGTGAGGAGTGATATGGAAGAAAAAGGAGTCAGTGAAAGCGTGACGAGGGACAGGACGAAATGAAAGAAGAAAACGTGTTGTGCCGACCCCAAGTAACATGGGATAAGATGACGGTGATGAACAGAAATAGATCAATTTCTGAGAAAGTTTTATATTTATTGCATTAAGAAAGCTACAGATAATTATACTTCAGTGCTGCATCCTCGAGACTTAATACACACTGTAGTACAGTCCCCAATGTACTGCATTGCCACACAGCTCAAAGACAAAAAAAAAAGAAATGTTCGTTTGATAGTCTATGGCTGAATCTCAGAGCCGTAGTCTATGTCATCTGTCAATGGTCGCATCATTCGTTCTTCGTGTGTTGCATTGCTACAACGTATTTTTTATTTTCTCTCAAATTCAATACTTTAAATACGGTGAAAAAGATCATGGGAAAAAGAAAACACGACGATGAAGAAATAACTGAGGCGTAAGAACCAACGATACGGAAACAAATTCAAGGAAAAAACGTAAGTACCCGCCGTATCCACATGCTTTTACTATCAAAGTGTTTACTAATTACTTACGTCCTATATTGTTATCGTAATGAAATTACTTACACAAGTACGTGGACTAACTTTTGGATTCTATTTCAGACCATCACCTCATTATCATTTTTTCTTTTTTCACTTTTGCTAGCACTTTTCTATTTATTCTGCACAATTTAATCTTTAATAAATTCTAGATTGATTCTTTAAAATCCTTTAGTAAATAAATCTTTACAAAAATAATTAAATAACTCTTAAATAATTTTCAATTAATAATTTTATAAAACTAATTTTCTTGATTTATTAATAAATAAACCTTTTTACTTTTGGTTGTAATTTTGCAACTATATTTTGACCTTAACTGAGAGTATTATTACTTGATTTAGATTCTATCTTATTTGTCATTTAATCATGGCTAGATCAATTAAGTACTCTTATCTTAACAAACCTGAACTCGAATATGAGGTGATTATCAGAACTGAGAGTCCAGCTGATAATATCCAAACTCTTTAAGCACAAATCTTCTTCTTCTTCCACCTCGCCACTTCCCGTTACTCGGGGTCGGCTTTCCTGGTCATGAGGCGCCACTTGTTCCGCTGATAAGCATCGTCAGTAGATAGGCAGCACTTCTTCATGTCCTTCTGGAAACTCTTTAAGCACAAATGTCGAAACTTTTTCATGTTCTTCCTAAAGACATAAAATCTACTCCCATTCCCCTCAAACTTGATCTCTCCCAGACGGAAATTACTCTTAAATACGTAGAAGACAAAATGTCCCAATTAGAGATTTCTAAAGACAAAATTAACATAAAAAAATTGAAACTTTCATAAACCACCTTTATCATCGTCTTGTACGATTTCAAGCAGCTGCACCCTTTATCGCAGCTTGCTCTAACTTAAGATCACGATTCTACACTCTCGATAAAAGATATGAGGCTATCGCTTTTATCGATACTGAAAGGTTTTATTCTGAAGACGTGTTAGTTGAAACATATAGTCAACCTCAACGACCACAACCAGATCCTTGTTTGACTCCGTCAATACCTTATACAGTTCTTCAAAGTTCTGCAACTCCTGTATCTTCTCAACCTATTTTGACCACTTCAATTATCTCAAACCCACACGCTTCCACGATGTGGCAAAGTTATCATCCTCCACATAATTTTGCCAGAGAACTTAAACAATTTTCTTTTAATGGCCGGACCGCTTAGGACCTCGAGGCTTGCCGGTCTCTGATAAGGTCCCAGCACCCGGCGGAAGTGTGCAGCGCATGAGATGGACAGTATCCATCAATGAAAATGTCATGCGCGCATACTTTGGGGCTACAGAGTGTGGTGTTCATTCCACATGTCTTAGTTTACTTACGTTTTATAATATATTTTACAAATTTCATCACCGTTACTTTTGAAATTGTATCATCTCATGTTTTCTATTTTTATGTATTCTTTACATTGGTGCCCACTGTGCCTTAATCCGATAGCGGGGCTGCCTCTTTTGAGCCTTTGGATGTGCTCGGTTTGGTTTCGGGTACCCTCCCTAGTGAGACGATTCTGTTTTAAGGCGCAGGCGCGACTGCAGCAGGTCCCAGGGAGAACGACGGGGACGTGGATGACTCGGACTGGCTAGGGCTCTGCTTTATACGGTACTCCGCCACGAATATAGCAGAAGCTATTTTTGGCACTTTTTAGGTAATGCTATTCTCACCAACAGCGATTCCCACCAATCCATACCCTAGCTTCTCCCCCCAAAAATTAATCCAGAAGTCATGTCAATCCTGTCGGAATCGGCTGAAAATCGCGAAAAACACGCAGAATCAACACAAAACCAGCTTGGCACGGGAACCCGTGGCCTAGTCAATTTAACAAACAAACTAAATATTCTGAAAAGAATATTTTTGGGTTCAGAGTTTTTAACCATTTGCCCAATAAACGGTATTATATAACCATCTGCCAATATTTAATCAAAGGTTTAATTTTACCTGCAGGGTTTAATTTTACCTGCAGGGTTTACTTTCAACGGCATTTCCTCTTGTGTACGACAATGTTCTTGCTGGCTCCCATTTATGGGCTACGCTGAGTAGTGGTTGCCTTATTGGTTTGGTTCTCCTCACCGTTGATGTCGGTGGCTGTTAGTGTCAATTCGTAGTCTTGTCGAATGGTAGTCTGAGCTGCAGTCGCGTTGTTTGTTCATTGAGGAGCACCTCGCACACGAACTAGTCGTAGTTTGCAGACTCAGTTCTTTAATTTGTGAAGGTAATTAATAATGTGAAGTTTAGTACCAAACAAGAAATTCATCTCTTTTGTTACCTTTGTTTATATTCCAAAAGTTTTTGTGTAATGTAGTATAACAAGTTCGAATGTCTGTCCGTGATGTAGGTAGGTAGATCAAGAAATAATTGGCTAATTTCTGATATAGACCAGGGTCGATAATTTTTAAAACCAAAAAAATAATAGTAGTATAAAACCCATTAGAAAAGGAGGGGAATATTATAAAAATTAAAGGAAAAATAATTTACGGGCGATCTGAGGTCGGGAAGGGGATGGGGGTGAGTTTTTAAGGGTAAAAAACGGTTTTTCTCGATTTCCGGCAAAACTAAAAGTCCTATCGAAAAAAGTTAAATGGCAAAGTTGTAGGTAATAAAAAGATCTAAAACTTTTGTATTTACACTTTTTTCACATAACCTCAAAATTTATGTAAAAAATTCAAAAAACCAAGTTTTTGGTTTTTTATTTTTCTTTTACAAATTTTTTTTTTTTCCATATTTGGTGAAAACTTACCTTTTTATGTCCCAAATACGCTGTAATTAATTTGATTAAAAATATTTATTTTTCACCTTATTTTGAATTAATATCGAAAAAACACCCTAATTTTCAATCGAAAATTCACCGTCAAAATATCAGCTTTTTTTAAAAAATTGGTATGTTTTCTGTTCGTTGAAATCTCTACTTTCCGATGGTGAAAAAAAAAATATGTTACTATAGTAAATCTTCACAGAAAATGCAAAAAATCTAAAAAAACTCGAATTCGATTTTTTTTTTTAATTATTATTAATAATTTAGAGCTATTTATTAAAATTAACACTTTAATTACTCGAAAAACGTTAGATTACATGTTACATTGATTAAAAAAATAAACAAATAAAAATATACTACTATAGTATTACTATAGTAGTATACTACTACTACTATAGTAATACTATACACTACTACACTACTGTATACTGTAGTAGTACTATAGTAGTATATTTTTAAATACATATTTTATATGTTTTTTATAGATTTTTAATATATTTTTTATGTATTGTTAGGTTTTCTTTGATAAATACATCTTTTATTTGTTAAGAATTAAATTATTTATATTTAACATCAAATAGTACTTAAAAGTTGTTAAAATGATTATCCTAGAAAATATTCGAATGTCAAATGTCGTCACATCTAATGACAGTTGTCGATTGGAGGGGGATTGTTCGGACACGAGGCGCGTTGAGTCAGTTCGTCAGTCTAGTCTGGGCGGGCTTGAAAGATTGTACTGTTGACCTAAGTGGATATATTGTATAGAGTTGATGGTAACTTAGTGTGAAATGGTAAATAAATAATAGTTCAAAGTCCAAACTGTGTGTTATTGCTGAATTACCAACTACACGTAAGTATTATCTATTCTTGAGTATTTTTCTATCCTACTGACCTACCACTTTGTACTAGCTCTGTTGTCTATCTAGTGATCTATTACATTTCAGAAGCGGGATGTACGCGCCCATTACGAAATCAAGTGCTTTTGATTACGATTGTATTAAATTAGTATTAAATGTCTTTTTAAAACTATATTTAATGTATTTTAAAAATATGAGGGTAGAAAAAAAAAAATTGTGACTGAGTATCTTGTCCCTTAAGCGGCGTTTCTTAAAGGGTTGTGAAAATTTGGTTATTTTTTAGCTCAGACGCACCGTTTCAGAGATATTTTCAAAATACCCTGCATACATTTTCAAATATATTTTGTGTACTTTAGTTATTCTTAAACCTTTTCTATTTGTTTTATGTACATCATGCCTCGTGAGGCGCCAGCCCAAGGCGCACCAGTCCAGGACGCCACAGCCCAAGGTGACGCAGTTCAGGACGTCGAAACCCAAGGCATATCAGTCCAGGACGTCGCAGCCCAAGGCGCAGCAGTCCAGGACATCACAGCAAGAAGCTACTACAGCAGCAGCCTGGATGTTCATAGCTAAGTGATCGTTAATCTTTTACCGACTCTACTACTCAAATTTTCTATAGACTTATTCCATATTTATGGCTTTGCTGAGGGAGAACCGTTTGCTTAGATGGGTATACTTCTCTACAAACTTGAGGGATGTCATTTACCTAGTGGATGACATGTGGTGATTATTTAGTCGTAACTTAATTTTTTCTGAGATTTTGCTGATATGGCTTCTTTATTGATAATGCCCAATATCCACTGGATTACCTTTTATACAACAGGATGATTACTGATTTCGGCACAACTTTTTCTTCTAATATTTTGCTCCATAGAAGCATAATGGGTCTTAATAGTACAGTCCTTGCAAAGGGCAATAGGCAATTTTGTCACATCCCAGTAGCGATATGATATGTGTCGTTAGATGGATCTCTTCAGGGGGAATATTTCATGGAATATGGGTACTTGAGGAGCTAGAGCTTTAAATGTGAGTCATTTGAATTCCGGTATTTTTTCAACTAATTACTTTCATTAGTAGTGTGCATTTCAATAATTGTTTTATAAAACTATAAGCGTTCACTTTTAAATATTGGCCTCTTACATGCCGATTTAGGTACAATGTTTTAAGAGTCTGCTCGACTAGACCAAACGTTAAGCCTGTCCTTCGCCCCACTAGCGCTGGGATATGTGTCTGATGAATCTTTTCAGTTTGAATATTCCTTATTATAACGACTTCTCTGGATAGTTGACACGTGAGGAGCAACAGAGTTCTAAATGTCATCCATTAAGTAGATATCATTTAAATTCTGGTATGTCGTCAATTGACTTACTTGGAATTTTGCTTTTTTTTGGGTTTGGACGTACTCGCTTGCCGTGTTTCTGTGAATGTAGTGACCCTTAATTAAAAACTTTTGAGTTCGGTGTTCGACTGGTTTTCCTGTTGGGGTCGTTAACTTTAAACGGACTAACTATTGACTATAGTTTTCTTGTAGCAAGTGTTCTAGTGGTTTTTTTTCGGTGGCGTTTGTCTTGTGGCTGTTAGGTACCAAAAGAAAAGGTAGTAATTTTGGTGCCCAATTGCTTGCCTATTTAGGTAATTGAATCTGAATATTTTTGAATTAGCAAAAGGCAGTTTAATATCGAGTGTTCTTTTGAAAAGGTTTTTTCTGTTTTGTATCTTATGGCAGTTGGACATCGAGCACAAGTCTTGGCTTTGATGTTTAATGAGGCGCCTGTATGTGTCACTAACGCTGGACCGAATTGACAATATTGGTTTTGTGGTAAAGATTCTTCTTGAGAGGCTCTTTCGGCGGTGTATAGTACTATTGGATGCCAATCCTTAAAATCGCTGCTCGATATAAGTTACCCGTTTAGGTCAATAACTCTGAACGAGAACGGGCCTTGTAAGAAGCAAGTGTTTTTCATGATCGATTGCATATATCGTTTGGCTGATAAGTTTTTGGTCAAATTTCCATATTTGGATTCCAGCCCATTCTCCTACAATTGTTTATGAACCTGCCTGATATATCTGATAGCTCTTCTCTGGTTTCATTTTCGTTGATTGTTGTAGGGTTTCAGGTACAGGGGAGTATTTATTCCCCGCTTTGTTTAATCATACCAGTTTGTTGTAATGAATCTGGTTGGTTATATAGTTTGGCATAATAAACCGTAGCTATATATATGATCTCCATTCGAATTCACATTTGATAGTGTATTAGAGATAGATACATTTCTTGACAGGTGCTATACAGAGGGTCATTCGATGTCAGCGGTGATGATACTAAAGTGTGGGGATCAATTTTGTGATACTACGATAGCACTTGTCACAATCTCATACATTTTTGTATTTTTTTTTATAGATGTATTTGTACGCTATACGTGGTTGTTCTATAGGGAGCACCTCTTTATTTCTGTGTTGGTATGTTGTGAAGTTTTCTTTATCGTTTTTGTTCAGTTTTGGCTTATTTTGTCATTGGTTTCTTCCATTAACTGTGCGGTTTTTCTGATAAATTCTATATTATTATTTTAGTAACTTTTAAACATTCCAGTATAGAGTACACGATTTTTATGGTAATATGCATTAGGTTTTTGTGTCATACTTTTCACGTGACGCTATAAGTCCTGGTAGATTATTTTTAGGACCTTTTATAACTTCTTGCTCGTTCAACGATTTCATTGTTAATGGCGTGTCAGTCCTGGTAGATTATTTTTGGGACCTTTTATAACTTCTTGTTCGTTCAACGATTTCATTGTTAATGGCGTGTCAGAGAAGTGCGCCTGCTTCTTATCGTGGTATTCTGTTGGATTGTAGCTTTCTGCATTATGTGGTCTTATACAAACGAAACTGACGACGATACTCCGTACTTTGAAAAGTAATTGTGGGTTCTGTTTTCGTATGTTTATTTTGGAGAGATCGATTAAGTGTTAACATGAAAATCTTGTTTATGATTTCGAAGTTAGAGTACACGATTTTTATGGTAATATGCATTAGGTTTTTGTGTCATACTTTTCACGTGACGCTATAAGTCCTGGTAGATTATTTTTAGGACCTTTTATAACTTCTTGCTCGTTCAACGATTTCATTGTTAATGGCGTGTCAGTCCTGGTAGATTATTTTTGGGACCTTTTATAACTTCTTGTTCGTTCAACGATTTCATTGTTAATGGCGTGTCAGAGAAGTGCGCCTGCTTCTTATCGTGGTATTCTGTTGGATTGTAGCTTTCTGCATTATGTGGTCTTATACAAACGAAACTGACGACGATACTCCGTACTTTGAAAAGTAATTGTGGGTTCTGTTTTCGTATGTTTATTTTGGAGAGATCGATTAAGTGTTAACATGAAAATCTTGTTTATGATTTCGAAGTTTTACTCGTATGCGTATTGAATGAGTCTCACTCCACGAGTTCTGGTGGTTCCATAACCATTTTTTTCCAGCAACTAAATGCTGATGTTCCTTACCGATACCCCGATCTGTGCATTGAAATCACCCATAGAGGTAATGTGTTTTTCAAAACAGTTGTTACACATTGCGTACTTTCAGAGGCTATACTTATGATTCGAAAATTAAATCTTTTGCATAGGCATCTTTCTGTTACGCGTTCGAAACTTTTTTTATGAGCTCGATAATTATTTTCGCAGTCGAGTTTTAAATGTATAAGTCAATTTAAAAAAGTTTAGTAGCAAGGAGTTTTCATACATAGAATAAAATGGGATAGATTTTATACGAGGAAAAATGAATGAGTCCATACGTCTTAGCATTGAATTCTCAAGTCTATTAAATGGTTGTTTAATATATTTAATAACCAGTTTTAATTTAGTTATTTTCACACAAAAATTTGTCAAGTCGAATAGGTTGTATATAGGCTGTTTCGTTGTAAAAAAAAAAATCTGTTGCAAACAAACGCCATTTCTGAAAATCTTAATTTTTGTTTGATAAGTTGATTATTTTATTTTGTTTATATGAGTTCAAGGACAAGTGATGAAATCGAATTAACTCCACGCGATATTTTATGCGGCGAAATAGCGCAAGATGAAATTATACCCCCAAGATCTCGAGAAAGATATATGGCGACTTACGATAATTTTATTTTATGAAAAAACAAGTGTAATTCTTTGATTGGTTTTTACTATTTTCCACAACTGTATTGAAAAACGTCGTGTGATGCACGGGTGTGTGGGTTTTTGCGGACTCGTGTGAAAACTCGTTTGCAATGGCCTGCTTTCCACCCTTGTATCACAATGTACTATTATGAAGGTACTCGTAAAGTAATGAGTATTTCCAAGTTTTTATAAAAATTTAATTAGCGACGAGGTTGCGGAGGTTGCATAAGCCTGTATAATTGCAAAAGGCAGGTCATCTAGAACTATTTGTGGAACACAAACTCTTTCTGATATTTCGATGAAAGTTGAAATGTTTTACTTATCTTTTGTCTTTAGTAAGGGGATATTTTTGGTTTTCCTATGAAATACGTGTAATCATAGTCTTCGATAATAGCTTCCTTTAGTAGATGGACTTCAGTCAATCCCAGTATGTCATGGGTAATATTTGTAGCAATGTTTTAGCTCAATATGTTTTGTTTTGATGATAGTCATTTAACACTGAAAGTGCAATGTTTAAATCACTATTCGGTATTAGTGTCTTTGGAGGGTTTAATACTAATACTCCGCTGGCAGAACGCCGTAGAGGTCATATATGGAGTTAGTATGAATTGCGATATTAACCCTATACTGAATGAGGTCTTGCTTGAAGAGTAGTAGAGTGCGGTCGAAATTGTAAAGTTTAAATGTTGTTGGAAATAATTTGGTATGTTTGCCAATTTTTTTATGTCTGTGATTAAGTCGCGGGGCTTGCCTATAGTCGAATAAATATCATAAATTGCCCTCAGGCGAATAAAATCGCAGTACTATTAAATTTGAGAACAAGTTGTGGGCTTACCTACAGGCGAATAAATCGCTATATGCGAATAAGTCGCGGGTTTGCCTACAGGTGTATAAATCGAAGTATTATTAAATTTGCGAATAACTCGCGGGCTTACCTATAGGCGAATAAATTGCAGGACTTGCCTACATGCGAATAAATCGCAATATGCGAATAAGTCGCGGGTTTGTCTATATGCGAATAAGTCGCGGGTTTGCCTACAGGCGAATACATCTCAGTACATATAAATTTTAGAATAAGTCGCGGGACTTGCCTACATGCGAATAAATCAAAGATTTTGTAAGTATATGAGTACCATGTTCCTATGTATCAAATGGATAAATTTAACTGTTAATTCTTTATTTATTTATTTATATTTATATATACTTTATTGTACACCAAGATAAAACAATACAAAAAAAAAAAACATAAAAATGAAAACAAACATACAACAGGCGGCCTTATCGCGCTCTGCGATCTCTTCCAGGCAACCTTGAATGGATAGAGATAGCCTGGACACGACATTCTTTGTACCTAAGCGTGGTACAACCGTGTTGTTCTTGATGAATCATGCTTTAAAAATTACTCACGTATAATGTAACGAAGTAGCCAAATTCAAACGTTACAATTGATTAGATTTGTTTCCTAATTTTTGTAAGTCTATATGCGAGCAAGTCGCGAACTGATATATATGCGAATAAGTCACGGCTATACAGGCGATTAAAATTCAGATTTTGTAAATATATGAGTACCATGTTTATATTTGTTATATCTGTACATAGAACAGCCGTTTTATTCTAGGTGAATCATACTTCATAAGGTACATATAATTAATGAATTAATATTGAAAAAAATATTTAAAAGTTTTTATTTTAAAGAATAGGGTAAGTGTGGAGTTTCTTGTCCATTCTTCTCCATAGCAAACTACTTTTGCGAATGGACAGTAGAATCATTTTTTTTTGTAACTTTGAACTTTTTACATTCAAAAGTGCCATTGAATGGTTTGATGGACTTGAATTTAGATTTTGAAAACTGACTCAACAGGCCGAGTGTTAGGTTATCACCGGATACGTGTATGGGGTCATACACGTTGTCAGGATGGTCGAGTGTTAGGTTTTCTTTGATAAATACATCTTTTATTTGTTAAGAATTAAATTATTTATATTTAACATCAAATAGTACATTTTTTTTTTTTTTTTTATCTTTATTGATTTAATTTGGGGTTTTTATCCCAATGGATACGCCAACCCCATCATGCCTTATACATACTAAAACAAAAAAATGCTTTAAATTTAAATTAAAAGGAGGATCTTAATCAATATGATATACCAATTCGCAGAATCTTATCGCCACATCCGACTTCGGTTGTGCCAAAATTTACTGAATTAAACCTCTGATATATTTAGATTAAACTCATTGATTAAAATTCTCCTTTTGTCGTGGTTCTTGACGCAATCCATCAACAAATGGTGTACATCCTCAAGTACATTACATGAGTTGCAGTTAGGAGAACTTACTTTCTTCATGAGGAATGCAAACTTTGCCGATGGATAGTGTCCAGACCGTAATCTTACGGCTAATTTAACATAACTTCTACTTAACTTAACTTACTATTTTCAAACCAGGGCGCTTGAGGAAGCTCATTTTGAATTGTTTTGTACCATATTCCTTTTTCTACTGATTTAAGATTAAAATGTTAAAAGTTGAAATAGTACTTAAAAGTTGTTAAAATGATTATTCTAGAAAATATTCGAATGTCAAATGTCGTCACATCTAATGACAGTTGTCGATTGGAGGGGGATTGTTCGGACACGAGGCGCGTTGAGTCAGTTCGTCAGTCTAGTCTGGGCGGGCTTGAAAGATTGTACTGTTGACCTAAGTGGATATATTGTATAGAGTTGATGGTAACTTAGTGTGAAATGGTAAATAAATAATAGTTCAAAGTCCAAACTGTGTGTTATTGCTGAATTACCAACTACACGTAAGTATTATCTATTCTTGAGTATTTTTCTATCCTACTGACCTACCACTTTGTACTAGCTCTGTTGTCTATCTAGTGATCTATTACAGTATTTGGAAAAAAAAAATTTTTTTCATGGGAAATTTCTAAATTTTCTATTTCTATTTTCTAAATTTGTTTGTGCAAAATTAAGGAGATTATTATTTTTTTATCTTGTACTAAAATATCATTTAATTTAAATCTTTAGGTTATTTTACGTCAAGCATACTATTTTTTAAAGAAAATATTACGATTTTTATGTTTGAGTTGATTGATACACATAAAAATAGAGATAGTATTTACCTTCCTATGTAGATTCGAAAAGTTTTTTTTTTAAGTAAACTTGTCACAATTATCTTCAAGAAACTCAGCGTGCACGTGTATTTTTATAAACGATGTTGTATACTGTAATGTATTTCGAATACTGGTTAGGCTAACGGTTGTAAAAGCTGCTACGAAATAGTAGGTATGTATGTAGTAAGACCAAACTCGCCTAGCCCCTTCCCCACTTCTCCATGAAATACCTTTTGATGGGCTACAATTTTTCGTAGGTCACTCAGGTATATAATTTATCTTAAAATATTTATAAATAGGCATCTACGCATATAATTTAAAGAAGATTCGACAACTTTCTCCAAATATTGTAGATGTCTTATTAAATATTAATTTTATTAACGTATTTGTTTGTTAATTATAGTAGTATATTTTTATTTGCAATTTTTTTTTATCAATGTTACATGTAATCTAACGTTTTTCGAGTAATTAAAGTGTTAATTTTAATAAATAGTTCAAAATTATTTATAATAATAAAAAAAAAAAATCGAATTCGAGTTTTTTTCGAATTTTTGCATTTTCTGAGAAGATTTACTACAGTAACATATATATGTTTTTTCACCATCGGAAAGAAGAGATTTCAAAAAACAGAAAACATACCAACTTTTTAAAAAAAGCTTATATTTTGACGGGTGAATTTTCGATTTAAAATTAGGGTGTTTTTTCGATATTAATTCAAAATAAGGTGAAAAAATAAATATTTTTAATCAAATAAATTACAGCGTATTTGGGACATAAAAAGGTAAGTTTTCACCAAATTTCGTTAAAAATTTTTTTTTTTTGTAAAAGATAAAAATAAAAAACCAAGATCTTGGTTTTTTGAATTTTTCACATAAATTTTGAGGTTATGTGAAAAAAGTGTTAATACAAAAGTTTTAGATCTTTTTATTACCTACAACTTTGCCAATTTGACTTTTTTCAATAAGAATTTTAGTTTTGCCGGAAATCGTGAAAATTCGTTTTTTACCTTTAAAAACTCACCCCCATCCCCTTCCCGACCTCAGATCGCCCGTAAATTATTTTTCCTTTCATTTTTATAATATTCCCCTCCTTTTCTAATGGGTTTCATCCTACTATTATTTTTTTTCACTTTTTATTATTTTTAAAGGCTTCTACCCTGGTCTAATTACCCACCATCTCCTCATGGAGAAATGGGATTGGCTATTTCAAAACTTATCGATTTAGAACATTTGTAAATGTTCTGATCTACATCAACAGTTTTTCTCACCGAAAAACCAAAATTTATAAAATCCTTTATAAGTTCTTACCAACTCAACAATTTATAATGGTTAATATATACTTAGTCTGGCCGGTGCCAGACTAAGTCCAGCCGTAGTGTTTACTAATTTACTCAATCCAGTTCTGTCCCATTTGAGACAGCATGGTCATACAGTGGTATTATAATATGTCATTGTATAGGAGATACTTATGTTTCTTGCCTTAAGACATAAATTCAGTACGAAGCAATCTGCCTACACTTTTTCCCAACTACTCGTATGTTGGGGTTGGCTTCCAGTCTAACTGGATTCAGCTGAATACTAGCATTTTACATGAAGCAAACAAAATCAAATTCCATAATACAAACCTTTGATAGATTAGGTTTAGTAATCAATTAAGAAAAAGTGTAAAAATTTATTTTGATTTCAATTAAAATTTACATACTATAAAATACTTAATTAACAATAACTACCTATATATAAAGTTAAATAAAAATAAAATAAAACTACGAACACGTATAAAAGGGCAGGGGTCATAGGGTGTCAAAAAATTCGTCCACATCGCTGTCAACGTGAAAAGTGCCCAGAACGCTGGCAGCATTGCCACGTTGGATGGCAATGCTGATTCTCTAGCCAAGAAAAAGCCCAGCCCTCTGGTCACGTGAAGAGTCGACTAGACGTTTGCTCACATCTTGAAATATTCGAAGAGCACTCGGACCCCATGGACCTAATGTTTCAACCCCAAACGGCTCAAATATATAACTACCAATAAGGTTGTTGTATTTGCGCCGTTTGAGGTTTTCTGCACCAGCAGCATCTGCCCCAGCACAGCCCACCGTGCTTAGAAGATAGGATGGCGCAAGGGTGTTGACACATGTTGCATCCCACACCAAAGGCCTACCTACCCACCTTCCAAGGCATTATGGTCATCCCGTCTGGACTCTTATCATCGTCGCGCGCCAAGCCATTGGGTTCTAAAACAGCTGGCACCCCGGCGGTGACAAGACCCCGACGTATGATATCATTAATGCTGGTGTGCCGTGCTAACCGACCAGCGCTCCTACTGCAGGATAGGCCATGGTGTCCGAGGCGGTCGACTGTCGAAAAAAGTTAATTTATGCCAAACCGGATCTGCAAATTCTTAGGATTTCAACTCACTATGTATGTATCTAAAATAACTTGAATATAAAGTTAAGAGGATATAGAAACTAATCTATAAATATAGCCGCAAATATAACGTCGTTAACCGAGGCTTTGCAAAAATAATTGGTACATTAACAGCTGCATGTCCAGCCATAGTGTATGGTTGGGTCAAATAAAAAATAATTAAAACGGGAGAAATATTTGGCACTATTGAAGTCTGATGACAACCATAAGGCAAACTTATCCATAAGTCCTTAGGTGGAATCAAATATCGGCCAGAAATATCTATACAATTCATGATAGATCCTGCGAACTGGAAATATTTATTCGCATCGTGTGGAGTGCAGCCTGTGTGTAAAGAGTATGCAGATTACTAATCCTTTGGTCAATTAGTATATTAGAACAAAACATTAACTTTCTTGAGTTACTGGCAGCATTCGCGAGTCTAAGTGTTTTTATTTTAAAATAAATAAATTTTACATGTTCTTCTTAGAAAAGACGACACGACTGCCATTGCATATGTCAACAATACTCCCATTGGTGGCACTCTATACTCCCATTTTAATAATATACCTACCTGTGGCAATCGTAGGAAAAGGTACACAGATATACACACAAAACAAAAAAAAAGTTAATTAAAAAAATCAAAAAACCCGACTGCTTGAAAAGCGAACTAAAAAGACGTAAACAAGGAGAAAATCATGCTGTGCTGTCGGAGGATACATCTTCGCGAGCTGGCTGACCAAAACCAGACCACTTCAATTTGTATCTCAATTTAATTTATCTAAAAAATAATATCAGAGGAATTTAACAAAGGTGCAAGTTAGGGGACACTAAATTCTTTTCACTTTCAATTTAAATGGAAAATACATTTGTAGATTCTTTGCGGATGTTTTTAAAATTAATCTTACTTTCCCTAAGTACACTACTTGGAACCTTAATCTAGTTTTAGATTACCTTCTTCTTATTCAAGAAGAAAGACCAATCTAATTTATGTTTCTAAAAAAGCTGTAAACTTTGCTCGCATTGTTGACGGGTCAAGGGATGTAAACCGTGTCATTAATCAATATTGATGATGTTCAAGTAACAGAAACAGCAACAATATTACAATTAACGAAAATATGACCCTTTTCCTTCTTCTTCTAGAAGAGAAATGATATAATTAAAACTTCTGCAACGATCAGTAAAAATCTTTGCTTGATTTTTGGTAATAAGGGTCACTCAGAATTTGGTGCCGCGTTTTCCAGTTCGGAGGTTCGGTTCCGGTTGACAAAGAAGTTTTTATTCTTGCTAAAGAAGTTTTTACAACTGATGGATGAACATTTTTTAATTGAGATTTAGCATGAATAAAAAATAATTAAGTAATTATAATTGCATAAGTTGATAAAAAATGCTATGCAATAGCTTTACCGCGGCAGTCCCCGAGTGCCACACGTCTTTTTTTCCTTAAAAAGCCAATACACAACCTGTACCTACCAGTTGAGTCCATCAGATGCTGGATCAAACAAACTCTAGAGATAGTAGTGTGGATGTGAATACGTTCACTGCCTCCAGCACTAGACATGCATCCACGTTAGTGGCGTATAGATCTGCCCCCGTACCATGACGTGTCAAAACCATCATGGTGCGACTAGGGAAAAGGGACAGATGTACATAAGTCATATAAATCTGTCGCTTACGCTCACTCGAAATAACCTTGTTCTAAGAGCTTATAATTACCCCCCTGGAGTCTCAATTGACAGAATCAAAAAGATTGCTGACTAGACTGGTAAATGAATATTTATTTATTGCATAAATTGTACATGTCCATTCTGAACAAGAGAGGTTATTTGTTGATGACATAATATATAACTTATTACATAAGTTAGTTTAAAAAAGTGACTGTTTGTTGATTCTTCGGTAGTTTATTGTTACTAAATGTATCTTAATAGGTATCTTCTCTTTAATACCTTCTTCTTGGTAACTGACTAGACAGACCTTGTTTTATTTTTAAAACAAATACCAAATTATTTACATGTGAACCTGAACACGCGGCTTTTCCATTCCACAATTAATAATAATATACTCTAAACATCTACAATGTGTATTAAATCTCGAGGATGCAGCATTGAAGTATAATTTATGGTTAACTGAACTTACCTGTAAGTGAAATTCAACCAAAATTATACGAAATGCTGCATCCGAAGAGATTTAACACCCTCCCTACCCATGTATTATATACCTATGCTATACATTTACCCTGAAGTATTGTGGAATGGGTTCTCTAAAACGAATGACGCGACCATTGACAGATGACATAGACTATGATTCAGCCATAGACTATCAAACGAACATTTTTTTTTTCTTTGCACTGTGTGGCAATGCAGTACACTGGGGACCGTACTACAATATGTATTAAATCTCTTCGGATGCAGCATTTTGTATAATTTTGGTTGAATTTCACTCACAGGTAAGTTCAGTTAACCATAAATAGTATCGCTCACATATTGGTTAAGTTGCTGAAACAACCTGCCGATTACAACTGTATTGGGGTCGGATAAGCGGTAACCAGATTTAGCTTGATATCATTATTTTATATGAAATGACGTAAAAGTATGCCTCTGTTGAACGATTTATTTTTGTTTTTTTTTCTTTCTATATAAAGAGAGACGTTTGCCCTGCAGTGAGACAGTTCTGGGCTGGTATAATTTGTGTTAAAGTCATAATGTTAGTTCAAACTCGTAACAAACTTAAGCACCTACAACTGTGTGGGAAACTTCCAGCGCGATTACGAGCGATTAACTCGCGTGATGTACCGCGAGTGCGAGCACGCTGTCGGCAGCCACAATGCATCGCATCGCACCACTTTGCACCGCCCCTGATCGAACCGCAACCCATCGCAACGCATCGCCACTGCCAGCATATATATTGCAGGGGGCGGTCAGAAGCACAAAGTCCTCATAATAATATCGCCCATACATCACTAGGGCCGCACATTGAACTCCGCACACAGCTGAACTGCGCTGTTTGCCGCCGCGCGCCGCCAGGCAGCGTGCAGCGCAGCGCAGCTTGCAACTGGTCGCGCACTCCGGTGTTACTTTCCTCACTAACTGCACACAGCTGAACTGCGCTGTTTGCCGCCGCCAGGCAGCGTGCAGCGCAGCGCAGCTTGCGCTGTCTGTCCGCCACAACTGGTTGCGCGCTCCGGTGTTACTTTCCTCACTAACTGCACACAGCTCCAATAACTGCTGATTTTGCATACTAGTGCTGCTTTGTAGCAAACAACTTTTTTTCAGAAACTGAATTTTAAACTTAGGTTAAACTTCAAATATGACTTTTTAAGAAACTCTTGTGTATAATAAAGGAGAATTAGTAAATACAAGATTTCAAAATTACTTACGAGTACTATGGGTATACAAACAATGCAACATTACACTGCAAACCTAGCACTTAACTGCCCATTACCTATAAGAATACCTGAAGAGTGAATGCTCCCACAATAAATCGTATATAGACAAAGTGATTATGTAATGTCGATGAGCACCGCCCACGTGACCACGCGTGGGCTCACGCTCGCCGCTCTCTCGGGGAGCTATTTAATGTGTTTTGTTTATGGTGGCAAATAGAGCGGTAATTCTGGCGCGAGCTCCGGACGCGGCCCTAACTCCGGCCGTGCCGCCCGCCAGGCCACCCGACACACTACATTAACACGACAACTATATTTGGAATACAATATATTACGCAAAATGTCAGACATTTTTCTGCGAAGGCTATTGTAAACGTTGAATGTTCAGGAGACGGGAAGTGAACTAATCGTGCGCTGATCAGACAACATCCGGCTATTTGACGTCACAGCCGGACATCACAGGTCATAGATAATAATCGCTATCACATTGTGATGTACATCTGAACTGATAGCAACTAGTGGCTCTAATTAGTACAGCTTACATTATGTACTAAGTTGTCCTCTCTACTGTAGGTAAGTGTGTACACAGAGCAAGCTTATCTCTGATCGCTGAGCTCTGACTATGCAAAGAGAAGACAATTAATCTTTTCTTGTCGGTTGTCGATAGCAGTTATAGATTTAATTAAGATAAGCGTTATCTATTGTTTCTGCGAACAAAGCGGGTCAAGTGCGATCCCGGCGCGGTTCATTGACTCAGCAATGTGTTTGATATCATAATAAACTGTTAATTTATGTCTAAGTAACTAGAATCGCAAGTGCCGCGGAGTAGAAAACTGCTCTGTAAGCAATGTTAATGAGAACGGCAGGAAGTATCTACAGACGTCTCCAGAGGATTGTGGGCCGCACGTGAGCGCATGCGGGACCGACGTCGTTACAGAAACAATAGCCTTTAGCCGGCTATATGAGTTCAGTGAGGATTTACCATAAAAAAGATAGATATAAACGATCACAGTAAAGTGTCAAGTCAATAACTCGCGACGTCCCGTGTTAACAATATAATCGTGTCGCGTAACTGCGAGCACTCGGTGCAGAGGTCGTGCCGCGCCACGCGCGTCATCTCGCAACACTTTACTTTTATTTGCTCAATCTGCAACTTTATGCACGACCCGCGAGTCCCGCGGCGCGCTGCGTGAGCATTGCGGCGCGAGCACGGAGCGCAGTCGCCGCACCCGCAGACACGCGCCGGCGGATGCGACACAACGCGATACTGTCGACACGTGCCACCGAGGCTACCGGTTGCTTGTTTAGCAACTATTTTAAATAGTTTCAGTGTTAACACCGTGACAGTTATTTTTATTTGCGTTACTTTGTTGTATTTTCCACAGAGTTTCTCTTTAGGAAATTTAAATATTCGCATTAATGCCAGGGTATTGAGTTTTATTCCCAGGTGTTTAAAACATAAGCCTCCCCACAATACGTACAGTCGATAAGTACGTGAAGGTAATTAACTGCGCGAGTGTTGATCTAGGACTCAAACAAAAACATGGAGTGTAATTTAAACATTGTTTCATATAAACTGCTTGTTCAGAAGGAGCTCAAAGTAATGAGTTTGTGTTGCGTTACAAGTTACAGCCGTGTCAACAGTACATTCACTCGCTTGTGTTCAGTAAATTGTCTGAGACACACAGTGAGCCGGTGAGCCGGTGAGCCGCGCGAGTTACGAGTGTAAGGGAGGCGAACATGCATGATTTACATAATGCTAATAAATAGTGTCGTTAGAGGAGCTCGTGTGTCGCCGCCGGCGCCCGGGGCGGCTCGGGGGCCACCACACAGCCACGCGCCGAATGCTCAGTCAGGTTACATTCCCGCATGGGGGCCACATCCATAATCAACTGTCTCGAATAGGGAAAGCTGATAGCCTTCTCGAATATTAAACTAATGTGAGAAGGCTAACTCGCTCGCGCTCGGTATTGCTTCAAGTAAGAGCTGCTGTAAGGCTGAGAAATACAAAGAGTCTGCTTCTGTAACACATCCAGACAAGTAATGGTTCCTGGTCCCGCATTGGGACTGCATGGTGGATTAAGGCCCATTCCTTCTCTCACAGAGAGGAGGGCCGTGTCCCAGCAGTGGGAACATTAAAAAGGCTGATGATGATGATGAATGGTTCTTCTGCTTGTCCCTACAGCTCACACTAACTCGCACGGTGTAGTACATGCTATCGTAAATCCCGCTCCATCCGGAGGAGACTCGCTCTGCTCTGCATTATATTCGTGACGCTAATTTGTCTGACCCGTTGGCCCGATGGCCCACAGGCCTGGCTTGAAAAGCTCTTGAACCTCTTAATAAGAAATAGTCGATCGCAATGTGATCGTAGTAACACAGTACGTGCATACAGGTTCACGTGTGAAGCAGATCAGATGACGTCACAGCGGGGGGTTTCATTAAAACCCGAGCAATCTGAAGTTTGAGAAGTAATCACGAGTCGGCGCCTTCTTTGTGTGCAGTCGATGATTGCAGCCACGCGGCGCAGTGGAGCGGGGTCGCGCACGTTGTGGCACTGCAAAGGACGATAGTGATGCAAGGCTGGTAAGAATGTTCTAGCACCAAAACTATGGTATTTTAACTTGCTTTAAATAAAGTGCTAAATAGAGAAAAGCCTCCAATTTACTTATGTCTGTATGCGAGCTACACGGTTCTCCATTCAGCTTGCTTGTATGCTGCAATGGTGCGGCAGCAACAAAACGCGTGACCTCCTGCATTGAGCGCGTGTCGGCGTCAGGTCGCAAGGTTGCGTGGTCGAGCGGTCGCCTGGTCGCGCGTTGGAGCCGAGCCAAACTCACTGCGCTTTTGACCTGACCGTTTGAGGGTTGGCATTAAAGCTCCCGACACTTTTCCCCCCCTAATGTAACGAGAATGCAACGAGATTTCTTTTCGGGAACAATAAAGCAAAACATCTTTTACAAGCTTTTTTCGTATTCTTATAAAACCCTTTCATTTGATACCAATATCATGGCAGTGCACAAAAAATAACGATGATAAGCTAAGCATGTATTGTCATCCAAACTAAACGTATATGCAAAATTTCATCTTAATCGGTGGAGAATAACTGCTTTAAAATAAAATTCAGTTGCAAGATTTGACCCGAACACACTTACATACAGGGTGTCCCAGAAATCGACGTCAAGCCGTAAATGGGTGATAGACCAAGTTATAACAGTTCTCAGAAAAATACGAAAAAAAATCTATCTCATGTTTTTAAAAAATTATGTTCACTTTAAAAATTTACTAAAAAAATCAATACCTGTAATGGTTCTTTAACTCCAATTGCTACAAATCCCATAATTTATCAAAATTTTTTATTATTATGTAATCTTGAATAATGCTTGTGTAGATTTTTGCCTAAAATTTAAAGCCAACTCCTCCTACTTAGAAGAAAATTAAACTTTTTCAAAACCAAATTATTCAAATTTACTATTTCGCCCAACTTTAACTGACTGTACTGAAAAAAAAATGTACTACGCTAGTTTGGCAAGTAACATGAAAAATTGGCGCATTTAATAAGGATTCAAAAATGGTGTAACACTTGCTAGATTACGTTTTCAATAATAGGTCAAATTTTTTTTTGTAAATAGTATCGGTTTTTACCCAAAATGTCCATACTTCCTTAAAATGACTTTAGCTTACCTAAAGCTTTGCTAAACTCCGTTTCTATTTCGATAGAGACGGAGAGAGTCATTTTACGAAGTGTGAGCGAGATAAGAAATCGAAATTTTACGTAATTTAAGAGCAAAGTTATGATAGTGACTCAACCTTTTTACTTTAAGTCAGGACCAGTTTTCTCATCTTAGAAAAAAAAAAACAAATTATCAGATTTAATTTTTTTTTATTACAATAAATGTTCAAACTGCCTTCCTTCGACGGCAATGCAAGCACGACATCTTCTTAAAAAAGATCTGGTTATTTTCCGGGCAAATCTTCCCCTATTTACAAAGACAACGGCTTCCGTTATTCTTTCCCGCAGCTCGGCTAAATTCTCTATTGTTTTTGAGTACACTTTCTCTTTTACCGCTCCCCAGTAAAAAAAATCTAGGGGATTTAAATCAGGCGAACGGGGTGGCCACAAGATTGTCCCACCGCGCCCTATCCACCTGAGCGGGTATTCTTCATCAAGATGTTCTCTTACTAAACGGGCATAATGCGCTGGGCAGCCATCTTGCTGGAACCACATTTCCCTGTAAACGTTCAGTGGCACGTCTTCTAATAAATCTGGTAAAGTATTTTGAAGAAAATCCAAATAAACTGCGCCATTCAAAATCTCTGGCAGCTCAAAAGGTCCAATTATTTTGCCATTTAGTATCCCGGTCCACATGTTTACTTTAAATCGATACTGTGACTTATCTTGCCTCATCAAATTTGGATTTTCTACATGCCACTCGTGCAAATTCATGTAGCCATCTGTTGCGTCATTATCTCCATTTTTTATATTTAAGTAGCTGTGTAAAATGATTTTTTTAGTCGCTAATAAACACCATTGAAGGACAGACGCATTTGTGATTTTTAACAAGTTTCCCGTACACCCAAAAGTGAACCTAAACAACGTCAACATATGGTCGATATCTCGCCGGATCACTTACCAGTTACCTGAGCGCACGTGTTGACCGGCCGGCTCGCGAGAACAATAGGACACCGCATTCCTAAGCGATAAGGATTTGTAAAGATGACTACTACTACGAAAGAATTATTAAATGTTTTGGAAGACACTGCTTCTTTATTGCAGAAAACTCAAGTTAATCTCAAGAAATGCTCGAAATCACGATTAACTAAAGGATATATTGAAACCCGTATAAAGGCGATAGAAGATTATTGGTCTACTTTCAAAAACGCTCATCATACTTTGGTAAAAATAACGCCGAAGGAACAAAAGGCAATATTACCATATTTTGCTAATGAGGAGTTTTATATTTATGAAGACTTATATCTTGTTTTGTTGGCTGATTTACGTGATATGTTGAGTGAACTAAGTACAACATTGCCAACGACGTCATTGCAAAACAATAGTAGTACCTCGACGAATCCTGATCAACAAAATACGCTCGTAAGGTTACCTAGAATACAGCTGCCATCTTTTAGTGGAAAATATGAAGAATGGCCTACGTTTCAAGATTTGTTTACATCGTTAGTGCATACGAACACATCCATTAGTGACGTACAAAAGTTACATTATTTAAAGTGTAGTGTTACTGGAGAAGCAGAGACCTTATTGAAACATATCCAGGTAACACACAAAAATTATGAACAAGCTTGGGACATTTTAAAAACTAGATATGGCAACAAACGTTTGATTATGAACTCAGTGTTAAAACAGCTAGTCTATCAAAAGAAAATGAATACTCAGTCACCTAATCTAATTAAAGGTTTATTGGACGTCACGACAGACTGTTTAAATAACCTTCAAAATTTAAATATTTGCTTAGATTCATGGGATCCTATCATTATATTTCTGGTAGTTCAGAAATTGGACCCTGAGTCGCACAAGGATTGGGAACAATATTCATACAAAGAAGATGTCGATGATTTACCCAAATGGAGTGATCTGAAAAGGTTCCTTCAGTCCACATACCGAACACTGGAGCTTGTCACACCAGGAACACAAAATAAAATAGTAAAGGAACGTGCTGTTCATACCTCAAGTACGTCATCGTCACCGTCAGGAAAAACATGTGTTCTATGCAACGAAAATCACACGATATGCCACTGTAAAGAATTCACAAAACTGCAACCTATTGAACGAGTTAATTATGCAAAAACGAACAACCTATGCTTCAACTGTTTAGTACCAGGACATTCAGCAAGAAAATGTAGACTAACAGTGTCCTGTCGTATATGCAAAAGGCGTCACCATAGCCTTCTACATCTAAACAAAGATCCTGAGACTTCGGTACAAGAGACCTCCACGCAACCGAAAACTGCTCAAAACAATGTAGAAGAACCAAAGGAAGTTACTGTCAATACAACGGTCGCCTCACACCACACTACTAGACAAGGCATAGCACTATTAGCAACAGCAACAGTGACAGTACGAAACGAGCAAAACCACACTGTTGTATTACGCGCATTAGTGGACCAAGGTTCGCAGATAGCACTTATTAGTGAGAAAGCAACTCAAATGCTCAATCTGACCAAACGATCAACGAGAGGAAGTATCATTGGAGTGGGTTCAACGAAGACAAATGTAAACCACGTGGTACAGCTGCAAATAGGTTCCCGCTGGAACACAAACTTCGAAATACATGTCGAAGCATTTGTCATGTCCAAACAACTTACCACTAAGCTCCCTCCTAAAACAATCACCAACGATAACTGGCCACATCTAGAAGGACTCAACCTGGCTGACTCGAACTACGACACACCAGGCCCTATAGACTTACTTCTAGGTGTCAAACAATACTCTCAAATCGTACAAGAAAAACTGATCAAGGGTCCACCGGGTACACCATGTGCACAGAAAACATACCTTGGATGGATTCTCTTTGGTGAAATAAATGCAAGGTCACAAGACGATTCTGCTCTTGTTCTTCATCACCAAGTAGACATGGATATTATGCTTAAATCTCTGTGGGAAATAGACACAGAAAACAAAAGAAACTTAACAAAAGAAGAAAAATTGTGTGAAACAGTTTATGAAGAAAAGCACACACGGACTAAAGACGGAAGATACATGGTAAAGTTACCTTTGAAAACACCAAAACCAACATGTCTAGAAGGAAACACAAAATCAATAGCCAAAAACAGACTGCTCCAATTGGAAAGAAAATTTAGAAGAACTCCCAACCTGAAAGAAAATTATAAGAAAGTAATGAAAGAATACTTAAATTTAAACTACATGGAAGCTATACCTGAAATAGAAGTCATAAATGAAAAGGTTGTATACTTACCGCACCATGCCGTCGTCCGAGAAGATAAAGAAACATCAAAGACTCGTGTAGTCTTTGACGCATCGGCGAAAGGTTCAAACCAAGTTTCGCTCAACGATGAGTTGATGGTTGGTCCTCAGCTGCAGGAAGATCTAAGAAATATCATCATGAGATGGAGAATGAAACGTGTTTGCTACGCCAGCGATATAACAAAAATGTACCTGCAAATATTTGTTTACCCAGAAGACGCCAATAAGTATCAGCGTATTCTGTGGCGAGAAGAGGAACATGACAGCATCAAGGAATATCGCTTGCTTCGAGTTACCTTCGGAACAGCATCAGCACCCTATCTCGCGGTGAAAACACTCCATCAAGTTGCTGATGATGAAGGACAAAATTACCCGAATGCAGTCAAAATCATCAAAGAAAATTTCCTCGTTGACGATCTTTTAGCGGGTGAAGATACAACAGATCAAGCCATAACATCTGCAAAGGAAGTATCTCACATATTGAAGAAGGGTGGATTCACACTCTCGAAGTGGTCATCTAATTGTCCGCAATTTATGAAATCCATTGACCCAAACAAACGAAGTTCTATTGCACACGTAGATATGAACAAGATGGATGGCACTGTAAAGGCATTAGGTTTGATTTGGAATTTGGAAACAGACCAATTTCAATATCAATTGAAACTACCAACAACTTCTGTCAACAGTACAAAAAGAACAATCCTGTCAGACGTTCAAAGACTATTTGATCCCTTGGGATGGATTGCCCCAAACGTAGTGATGGCTAAGATGTTTATACAAAGGCTGTGGCTGGAAAAGGTCGATTGGGATGACATTATTTGCCCTGATCTACAAGAAAAATGGATGACCATTCGTGAAGACTTAAGAAACGTAAACAACATTTACTTTGATCGATGGCTAGGAACCTATAGCACAGAAATAAACAATATACAAATTCATGGCTTCAGCGATGCGTCCATGAAAGCCTATGCAGCTGTTGCATACATTAGAACCGAATCTCAAGATGGCTGCATTACAACGAAACTAATAGCAGCGAGGACAAGACTCGCACCACTAAAAACTGTATCGTTACCACGTTTGGAGCTTTCAGGATCATTACTTCTTTCACGATTACTGAATCAAATAGGAAAAGCTATGAGAATATCGACAGCACAAATGTTTGCGTGGACGGATTCTACCATTGTTATTGCATGGCTATCTGGTGAACCACAAAGATGGAAAACATTTGTAGCCAATCGAGTCGCAGAAATCACTGAAAATCTCAATAACAACCAATGGTACCACGTTGCATCAGAAGAAAATCCTGCAGACATTGCGTCGAGAGGCATGTTGCTTGCTGAACTGAAACAATCAGAGTTATGGTGGAACGGTCCAAAGTGGTTATCTGAAAGGAAAATAACATTAAAACAGCCTGATGTAGTCGTCACTGACCTGGAACAGAGAAAGGATAAAATACAAATAAACGTTAATATTAAAGATGAAGAAGAACATAATTTCACAGCAAAATTTAAGCAATTTGATAACTTGCAAGAATTATTAAAGGTGATAACATACTGTCGAAGATTTGTTAATTACAGAAGAGAAATGAATACTTACGAAAATTGCAGAAGTTTAACAACAGAAGAATTACATACATCATTGATAAAATGCATTAAGCTAGTACAAAGGGAAGAATTTACAGATGAAATTAACAGATTAAAATTAAATAATGATGTGAAGAAAACTAGTAACATTAAAACACTTACCCCATACTTAGACCAATTTGGTATCCTCAGGGTGGGAGGTCGTCTTCGACATGCAAGATTAGACGACAAAACCAAACATCCTATAATATTAGGACATAACAACAATTTAATTCCCTTACTCATAGCAGATGCTCATGCTCAAACACTGCACGGAGGTGTTCAGTTAATGTTGTGCTTTTTACGCTCGAAATATTGGATCATTCGAGCTAAGGGATTAATAAAAAACTTCAACCGTAAATGTTTAGTATGCGCAAAGCAAAGAGCTACTGCACGAACACAAATCATGGGAGATTTGCCAACGGAAAGAGTGACCCCTACTAGAGCCTTTCTGCACAGCGGCGTGGATTATGCCGGTCCATTCCAAATATTAATGTCAAGAGGACGAGGCATGAAAACTCAAAAGGCGTACATTGCTTTATTTGTCTGTATGTCTACAAAGGCAATACACCTTGAGCTGGTAGGAGATCTTACCTCAGAAGGGTTCATTGCTGCATTCAAACGCTTCGTATCAAGAAGAGGCAAATGCAGTCACATGTGGAGCGATCAAGGGAGAAACTTTGTTGGTGCAGAAAAAGATTTAGCCGCAGCATGGCAAGAAGCTAACTTGAAATTTGAGAGTAACATAGCACAAAGGTTGGCTTTGGAAGGTACACAGTGGCATTTTATACCAGCTTACAGTCCTAACTTTGGAGGCCTCTGGGAGGCTGGTGTAAAGTCCCTGAAGACTCATCTTAAACGCGTGTTAACATCAAATCTCACTTTCGAAGAAATGACAACAATATTGTGCCAAATCGAGGCGTGTCTTAATTCAAGACCTCTTTGTCCTATTGATGACACAGATGCAGATTCTATAGAACCCCTCACGCCTGGTCATTTTTTGATACATGAAGCCCCAATCGTCGTGCCCTCACCAGATTTTAAAGACACAAAGATTCATAACTTAACACGATGGCAATACACTCAAAAGCTCGTAGGCGACATCTGGCGAAGGTGGCAAGATGAATATTTAACAAGACTACAACAGCGTCATGTCTGGCATAAGAAGAAACAAGAATTCAATGTTGGTGACATAGTTCTTATCAAAACTGATGGAATACCAGCAGGCAAGTGGTCACTAGGCCGAATTGTAGACAAGCATCCCGGTAATGATGGACTCACACGAGTTTATAGCATTAAATCTGGCAACAGCATTGTGAAGAGATCAGTCACGAAACTTTGTCCCCTACCTATTGATACCAACTGATGATTAACTATAATTGTATAACTTGTCAAACCTCATTTCTATTTTGCATGCAGGCATTATGTGTGTCTATTCGTAATGTATCATTATTTTGCAATTTAATACCAGTAGTTGTATGATTGGAAACGTTGCATACTGCTTAACAAGTTTGATTTATCAATGTGTGAATACAGTCCACTTATCATTATTTTAAAGGGCCCTGTTGTCCCTTTGGTGGGCGGTATGTTGCGTCATTATCTCCATTTTTTATATTTAAGTAGCTGTGTAAAATGATTTTTTTAGTCGCTAATAAACACCATTGAAGGACAGACGCATTTGTGATTTTTAACAAGTTTCCCGTACACCCAAAAGTGAACCTAAACAACGTCAACACCATCTTTTTTAAATGTTGACTCATCGGTCCATAAAATCTTCTCTAAGAATCGAGGGTCTTCTCTGTGCCTTTCTAGCATCCTTTGGCAAAACGCAACTCTGGGAGCGTAATCCCGTGGCAGTAATGATTGTACTCGCTGTACATGATACGGGTGGAACTCGTTCTTTTTTAAGATTCGGTGGGCGGTACTCTTAGATACACCTGTGCTTGTTTCGATTCCACGTACAGAAGCACTTGGGTCTTCTTGGACTGCTTGTAGTACGACGTCTTCGTACGGATTACGATGTCTTCCTTCACCATGTACTTGGTTAGGGAATCGTCCCTCTGATAGTGAACGGTGCACATTAATAAAAACTCGATGATCTGGGTGACGATTGTTCGGGTACCTCTCACGATAAAGTCTAGCGGCTGCATTGGCATTGCATCTGCATTCCCCATAAACGAGGTGCATGTTCGCATATTCCAATGCAGTGTACACAGCCATGGTAGTACTACACAATCACAGGATCAGCAACAGTCCAGAGTAAAGCACAGGTCGTCAGAAAGAGGAATTAAACAGTCCAAATCACAAGCAATTAAGTCCAGAAAACAACGTAAAAAGTGGTAAGTACGGAATCAACATGAACGAATACGGAGATGCGCAGTAAACAAAGCAGCGTAACGTACTGATTTGTAATTGTGTGTGCGTCTGCGCTTACAAAACAGAACAATAACTACTGCTGTCTCATTCGCACTCATCGGTAAATTGTATCTCCGTTTCATGATAAAGGTTGTGTCACTGATAAAGGTGGCGTTACTCTCTGTCTCGCTCACACTTCGTAAAATGACTCTCTCCGTCTCTATCGAACTAGAAACGGAGTTTAGCAAAGCTTTAGGTAAGCTAAAGTCATTTTAAGGAAGTATGGACATTTTGTGTAAAAACTGAGACTATTTACAAAAAAAAACTTGACCAATTATTGAAAACGTAATCTAGCAAGTGTTACACCATTTTTGAATCCTTATTAAATGCGCCAATTTTTCATGTTACTTGCCAAACTAGCGTAGTACATTTTTTTTTCAGTACAGTCAGTTAAAGTTGGGCGAAATAGTAAATTTGAATAATTTGGTTTTGAAAAAGTTTAATTTTCTTCCAAGTAGGAGGAGGAGGAGGCTTTGAATTTTAGGCAAAAATCTACACAAGCATTATTCAAGATTACATAATAATAAAAAAATTAGATAAATTATGGGATTTGTAGCAATTGGAGTTAAAGAACCATTACAGGGATTGATTTTTTTTAGTAAATTTTTAAAGTGACCATAAATTTTTAAAAACATGAGATAGATTTTTTTTCGTATTTTTCTGAGAACTGTTATAACTTGGTCTATCACCCATTTACGGCTTGACGTCGATTTCTGGGACATCCTGTATATACATACATTGCAAGTTAAAAATAAAAGCTTGTAAAAATGTGTCTCTACTTATCACTATTACAATTCTGCAAATTCATGAGCACTTCGTAATTAATTTGCTTATGCTTTTTCCAACTACACAGAGTGAGTTTTCCAAGTGGGCGTGGAGTGGAGTGGATGGCCGAATCCGAAACTATGAAGAATAGCGAAAAATACTCAAAAGAGTCACGCGCCCAATTTTCGTGTAACCTAAAACTGCATCATTGGATTTTTTAAATATTTCAAGCAAGGAATCAAACCTGTTGATTTTGAAAAAAAAATACACCATCTAATAGTGCCATTAATTAAATTCTGGGCAGTAATGTTATACGGCAAACTTGGAGCAAGACCTCATTTTTAACAAAATAGTAGTGTTTTTCGATATTCCTTATAGTTTCGGATTTACCCATCCTCGCCCACTTGCAAAGCTTACCTAAGTTACCTAAGTAGCTGTATTTGTTCTGTGTGTGTGTGTAGTATAGTGGTATTATTATGTGTCTTAAATAAATGCCACGAGTTTGCCAGTAATTTGGTGTTGAATTTTCATTGTGTTTAAAATAATCCGGTCCTAATCGCAAAATAGGGCTTTCGTTCCCGGCGCCCGGCGCGATGGCGCTAGCTGGCAGGTACACGTGATATACGAACGTAATAAAGACGCTTCGGCAATGCGCGGCGAGCTCAGCCGGCGCTCACCTACCCCCTGTTACCTACTCGCGTGGAACACATGATGCACGATATAGTACGTACACAACTACATTATTTTATATAATAAGCTCAAGAGTATTTACTCCTATGTTTTATAAATGATTAAATAATTAAATTAAATAAAATTCATGCACATAGGTACAAAGGCGGACTTAATGCCTCAGGCGTTCTTTACCAGTCTACCAAGGGTGGTGACAAAAGGATTAATTATGACTTTCATCATCTTTTTATATTTTTTTTGTTTTGGCCTTCACTAGGAATTTCTCCTGTATCGTGGGTGCAAACACCCAGAGCCACATACACAAACACCCAGAGCCAGAACAACTATTTGTAAGTTATACAATTATTTGTTCCGTGCGGGGATCGAACCCGCGACACGCAGCACAGCAGTCAATCGCTCAACTACTGTGCCAACCGTGCACCCAAATTTAAAAACCGCGCCCAAACTTTGTTCGCATGGAATCTGCGTTGATGTTGTAAATGTCCCAGAACATGTGCCACGTGTATCCAGTCACCCTGAGTGTCCACGAGGGCATTTTTTAGAAGTTTGGATTTTGAGAGAACATACATTGTGTATGAAGCCTCCCGTCCTCCCGCACTCTCGACAACACCCAACATTATTCATAAGTTAAACGCGTGTGTATGTGTGTGTGACACATCAGTTATATTCATATGTGTGACCATGCTTTTTATACTCAAAAGGACCCTTTCAGTTTAAAATATTATCATTTGTTTGTGTATCATTTAAATTTAAACAAATCACAACGGTAGTGACGCACCGCGAGTTGCTCGAACGAGACAGTTAATTGATCCGCTCGTTGTGCTACACTACAGCGACACGCTAACTTGCGGCCACGCTAATTGCGACACTATTCATAAACTTATCTCGACGGAAAGTCGGTATTACTGCAGAAGCTCCACTCGATACAAATGTGAGCTTAATCACGCACACATTTATTATACGGACGACAATTTGTATCTTCTAATTTTAACTGCTATATTTTATTTTGTCGCCATATTATCATAATTCATCATTTCAGCCGAAAGACGTCCACTGCTGGACATAGGCCTCCACCAAGCGTCGCCACATTGATCGGTCCTGTGCATTTCGCATCCACCGGACTCCCGCGGTCTTGACCAGGTCGTCGATGTCGCTCAGCCAGATTATGATCAAATCGAATAATTATTTAATTTGTAATAGGAACGAGAATTGATCACAGCCTATTATGTTATTCAGGGATGACCGATTACGATGGTTGGGTGTTGTATGGAAGCATTGTATCATTGATCTGCGCCTCCTTTGTGTTCGCCCACAAGTCGTCGACGAATGATAACCAGCGGTACGAGTATGAGGAGCAACCCTTCGCTCGCTGTTGACAGTTAATCAAGAGTCGCTTGTCGATCACAGCGCTCCCTCCGCGAACACCGCGTATAACAAGCGGCTACAATGTACGACTATGTTTGTGACACGTGTAAGAATGTTTATTACGCATTCCATATTACTTGCTAACATACATACTCGAGGTTGCCAGCTCGCGTCACCGCACATTCGTGTGGCTCTCCTCTCACAAGGCGGTCGCCACATACTTGATTGGCGTCACATAAAAACGTCGTCAAGTTAATACACCGATAAATATTCAGCGCCGGCGAGATCAAAGCTGGTCAGTGCGGAGCGTGAGACGTGTCACGTGACAGCTGAGCGCATACATACTCCTAGTTTATGATCCGACCTCATCTCACGTAATCACGCGCTGAACGAAGATAAAAGAGCACATAACAACCTAGTGCAGCCTCACTCGCGTCTGACGAACACTTACGACTTGCCCTCGGTATAATTAATAGGTATAGTGGAACGCCGCCCTAAATAAGTTGACGTCAGAGTCGGGACTCGGGACCGGGCTGGAGGCCGGACCGGCTATATTACTTGTAAGACGCGGCTTGCGCCGGCATTCACTCGTCGTTCGTCCTTCGACGTCAAACGACGGCCAGCGCCGAGTCGACGACACAATAGAAGAATTTCTCATTACTTCGATCTCGGCAGATAAACAAAATGCCGTCCCTTTGAGCTTCTACAGTTTTATTAAAACAACAAGGGACCTGCGATGTCTGCAGCTTGCGGAATGCCATACTTCATAATTTAAAGTTCATGTACCATGTGTGACACGTGAGGGTCACCGGGCTGCACGTACCGCTGCTGCATGCGCTCGGCGGCGCCACAACAGAGCGACACTAACGCTTTTGTTAAACACACCTACTCGGTTACATTAATTAACGTCAGTGCATCACAAGACGTGAGTGCACGCTTATATCGCCACTGTCCCCTGGTGGTAAGGTCACAAATGCCGTGCGCGGAGCAGGCGCTGGCACGCCGGTGACGTAACCGGTCGGTTCAAAGGGCTCTATATACCTGCGCGGTCGGCGGACAAATATTTACAGGCGCCAGGTATTTCAGCGGATCGCGAAGTTATGCGTGTACTAATTCCGGAGCAATGAGCGCGTATTTATTTAGGTGCCTTTACTATCTGAAATTAAGGATTTCATTAATCCTCGGAGGCGCGAGGCGAGGCGGCAGTGGCGACTGTTCGCACGTCCGGTATACTGCCGCCGAGCCGCGGTTGAGCGCCGCGTCGCCGAGGAAGTCGCGTTCCATGCGCACGCTTAGCATGATGTGCGACACATGAGACCGCGCGCTAATTTGTGTCTCAGCAAAAGATTATGAAGTCTGTCTGTAATGTGAGGGAAGGGGTGGTGGGGAGGTGGGGTGGCGCGGTGCGTGGAGGGAGAGGGGGTGCTCATCAAGCGACGACAAACGTATGCTAATGAGCGCTGCGATGAGTATCGGTGACAGACGCCGCGACACACACACAATCACAATCAGTAGGCTAGGTACGATATATAACTTTTATCGTCTGCTCAAGCAACCTACTGATTAGGTAGCTAGTTTGACAAGAGGTACAGAAATACGTCAACAGCTCGCAGTCATGACTAAAACTAGAGCTTAAAACACGCGCAAAACTTCATGCAGCTTGTAGTCAAACAAACCCGAGTGCTGGTGATAAGAACTAGACGCGTGTCATGCCCACGTCACGCCGCTCCAACCAGCTACACACAACTTGTAGTAGCAACTCTCTAAGTTTGCCCACTGTACGCGTTGTGTCCAATCGTGACGACTCATGTAGTTTTCGCAACAACTGTCCGCCAACAACCAACATGAATGTCGTATCCCGAACACATATTCTACATGCCAGCAACAAAAATACATAACTTAGCTCGGATTCAACTCTGATTGAAACAAAAATATATAAAATCCCTTAATTGAGTGAAAAAGCGCATATGTCCGCGAGTAAATCGAATCATATTGTAGAGTTAACCCGAACGTAATCGTCCCGTCTCGCAGTCGCACAGTCGCACAGTCACAAAGTCGCACGGGCGCTGTCACACAATCAGCGTGGGATGAGTGAACAGTTGAGTAAAATTGAGCAAATTGAGGCGTTTTTAGCCGAGCACCGCAGAGCGCGCGCCGACTGAGAATCAAACAAATTAACTTCCTTTGCTACCGAATTGTACGTATTTTTATAAATAAAAAGCGACAAGTCCCAAGCTCTCAATAAATTTATCATGATTTATGTTTCAAAATAAAGACGTATATAATATAATACATAAAGTTTCATCAACGATATTACTTTGATATCTATCATATATATCAAAGTAATAACGCAAACTCGTAGTCGCAAAAGAATTCTCGGCGTAGGCTACGTTGTTACGGCGCGACGTAGACAACTTGCTACGGCGTAGCTAAACATCAAGTACGGCGTAGACAACTTGCTACGGCGTAGGTAAACATCAAGTACGGCATAGATAACTTGCTACGGCGTAGCTAAACATCAAGTACGGCGTAGACAACTTGCTACGGCGTAGGTAAACATCAAGTACGGCATAGATAACTTGCTACGGCGTAGCTAAACATCAAGTACGGCGTAGACAACTTGCTACGGCGTAGTAAACATCAAGTACGGCGTAGACAACTTGCTACGGCGTAGTAAACATCAAGTACGGCGTAAACAACTTGCTACGGCGTAGTAAACATCAAGTACGGCGTAGCAACCCTATATTATTTTATTTTCTTGCCGCAAATCAAAGTTAATAAAAGCATGTTTAATATTTAGAAGTATATCGAGTGTGTATATACATTGTAAATGTTGGGAGCAGGTACATGAACATTGTGCTCGAGTTACACGTGAATGCTATTTGCTTGAGCGTGTAACGCAAGATGGTTGGTGGCAATTTGTCACTCTGCGAGCAATATTCAATCATTAAACGTCGAGCTCGTTCCGCCCTGATTCACATCGAGGTGACGAGCTGCATTTAACTTTGACGCTTAAAGAGTATTATTACTTTTAAAAGAAGTAGAGATCAATTCAGGCGAATGTTTCGTGTTATGGCTTTAGTACGCCTTTTGTGAGAGCGGCTCAAGTAGCGCACGTGACGCGCGCGTGTGTAGTTGAAGCCAACGGTGGTCACATACACAGGGTTATTACACACAAACAATTTTCCAGGGGGCACAGCAAATAAATTATTTTTCAGCGTGCCATCGTAAACGTTTTTAGGGTTCCGTAACCAAAGGGTAAAAACGGGAGCCTATTACTGAGACTTCGCGGTCCGTCTGTCTGTCTGTCTGTCTGTCACCAGGCTGTATCTCATGAACCGTGATAGTTAGACAGTTGAAATTTTCACAGATGATGTATTTCTGTTGCCGCTATAACAACAAATACTAAAAACAGAATAAAATAAATATTTAAGTGGGGCTCCCATACAACAAACGTGTTTTTTTGCCGTTTTTTGTGATAATGGTACGGAACCCTTCGTGCGCGAGTCCGACTCGCACTTGGTCGATTTTTTTAATATGATTTAGATGTTACTTGTCTGTCTAGACGCATTTTGATTTTTTTATAATAATGAGTTTTACCGCCCGAAAGGTTATTTCACAAATAACCCTTTAGGTATGTGTTTTGGAGCATAAGTATCGTTATTGCATAAAGAGGGCGCAAACCGGGCCGAGGCCGGGGCCGGGGCCCATCTCCCTCAGAGCCGCTCACTTAATCTCGTTAACTGCCCCAAATGTACTGCCGCGCTCTCCCCCCTCATCCTGGACAGACCGCAGCCCATGAATATGTCAGGAATGCCACTATCAAGCGCATCATGATTCATATTATATTTAACTAAGTACATATTATACTTACTTACTCAAGCTAACTAATAAAGACCGAACAAAACCACATTTTTGATAGCTTTAGTAGTCATTTATTGTTTGGCACTGGTCGTGGTGGGAAAGGTGGATGAAAAAACACCACGCGGACGTTCACCTACTCGCTGGACTGACCAGATCAGGGCCATTACAAGACTCACGGTGGCCGCTGCCCTGAGAAGAACCGAAGACTGGGTGGCTTGGAAGCAGCTCGTCGTTGACTCTGTCAAAGTTTTTCAGAAGACTGTGACATCCACCGACCCGCACTGGGCCCGCGTGGTGGATTACGGCCCATTCCCTCTCACAGAGAGGAGGTCTGTGTCCCAGCAGTGGAAACATTAAAAAGGCTGATGAATAAATTAATGATGAATGTAAATAAAATAAAATAAAGTTTTTTGATGCTTCAGTTTACATAAGAGTTTTGTATTAAGCCTCCTTTTAAGCAAATGGTACCTGTGTTAGAAGACGCCGCTTTTCTATAACTCAAGGGTGTCAATAATTAATAACACTATCAGTACAAGTAGTTGGTTAAAAATAACAAATAATACTAAAGATTATGTTGAGAGTATTTCTCGAGTGTGGAAATCTGTGCGGAGTCAAACTGTGAGGGTACGACTATTGTACATGAAGTATAAATAAATAAGTATGTAGACGACATCACAGTTGCTGAGATCTCACAGCACGTATCTACGTGTCTGATGCACGGGCTACTGGGCCTCAGATCCGGTCTCACCGGGAGGCCATGGTTAAGCGCTTGAACCAGTCCTTGAAGGTAGTCTCCGGATGGGGCGATGCCAATCTGGTTAGTTTCAATACTGATAAGATCCAGGCGTGTCTTTTTCCCGCAAAAAGAAGTCAATTTCACCCGGCTCCTTCTTTCCGGGGTGTGACCGTTCCAATAACGGACCATCTTGAGCTTCTTGGCATTACGTTGACATCGACCCTCAATTTAGGTCCATACATTGAGGCAAAGGCTCAGCTGGCTGCCAAAGTTGCGCAAGTTCGATCATGCATGGACTACTGCTCTCATCTCTGGGACGGATCTGCCAAATACCAGCTTGATACACTTGAGTCGATTGACAATAATACACTGGTCGAGTCAAGGCTCCAAAGCTTTGAACATCGTCGCCGAGTTGCCAGCCTGTCGGTTTTTTATCAGTTACATTTCGGTGAGTGTGCGATGGAACTGCACAATTTGATTCCGCCTAACCTGTTCAATCATCGGACTACAAGAGGAACGGCGATGCGTCATCGGTATATTGTGGTCATGGCGGACAGCCCACCCATACGCACAAAGCGTTTTGGGAATACTTTTGTTGTGCTTACGGCTAAAGAGTGGAGTTCCCTGCCGGAGTCTGTATTTCCTGATAGCTACAACCTGGGAGTCTTTAAGTTAAGAGTGAATAGGTTACTTCTAGGGAAGCGCCACATCATGCATCCGGTGAGATAGTGGTCAAACGCGAACAAATAAATAATAAAAAAATAAATTAAATAAAAATCGTTTATATCGAGGATATCCAACAAAAAGTCAAAGAGAACAGAAATAGCTGATGGATGTATTTCCGGCGCCTCTTGAGGCCGGCACCGGGCCGCACGGGGCTCGCCGGCGCAATCGATAGGGAGCAAAAAATAGCCGCGACGGCACTCCACGGCACTGAGCGTACCTCCGACACGGTACTGGGTGCTCAGCCTAAGGTATGTGGCGACTTTTTTGGACAGAAGTACCAACCCAAACAAAATCAATTGCATATTAATAAACACCCAATTAAACCAGCTAGATAAAAGCAATTAGGTAGGTACGGAAAAAATTAGGTCGGCGCAGGTGAAGTTAAACCTCAGTGTACTAACAAAGAATCAAAGTAAACACAAAGAACGATCAAACTGCTGCATGTTCTTCACTAGAACATAATGTGAATGTGAAGATCTTATAATCAAGATTAGTTGCAAAAGGTCCTTCCTCGATGTTGTTCTATCTGGATGTGTGCCGGATGATGAAGACACGCACCTCCATCATGACACCGCGCACCAGGAAACGTTCCACTGATTGATGGATGCTTCCCGTTTACTCTGTCGACTGACGTGACTGTCTCGTAGATCATTAGTATAGCTATTTAACAGAGCTAACAGATGTTGAAGTTAGATTATGATATTTTAAATTGATTTATAAAGTCACGTTGTACTGTGTTACAACTCCAATGATTGTTTATCAGTATTGCATAAATTTATCAGCACAAACTAAACAAACAGAAATCTTCAAAAACAAATATTGCTTGAATACAATTATTTCTTGGCAGTGAAAGCCTCGTAAGGCCAAATTAACTTCGTTTTGTATGAACAAATCGCACGACGCATTAAACCAACGACCGTTGTTCCCGACGCCATTCAAATCCTATTTCCCGCAATCGACTCGTTATTAGCACGCAATTTTCACGCACACCAGTAAACGCGCGGCGTAGACGGCGCGACCACGGCGAGGAAACGGAGACCATTCATTGTAGGCGATGTTGCCGCTTCCTGAGTGTAGACAACAGTTCTCATGTAGCACCGACAGTAGGGAAGCGAGTCGCACAGCGGATGCCGCCTTAATAACGCAATTAAACTACCTCCATAAAGCTAAACGCGCAAGTATCCGCGCCCCCCTCTTCCCCCACAAGGTCACCGCGCCGCGATCGCTTTGTTATTTAATAACAGTGATAGTTATCGCCGTCGGGCGCGAGTGTCGTTACAACTTGGAATTACTTCTGCAACTTTCATAAAGGTAACTTACTTACTCGTAGTTTGTTTGTTCGAAAAGTCTCAGCAATCATAAAGCTGATACAACATGAGGTAGCGCGGCGCGGTGCGGGCGGCTGTGGGCGGCTCCTCGCACGGCGCTACAAGGTCTCCGTAAATTAACTCAAAACACACACGCGGCCAGGGCATGGCTTGGCGGCGCCGTCGGGAGGTTCCATTTACCAATAAACAAGCTCCATTCTGCATTATAAAACCCAATTAAAATGCTAATTTATTTATTCATTCGGTTCGGCGCGCGGCTGACGAAAGGTCCGCTCATCCGCCTGGCCTGTCACACTCGCACAGATTGTCCGACCGACGCGTTTCTTGTCACACTTTTGTCATGTAAAGTTCCTGTCATTAGACGTTTTAATTTTGTAAATCGAAATACGTCATATATATTCTCGAAAAGCCGGAGGAAATGTTTGTATACCTTCAACGTAAACCTACTGTTATCAAACTTACATTTCCCTTAACAGAGTGTCGACTTCTCGAGTCGATTCTATTTCAATTTGAGCTCGGACGTAACATGATCTAAGTGAAGTAGACATTGTTTGCCGAAGTGTTTCTGTACCTCCATCAAACGCCGCGCCGTCGCCAGTTCGCCCAAAACTAGATTTCTTCGTAAAAAGATTAGCAAACACTCGACGATATCGCATGTCAGATTGTCGATAACAGTCTTCAATGTGTTTTCTGTCTCACACGTAGGGTGGCAGAGAGGGTAGATAGTGACAAGCACGGACAAAGGACATAGTTAGTGCAGGAAGCGGGAGACAGCGACGTAATAGTGCCATCGCGTCACGCGACCCTCGTCACGCCGCCGTCACTTCGGCGTCACGCATCACGTGTCACGCGGCAGATGACGTCGTCATCGAAGAGCACTTCAAGATATACAGTACAGTGAAGCGCGGCGGGCGCAATGGACACACATCATACCCATCACCTGCAGTACCAACTATGTATCACCAGTATCTAATGTTTAATATGAATTCTCTTTCTGAGTAAACGGAACGTAACATAGCTAGATACATGTATCAGTACGACTTCTAAACTTATACAGCTAACTGATCTGCCAGTATATAGCCTGCTGATATTTTTGCTCGACTTCACAGAACCACGGCGCGGCGGCACACTGACATTGTAAATTCTGCGTAATTTTAATGAACCGGCGCTCATTAGCGTGCAGCGAACGAGCTCAAACGATGCGAACGTTTGGTCGAGCGCGAGCGCGACCGGTGGCGGTGGCTTACTACGTAATCCCGGTGAACTAACGTTAATATTTTATGAGCTATTAGTATATGGTCCGCTGCTCTCACTGCCGACAGTGACACCGTTTGCCGTTTTCGGGTTTAGATGAACTTAGTGATTGCTATTATTACTTATTACTATATATATTGTTCGTAGTTATATGTATAATAATACAGTAAGGTTTATATTTTAAGAGGGTGTATTATTACACCCTTTGCCCAACCTTTTGCGTGGTGCTATTTACGAATGTTTATGTTAATAAAAGAGTGCTGTTGATATTCCGCCGCCTACGATATGATTATAAATTGTCACAACGACGCCCGCCGACCTCCCGCCATCGCTACAGCAGCGGTAACAATAAGTAAACTACAAACACTTTTCCGACACACGAACACAACACCATGCCGGTTTATTTACAACAGAATCTAGTCGCTGTATTGTTACTCACTAAATGTATCTACATCGCGTTTCGTCTCAATTGTTTAACGTGGTAGATTGCTCCGTCTGCGCGCGTTTCTGCTCAAGGCGCATTCATTGTAAGTTAAGAATAAAGACGATAGACCGTCAGAATGTTCTGACTGCTCAGCTTGTGCAGCATCTTGGTTGATTCGATATTCATGAGCAGACAGCGCGCTTCGGCGACAAGTTTGAAGTCCTAATGAGGAGAGACGCGCGTCCTCGACTGGGAATCGCGCATATTTGCATAAGTAATGTGCCGAATGAGCGAACCGCACGTCGCCATTCACCGCACGCCGCGCGCGCCGCAATGGATGAGGTCAGACTGCGGACAACAAGAGCACCAGCACCGCGCACGCTTTGAAAATAAAAGGGAGAAAAAATATTAGTTAATAAAAATAACCCGCAGTTGTTGATACTTTCTGGTCCAACAGGATATTAATATTTTACTTGCTGTAATAAAGAATTGAAAACTGAACATTTTAATGTTCAGTTTTCAATTCTTCAGTGTTCAGTAAAATATTCAAAAAATAAAATGTTTATTGTGTCTCAAACGGTTACATATACAAATGTGAATAAGACAGCCCCAGTAAGTAATCATTAATACTTGTGTTGGGGTTGTCTCGCTCCTTCTCATAATAGACGGTTAACAATATTGAGACTTAAATTAAGAAATATATTTTTAAGAACACATCGGAACAAAGACTTAGAAAGTAATTATCAGCTCTGTGTATTGTGTGATCGTGAGAATGCGTATGTACGAGTCATCGTATCATATTTCAACAAATTACTTTAATGCAAAACCTTATAATAAAATTAGTACTGACAAGCTACTCGGCGGAAACGGTCGTTTCATTAAATACTGCCCTTTCCCCTATATCTCGACAATAACACGACATTATCACCTATCATTATCAATTTATTGTAGTTCACGCTACATTAATGGTCCTTCGAGACAACAACTGAACCTGTTATCATCCTCTGGGAACCTCAACGTGCTTCACGTCGCGGCGCCTGGAACTATCATCGGACATCGACAGTGACATTTTAACTGTGTAGTGCTCTGTTTTTCCGGACTGTAGTAGCGAATCGGTTTGACTGGCCTCCCGGAAGAGGGTCTCCCCGGTCAAATTGAGACAAGGACGCACATACTGCATATGGATTGCAGAAGCGCCACACAGCAACTCCAGCAGAGCTATCGATTATAAATAGCATCTTCTATCATCATCTACACTCGACATTCATCGACATTCGACATTATCATCGACATTCGACATGGAAGCTGTTCTTCAACGTCAAAACGAGTTGATCCAAGAGATCCAAAGGATTGGCGTTAACTTTGGAAAGGACAGCGCTAGCAGGAAGACTAAGGAGTACATTGACACGCGTCTTACTGCACTAGACAAATATTGGGGTGAGTTTGATCACAACAACACACTCCTATTATCATACGAAGGCAAATCTGACTACTTCGACAAGAACATTTATCAGCAGACTAAAGATTATTACGACAAGCAGCGTAGGATCATCGCCGAATATCCTCCGTTTGTTCCACCAACTCTCGAGCCCGCTCCCAGTTCTTCGAAACCGACATTCAAGCTATCAACACATGAAGAGCGAGGAACGAACCCGGGAAGTCAAATAGATGAACTTATATCACAGCAAAAGACATACTTTAGAGCTTTGTCACGAGTGATAAAGCGTCCTGACATTGTTGACATCGAGGAAAAGTGGGAAATCGAAGACCTTCTCAAAGACCTACAACACCGTTGGCGAACCATCGACGAACTACACATGCGAATTGATAACATACTAGAAGGCAGCAACCAGGACTATGAAGACGAGTTCATGTTCTACGAATCTTTGTACAATAAGACAAAACGACAATTAAACAGAAAGTTGAGTTCTACAACACATCTGCAGCAATCAACCCCGAAGATAGACATTCCTGTGTTTACTGGAAAGTATAGTCAGTGGCCTACCTTTTTGGACCTCTTCAATGAGACTATACATAACAACAGCAGTCTGAGTAACGCACAGAAAATGCAATACCTAAAGGGAAAACTAAGAGGTGAAGCGGAACGTCTCATCCAACATCTTAACATATCAGCTGACAACTACGAGACCGCCCGTGACCTACTTATGCATCGATACAACAACACTCAAGTTCTATTTACCAACCAAATAGAAACATTTTTGTCACAACCTTCTGTGCACCGACAATCTGCATTTGAACTGAAACGCTTGTATGACACTACTATGGAGAGTATACATGCGATTCACAATCTTGGGGTCGATACGACATCATGGGATCCGCTCTTGGTACATCTAATATGCAAGAAGCTGGATACTGAAACTTATACTGACTACAAGGAATCCCGCAAGACACCACGGGAACTACCATCATTTGAAGAACTCATGAATTTTATCGAAAGCAAGTTTACTGCCCTAGAGCCCCTATCGAAGAGAGAAAAGGACGCAACGGATAAAAAACACTCATATCAATCGAAGCCGACATTCAAATCTCTTTATCCTAAGCGAATTACCAGTGAACCTTATCAATCTCTGGTCACATATACACCAAAATGCCCACTTTGTGAAGACAAACACGATTTGTATCAATGTGAAAGGTTCCTAAACATGACACCGGACACCCGCCTGACGACAATTGCGAAAAAGGAAATATGCCAAAACTGCTTGTATAAACATTACAGGCCATGCAATTCGACAAAACGATGCAAATATTGCAATGAATATCATAACTCGATTATTCACGACGACATTGCACAATCGAGGTCGGTGAACCAAAAATCACCCCTTGCATCCAATGACAACCGCCCTGTAAAGCCACAAAACAATAAACAGCACAATGTCAATCACGTGGCTGCAGATGACGAAGAAATATTATTGACAACCGTGATGTTGAAAGTTAAGGCTGCCGACGGCACCTTTATCACGTTAAGAGCACTTTTAGATCAAGGCTCTCAAATATCATTACTATCAGAAAATGCAGCCCAACTATTAGGACTGCAACGTCGACATGTCAATGCTTCAGTCTCGGGCATTGGTACCAGCTCCAAAAGTGGAAAAGGAATCGTCATTATAGACTGCCAATCACTTTACGAGGACAACAGCTTCACAACCCAAGCCCTAATCATATCAAAAGTGATTAATAGTAGTAGTGATTAGTAGTAGTAGTTTTATTGTGTGTCTATAGTAGTGAGATGCGTGTGGGATTATGTGTGTGTGTGAGCGTGTGTGTGTGCATGTGTGAGCGTATATGTGTTAGTGTGTATCTGTGTGTGTTTATGTTTTTACTGATAGTGCCACTTTAATTGAAGTGAAAAATACCAACCATGTAATCACAAAGGTATAACACTATGAAAAAAAAGATAAGTATTCATGCAAGGCTGGCTAGAATATGCTCTTTTTCTTCATATACATTTTTTTTTTTAATAATTATATCTAATGTACATTATTTACAAACTAATATTAGAACTAAAATTTAAAAAAAACCAATATGTACAATTACGGGGCGTCAAAAAATTCGTCCACATCGCTGTCAACACGAAAAGTGCCCAGAAGGCTGGCAGCATTGCCACGTTGGATGGCAATGCTGATTCTTTGGCCAAAAAAAATGCCAGCCCTCTGGTCACGTGAAGAGTCGACCAACCGCTTGGCGATATCCCGAAATAATAAGTGTGCACTCGGACCCCATGGCCCTAGTGTTTCAACCCCAAATGGCTCAAAAACGTAACTACCAATTAAGTTGTTGTATTTGCGCCGTTTGAGGTTTTCAGCACCTGCAGCAGCCGCCCCAGTGCAGCCCACCGTGCCAGAAAGATGGGATGGTACAAGGGTGTCGACGCAAGTTGCATCCCACACCAAAGATCTACCCAACTTCCATGGCATTATGGTCATACCATCTGGTCTCCTCCCATCGACACGTGCCAGGCCATTGGGTTCTAAGACAGCTGGCACCCCGGCGGTGGCAAGAGCACGACGGATGAGATCATTAATGCTAGCGTGCCGCGCAATCCGTCCTGCACTCTTACTACAGGAAAGGCCATGATGTCCGAGGCAGTCGACTGCTTCACCGCATTGGCAGCAATGTGGAGCCCCACAAGGAGCGCCCAATCGCAGACATGTAGCGAGTCGGAAGGTTGTGTCACCTAGCATAGTGCCTATGTTAGGTGACGGAAGTGCCTGAAGCCAGAGGCCCGACTCCCACTCACCCACAGCCAGCAGGCGGGCACGCTCAGCAGTATTGGTAGACGTATTAATAAGGTTATTCCGTACCAACCTGCAGAGCGGCTCATCCCACTGTCTCTGGGAAAATGGGTTTTCGGGCCGATCCGTATCCGGGCAAGCCACTTTCCAGGCGTCCTCTGCGTCGGTCAAGCACGGCACTTCTGAGTCAACCAGGGAAAGAGCTAAAATTTTCCTGGTTAGCTTTTCAGTGCTGTGGACAGAAGACAGGAACGCCGGTAAGCTTACACTAGAAATTTTGCGGACGCCGAGGCCACCAAAACGAATTGGTAGGGTGGCTTGCAGCCACGCTCGGTCGTCCAAGGCCACATTAAGAATGGATGTTAATGTGTTGCGAATAATTTAATCAATTTTGTCCAAAAGTTGTGGTTTCTTCCAAAGAGGAGAAGAACGGAGAAAATACATAAAATTTGGACCAAAACAGCAATATCTGATAAGGGTGAATGCCGAATGTAAATTAATTTTAGAGAGTCTATCCGAAATATCATTAAAATGTTTGATTTTGTCATCGATGAAAGATGCAAAACTTTCTTCTAAAATAGGGGAATCTAGGAGGGTCAGGGAACTTTTTCTGAGATTTTGATTTGCAGGGCTATTGCATTAAATTTATCTAAAGTCGATTGCCTGTCGGTAACGTCAGAGAGGTAAATTTCGCACTTTGAGGGTTTAAGTTCTAGGCCAATGGATTAAAATTTCTGTTTGAGGAGTTGCAGGTCATTCAAAACGGTGTCAACATCACCTCCTAATGTTCCATCATCTAAATACCACACGTGAAATTTTGAATTTAGTTGTTGAATTATGGGATGAATAGCCAAACTGAAAATGACAGGCCCGAGAGGGTCACCTTGTTGGCAACTAACTGCAGATTCCAAAATGTTGTCCTTATACAATAATTTTGATGGATGCCTATAACATTACCACATAAAACCATAAATTTCGGGGAGTTCTTTTTTGACTTCAGCCAACAAAGTGTCCCTGTTCACGGAGTTGAATGCGTTTTTGACGTCAACCTTGAGAATGACCTCACCTTTTTTGGAGTCAAGAAACGAGGATAAGGCATGAATGGCAGCCTCACAGCCCCCTCTGGAACCAAAACCAAGTTGAAGGGGCTGGAACTTAGTTGCAAGCGATTCACTATACATCTTGCAACCTATTTTGGCTGCCAAACGCCTGTAGGTGCAACCGACAGCAATGGGACGAATGCCGCCGTCCTTCTTGCATAGGGCACACAGGTTAGCCCCATACAAGACATCGACGACGGCATCGTTCACGCCGCCGGAGAGCATTAAGTTAATCAAATCCGATTCAACCGAACCGACGACAAAAGCTCCTTCAAGAGCGACTCACCAGCTTCCCCGGCGCCTGAACTCAACAAATCTTTCAAATGCTGTAGAGTCAGGCCGTCTAGGCCGCCGGCAGAACCGCTCCGGAAAGAGCTCACGGCTGCGATCAACTGCGGGGCTGTAATTTGGAAAATTGATGAATCCTGAACGAGGGAGTCGGGGTGAACGGGCGGGTCGGGAAAGGTGAAACCATCCGCAGGCGCTGGGTGTTTACTTTCAAGACCTGCAAGAGTCTCCGGAGAGTAAGGCGCCACCACATCACTGCTGAACAGAGGTCTGGCTGCCCCCCTTATGTCACCCTCACTTAACTTAGATTCTACATGAGCACAAATTCCTTTCTGAGAGATATTAAAAAAGGGTAATTTGGAGCCTAAAATGCGGGCCGAATTGTTGCAGTTTTCTTTAATTTGGTTTGTTAATGATTTTTAATTTGCCAAATTTTTTTGGACATGCAGAATCCTATAAGGGAAGGTGAGTAAGTGCTCCCAGGCACGTTGTGAGTTCTCCTGGGTCGCGTGACGAACACATCGTGCTAAACTTAGAGCAACACAGTGCCTCGCGCCCCGAGGAACTCTTTTTAGGACTGGAGTGGAGTTTTTGAATTTAGACAATGTTTTCCACAAAGTTTCAAGCCCCCCAGCCTCATCACCGATATCAACACCTTTTGAAGGTGTTGATATCGGTGATGTGGCTGGGGGGCACAAAGGTACACTATGAGGTTTGTGCACCTTGCCATAGTGAATCTTAAGCCCCCGTTCGCCTTTGAAAAAGCCAGCCTGGGAGCAATGTGTCAGCAAATCTTACCAGCTGAACATCCATTATGTTGACTGGCACTAATTATTCTGGCGTCGCTACAGCCGGCGCCAAACATAAAATAGAAAAAGAGTAGTTACACTTACACAAGACTTACCAACTATCACAAAAGTATAAACACTAACTATTCACTTAAAGAAAACCAAAATTAATTATAAATAAACAAAACGAAAATGTCTGTGGTTATCTAGCGACCGAGTGCGGCGCAGTCGCGCTGGCGGCCTGGAGCGCCGCGCCGGTCTCGCCGTCATTTTAGCGCAGCGCAGCCCTGGTTACCGATATCAGAAGGTGACGCGTTTCGTCCAAACTTGTGATTGTCACAAACTAAGTCGCTGTGAAGCGTGTGAGGCGCACCATAACCCTCCAACTGCCGAGTAGAACACGGATGCACTCGCTTCACTTTTCACGGCAAAAAAACTTCGTGTCCAACAAAGGCACCATCCACGTATTTTGGGGCAATAGATTTATAGCGTATCATATGATGTTAATCGCAAGTATAGATTATGGTGAAAACAGTTTATTTGTGGCAATCTTCAGTAAGCTCATCGCTGTCATTAGAAATGAATTCAATTTAGCAAATTTGCAAAAAAATATCGGGAATAGCAGTTTTGAACTTTTGACCAAAGGTTCAATTATTCATATGCTATTTTTTTAACCACTCAGTTATCACCTTTTTGCACTGATGCAGGACCTCGTGATGGAAGTTTAGTTCTGCGTTAATTTTGTTGTATATGTAGGCTGATTGGATACTGACGCCTTGCAAAAACCGTACGTACCCGTGGAGAGTAAGCCACTATATCTTTCCGCCTCCTAGCCTGGCTTTCTGGGTTAACTGGAATGTATTTGTGCAAATAAAGAATGATGTTTAGAAGGTATAGTTTTCTTACTGATAATAGGCCACCAATTCTATACAGATCGATTGTGGAATATCTATATGGCTTAGAATACATTACTTTTAAAAGTGATCTTTGGGCTCTTTCGAACGCTAGAAATTTAGTTTTAGTGGCCCCTCCCCAAACTGGTAAGCAATAAGTGATTACTGACTGCGCGAGTGCTATATAAATGTTATTGAGTGTCTTTTCAGGCATCACACGTTGTAGATTTTTAAAAAGCCATATACATTTTCGAACACGCGACATAATAACCTCTATATGCGAGTGCCATGCATGCCATATTCAAAAATTAAAATGTTAACTACGAAAGTGAAAACAAACCTCACAGATTATACATAGACCAAATATCTATGTACTTAGCGACCTTTGTACTTGTCTGTGTGGTCGGTATGTGATATACAGATGACTACGTGTGCCGCGCGGTTCCGCTCCGCTGACTCAGCCGGTTTCCTCTCGCGATGATTTATTCCGTCACCGGCTCGCAGCTACTATTGAACTCATAAATTGGCAACTTTCTCCCTTTTACTGAGGATCGTTACCTCGTTCTAAATTATTGCTTATTTGCTTTTTCCTGCTTCGCAACTTTTGTAAAAAAAAATGTTTTTCTTCGACATTTTCCCAGAATTTCTAATGAAATTATATAAATCTTTGTCGTTAAACATTTACTGTTTGGGGTCGTAACATCAGCAGTTATTAAATTAAACTCAATAGTATCAGTAGAGGTGAATACCTACTGTGAGAACTATGACAGATCAACGTAAATTATGATTGTGGCGAGAATTGATGTAGAAATGTAATCTGTCATTCACAACAATATACTTTTGTATGCGGGCTAGAGGAATCAAGCACTATTCGTCGTGCGCCGCCACTGCTCAACGATTTGTTATAATAAAGCAAAGATAAATAATGGTTGTAGGTCTGTATCAAATCCAGATATATTAGTTACTCAATTAGGCTTCGAATGAAAAATGCTTGTCAAGGCGTCAGCTTGCGTTAACATTGAGAAATAATTAGCGAGTGATCAGTGTTCCAGAGTGCTAGACAAGTTCCCAAAGTAAATTAATTACTTAGCTAATAAGTTGAGCAGAAAATTAACAGATTTTAATTAGATACAGACAAGTTTATTACGGCGCTTCGGGAGAGGGGCGAGCAGAAACACTCAAGATCTGATTTGTACTTGAGGGTCGACGGGACTGGCGTTCGTGGCATATCAACACTTTTTGAGGAAGTTTATTGGACAGATACGTGAAGCAGCTCCGTCAGCGTAAAAGTTTTTCTCTCATATTGTTAGCTCATATTTTTATCTAACAAAATTAGAAAGTCTTTTACGCTGGCTTAAGAGAAACGCTTCTTGACCCCCTCTCAGCATGTGGCGTATACTGAGCGTGTACACTGGTACAGGGAACATAAACCTGCGTGACACTTTCGTGTCTCCTGCTAATGACGACGAGCACTCTAAGTGCTCGCATGTAATTGTTCGCTTAGTGTTGTCTCACGGAGATATCTCACGTCTGTTACCTGAGAGTACTCATATCGCTTACATTAATGTAGGTACCTCACTCATGTTTACTTATTATATCATTTTTTTTCTTAAAGTTATTCATGATGAAATAATTGGGATAACAAATACATATTTGTATTCTTCCTAAATGCATGCGTATCCATTTATGATACACAGCGTGCGCTCACTCAACAGTAACTCGATTCCTTTCTGAAACACACACAAATTTGCCCACATTGCGCACTGATAACAGCACGTGAACAGACGCACTCGCGCACTACACACACATTAGTGCTTGTCGCAGCAGCATGCATCGTGTCACCACAGTGGTACATCGACGTGTGTTGATAACAGCTATTTATTATTCAACCGCCGCCGCCGTGCCGCCCCTGACATAGCGCAGGTCTTACCAGATCTGCACAGTTTACCAACTGTGGTGTCTAATGACATGCTAATTATTCGGTGTCGGTGTATAGTAACCGAAAGATTGTTGGCTTTTAAATTTGATTAAAACACATTAATACGAAAAACAACAACACACACACACAACAATTTACACATTTCAATTTACGCTCCTCTAAAATGGAATAAAACAGAAACTGCAAAACGTGCTTCCTCTTCATTCCTGTGGCCCCACCTCTTTGATACTTGCATTGAGATGACTTTCACCTTCGTGCAATAAACTCGGCGCGAAGCAATTATCTGCAGTGAGTCGGTACAGGGCCCCCAAGCGCGCACCTGTGCCGTCCGGCCGCGGGCCGCGCGGGCCGCGCCGGGCGCGCGGGCCGCGCCGACTGCGCCGCATACAAAGAGTCGTTGAATAGCAAAGCGATGCAGAGCGGCACAGACGCGCAGGTTGCTCTGTTCTACGCTTCACTAGACTACATGTCCTCAGTGGTTATCACCGCGATGTCGCACCCTCCTCATCTACATCAAATCAAATCATTTATTTCTTTGCAAACATGGGTAGAGTACATAGGTATAATAAAGTTCTCCATACACATACTCACTATGTGATTCCTATATTGTTGTTAACTCTGAGCTACTTCAGAGAGCGTCTTCTCACAACGGGCCACGGATGTCGGACTCTACAACATTATAATAACTATGAGATATGTATTTTGTATTTGATGGCATGACATGCTGAAAGTAATTCGGTAAATAAAAAGCTTTAACAAAAAAAAAAAATATACCAAAGACAATGTTGTATACGGATGATTTGGCCAACCTGCATCATCGACCGTACCTACATACAATATTGTCAATGAATACGATTATCACCAACATACTGCCAGACAGAATGACTCCCGTGCGACACGGCCGCACGGGAGTCATTCTGTCTGGCATACTTATCACGTTGAGATGAATTGATCGAATAGCTCCTCTATTTCTTGACTTTTTTCTTATGTAACACTAACTATTCATAGCGTAGTTCGTTATAGTTAAACACCCAGTTCGTGCACGCCAGTGTCGAGAGGAGTGAGGAGCTAGGTGCATGGTAACTCTTTGAAGTGCGCTGGACTTAGGACTCAGTTTAATGCAATTACTTTGTTTCCAACGGAACTTGCTGCCCGCAGCGCGCTAGCAGCTCGGTGCGGACGTCAGCGTCGCTTGTATACCCGGAGTATAATCTATACTAATAATAAAGAGGAAAGATTTTTTTGTTTGTTTGTTTGTTTGTACCGAATAGGCTCCAAAACTACTGGACCGATTTGAAAAATTCTTTCACCAATAGAAAGCTACATTATTCCTGAGTGACATAGGCTATTTTTTTATCCCGAAAACGGGTCCTGTGGGGTGGCCCACGGGAGCGAAGCCGCGGGCAACAGCTAGTATAGTATAATTACATTAGACCCGGTTCCGAAATGGACCAACTCCTGTATAAGATAAGCCTTCAAGAAACTTCTTTAAATGATCATTTATGTAAGATTAGAAAATGAATTGTAATTTAGAGTTTCATTAAGTTACAACTACCTCACTGTCAGATGTGCAAGTGAAATTCAACCTCATCACAATTTTCAACTTGGGAATTAAATAATTTGTGGGTTGATCTATAACTGCGATTGCAAAGAAATACAAGATTTAATTTCGTTTGTAAATCTATGTTAGTAGCTTATGTAAGAAACGCTGTCCCCAGGAATTTGAAAAATAGGTATTTGAAGAAAATATCGCCGTCGCGCTGCGCCCGACCAAGCGAGCTATCAATGTGTGAACGAGTAGTGTGTTTGTGTGCGTAAGAGCACGCCGCGGCGGCCGACAGGTGTCGGTGCGCACGCCCTCGCCCTCGCCCCGAGTACCGAGTCGCTTTACACTATACGAAAAAATTTAAAGAGACGATGAATTTTGGAGAAATGTTGAACCAAAATTAGTGTTTTTTTAAGGCCATCCGCCAGAAATAATTGATGTTCGTATACCACGAAATTTACTTGTAAGTGAAAGGATTGAAATTACGACAGAATAAATGCACATTTTTACACGACGGCCCAAAAGAGGAGTGTTATGTTTGAAAACATGTATATTTGTGAGATTCTTTATTCCATCATAACTTCTAAACGGCTTAACCAATATAAATTTATGTGGAATCTTTAGAAGCTACGTGTAGCGCCCCTGCTGAAGTGATAAGATTGTTTATTTTAATTAACGCAGGCGCTACATTACTTAGACGCCGGCACAGAACGCCAGTCGTTCGTCAGCACTCATACTGTTAAGTTAGGTCGTCGTGTTACCCTACCGCTCCGCAAAACTTGCGGTTCATGTTGCGTACTTTTCTGCGTATCGGGCAATTGCGTTGTGGGAATATTATCATTCTTAACTTCCAATTTGTCATAGACAGGAGAATTTTGTTCGTTAATCGTGAAAGCTGGTTTCAATCGATCGATTGAGATACGAGCTTCGCAATCGGGCAATTGAATTTTAATAACTTTAGAATCACGTTCAAGTACCTTAATGGGACCGTCATAAGGTGGTTTAAGGGATTTGTGAACAGCATCGTCCCGAACAAATACGAATTCTGTATTTTTTAAATCGGGATGTATGAATATCTTCTTAGAACTAAGCTTATTTCTAGTAGGACTATAAGAACTAATAGTTTCCCGAATATTTTTAATTAAACTATATGGGTCGTAGTTATGACTATCATTGGATCGTTCATAAAACTCGCCAGGTAAACGTAAATATCTACCGAATGCTAACTGCGCGGCACTGACCCCACTATCCGTGCGAATGGCAGCCCGCATGCCGAACAACGCACTGGGCAGTTGCTCTAACCAATTGGTATTTTCGTGCAAACGTGCCATGAGTGCGGCTTTCAATGAACGATGCCACCTTTCCACAGCGCCGTTGCTCTGTCCCCAGAGCAACGGCGTATATGTATTATCGTGGTATGGCGTGGTTCTAATTTTATGAATTCCTAGAAAACGCATAAAATTTTTGAAAAGGTACGATTCAAATTGCCGACCCTGATCGGTCGTTATCCTAATCGGGCAACCATATCTAACTATCCATCCCTCGTATATACATTTCGCAACTACCTCTGCAGTTATTGCCTGAACGGGGAAAGCCTCTGGCCAACGCGTACACCTATCTATAATAGTGACTAAATACCTTAATCCTTGTGGAGATGTTGGTAAGGGACCAATAATATCCACGTGGATATGCTCGAAACGACCAGACAGTGTGAATTCTCCTATACCTGACATTACGTGACGACTGACCTTCGACCTCTGACATTGCAGACAGGTTTTAGCCCACAAACCAACATCTCTATTCATACCAGGCCAAAAAAAATACTTAGAAACCATCTTTCTCGTTGTTCTTACACCGGGATGGCTCAAACTATGCACACTATCAAAAGCAATTTTTATAAAATTTTCTGTTAAATATGGTCTAATAAAGTTTCCAGAAGTTTCACAATAAATTGGTTTATTACATTCAGGTAATAACATTTGTTTATACTTGATATTACTATCACTGTCCGCATTCTTTAAAATGTGCAATAAGTACTCGTCTTTCATTTGCGCGTCAGCGAGTGCACTGTAGTCGAGTACAGTCGGGCAGAGAATTGTTTCTACTCGCGACAATATATCCGCTACAATATTATCAGTACCCTTGATGTGACGAATATTTTCCGTGAACTCGCTAATAAAAAGTAGTTGACGCGTCCTTCTTGGTATTTCATTGTCATCTTTACTTAATTTTGAAAATGCAGTACATAAAGGTTTGTGGTCTGTATACACTGTCAGAGGGCGACCTTCGAATAATTTGCGAAAATATTTAATCGATCTGTAAATGGCTAGCAGCTCCCTATCATAGGTTGAATATTTTTGTTCCGTAGGGGTTAATTTCTTTGAAAAATAGCCTAACGGTTTCCAAACACCGTCTAACTTTTGTTGTAAAACTGAACCCATAGATATATTAGAAGCATCGGTCATTAACGCAAGTGGAACATCCTGACGAGGATGTGACAGTGTAACGGCCTTCTGCAGTCCCGTCTTACATTGCACAAACGCGTTCTCAGCAACATCTGCCCAATGAATTTTAGTCTTATCGTTTTTCTTCGCGTTAATTAAATACTTATTAAGCTCACACTGATACGAAGCCAAATTTGGTAAATGTGGCCTATAAAAATTTAGCATGCCTAAAAACCGTCTTAATTCGGCTACATTTTCGGGCTTAGGAAAATTCACAATTGCCTGAACTATCTCATCGAGTGGTCTGATACCATCTACACTAACTTCATGCCCTAAAAACTCTATGCGCGACTGTCCAAAACAACACTTGCTTAAGTTTATCGTGATGCCGTAAGTATAGAAGCGTTCAAAAACCAACATTAAATGTTCCTTATGGAGGGTGCTATTTTCACTAGCAATGATGACGGCATCCAAATAATTATATAAAAAATCCAAACCCTGTAAAACAGTATTATTCATGAAAAGCTGAAATGTCTGTGCTGCGTTTCTCAAACCGAACGTCATGCGGGGAAATTCATAAAGACCAAATGGGGTTATTATGGCTGTCTTCTCTATATCTTCCGGTGCTATACTTATGCAATGATAGGCTCTATTTATGTCTAATTTTGAAAATATTATTTTATTCGCCAACACGTATGTGAAATCATGCAAACGAGGAATTGGGTACCTGTCAGGCTTTGTTATCGCGTTTAAGCGACGATAGTCGCCACATGATCTCAATTCACCGTTTTTCTTCGGAACAACGTGAAGTGGACTGGCCCAAGCACTTTTAAATGGCCTACAGATACCTAATTCCTGCATAATTCTAAACTCTTCCTTAACTTTGTTATATCTGTCTGGCGCTAAAGGACGAGCGCGAGCTTGAACGGGTGGTCCCGTCGTCTCGATATAATGCAACACATTATGCGGAGGAGATTCCCTGAATGACGCTGGTTTTGTGATTTCGGGATACATACACAACAAATCATAATATGGACAACTCTCAATAATAGAATTAACGGAAGACTGTTGCATCTTTACAATTGCGGCTGATACATTTAAATTTGTAGTCTGATCTATCAGTTTTCTCTGACTCATATCTACTAATATCTTATGATAGGACAAAAAATCTGCGCCCAGAATAGGCTGCTTAACATCAGCTATAATAAACTCCCAACGGTACGGTCTACGTAACTTTAGGTTTAGAACAATTGACTTAACGCCATATGTAGCAATTTCGGTACCGTTGGCAACATATAATATGTAGTCAGAACACCGTAAGTTTTTAAAAATTCTCTTCGTTACCGGTAATATAGATACGTTCGCGCCTGTATCGACAAGAAAACGCAAACCTGAGTTGTAGTCCATGACTGATAGGCGGCTGCTGGGCACCACAGCGCAGAACTCCGCCAACGACTGCACCGCGCCTATTAGTTTTCCGACTGTGAAGATTTGGCATTTTCCTTTTTGGTGTTATCCCTTGACTTCCACGCACAAGGAGGTACGCAGCGATTGGCTCTATGGCGGTACCGGAAGTGATAACTGCATAGCCAGTCTGGGGAATCCGGTGTGCAATTTCTTGATGACGACCTTGAATAGCGCCTCGGATAACGGTTGTTACTTCTTGATCTTGACCTACCACGCTGCATGTTTGTCAACGTTGCATTGATCTTCGCAATCTCAGCTGTCAATTGCTCGATATCTGCCGCAACCTTGGACGATTCACCTGTCGATACCGATTTCTGGGACACTTCCGAAACTTGTGGGACGCGGGTAGCCTCCGCGACATTATCCGCAATCATCGCTAAATTGTCAAGTCCTTTAGTTTCTGAAACGGCCAATACCGCTCGTACGGTTGTTGGTAGATGACCTTGCCATAGCACTCTCAATGTGTCGTCCGGGATTTTGTCACGCGCCAAGTCCCTCATCCAGTGGAGTAGTTGTGGGGGGCTTTTGATCGCCCAACTCCATTTCACCTATGAGTTTTTCTATCTGTCTATTTTTAGAATCCACGAACAGCGTCAACATTTTCTTCTTTAATGCATGAAATTTGCCCAACTCAGGAGGTTTGGCCAGAAAGTCGGATAATTGCACAATGAAATCCTTAGGCAAATTTGCAACAACTAAATCAAATCTAGCACCATCGCTCATCTTCTGTGGAGCGAGAATTGCCTCAACGCGGATGAACCATACGCGCGGTTGGTCCACCCAAAATTCGAGAATTCGCGACGACAGTGTTACTGCCATAATGTCCGTAGATGTAATATGCGGTACGTCCGGAACACCAGTGGTCATTATAACTGAATTTTAAAGTCACTGATCGCGCACAAATAGTCACAAAAGTTAATACACTGTGGCCCAAAAAACAATCACGTCGGGGTCACCAATTTAGGGTACTATGTTGCGTGTGTTTTGGTGGTCAAATTAAATAACAATTCACGATAAAATAAAACCGTATTATATTGTTCTCACATAACACTTACAACAATTACATATTAATTTTTACTCTAATCTATTCTACGATCTAACTTAACAGTATGAGTGCTAACGAACGACTGGCGTTCTGTGCCCGGTCTTAAGTAATGTAGCGCCTGCGTTAATGTAAATAAACAATCTTATCACTTCAGCAGGGGCGCTACACGTAGCTTTGTTGAAAATTAAAAATATATATTTTGGGCGAGCCATGGTTAATGTAAAAAACGGAAATATTTGTTTCACAAAAATTTTACTACCTCTATCATCGTCTAGCTAGTCTAGAGCTTGCTTAGTACATAAATAAAAATATATAACAGTAGTATTCAATTAGCATTCGTAAATAACTTCGCTAATAAAAGAAATCAAATAAATATAACAGTAGGTAGGTAGGTAGTATATATAATATAATATAATACCCCATAGAAAACTTATAAAGAAAATGTGTGCGTTTGCAAAAATATCGTTTGATCACTATAACGTTTGAAATAAACAAAACAAATCATTAAAAATAATTAAAAACACGCCTGCCTTGCAGTCGGGGGACGGTTCCTTTAAACAGTTGGAATAGTTTTTTACAGGTCCCCCGACTTTGCTGAAAAGATTGGTTTCCAGTTGTGCCAATTCAACACTAAAATCATTTAGCTTGTCTATACTATAATAATATAATAATATTATAAAGAGGAAAGATTTTTTTGTTTGTTTGTTTGTTTGTACTGAATAGGCTCCGAAACTACTAGACCGATTTGAAAAATTCTTTCACCAATAGAAAGCTACATTATTCCTGAGTGACATAGGCTATTTTTTAATCCTGAAAACGGGTCCTGTGGGGTGGCCCACGGGAGCGAAGCCGCGGGCAACAGCTAGTTTTTAATATTTTTGTTCAATTTATTACTTCACTTTTTGTCAAGGCAGGCGTGTTTTTAATTGTTTTAATTTAAAATTCTATGTTTTAATATAAATATCCACAAACCCCACTTCTCCAAAATTCATAAACATTTTTAAAAGTATCTGCTTTATAAGAAATCAAAATTTAGTTTGCATGATACTGGATATAAGACCAACCAAAAGAATGCAAATCAGCAGACAGGGCGTAAGGTGAGCGAACGATTCAATACATCAGAGCCATCATTTTAAGAGCCGAGTCACCCGCGTCCGTAGGAAAATAAGCGTTTTGAATCCCTACTCGTGGTCCCCGGATGGCGCTAATCAGGTGTGTGGTGTTCATTCCACATGTCTTAGTTTACTTACGTTTTATAATATATTTTTCAAATTTCATCCTTATAATTTTTGAAATTGTATTAACTCAAGTTTCCCATTTTATGTATTCTTTAACACCTGAAAAGCTTAAGATTTGTTTTAACATCCAAAACTATTTTATTATTTTATACTGACATTTTTACCTGACATGACATTGTCATTATTTTATTTTCTTAAACCATAGACATAAGATACCATTCCTATAGCTTATTAAGCTCGTTGTACATTATATTTTTTATTATAAGGGCAGCGGCAGACTGCGCCTCTGTAAACCGTTTTTATTCGTTCACGATTTCTTAATTGATATTCAAATTTAAAATTTAGAAGACATGTCGGAACGAAGAAAAACGGGTGTCACTTTTTTGAGTCGGGAATCTGGACTGAACTCTGAAAGTCGTTTTACTACTTAATACTACGTGGTGTAATTTTGAATATGAAAATCTCTTTAAAACTATTATATATAAGGCCTGTGAATCTACCAATTCAGTGAAATGCAATAAATATAAATATATTGAGAGTAGAACTTAAATTTCATTGACCTTGTCGGACACCGCTTCATGTTTAAAGGGCTCTTTTGATCGGCGTGCTAAGCCACACCCCGGCCACCGCAATCCTTGGTGCCTGTTCTTGCACCTGTGCTACTGTCTGTTAGCCTGACAATTGGTTCAAGCCTTGACCATCTAACTGTGTGCCAGCCCATTCGTCCTGCTGGCTACCCTACTGATTATCCACGAGTAAGCGATTCATCTGCGAGCTCATCTGCCTACCTCGGGCATTCCACGCCTTCGTGTCCGTCCAGCTGCCTAGCCTGACTGTCTGCTAAGAAATACTTGCCTACGTCGTGCGAAGCCGGATCTTCGTAGCTGCCCACGTCGTGCGAAGCCGGATCTTCCTAGCTGCCCACGTCGTGTCAAGCCGGACCTTAATTTGTTATTTATATCCTTTTCTTAGTTTTAATTTATAGTTACCTTTAATTTTTTAACGTGGCTTACGTATAGTTCAACTGAGCTATACGTAACGCTACAGGTGACATACCGGTTTCGACCGAGGGCTTGTGACCACATACCGGGCAAAGACATACCGCCAAGCGGCCTAGCCGTGGCAACCAGAAGACAGTGCCCAATGGACATTTCCAGGAACTCGGCCTGGCCCCGCCAGTCCCCCAATGATGGCGTACAGTCGGCGTGTGTCTGTGGGTTGCCAGCGTGGAACCTCACCTCACTTACTTCTCTTTTCTTACCTTCACTCTCAACTATGGCAAGGAACAGAAGAAAAAAATCTGTACAGTGGCAGCACTCACTGTCATATAAGATGCACCTCTGTAACATCACAGGTTTACACTCAAACCTTGATGCAATCTACCATCACCTAGAGATTGACATACCAGAGTTCTTTGTCCCTTCGGAGACGCAGATCGGATGTCCGTCAGACGTGGCGTACCTTTCTTTCCCAGGGTTTACCCTAGAGCACAAGTTCAAGCCACGAGCGGGTGTATGCATGTCCGTCCGTGACGACATCTATTATCGGCATCCCCGAAACCTTGAAGATTCGATACTCAGCGCTTTGGGTCCTGGTGGGCACAGGTCTGGATAAGATTATCTATGCTTGTGTCTACCGGTCGCATAGCGGAGATCAGGAGACAACCGGGCTTACATAGTACCTAAGTGAGGCGGCTGATGAGGCTCAGCAACGGTATCCTTCTTCCCAACTGGAGATACTGGGGGATTTTAAAGCCCACCACCAGAAGAGGCTCTTCCCGTACCAGTACACTGACCATACTGGTGGAGAGGCGCGAAAGATTGCGCTAGCATTAAATTTCAACGAGGCAACGAGAGTACCGGATGTTGATTCGCAAACGGCCAATTGCTTGGACCTTCTGCTGACAACATATCCAGAACGTTAGCCGATTAGGGATCAAAGTTGCTTCCTACCCAGTAGATGGTAAACCGTTTTGGTCCCTGGCTAATCGGTTGAATCGAGATTCTGCCGTCCCTCACTACCACCTCTGCTGAAAACCGCCGGGTAGCTGGCCCACTACGCTGAGGAGAAAGCAAGCTTGTTGTCCTTTCTTTTAACAAACTTTTTTTGTGGAATCTTCGCATTTGATTCCTGGTGGCCTGCGCTCCCCTCCTTCTCCGAGACGAGTATGAAAGCATTTGCATTCATTAAAAGGACGTACGTAGGGTGCTGAGAAGCCTTCGAAAAAAAAAGGTGTACTGCGCAAACTCGACGCGAATAAGGCTAGCGGCCCCGAAGTACACCAGCAATTGTTCTTAGAACCTGTGCGCCTGAATTGTCGCCGACCATGACACGCCTTTTTCGCATTTCGTATGAGATTGGAAAAGTGCCGAATGCTTGAAAGCAAGCCAACGTACAGCCCGTGCCCGAGAAGGGCATTTGAGCTGACCCGGCCAAGACCCGTCTCTGTACGTGTACTTAATTGTAAACTCCTGACATACTTAGTAGCTAACGACATCCTTAGTGACCGCCAATACGGCTTCCACCGAAATCGGTCTACTGGGGATCTTCCAGCGTATGCCATTCACATCTGGAGTGAGACCATGGTGGAACGTTTGAGGTTGCCCTTGGAGGCAGTCTCCGAATGGAGAGATTCCAATCTAGTCAAGTTCAATGCCGCTAAAACACAGGCGTGTCTTTTCTCCGCTCAAAATAGCCACTGGTATAAGGCATAAGGCATTGGTCGAGTAAAAGCTCCAGAGCCTTGAATATTGTTGCAGAGTTGCCAGGTTTTTAATCGGTTGCATTTCGGTGATTTGCATTTTCGATGGAATTGCATGATCAAATTCCGTCTAGTCCGTTTCATCATCGGACTACAAGATGTACGGCGATGCGGCATCGGTACAAAGTGGACATCCCGCCCATATGCACTAAACATTTTGGAAATACTTACTTTCATTATGCGTACCCTGCCGGAGTCTGTGTTGCCCGATAGCTACAACCTCGCGGTCTTTAAGTGAAGAGTATTGATACTTCTAGGTAAGTGTGCTACACCGTCAACCACATCGTCGCTTACCATGTGGTGAGATAGTGGTCAAGCGCGAGTCTATCTATAATAACAAAAGTCAACAACATATAATAGTTCGTTCGGTTGGTCTGTACCTAGCATTATTCTGGACCCTGACTTAATTTTCCTGACAACTTGTGATAGTGCAATCGCAACTGCACTTTCCAGTTCACATGCATGCTTAGGATAATCATTCGACAAGTGCCTTCAGCAATAAAAAGTAATACTTACAATCACACTATTTAATAAATAAAATCATTGTATAGTTTAAATATCGACATTGGTGTATATCACTTAAAATCGATAAAAATATCAACAATTACCACTTCCCTATTTATTGAAGAGTTCTGTTGTATATCTTCAAAGTTCTTCACCAAATTAAAATGGGACCAATTTCGAAACACCCATTCAAACAAAAAAAGAATTTTCAAAATCGGTCCAAAATTGAAACCTTGCAACTGAATTTTAAATCAGTTGTCCCCATCCAATTTTGGTTTGGATGACAATGACAACATGTTAAGCTAAAAAGATTGTTTAAAAAGTTGATTTGTTTGATGAATTAGCATTTACAAAATGGGCATAACAGATAAGAGACGAGCGCGTCCCAAGTGACGGAACCCGTTTACGAGCAAGACGTTAGACCATGATCATAATCCGCTGTCCTTCATACTCGTTGAAGAATGTTACCCGAGAGACGACACACGCACGATAATAATTTGTCGGCCTACACAACTGGCGAACATAGTCAGGCTTGTATTGTTCCAGTAGAGTGCGTGCACCTACACAGGTGACATCCACTCGCCGCGCCGCGCCGCCTCGCTCCCGTGGCGGTGCACGGTGGGCGCAAACATAGCGATGTTTCAACATTCCACAGCGAATATTATTTACCCAATCGTTCGCACAGCTCCTCGACGCATACATTACAATACATTTATTCGCGCACATATATCGGATATTCGTAGCTACGAGATATCACTGGTTCGGATTTTTCAGTTATTCGCTTGGTTATATTGTCTGTTGGTTTTGCACCGATATATTCTTGGCGTTCATCGGAAGCCTCTAACTCTGTAACACTAACGATACGACTGAGTTGGCTCAGGTTAACTTAAGATGTATTTACGCATAGCAAACTACTTACTTGGCTTAGCCAAGTACTCAAGTAATAGAAACTCGTAAATATCATCTAACAGTTTTTGTGGCTAAAGAGTAAGGCTCTTTATTAGATACACTAGCTGCAGCCCACGGCTCCGCCCGCTTTGTATTAGTACTGCTCCCAATATCTTAATAAACTACTTGCTGTCTCACGTGGCTTCGCTCCCGTCACCTCGCTACCTACCTACCCTACTTACCCTACATACATGATTGTTGCGTTACTTAAACCGTTTATGCAGCGCACGCAACGGAAGCTCTCAAAAAGGAATAATCTTTTTGCTACATTTTTCATTTATGCTCGGTTCCTATTGGTCGTAGCGTGATGTTATATAGCCTATAACGTTCCTCGATAAAAGGGCTATCTAACACAAAAAAACAATTCCAACCAGTAGTTCCTGAGATAGTGCGTTCAAACAAACAAACTCTTCAGCTTTATAATATTAGTATAGATAGCATAATTTGAGTTATACTGATATATAAGCAAAATTTCTGTAAAGTTTGATCAAATCCTTTCAGTAGTTTTTGCGTGAAAGAGTAACAAACATTCATCCATCCATCCTCACAACTTTCACGTTTATAATAGTAGTAGGATATTATTGACCAGCTGCCACCCGCGGTTCCGCCCGCATGGAATTACTACTTCTCCAATATCTTTACATCTTATAATGATTACTGAAAGAGTAACAAACATTCATCCATCCATCCTCACAACTTTCACGTTTATAATAGTAGTAGGATATTATTGACCAGCTGCCACCCGCGGTTCCGCCCGCATGGAATTACTACTTCTCCAATATCTTTACATCTTATAATGATTACTGAAAGAGTAACAAACATTCATCCATCCATCCTCACAACTTTCACGTTTATAATAGTAGTAGGATATTATTGACCAGCTGCCACCCGCGGTTCCGCCCGCATGGAATTACTACTTCTCCAATATCTTTACATCTTATAATGATTACTGAAAGAGTAACAAACATTCATCCATCCATCCTCACAACTTTCACGTTTATAATAGTAGTAGGATATTATTGACCAGCTGCCACCCGCGGTTCCGCCCGCATGGAATTACTACTTCTCCAATATCTTTACATCTTATAATGATTACTGAAAGAGTAACAAACATTCATCCATCCATCCTCACAACTTTCACGTTTATAATAGTAGTAGGATATTATTGACCAGCTGCCACCCGCGGTTCCGCCCGCATGGAATTACTACTTCTCCAATATCTTTACATCTTATAATGATTACTGAAAGAGTAACAAACATTCATCCATCCATCCTCACAACTTTCACGTTTATAATAGTAGTAGGATATTATTGACCAGCTGCCACCCGCGGTTCCGCCCGCATGGAATTACTACTTCTCCAATATCTTTACATCTTATAATGATTACTGAAAGAGTAACAAACATTCATCCATCCATCCTCACAACTTTCACGTTTATAATAGTAGTAGGATATTATTGACCAGCTGCCACCCGCGGTTCCGCCCGCATGGAATTACTACTTCTCCAATATCTTTACATCTTATAATGATTACTGAAAGAGTAACAAACATTCATCCATCCATCCTCACAACTTTCACGTTTATAATAGTAGTAGGATATTATTGACCAGCTGCCACCCGCGGTTCCGCCCGCATGGAATTACTACTTCTCCAATATCTTTACATCTTATAATGATTACTGAAAGAGTAACAAACATTCATCCATCCATCCTCACAACTTTCACGTTTATAATAGTAGTAGGATATTATTGACCAGCTGCCACCCGCGGTTCCGCCCGCATGGAATTACTACTTCTCCAATATCTTTACATCTTATAATGATTACTGAAAGAGTAACAAACATTCATCCATCCATCCTCACAACTTTCACGTTTATAATAGTAGTAGGATATTATTGACCAGCTGCCACCCGCGGTTCCGCCCGCATGGAATTACTACTTCTCCAATATCTTTACATCTTATAATGATTACTGAAAGAGTAACAAACATTCATCCATCCATCCTCACAACTTTCACGTTTATAATAGTAGTAGGATATTATTGACCAGCTGCCACCCGCGGTTCCGCCCGCATGGAATTACTACTTCTCCAATATCTTTACATCTTATAATGATTACTGAAAGAGTAACAAACATTCATCCATCCATCCTCACAACTTTCACGTTTATAATAGTAGTAGGATATTATTGACCAGCTGCCACCCGCGGTTCCGCCCGCATGGAATTACTACTTCTCCAATATCTTTACATCTTATAATGATTACTGAAAGAGTAACAAACATTCATCCATCCATCCTCACAACTTTCACGTTTATAATAGTAGTAGGATATTATTGACCAGCTGCCACCCGCGGTTCCGCCCGCATGGAATTACTACTTCTCCAATATCTTTACATCTTATAATGATTACTGAAAGAGTAACAAACATTCATCCATCCATCCTCACAACTTTCACGTTTATAATAGTAGTAGGATATTATTGACCAGCTGCCACCCGCGGTTCCGCCCGCATGGAATTACTACTTCTCCAATATCTTTACATCTTATAATGATTACTGAAAGAGTAACAAACATTCATCCATCCATCCTCACAACTTTCACGTTTATAATAGTAGTAGGATATTATTGACCAGCTGCCACCCGCGGTTCCGCCCGCATGGAATTACTACTTCTCCAATATCTTTACATCTTATAATGATTACTGAAAGAGTAACAAACATTCATCCATCCATCCTCACAACTTTCACGTTTATAATAGTAGTAGGATATTATTGACCAGCTGCCACCCGCGGTTCCGCCCGCATGGAATTACTACTTCTCCAATATCTTTACATCTTATAATGATTACTGAAAGAGTAACAAACATTCATCCATCCATCCTCACAACTTTCACGTTTATAATAGTAGTAGGATATTATTGACCAGCTGCCACCCGCGGTTCCGCCCGCATGGAATTACTACTTCTCCAATATCTTTACATCTTATAATGATTACTGAAAGAGTAACAAACATTCATCCATCCATCCTCACAACTTTCACGTTTATAATAGTAGTAGGATATTATTGACCAGCTGCCACCCGCGGTTCCGCCCGCATGGAATTACTACTTCTCCAATATCTTTACATCTTATAATGATTACTGAAAGAGTAACAAACATTCATCCATCCATCCTCACAACTTTCACGTTTATAATAGTAGTAGGATATTATTGACCAGCTGCCACCCGCGGTTCCGCCCGCATGGAATTACTACTTCTCCAATATCTTTACATCTTATAATGATTACTGAAAGAGTAACAAACATTCATCCATCCATCCTCACAACTTTCACGTTTATAATAGTAGTAGGATATTATTGACCAGCTGCCACCCGCGGTTCCGCCCGCATGGAATTACTACTTCTCCAATATCTTTACATCTTATAATGATTACTGAAAGAGTAACAAACATTCATCCATCCATCCTCACAACTTTCACGTTTATAATAGTAGTAGGATATTATTGACCAGCTGCCACCCGCGGTTCCGCCCGCATGGAATTACTACTTCTCCAATATCTTTACATCTTATAATGATTACTGAAAGAGTAACAAACATTCATCCATCCATCCTCACAACTTTCACGTTTATAATAGTAGTAGGATATTATTGACCAGCTGCCACCCGCGGTTCCGCCCGCATGGAATTACTACTTCTCCAATATCTTTACATCTTATAATGATTACTGAAAGAGTAACAAACATTCATCCATCCATCCTCACAACTTTCACGTTTATAATAGTAGTAGGATATTATTGACCAGCTGCCACCCGCGGTTCCGCCCGCATGGAATTACTACTTCTCCAATATCTTTACATCTTATAATGATTACTGAAAGAGTAACAAACATTCATCCATCCATCCTCACAACTTTCACGTTTATAATAGTAGTAGGATATTATTGACCAGCTGCCACCCGCGGTTCCGCCCGCATGGAATTACTACTTCTCCAATATCTTTACATCTTATAATGATTACTGAAAGAGTAACAAACATTCATCCATCCATCCTCACAACTTTCACGTTTATAATAGTAGTAGGATATTATTGACCAGCTGCCACCCGCGGTTCCGCCCGCATGGAATTACTACTTCTCCAATATCTTTACATCTTATAATGATTACTGAAAGAGTAACAAACATTCATCCATCCATCCTCACAACTTTCACGTTTATAATAGTAGTAGGATATTATTGACCAGCTGCCACCCGCGGTTCCGCCCGCATGGAATTACTACTTCTCCAATATCTTTACATCTTATAATGATTACTGAAAGAGTAACAAACATTCATCCATCCATCCTCACAACTTTCACGTTTATAATAGTAGTAGGATATTATTGACCAGCTGCCACCCGCGGTTCCGCCCGCATGGAATTACTACTTCTCCAATATCTTTACATCTTATAATGATTACTGAAAGAGTAACAAACATTCATCCATCCATCCTCACAACTTTCACGTTTATAATAGTAGTAGGATATTATTGACCAGCTGCCACCCGCGGTTCCGCCCGCATGGAATTACTACTTCTCCAATATCTTTACATCTTATAATGATTACTGAAAGAGTAACAAACATTCATCCATCCATCCTCACAACTTTCACGTTTATAATAGTAGTAGGATATTATTGACCAGCTGCCACCCGCGGTTCCGCCCGCATGGAATTACTACTTCTCCAATATCTTTACATCTTATAATGATTACTGAAAGAGTAACAAACATTCATCCATCCATCCTCACAACTTTCACGTTTATAATAGTAGTAGGATATTATTGACCAGCTGCCACCCGCGGTTCCGCCCGCATGGAATTACTACTTCTCCAATATCTTTACATCTTATAATGATTACTGAAAGAGTAACAAACATTCATCCATCCATCCTCACAACTTTCACGTTTATAATAGTAGTAGGATATTATTGACCAGCTGCCACCCGCGGTTCCGCCCGCATGGAATTACTACTTCTCCAATATCTTTACATCTTATAATGATTACTGAAAGAGTAACAAACATTCATCCATCCATCCTCACAACTTTCACGTTTATAATAGTAGTAGGATATTATTGACCAGCTGCCACCCGCGGTTCCGCCCGCATGGAATTACTACTTCTCCAATATCTTTACATCTTATAATGATTACTGAAAGAGTAACAAACATTCATCCATCCATCCTCACAACTTTCACGTTTATAATAGTAGTAGGATATTATTGACCAGCTGCCACCCGCGGTTCCGCCCGCATGGAATTACTACTTCTCCAATATCTTTACATCTTATAATGATTACTGAAAGAGTAACAAACATTCATCCATCCATCCTCACAACTTTCACGTTTATAATAGTAGTAGGATATTATTGACCAGCTGCCACCCGCGGTTCCGCCCGCATGGAATTACTACTTCTCCAATATCTTTACATCTTATAATGATTACTGAAAGAGTAACAAACATTCATCCATCCATCCTCACAACTTTCACGTTTATAATAGTAGTAGGATATTATTGACCAGCTGCCACCCGCGGTTCCGCCCGCATGGAATTACTACTTCTCCAATATCTTTACATCTTATAATGATTACTGAAAGAGTAACAAACATTCATCCATCCATCCTCACAACTTTCACGTTTATAATAGTAGTAGGATATTATTGACCAGCTGCCACCCGCGGTTCCGCCCGCATGGAATTACTACTTCTCCAATATCTTTACATCTTATAATGATTACTGAAAGAGTAACAAACATTCATCCATCCATCCTCACAACTTTCACGTTTATAATAGTAGTAGGATATTATTGACCAGCTGCCACCCGCGGTTCCGCCCGCATGGAATTACTACTTCTCCAATATCTTTACATCTTATAATGATTACTGAAAGAGTAACAAACATTCATCCATCCATCCTCACAACTTTCACGTTTATAATAGTAGTAGGATATTATTGACCAGCTGCCACCCGCGGTTCCGCCCGCATGGAATTACTACTTCTCCAATATCTTTACATCTTATAATGATTACTGAAAGAGTAACAAACATTCATCCATCCATCCTCACAACTTTCACGTTTATAATAGTAGTAGGATATTATTGACCAGCTGCCACCCGCGGTTCCGCCCGCATGGAATTACTACTTCTCCAATATCTTTACATCTTATAATGATTACTGAAAGAGTAACAAACATTCATCCATCCATCCTCACAACTTTCACGTTTATAATAGTAGTAGGATATTATTGACCAGCTGCCACCCGCGGTTCCGCCCGCATGGAATTACTACTTCTCCAATATCTTTACATCTTATAATGATTACTGAAAGAGTAACAAACATTCATCCATCCATCCTCACAACTTTCACGTTTATAATAGTAGTAGGATATTATTGACCAGCTGCCACCCGCGGTTCCGCCCGCATGGAATTACTACTTCTCCAATATCTTTACATCTTATAATGATTACTGAAAGAGTAACAAACATTCATCCATCCATCCTCACAACTTTCACGTTTATAATAGTAGTAGGATATTATTGACCAGCTGCCACCCGCGGTTCCGCCCGCATGGAATTACTACTTCTCCAATATCTTTACATCTTATAATGATTACTGAAAGAGTAACAAACATTCATCCATCCATCCTCACAACTTTCACGTTTATAATAGTAGTAGGATATTATTGACCAGCTGCCACCCGCGGTTCCGCCCGCATGGAATTACTACTTCTCCAATATCTTTACATCTTATAATGATTACTGAAAGAGTAACAAACATTCATCCATCCATCCTCACAACTTTCACGTTTATAATAGTAGTAGGATATTATTGACCAGCTGCCACCCGCGGTTCCGCCCGCATGGAATTACTACTTCTCCAATATCTTTACATCTTATAATGATTACTGAAAGAGTAACAAACATTCATCCATCCATCCTCACAACTTTCACGTTTATAATAGTAGTAGGATATTATTGACCAGCTGCCACCCGCGGTTCCGCCCGCATGGAATTACTACTTCTCCAATATCTTTACATCTTATAATGATTACTGAAAGAGTAACAAACATTCATCCATCCATCCTCACAACTTTCACGTTTATAATAGTAGTAGGATATTATTGACCAGCTGCCACCCGCGGTTCCGCCCGCATGGAATTACTACTTCTCCAATATCTTTACATCTTATAATGATTACTGAAAGAGTAACAAACATTCATCCATCCATCCTCACAACTTTCACGTTTATAATAGTAGTAGGATATTATTGACCAGCTGCCACCCGCGGTTCCGCCCGCATGGAATTACTACTTCTCCAATATCTTTACATCTTATAATGATTACTGAAAGAGTAACAAACATTCATCCATCCATCCTCACAACTTTCACGTTTATAATAGTAGTAGGATATTATTGACCAGCTGCCACCCGCGGTTCCGCCCGCATGGAATTACTACTTCTCCAATATCTTTACATCTTATAATGATTACTGAAAGAGTAACAAACATTCATCCATCCATCCTCACAACTTTCACGTTTATAATAGTAGTAGGATATTATTGACCAGCTGCCACCCGCGGTTCCGCCCGCATGGAATTACTACTTCTCCAATATCTTTACATCTTATAATGATTACTGAAAGAGTAACAAACATTCATCCATCCATCCTCACAACTTTCACGTTTATAATAGTAGTAGGATATTATTGACCAGCTGCCACCCGCGGTTCCGCCCGCATGGAATTACTACTTCTCCAATATCTTTACATCTTATAATGATTACTGAAAGAGTAACAAACATTCATCCATCCATCCTCACAACTTTCACGTTTATAATAGTAGTAGGATATTATTGACCAGCTGCCACCCGCGGTTCCGCCCGCATGGAATTACTACTTCTCCAATATCTTTACATCTTATAATGATTACTGAAAGAGTAACAAACATTCATCCATCCATCCTCACAACTTTCACGTTTATAATAGTAGTAGGATATTATTGACCAGCTGCCACCCGCGGTTCCGCCCGCATGGAATTACTACTTCTCCAATATCTTTACATCTTATAATGATTACTGAAAGAGTAACAAACATTCATCCATCCATCCTCACAACTTTCACGTTTATAATAGTAGTAGGATATTATTGACCAGCTGCCACCCGCGGTTCCGCCCGCATGGAATTACTACTTCTCCAATATCTTTACATCTTATAATGATTACTGAAAGAGTAACAAACATTCATCCATCCATCCTCACAACTTTCACGTTTATAATAGTAGTAGGATATTATTGACCAGCTGCCACCCGCGGTTCCGCCCGCATGGAATTACTACTTCTCCAATATCTTTACATCTTATAATGATTACTGAAAGAGTAACAAACATTCATCCATCCATCCTCACAACTTTCACGTTTATAATAGTAGTAGGATATTATTGACCAGCTGCCACCCGCGGTTCCGCCCGCATGGAATTACTACTTCTCCAATATCTTTACATCTTATAATGATTACTGAAAGAGTAACAAACATTCATCCATCCATCCTCACAACTTTCACGTTTATAATAGTAGTAGGATATTATTGACCAGCTGCCACCCGCGGTTCCGCCCGCATGGAATTACTACTTCTCCAATATCTTTACATCTTATAATGATTACTGAAAGAGTAACAAACATTCATCCATCCATCCTCACAACTTTCACGTTTATAATAGTAGTAGGATATTATTGACCAGCTGCCACCCGCGGTTCCGCCCGCATGGAATTACTACTTCTCCAATATCTTTACATCTTATAATGATTACTGAAAGAGTAACAAACATTCATCCATCCATCCTCACAACTTTCACGTTTATAATAGTAGTAGGATATTATTGACCAGCTGCCACCCGCGGTTCCGCCCGCATGGAATTACTACTTCTCCAATATCTTTACATCTTATAATGATTACTGAAAGAGTAACAAACATTCATCCATCCATCCTCACAACTTTCACGTTTATAATAGTAGTAGGATATTATTGACCAGCTGCCACCCGCGGTTCCGCCCGCATGGAATTACTACTTCTCCAATATCTTTACATCTTATAATGATTACTGAAAGAGTAACAAACATTCATCCATCCATCCTCACAACTTTCACGTTTATAATAGTAGTAGGATATTATTGACCAGCTGCCACCCGCGGTTCCGCCCGCATGGAATTACTACTTCTCCAATATCTTTACATCTTATAATGATTACTGAAAGAGTAACAAACATTCATCCATCCATCCTCACAACTTTCACGTTTATAATAGTAGTAGGATATTATTGACCAGCTGCCACCCGCGGTTCCGCCCGCATGGAATTACTACTTCTCCAATATCTTTACATCTTATAATGATTACTGAAAGAGTAACAAACATTCATCCATCCATCCTCACAACTTTCACGTTTATAATAGTAGTAGGATATTATTGACCAGCTGCCACCCGCGGTTCCGCCCGCATGGAATTACTACTTCTCCAATATCTTTACATCTTATAATGATTACTGAAAGAGTAACAAACATTCATCCATCCATCCTCACAACTTTCACGTTTATAATAGTAGTAGGATATTATTGACCAGCTGCCACCCGCGGTTCCGCCCGCATGGAATTACTACTTCTCCAATATCTTTACATCTTATAATGATTACTGAAAGAGTAACAAACATTCATCCATCCATCCTCACAACTTTCACGTTTATAATAGTAGTAGGATATTATTGACCAGCTGCCACCCGCGGTTCCGCCCGCATGGAATTACTACTTCTCCAATATCTTTACATCTTATAATGATTACTGAAAGAGTAACAAACATTCATCCATCCATCCTCACAACTTTCACGTTTATAATAGTAGTAGGATATTATTGACCAGCTGCCACCCGCGGTTCCGCCCGCATGGAATTACTACTTCTCCAATATCTTTACATCTTATAATGATTACTGAAAGAGTAACAAACATTCATCCATCCATCCTCACAACTTTCACGTTTATAATAGTAGTAGGATATTATTGACCAGCTGCCACCCGCGGTTCCGCCCGCATGGAATTACTACTTCTCCAATATCTTTACATCTTATAATGATTACTGAAAGAGTAACAAACATTCATCCATCCATCCTCACAACTTTCACGTTTATAATAGTAGTAGGATATTATTGACCAGCTGCCACCCGCGGTTCCGCCCGCATGGAATTACTACTTCTCCAATATCTTTACATCTTATAATGATTACTGAAAGAGTAACAAACATTCATCCATCCATCCTCACAACTTTCACGTTTATAATAGTAGTAGGATATTATTGACCAGCTGCCACCCGCGGTTCCGCCCGCATGGAATTACTACTTCTCCAATATCTTTACATCTTATAATGATTACTGAAAGAGTAACAAACATTCATCCATCCATCCTCACAACTTTCACGTTTATAATAGTAGTAGGATATTATTGACCAGCTGCCACCCGCGGTTCCGCCCGCATGGAATTACTACTTCTCCAATATCTTTACATCTTATAATGATTACTGAAAGAGTAACAAACATTCATCCATCCATCCTCACAACTTTCACGTTTATAATAGTAGTAGGATATTATTGACCAGCTGCCACCCGCGGTTCCGCCCGCATGGAATTACTACTTCTCCAATATCTTTACATCTTATAATGATTACTGAATATTGACGAATATTGATATGTAGTAGATATTAAGAACGTAATATTTTGTCTTCTAATCTAATACAATTTAATTGATTTTAATTTATAATCTATCAATCTATGTATAAAAATCCTTTTTTCGGTGTCCATAACGCTAAAAATTGGTACCTACCAAAGACACCGTCTTCCAAAAATAAAGTTATTTTTCACTTTGTAGTTTTCTTATTTGGAAGTCGGTAGTAAATTTTTGTAAAAAGTATTTTTATTTTTCACTTTTTAGTTGTACCTACCTAATAGGCAAGTAGTTAAGTAAGGTACCTATAATGTCAGAATATATTATCCTAATATCATGAAACTGAACATAACCAGTGAAATGAGAGTATACCAAGGTGAACTGTACACATCTGCGTACCCCTTTCGAGTGATGTTATGTTATGAACCGGTATAAACAATAAACAGACATGCGATTGCAGCAATCCCGAGAGATTTGCCGTTATTTATTGTAGAGTTCGGTTGTATATCGCCGAAGTTCTTCATCAGATCTTCACCAAATTAAAATCAAACAAATTTCGGAACATATTCTTTTAAACAAAAAAATAATTTTCAAAATCGGTCCTCAATTGACGGCGATGTCGGTGAAAAATAACAAAAAAAAACATACGTAAAGTCGAACCTCCTCCTTTTTTGGTAAGTCGTTTAAAAACTTGTAAACTTGCTGTATTTTTTTTTAATAATTGCTTTTGTCAACTTAGTTCTTAAATTTTAAGTAAAAACAATGCGGGAACCGATCACTTTGCCGAATCTTTTTTGATTGAATTTCATTTTACAGAAAACTATTGACCGACGTCTTTTTTGCCATATGCATTATTTGACATAATTTCAGATCATCGAAGTATCAATTGCCATTATTATTTATTATTGGTATTATTTTACCGAACTACATTTCGCCGATTTACAAAATAACTTTTTGCTTTTGGCCGAAGCCACTTTTGAACCTTTTTCATTTGCCATATTTTCACCACACCGAAGCAACATTTAAGGGAATATTATTTAGTCACAAATATATTATTATAGCCGGTAACTTGGTAGCATTTTCAATTTAAAATTGAAATAGTGTGATAAAAAGTCAATATGTAGTGCTACAAAATTTAGTGACAGAAACGAATCGCTGCAAAATCGACTTCACGCTGTCTTGTCTGTGTTTATATATTTATTTCGATTTTTCATGCAAATGGTTTATATAAAAATAAAGCTGTCATGCATTAGACATTTTTATTAATTAATTAATAATCAAAGAATTTGTCCAAGAGCAAGCGAAGCGAGCTCGGGAATTTAGGGCACCCGACTCGGATAGGTTAGTTTCGAATCCGTCATCTCCTTCGTGTTAGGTTACTTTAGACCCTGCAGAGAGAAATAGGAGCCCCGCGGAGCGGAGTTCCATCGACATTTTTTTTTTTCATGTCGCTGTTTTGAACATTTGTTTTCGCCCACAGTTTATCTCTCACTTAGTATTTTGATATGCGTTTAAATAAATATTTCGAACAAACGTTATTTCGGCTAAGTGTAACTTCGGTATTTGGTGGCTTTCGGTATTGATTTTTTATAATAGATTTTATGACTTGATAAAGATGATCTATTGTTATCTTTTTTGGTTTTTTCTGACATTAACTTTTTTATTGTGATTTGCTTATTTTTTTTTTATTAAAATGTTCTTTATATCAATTTAATTAATATGAACAATTTTGTAAGATTTATATTTGTACGCCTCGATAGGCAAAACATGTATGTGCTATATTATTGGGTCAACATCTTGCATGCATAAGGTATGTATACACATGTTATGGCAAATAAATTATCTTTATCTTTATCTTTAAAGTTTTTCGACCAAGTGAAACGTCGGAGTAACGAAAAAAATCGAATTGATAATAGGTCAACTGAGACAGTGGCAGACGTGACTTCGATGAAGTAAAAAGATACGAAACGATAATAGTTGAAAAGTTTTAGGTGAAATTAAATTCGGTCAAATGTTTTTCGAACTTATGATAGGTAACCAAACAATGCTTTATTACGTGATACTAATGCGTATAACCACAAAATGTTCAAGTGGTGTTAGCCTATAATTCATTTTTACAGTTATGAATGACGGAAAAAAAAAACTTAAACGTACTGTGTAAACAATTGTTGGTTAACAAAATAAAATAAAAATAAAAAATATCTACGGATCTCAACTTCATAAAATGCGACCCCCGCCGCTTTTATACCGAAAGTATTAACATCAAGAGATTCTCCTTACGATAATGGCACTGAAACAGCTTAAAAAAAAAACAAGGCACCGGGTGCTGACGGAATCACGGCCGAACTCCTAAAGGCGAGTAGGAAACCGGACCTTAAGGCCCTTCAGAAGCTGTTTGATTCAGTCATACTCGAGGGCAAAACACCACAGGTATGGTGCAGGAGTGTGGTGGTACGCTTCTTCAAGAAGGGTGACAATGCCCTACTGAAGAACTGTAGGCCCACATCACTTCTTAGTCTACAAGTTTACAAGTCTAGTGTTTTACATAGTCATTCAGTCCCACACATCTCGAATCCTCTCGCGCGCAGGTTTGACGATTCCCAGTCTCCCGAACAAGCCGGATTCCGAAAAGGCTTTAGCACCGTAGACCACGTATACATACGCCGCGGCAAGTTATACTTAAGACCGAAGAGTATAACCTGCCTCTCTGCTTAGCTTTGTGGACTACGAGAAAGCCTTCCATTCGATCGAGACTTGGGCTGTACTGCAGTCTCTCCAACGGTGCCATATCGACTACTGGTACATCAAGGTGCTGAAGTGTTTGTACAAAAACGCCACCATGGCGGTCCGTCTTCAGGATCAGACTTCGAAACCAATCCTTCTCCAGCGCGGTGTGAGACAGGGAGACGACATTTCTCCAAAACTGTTCACTGCTGCGCTGGAAGAGGTTTTCAAGGTTCTGGACCCCTCCAGGATCTTAGCAAGGCATCAACTTTAATGGTGGTTACTCACCTTCGGTTTGCCGAAAAAATAGTAGTCATGGCTGAGCCCATGGAGGGCCTCTGTACAATGCTCAATGACCTCAGTAGAGCTTACGAAAGAGTGGGTCTTAAAATGAACATGGACAAAACCAAGGTCATGTTGAATGCCCACTCCTATTAAGATCAGAGACTCTACACTCGAAGTTGTAGACGATTATGTATGCCTGGGACAAACGGTCGAGTTGGTAGGTCTAACTTCGAAAAAGAGGTCAGCTGTCGAATCCGACTCGGCTGGGCGGCGTTCCGGAAGTTGCGCGGTTTCTTCTCGTCCAATTTACCTGTGATTACCTAGGGACCGAGACGTAGTAGCTCACAATGGGCCTTATCAGAAAGCTAAATTCTAGAATAGCGTGAACCGAAATACAATGCGTTGGAAGGCCTCCCACTAGGTGGACCGATGACCTGGTTAAGGTTGCGGGAATGCGCTGAACGAGACACACTCGTGTCTCGTTCGGCGCGAGACGCACGGGACCAGTCAATGTGGCGACGCTTGGGGGCGGCCTATGTCCAGCAGAGGACGTCTTTTAGCTGATATATATTTTCTGTCTGATGTATATATTCTGATGTATCTGATGGAACTGTGAAGTTTCAGCAAAATCCGTTCAGTAGTTTTTGCGTGAAAGAGTAACATGCATCCATCCATCCATCGCCACAAACATTCGCGTTTATAATAGTAGTAGGATTCTTTCCATTTGAAATTGTAGATTACATGACGTAATACTTAGATATCGTATTTATTGAGAAAAGATATGACATAATCATAGGACATCCTCCGCTTGAGAGCGTTTTAATCTGAAGAGACTGATGAAATAGTGCTCGCTCGGACTATGGATATAATAATAATAACTATCTCATATCAATCGAAGCGATGGGAAAATGAAAACCCAAACTACACAAACTTCGTAGAATTTCAGAAATAATAACAGCGCTTATTCAGACACAAAATACTGTCTCATTCATACGAGGTTTTACACGAATGAACTCAATTCTGAGTCCTCTAATGATTCACGGAAAAGAACAAAAACGAAATACACAATTCCATTTGACTTAACTGTGTAAAGTAAAATCTGCGCTCAACTTGCCTCACGTGTCTCAAAGAGTGAGCGCTCGGAGCGATTGAAGCGCCCCGGGGCTGAGCGGCTGTGAGCGGTGAGCGACGAGCGAACGAAGCACGCACACGGCTATGAAACAATAACAAGAGATAATTACGACAATTATAATAAACAGAGGAATTTTGCCGTGAGCTTCGGCACGATGGCACGCAGCCGCAGACCGCACAATAAATGTTTTCACAAAGAAAATTAATTATCCGTAATGCCGCAGCGAAAGTTCTAAGAATCGATTCGAGACGCCCCTGACGAAAAAACCGGGAACTTCGGCTATTAGTGGAATAGAGTTGAAAGTTAAAATTTCGTGCGAAAATCTCGCGCTCGTTTATTTTGTGAAATGATAAATGTTTCAGCGTTCATCGACGATGCTCAGTTTACTTTATATCCCAGTGCTTCTTGAGTATGAGCCGGTTTGTTCAACAATGAAACTGACCGGTTGTATTACTGCCTGTATGGAGATTGGAAATGTATCACTATGGGTACCTAATGATAATTAAGAAATGTTACAGCTATAATATAGTAGAAGCATTAAAAAACTTCAGTAAATCATAATTCGATCGTCTCATACATTCGTATATTACACAATGCACAGCACAGTTGGTGACTGACATGACAGAGGTTTTACGAGCAGACTCACACACTGACCTAATCACCTTGAAATAGTAATTAACATTTTACCGTTTTGGTTAGTCAGCAAAGTAATTATTTTATTATCTTGCGAATGGAACGCGCGCTGTCAGTTGGGCGGATCTCTAGCGCTAATGAATGGGTACATATCATCGATGCCATGCTCAACTCGAGACCAATTAAAATGTCTGAAGTGGACAAAAAATAAATAAAAACCATGAGAAATAAAACTCGGATCACGGAAACAGAGAAGTAAATAAAAAAATAGAGAGGGCGGGTGTTGGGGGCGCGCTGACAGAGGTGGGGGAGTGGGGGGTAGGACGACGAGGGCTAAAGTAAACGACGACGATACAAGGCAGGCGGACGGCGGCGGCGCGCGGATACAACGATTGTTTCTTTTTAATTAGGCGAGTGCGCCGCGCCGCGCCGCAGCCGCGCCGAGCCACAACCTGCCGAGCCGCACCGCACCGCGAGTCGCCTGCAGACGGCACACACGCGTGATGTGTCGAAAATAGATGGATTCATTTTATTGAAATTATTAACTAGCTGTGCCCATGGCTTCGCACCCGTCAACTGCCTACCCTACTTATCTTTCTACCTACCCTACCAACCTACCAATTTTTTTTCTAGGGTCTATCTTCAGCGCAGAATCTTAACACTGCCATTCAGAAATGACGTCAAATGCACAAAGCCATCTATCGAATATGGAGTCCGAGTATCTGTTTTGCGTGTGTTGTAATATTTTACTTCTTGAACACTTTAAATTCGTCTAAATTTTGATAGAGTGAATCGATTGCGATAAAACAAAAACCAAGTAATACTTCAAGTTACGCACAATTTTTATGTATAAAAGTTATCTATATTGGCTTCATACATTTTACGTGATGCGAGCACAACTAGACAGACAAACAGATTAAAATGATGGAAATGGGTTCTGTTGGTTATCGTTTAACACCGTGGCAATTTTTTTGGATATACAAAAACAATTATTTTTATTAAATGTATAGATGATATTGATATTGATGGGTGCCTCGTTGCTAACAATGCCTTGATTAAAAGGTGATCTCCAATAATATGTATCGAAATGCCCTTTGTAATTGGAATAAACATTTTTTTTTTTTCGTTGCCCTAATGTCCTGGGTTCGATGCCTGTGTCGGGCAAAGAGTTAAATTTTTCCATCTGGAATTGTTCGTCAGCACCCTGGAGTCTGTGTGTGTGCATCAGCTCCCTGGAGTCTGTGTGTGTGCAGTTGCTGACACTAGGCTCCATATTAAGTGGGACTTCAAACATAACTGCCGCCATGTGCCATGTGATGCTACTGAAGCTTCAACTCTGCCTAACCCTGCGGGGAATACCTCGATTTATGAACAAACATTGACTGGAACACAATATGATGAAATCATAACACCAGCCTCCAGCTATATTTATGGACAAACATTGACTGGAACACAATATGATGAAATCATAACACCAGCCTCCAGCTATATTTATGGACAAACATTGACTGGAACACAATATGATGAAATCATAACACCAGCCTACAGCTATATTTATGAACAAACATTGACTGGAACACAATATGATGAAATAATAACACCAGCCTCCAGCTACATTTATGAACAAACATTGACTGGAACACAATGTGATGAAATCATAACACCAGCCTCCAGCTATATTTATGAACAAACATTGACTGGAACACAATATGATGAAATAATAACACCAGCCTCCAGCTACATTTATGAACAAACATTGACTGGAACACAATGTGATGAAATCATAACACCAGCCTCCAGCTATATTTATGAACAAACATTGACTGGAACACAATATGATGAAATCATAACACCAGCCTCCAGCTATATTTATGAACAAACATTGACTGGAACACAATATGATGAAATCATAACACCAGCCTCCAGCTATATTTATGAACAAACATTGACTGGAACACAATATGATGAAATCATAACACCAGCCTCCAGCTATATTTATGAACAAACATTGACTGGAACACAATATGATGAAATCATAACACCAGCCTCCAGCTATATTTATAAACAAACATTGACTGGAACACAATATGATGAAATCATAACACCAGCCTCCAGCTATATTTATGAACAAACATTGACTGGAACACAATATGATGAAATCATAACACCAGCCTCCAGCTATATTTATGAACAAACATTGACTGGAACACAATATGATGAAATCATAACACCAGCCTCCAGCTATATTTATGAACAAACATTGACTGGAACACAATATGATGAAATCATAACACCAGCCTCCAGCTATATTTATGAACAAACATTGACTGGAACACAATATGATGAAATCATAACACCAGCCTCCAGCTATATTTATGAACAAACATTGACTGGAACACAATATGATGAAATCATAACACCAGCCTCCAGCTATATTTATAAACAAACATTGACTGGAACACAATATGATGAAATCATAACACCAGCCTCCAGCTATATTTATGAACAAACATTGACTGGAACACAATATGATGAAATCATAACACCAGCCTCCAGCTATATTTATGAACAAACATTGACTGGAACACAATATGATGAAATCATAACACCAGCCTCCAGCTATATTTAATTTTAAAGAGTCACAATAAGCTTTCTTTGTCATTTTTGTTACAAAAGTTATTCCTAACAAAGAGATTCTACTTTTATCTCTAATCAAAAGAAAACAGAAATATCGTTACAGTCTGTATGTTTATGTGGGCAAGTACGTAAATTGGAAATCTGTATGCGTAATAACTATAACTAGGCACCTAGTTACTGGTAGGTTTCTTAATATGTATTATATATGTATACTAGCTTTAGCTTTCTTAGTGGATGCCTGCACAGTATAAAGTATCTATGTGCAAAATTTCAAGTCTCTAGACGATTTAATTATTCCTATAACTGCATTCCCCTTTTCACCTTCATGGGGGTGGAATCTTCAAAATCGCTGAGACACGTGGAAGTTATTTTTTAATCTTCAGCCTAAACCCAAAATATGAAGATCCTGACTTTAAAAGTGACGGATTTTCATACAAACTTTCATCCCCTTTTTACCCGACTGCCGAAGGAGGGTAATGTGTTTATCAGTCTATGTATGTATGTATGTATGTATGTATGTATGTATGTATGTATGTATGTATGTATGTATGTATGTATGTATGTTTGTTCCTATATGGCGTTCCAGAGACCAAACGCGTTGACCGATTTTGATGATTCATACGTCAATCGATTCGTCTTAACCTTGCGAGTGTCATAGGCTACATTAAAATTGGAAAATAGAAAAATGGCGGCTTTTGGGCGCCATATTGTGGGGGGCCAATTTTATTTTTTCTTCCAAACCCATCGTGTGGGGTGTCAAAATAAAGGGTTTTTAGAGGCGATTTCAAAAATATATAACACTTATATATTTAAATGTACCTAATTCGAAAAAAATGTTAACTAAAAAGTTATAAATAAAAAAGTTAATTAAAAAAATCAAAATACCCGACTGCTTAAAAAGCGAACTAAAAAGACGTAAACAAGAAGAAAATCATGCTGTGCAGTCGGAGGATACATCTGGTTTTGGTCAGCCAGCTCGCGAATATGTATCCTCCGACTGCACAGCATGATTTTCTTCTTGTTTACGTCTTTTTAGTTCGCTTTTTAAGCAGTCGGGTATTTTGATTTTTTTAATTAACTTTTTTATTCCCTATTTCTCTTGGTCACGGCATCACGCGTGAACGGTCCTTTCTTAGTACTCACCTACACTACCAAAGGAACCTACGTGCCAAGTTTCATGATTAAAGCTTCAGCCGTTTGGCCTGTGCGTTGATGGTAAGTGAGTGAGTCAGTCAGTCAGTCAGTCAGTCACTTTCTTCTTTTATATATTTAGATGTATATAGTCATATCTAATTTAATAGGCCTGCTAGTCATATTTCGTTGCCAAATTTTTAGGATTCCGTACCCAAAGGGTAAAAACGGGACCCTATTATTAAGACTCCGCGGTCCGTCTGTCAGTCTATCTGTCTGTCACCAGGCTGCATCTCATGAACCGTGATAGCTAGACAGTTGACATTTTCGCAGATGATGTATTTCTGTTGCCGCTATTACAACAAATACTAAAAATAGCATAAAATAAATATTTAAGTGGGGCTCCCATACAACAAACGTGATTTTTTTGCCGTTTTTTGTGATAATGGTACGAAACCCTTCGTGCGCGAGTTCGACTCGCACTTGGCTGGTTTTTTTATTTTATTTTACACTGCGTGACAACGTGCCGCGATAATTACATGTCTACCCATTACGTTTTCTACCAAATTATATTCACACAAGATATTAATACGATCCGCTGGTAATTCTTCATTACTTAGCTAAAATCGTATAAGTTAAAGTAACAATTTTAAATCCGATTCGTCCATTGGAGGGCAGGCGGCACACACGGCATACCCCGGCACTCCGGCACTCCGGCTCCCCGGCACACTTACAAAGAGCTCGGCTATCCTTTGAAGTGTGCCCTCATTGCGGCGCGATTAATTCCCGCACACCGCTCACTGCTCGCCGCAAACAGTTTACTTCAGACATTTCATTGAATTTGTGAACAATTACGACAAACTAGAACTGAACCGTCTTCCTCAGTGATGTGGGATCCGGGCTGACACGACATCTTAACAAACACAGCAACTGAACAGAAACATAATTCTTGTGACGAACATCATAACTTATATCATTTGAACAAAATGTACGTCACAACATTACTAGATTAGAAATACGCTTGGCAAGTCTCGAAGAACAATGCGTAATTAAACGCTGAATTGACAGCGAGCTGGAAATGATCGCTAACAAACCAAGGGAGAGAGCATTAGAATGCGAGACACGCGACATTCAATAAATGCTTTGTAAGAACACGAGGATGTCCTTCGTGCTAGGATATGCGCAGCGTGCTCTCAGCGATGCGCTAATGTTGGCAACAGCATCCTCCCAGGCTGACCGTCGCCGGCGATGTGCATCACACACGCGACGCATCTCAGCACACGATACTACCCATGTGATGTTTCTCCTGTTAATGTACCCTATAAAGCATTAAGTTCGATGTAATGAAATCATGATAAACAGTCGCCGGTCGTTTCACGCGTGTGATTTACGACGCCCGCGCCGCGGAGACTTCTCACATAGATTTACGACATGAAGCCGAGTAATAACAATCTAGCCTATAACCGTGCGCCGCGCACACTCCATCTCGTGTATCTAGGTCAGGTTCGCGACGGATAGGAAAGCTCTCTGATTTAGGAACCAATTCAGCTTTATACCTTTCAAAATCTATTCAAGACGATTTAGTTCTGAGCGCGCAGTAATCCTCTTGGAGTTCGCAATCGTTTTACAAACGAAATAGATTACCCAACGATAAGTAAATAGGGAAGAGATTATGAAGGAATGAACCCGTTTCGTCATAATGCTTCGGTCGTAATATCTATGTAACAAGGCGAAACAGAGCATAGTTGAGGGACGCGCGCGTAATAACTACACTGGAGTGAAACTCGGCACATATTAAAAGTTGTAAGTCCTGTTAGTCAAGATCTGCAGCGAACCAACACAAAACTACGAACATTCAAACATGGCAGAAACTCTATCTGGAAGCCGCAATAAAGTTAATCAGAAGGAAATAGGGGAAGCCATGTGGCCGAGAGAAACAATATCACAAGTTATATGAGTGCAGCGCGGCCGCTATAACACTTGTAACTTACAAATGACGTCTGCGGGTGGACGCCGACTCACCGCGGCCCCAGCCAGCAGGCGGTGTAAGCAGAAGGCTCACTTGACTCCACAACCAGCGACCTGCACGAAACTAACGGACTGCCACAAAGTATCGCTACACGCATATGCCGACCGTCGATTCATCGAATATGATCGATGAATGCACTTTGGCTGCTATAAACGAGTTTTCTATCAAATAATAGATCAATCTAAATATTATGGAGAATTTACAGTTATTGCTACCATACAACGCTACTACCATCCCAAGCAGTATTGACATTTACATAGCTCATTATTGTGCATTAGAGGGTTTGTTTGTAACCACTGCATGAAGCTAAAGAAGATTGGAGGTATGTGGAACAGGGTATAACGTCCCACAAACCTCCACATAAAAGGTAGGATCCTCCGATCAGACGGGTGTTGTGACTTGGTCCGGGCAACTGCCCAACGGTTATTATGTTGACGGCGGTGGAGGCAAGGGACGCGTCACTCGCTGACCTCTCCTCCTGTGTGAGCGCTCTGCCGGTCACTACTCTGTGCCGCGATCATTAGTATGCCAGACGGTCGTGCGTTTTGTTAGTAAAAGAAACTTTATTACATTGTGTATATTTGCATTGGTAATGAAATAATTTGCTGCGACGCAACTTCGCAGATATTTCAGCTGCTGTAACCTGATTGAATATATTATGAGCGTATCGCAAATTATTACACTCAGGGAGCAAAGAGAATGCGTAACGTCGCTCTCACTAATCACCAATATGTCTGGAAATCTTAGAGTGTAAGTATTTGTACATTATATGGTTTATTTATTTTTGTTTTCTTTGACTCTCCTTTTCTCAGTAACGAGTTCAGAGAGCAGAGCTCTGATACGCGTACATTTACACATCAAAAAACCAGATTTCACTCTTCATCAACATGAAGCGTGTGAGTGTAGAAATAATGAATAAAACTCAACAACACCTTCAATAAATTTATTAGTATGTGGTCGCGGGTTACAAAAGTCTGTCACTTTAACTTCTGTCTTGTGTAGGTAGGCGCACTAGGCGCATTAAGTACTGTCCTGGCCTAACGCGAAGCTGGTGACGTCGCGACAACCGAGGAGCTGATCCCAAAGCAAGAAGAACTGCAAATTTGAGATGTTGATGCGCTGGCACGTTTAGTTAGGGCCGCTAGGTGAAGCGGCAGCCATCCCCGATTGTACTGGAAGGCTGCATTAAACTTGAACCCTGGAATTGATGTCCAGCGGTAAATAAAGAGTCATCTGCAACACTCACTGACGGTGACCTCGCAGCGTAAGCAACAGCGTAGGAAGTACAGCGCTTAAGGCTATTATGTATACGGTCACCATCAGATGCGGAGATTACATAGGAAGTTATAATAATGAAAATGAGTGTGAAGCACTATGTTACATAATTGTTTAACATTGTAAGTGAATTAAAAGCATTTGAAGTGAAACCAAAAATCAATTAAAGGAAAAGATGATGAAACACAATTTTGAAATTACCTACTAGAGCACAAAAAAACATGAGCTAGTAACTTATGAGTCTTGTCAACACTTACCCAATACGGGGAGTAACTTCAAATAAATATTATGAAGATGATATTCAATTATTTAAGTAACTTCAATAGTCGCACGGTGAAAGTTGCTGCTCAGGTAACCCGGTAGGAGGCCGAGATTAGCAACGTGCGTTATGGCAGACGGCTGTGTCCTAATGAGCCTCTCCGCGTGGCCCGAATGCAATGATCACGCATCGGTCGAACAGGAGGGTGAGCAGGATTGGTCGTGAGCGAGTGAGAAAAAAACACCGGAACAGTCGTGGGCTCTGTGTGGAATTTTCCGTTGATCAGCGCAAAATAAGACTTGCTTAGATTTAGGTACCCTCATGTTGATTATTTATTTATTATATGCTTTATTGTACACCACTTAACAGGACAAACAGGATAACTATAGTACAACGTTACAAACACAACGGGTGAATAGTTTCAGAGATGGCTGCTTCGTGATACACAAACGTAGGTATAACCACAGTATTATGACGGCTAACAGCGGGTCCGTGGCTTAGGCCCCCAGTGGTCGAGGCACCTGTGGCCGACGCCCCCGCTTCGATTAATTTATTTCAAAGCAGTTTTTGATCAAATGTACTGTCAGGCACAAACATGTTGTACAAAAATAATAAATGTATATTGATTGTAAGTATAAGTATAATATTAAATCATAATTATAACAAAGAAATGATTTTATATTAGTAGTATCTTTTGAAAAATGAAAGTTTTAGTTATTTTTCATTATTTATTTGTTTATCTCAATAAGAAATCTAGTAAAAAATATTGTATGTAAATCACAGTTTTCATCACGTCTCAAATGTAATAAATAATAAGATAGGTAGTGATTTTAAATAGTCTTAAAAATTACTAGCAAGAGAGAGAGAGCAACTAACTTTTTACATAGTGAAATTTTCTTTTTATCTTTGTAACAATAATAATTAAACATAATCAACTATGAAACCTTAAACAAATGAGAATATTTTTTAACTAATTATAACAATCAGTTTCAATAGCAATAAAAAAACAAAATAATCAGGCTTAAAAACAAACGTAAATACTCATAGAGTAACAAATTTTTACTTGTGTAGGGTTGTCGGTGAGTTGACGTCACAGGTCCGAAGGAAACACGAAGATGGCTTGCAGGTGTTTATTTGAAGTAGGGCAGATACAGACTTAATTTACATTTATGTATTTAAATAGGGCGTGGTACACACAACCAAGTCCGCTTGGACGAAGGTAGGGTACTTGGTCCTCTAATCCAAAAAGTCCAACTGACAGGGATGTCCCACGTGATCTTTCCAAGTAGGACGAGATCCGCAGATGCACCTTTCTGTCAGCTGGGATTTGCATTGACGAACGACAAATAATCTGTCGAAGTCATTAAACGGCGGTAATTCTTAACACCGCGATCTAGGATCGTCACATCAATAAACAGCGACATCTATTGGTTATACTGCGAACCACTTGCAATACTGCAATGAAGTTGACTAAGTGAGTCCTCTACTACTTACGTTCCTCAAAGGAATCGTAATCGCTAACAGTTTAAAACGTTATACACAGATGGCGCTAGTTGTCAGATATATTATACAATAATAGTAACGTTCATAATAATGAGGTGTGTTACAATCTCCCCCTCAGTCCTCAAAGACGTCTCGGCGTGAAGGACTGAATAATAGGGCGTTATTGTTTCTTAGGACGTCCGCGTCCTCTCTTGTCTCCAGGTAAAGGCTCGACGTCAACAATCTTCTTTCGTCCGGGGCGTCCTCTTCTTCGAATTGGTTGCACGGGTTCTGGAACAGTGTCATGGCTTTCGACTATGTATGGGGTCAAAGCGGATGCATGATAAAGTCCGATTGAGTTAGTAGGATTATTTGGGATCGCTACATTAAAAGAGGCGGGTCCATGTTTATTAATGATGACGTAGGGTCCATCTCTACGAGGCGCAAATTTTGCGGTGACACCCTGAGCTCCCTTGCTAATGGAATGTAGGTTGACAAGTACCATGTCTCCTGGGTGATACTGTGGATGTTTACGTCTATGCTTATCGACGTCTGCTTTACGTGACTCTTCCTTCATTTCTTGCCTTGATTAGGATCTCCGCTAGTTGCACAAGTTCCTGAGCTCCCTTGCTAAAAGGATGCTCATCTTCCTTCTCCCCCTGGACCAGAACTGTTCCAGGTGCGTAGCTACTGACATCGGTCTTGAGGGTATAGTGCTTTGTTTCGTCTGCCTGCCGCAACACAGGTGTGGTAGTTAACCGAGTTATCAGTGTAGAATGTCTGCTTTCCCTTCTTACTAACACTTGCTGTTGTGATTATTCCGGAACATGTGACGAACTTTGGATCGTCTTCGGGCCCCACGTTAGGCGCCAATTTGTAGGGGTTGTCGTGTTGACGGTACTTAGTTTACACTATGTATATTAAAACTAAGGCATAGTACACACAGCCAAGTCCGCTTGGACGAAGGCAGGGTACTTGGCCCTCTAATCCAAAAAGTCCAACTGACAGGGATGCCCCACGTGATCTTTCCAAGTAGGACGAGATCCGCAGATGCACCTTTCTGTCAGCTGGGATTTGCATTGACGAACGACAAATAATCTGTCGAAGTCATTAAATTACGGTAATTCTTAACACCGCGATCTAGGATCGTCACATCAATAAACAGCGACATCTAGTGGTTATACTTCGAACCACTTGCAATACTGTCAATGAAGTTGACTAAGTGAGTCCTCTACTACTTACGTTCCTCAAAGGAATCGTAATCGCTAAAGGTGAACGCGCACCTATCCGCGCCGCAGGAGCCGCACGCGCCGCATTCATCGCATTTTCTCAAGGCCCCGCGCCATCCGCGCCGGTGTGTTTAAAAAGCAAGCATAAAAATAATCATGTCTTAAAACTTTTGTACATAATAAGGATAAGGTTAAGTGGCGATCTATTCTCAGATAGATCATTTTTGTTTAGCAAGGAAAGATTTTTTATTATGGTGAAACACTTTTCTTATTTACTTTTTTATCACGAAGCAGCCATCTCTGAAACTATTCACCCGTTGTGTTTGTAACGTTGTACTATAGTTATTCTGTTTGTCCTGTATCTGTAATAAGAACAACTCGTAATATTTGTAACAATTGTTCCCTTTTACTTTGGATTTGTTGCGGCTATATAGACACATGGATGTTCATGTCTAATGAATGATTTCTATTCTATATGTCGGCACTTCTAAAGATTTCGTTCTAAAGAGAGATATGGTTTCGAATGACTGACAGATGTCAACTTGACGTAACACTAAGCACTAGTTTTTAGGCGCGAACAAGAGGGTATGACACAGGAGATCGAGTAACAACATAGCAGGTTGGATTGAGTTGTGAATTCGTGATAAACCCTAAAGAGAAATACAGTGAGAGTTACTGATTGTTCGTGTAGATCTAACTACGTGTTTGGTGGAATGTTGTTTAAGTTATTCTCCAATACATAACGTGATTAGTTACATTGCATTGTGACCTTACATACAGAAGTTCGTGCAGGAGTTCGTTTGTTTAACATCTAGCCCGAAAAGGACCCATGCAATAATGGCTTTTCCTGACAATGACACAGTTATCCCTACATATATAATTATGTTCAGCGGCACGTAAGCATGTTAATTTAATATGTCTTAGCTAATTTAGTCGGTTTATTGCAGTTATTGAACTATAATGTGCTTGTGAACTAGTTTGTGTGCCGCTGTGGTAGGTACCTATACAAATGAGTGTGGCTTTCATTGATCCTCACAGCATCAAGTTAATAAAATGCATAATTAATATTTCTGACGCGTAAAATAAAGCCTGCAATAATGTTAATTTCCGACTCGGTTCAAAAGTCTTCCAATTACGTGTCAGTGATGAATATCCAATCATGACGTTCAATTATTATTACTCACGGCAAATCTAGTTACGCTTCAATTAAAACACAGCTTTTAAAAATATGAAATGTCGAGAATATACGATCTCCATGATATTTATTGCTGCCACACGCAGGCGACAACAGCAGAACTACTTTAGAAAGCACGTGGTCGTGTGTTGACATAATGATTACAAGGAATGATTATAAGGATGCCGAAGAAAGCTCAAAGTTCAACTGCGCCGTCACCAGTCACCACTTATATTTTTCGAAATATTATTTGAGAACAACTTTATTTATCGTGCCTTTTAAATAGTGGGTCTTCTATTACTTATTTTTTGTGTCAATTCAGGTATAAAACGTGCGTTTCATAAACTGTCAGGCGTTGTATAAACAGTTCATCAATCAACATAACGTGTGCGGCTTTTAATTATTTACTGTGATCGTGAGCCGCGCGGTGGCGCGTGCTGCCCGTGGCGAGCGCGGCGTGGCGCGTGCTGCCCGTGGCGTGCCCGGACGCGGCGACATTACTTACATTACTTATTTAGTCATATTTACATTGCGCTGACTGAAAAGAAACAAAGAAACGTGTGATCTTCTTATAAGTACTTCGCAAACACACATCGTCATCGAGATGGTCTCGGCACACCTTCGTTTCCAACAGTCCGTGCATCACGTATTCAGCCACTACTCAAATTGTCGACGCCTCGCGTGAGGCCGCCCTGAGTATGTTGGTGTCCTAAGAGTCGTGCAAACAACGTTACCCGGTCCAGTAACACGGTTAAAGCCGCCGGGTCCGGCTCACGGGCTAGTGGGGTTAAGCAGGCTGTGGGGCCGCGTTGCCGCTCGCCGCTATGTTTAATTGGCACCGCAATCCTGGATAATGTCGAGCTGGCCCACAGGGCAGTTCAAACGTTGATAAACCTTTTTTAAATTTCACTTCCACTGTACAATAAAAATGTTAAACAGGTAGAAGCGGTGGCGCATGGCCGCCTTGAACGTGGCGGCGAGATAAGCTTGTTATAAAGAGTTGGGAACGGACCGCATTTTTACATAGATGTAATGCGGTCACTAACTCTCTGCTTTATCTCCATGTTTAAGCCTATTATGTCCAATGGGTTTCTCGATAGAATTATTTAATGTTCTAAGAATGCCAGTATAATGCAGCAACTGCGAACAGAATAAATAATAGATGATAGTGGCTGACCCAGAAAGTGTATCTGGAAATAGGCGTTTATTTGGGAGGCGGCGGCGGTGGCTGACCTTTAGCGAATACTTTCATAGTGCTTGCCGCTCGCCGCCTGACGCTCGGCTCTCGGCGGGAAGACACTTAATCGAACAATACTTCAGCTCTGACTTAGTCCCATAATCTTAGTTTTATTTTCAAACTTTAACTCATGTTTTATATTTAAGAAAATATCTAAATGTTGTATTATATAGCGATGGTCAAATAGTGCTAAGTGTATGGCAAGCGCTACTAAATGACACGTAGGATTTGCCGATAAGACACTTCAGAACGTAAACGGTGCTCAAACCCAAAACGACCGCGAACCTGGGTTTGGGCGGTCTAGCTCTGGTGCAGAGGCACCAGTGTGTTTGTTATTAGATAATAACAAGCACAAGGGCTACTGTGATTATTGAGACTACACAATAGTGACATCCTATCAACAAAAGCATCGTGAATGCGGTCATACAGTTTTATTAAGGAGTCAAATTCAAGTCACGTTATGTGGACACGACAGCAGATTAGTGGTCACGTTGAAATGACCTGAACCCGAAAAAGCTTACATCCATATAAAATAATACATCCGTAAGAAACTATTGCGGCGGAGTACACACCGGTAAGCTGTGGGAAAGCTCCGGATAACCGCCTGAGTGGGCACAAATACTTTTGTGTACATGTTACTTTAAAAGCCCGAACTACGGTAAACCTAGGATTTACCGACAAAACCTAAAATTTACCATGTCTTACTGATATAAGTCTGAAATGATCTGTGATAATCGCTAATTTCGGGCTTTTGCCATCACATCATCAGCCTATTAATGTTCCCACTGCTGGGACACAGGCCTCCTCTCTTGGTTTACAATAAAGTATTTATAAATAAATAAATAAATATAGATAGTATTAGATTAGTATTTATAGGGCATCTAGAAACTGATAGGTTAGGTTCGAAGGAGATGACGGGAGCTGAAGTAAGCGAGCAAAGTGAGCGAATACAGCTCTCGTCATCTCCTTCATGGTAGGTTAATTTAGACCCTGCAAACAGAAATAGGAGCCCCGCAGTGGGGCTCCGTCGACTTTATTGCATAAATAGTAATTGTACTTACCTATTCTATATTAAAACCAATGTCGGCATTAAAATAATTAAAAAAACACATATTTTTGTTATACCGCCCAATAAGTGATGGGCATTATTCAGAAAGCCCGGTGTATTTGATTATTTCCATAGTTTTTTTCATATTGCCTACTCATATTGGGTATTTTTCAAATTGCCCGGATATTATGAATAGTGCCGTATTAATCACTTCATCCATAACATATACAAATAATGTTTTAGTTATATATTATTGTTATTATGTATAATGTTATTATTAGTCTGTAAGACAAAGACAAAGATATTTTATTTCAACAAGGCCACCAAGCGGCACTTTTGAACGTTACATAAAAAATGATTCTACCGTGCATTTGGAAAGTACCTAGCTTGTTATGGAGAAGAATGCACAACACATTTTTTTAAAGAGTAAGTATGGAGGTACTTACTCTTTTAAAAACAGTATTTATGAACATAGGCACATAAAAAACCGGGAGCGATCACCGCATGGTAAGAGGCACATTGAACATTAATATTAAGCTTGAAAGGACTCGACTGATGAAGTCCACGCTCCATCCAGCACAGATCCAGGTCCAAAACCCCGAAAGCTTTCAGCTCGAACTCCAGAATCGTTTCGAGTGCCTAGGAAGCTCCGTGGACGAATACAGTGACGGGTTCGGGGAAGCTGTCCATACGATCGGGTCTAAGTTTTTCAAGACCCGTCGTACAGATAGAAGCAAAAAGCTCTCTGATCCTACTCTCAACCTTATGAAAGAGTGGCGTGAGATGATCCTGCAGTCTTCATATAAGGCGTGCAAATACCGGCAGCTCAATAGACAGATCTCTAAATCCTTGAAAAGAGACCTCCGCCACTTTAACACCGAGCGTATTAAAGACGCGATTGAGCGAAATAAAGGGCCCAAGGTATTTTCAAGGGATCTGGCTATTGGGCAGAGCCAGCTCATGAGACTGAAGACCGACGATGGCAGGATCGTATCCGCTAAACCGGCGCTTCTGAGGGCGATCGAGACAATCTATGGGCAGTTGTACACATCAATCAGCAAGCCCGTTGCGAGTCTAGCAAACGACCCAAGAGCTAGATTGATCCGACACTATACCGAAGATAATATCTCCGTCCAGGATATTATCCCGGACGTCAGCCTGTACAAGATTAGGATGGCTCTGAAACAGCTTAAAAACAACAAGGCGTCAGGTGATGACGGAATCAATTTTTAGCTGAACTCCTGAAGGCGGGTGGAAAACCGGTCCTTTGGGCCCTTCAGAAGCTTTTTAATTCCGTCATATTCGACAGCAAAACACCACAGGCATGGTGCAGGAGTATGGTGGTACTCTTCTTCAAGACAATGCCCGGCTGAAGAACTATAGGCCCGTCTCACTTCTTAGCCATGTCTATAAGTTGTTTTCAAGAGTCATCACGAATCGTCTCACGCGCAGGTTTGACGATTTCCAGCCTCCCGAACAAGCCGGATTCCGAAAAGGCTTTAGCATCGTAGACCACATACATACGCTGCGGCAGGTCATACAGAAGACCGAAGAGTATAATGCCTCTCTGTGAGTGAATATTGCCTCTCTGTTTAGAGTTTGTGGACTACGAGAAAGCCTTCGATTCGATTGAGACTTGGGCTGTACTGCAGTCTCTCCAACGGTGCCAGATCGACTACCGGTACATTGAGGTGTTGAAGTATTTGTACAAAAATGCCACCATGTCAGTCCGTCTTCAGGATCAGACCTCGAAACCAATCCTTCTTCAGCGTGGCGTGAGACAGGGAGACGTCATTTCTCCGAAACTGTTCACTGCTGCGCTGGAGGATGTCTTGAAGGTTCTAGATAGGAAGGCGATTGGTATCAACGTTAATGGCGAGTACATCACTCACCTTCGGTTTGCCGACGACATAGTGATCATGGCTGAGACCATGGAGAGCCTCAGTACAATGCTCGATGACCTCAGTAAAGCTTCCGAAAGAGTGGGTCTTAAAATGAACATGGACAATACCAAGGTCATGATGAATGCCTATGTAACACTCACTCCTATCAAGATCGGAGACTCTTTACTCGAAGTTATAGATGATTATGTCTACTTGGGACTAACGATCCAATTGGGTAGATCCAACTTCGAGAAAGAGGTCAACCGTCGAATAAATTTTTTATAACATGTAATTTTTTTTTAACGTTCAAAAGTGCCGCATAATGGCCTAGTTGAAATAAATACATTTGATTTCATTTCATTTGATTTGATTTGATTTGAATCCGACTCGGCTGGGCGGCGTTCGGGAAGTTGCGTGGTATCTTCTCGTCCAATGTACCGCAATGTCTCAAGACAAAAGTCCAAAGTCCAGTGTGTGTTGCCAGTGATCACCTATGGGACCGAAACGTGGTCGTTCACAATGGGCCTTATCAGAAAGCTTAAAGTCACCCAAAGGGCAATGGAGAGGGCTATGCTCGGCATTTCCTTGCGTGATCACGTCAGAAATGATGATATCCGCAGGAGAACCAAATTTACCGACATAGCCCGAAGAATTGCCAAACTTAAGTGGCAGTGGGCAGGGCACATTGCTCGCAGAAAGGATGGCCGGTGGGGCCGAAAAGTTCTGGAATGGCAACCGCGAACCGGAAGACGATATGTTGGAAGACCTCCCACTAGGTGGACCGATGACCTGGTTAAGGTTGCGGAAAGGCGCTGGATGCGAGACGCACGGGATCGGTCAATGTGGCGACGCCTGGGGGAGGCCTATGTCCAGCAGTGGACGTCTTTCGGCTGAAATGATGAGGCACATACATTATTAAATTCATACATGTGAGGACAATGCACACAGAATAGCACTACACACTATACCACCTACAAGCATAAAGTATTAAAAGTACTCACACATGTACTGTGCAGTTATTATATAACTGCACAGTACATGTGTGAGTACTAATAAAACATTAACATTCGAAGCAGTTAAGTTATGACCAATCCCAACTGATGGCGTCCGTTCACAAACATGACGCATGAATTGGCACCACCCAGCTCAACCATCATGAAGGGAACCGAATGATTCAACACACGTGCCACCATCAGAGAAACATTTGAGAGAGATACAAGTCAACGAACGGCACATAGGCACAGTAAATGGCAGATTTACAGTTGGGTACATATTACTCACACACGAGCTGTGCAGTTATATGATACAAAGGAAATTGAGTTTATACAATATAAATATATTCATACAATCTTCAGCAGGTCCAACAACACATCAAAACAATAATGTTCAGCATATCACTTGTTTTTGCGCCCTAGTGGTTTTGGATTGTGGAGCAGGACTAGCATTGAGCCAAGCATTTTTATCAGTGATGTAATCCCCCAACATAGTGTGAGTTTTATACAGGTTTTAAACTTCGTCTCATTCAGTTCAAGAATGTGGGGAGGAATTTTATTGTAACATTTTGTACAGTACCCCATGAAAGATGAGGCTACTTTAGCTAGTCTGAAACCTGGTTGAACTAATTGGTCCCTATTTTTAGTAACGTAATTATGTCTGTCGCCGTTTTTACTAAAAAGATGTAAATTCTTTCTCACGTACATGATGTTTTCATAAATATATTGACAAGGAACCGTCATGATGTTAATGTCATTAAACAGTTCCATTAGAGAATCGCGCCGGCGAAGATTATATATCGCTCTGATGGTTCGTTTTTGCAGAATAAAAATTGACTCATTGTCTGCAACCCTTCCCCATAGTAAGATACCGTAAGACATTATACTATGAAAATAATTAAAATAGACTAATCTCACGGTATCAACATCGGTTAACCGACGAATCTTTCCAACAGCATAAGCTGCCAAATTTAGCCGCCCCACAAGGGATACCAAATGAGGTTGAATGGTTGTAATGGGGTCCCCCATTACAATCTTGAGTCTAGCGTGATCCCCAGGTAAATCGTTTTATTGACGAATTCTAGCTTCTCCTTGTTTAATATAATGACACAATCAGTACTTTTGACATTCGGCAAGGAAAATTTTACGCACTTGGTTTTTTTACCATTTAAAACTAAAGTTTTGGTCGTGAACCAATCCTGAACCTGCCGTAGCGCGTTATTTACGTCGTCAACCCGACAAGTACATCTATAAATTTTAAAAATTAAAGATCAGTTAGTGTCATCAGCAAATAACACCATGTTTAGTTTGTCTTTCAATAAACAGGGTAAATCGTTTATGTATATTAAAAATAAGAAAGGACCTAAAATTGAGCCCTCGGGTACCCATTTTTACGTTTAACCCCGACGAATTCACACCGTTTATTTGAACTAATTGCTGTCTATTATTCAAATAAGATTTAACCAAACCTAACGCTGATTGACCTAGCCCGTAATGCTCAAGTTTCAGAAGTAATGTTTCATGATTAACGCAATCAAACGCCGTCGACAGGTCACAGAAGATACCTATGGCATCCTGCGTCTCTTCCCACGCATTAAAGATGTGTTTTAATAGGGTGACACCAGCGTCAGTTGTACAACGTCCTCTGGTGAAACCATACTGTTTATAATGCAAGATGTTATTCGTATTAAAATGAATCAACATTTGATTTAGCATTATCTTCTCAAATACCTTGCTGAAAACCGGCAACACGGATACTGGTCTATAATAATTTGTGTCTTTACTGTCCCCGGATTCAAAAAGTGGTATAAACTTACTATATTTCATTAGATCTGGAAAGACTCCTTGATCCACACATAAATTGAAAATCACAGCCAAGTATGGCGCTATAGAAAATAAAGAATGATTTGATTTGATATAGTCTGAATAATGGAGGTACAAGCTTTGATGGACATTCCCCACAGATCTTCAGTCGGTTTGTTATTGATTTGCTTAAAAGCTTTTATTACTGTTATGGGGTTTATATGTGAAAAGTTAAATAATTTTGGGCAGGCTGAAACGTTCGCGTTTAATAATCCAAAAGCAAGCGAGGTCGAAGAATTTAAGGTTTCAGTCGTTTTAATTGGGATTTTGGTAAATAAATTTACAAGTTCTTGCGCAACTAATGGACTCAAATGCCACCAGTAGCCCACTATGATCCGAAGGCAGATAATTTATAATTGCCTTGTCCAAGTAGTTGCAGCAACAAATAACATTATCAATACATTAGCAGAAGTCAGTGTAGTTCGGGTTGGTTCCATAAACATATGTGACAAATTAAATGATTTAAAGAGATTTAGTAACCTACTGCTATCTGAATTATCTTCTAGAATATTAATATTAAAGTCACCACAGACAATTACTAGTTTATTACTCATTGTAAGTTTTGCCAAAACATCTTCTATCACTGACTCGAATATAGAGTAGTTCTTATAATTAAAAGCTTTACTAAAATGTAAAAAATTAAATAATAAATGAATAAAATAATATTGTGGTACACAGGATAAAGGTACGCCATGCCATTGAGGTGTTGAATAGTTTCTGCCTACTTTCAAGCCAAAAAAGAGTGGGTAATGTAGTTTTTGTCAATTAGTGCGTTTGAATCACCGTCCTTGATGTAGATAGGAATGTTTTCTGTACCTACTTAGGGACTCCTTTTCCATTCCTTTCCAGTCTCTCCAAGAATGTAAACTAACAGGAGTTGCCCAGAGGTAGTTCCGGGGTGGTATCTTTTAAGAGGTCCAGGTTCCATGTGGTGATGAAAATGATGGTGATCACTAGGGTGTTTTTAGAGAGGTGAGAATCCTACACCCCCGGTATTATATACAAAGTCCTCAAGCCTTTCGTCTTGGTTCGGTTTTTTATCATTGCCCATAGCTACCGTGCATCCCGACCTTCCCCTAAGCTCTCCTAACATAATAAACAGATTGCCTCACATCTCATAGAATTGAGCCAATAACGATGCCTACAGCTAATATGTCATATTACCACACTGCGCACCCCACCCCTCATATCCCGGATAAAGATATAGAGATAAAAATACTTCGAAACAATATATAATTATATATTCAATCGCAGAAAGACAACTTCACAACAACAGAGATGGATACAGGAATGGATGTAGTTATAAGCTTTGTGGCGTGTATGGCATAAGTACCCTAAAAGCTCACTCAGAGGTCTCAGAGATGTTCAGGGAGAGAGAACTTTTTACTTTTACAGGGGTAAAAACTGCTACATGCATTTTCTGCAGTTCAGTATACAAATAAAATGGAAAACGCTTTCGCAACTTGATATTTTATCGAAAATTTTAATAAATATATGACTTAATAAGTCCCACACTTTCCTTTACAATTAAATAATGCTTAGTAAACACGTGGGCCAGGGCAAACAACTCTGTATGTCAATTAATTGTAGCTACCTATTATAGCCGATTAGCACATAAAACGCGTGGCACGGACGAGCGCACTCGTCGGGTGCCGCGGCTAATACGTTTTAATCTGCACTCGGTTTAAGTTAGCCAGTGGCGCAGGTGTAAAAACACTGTGCGATGATATTTAGTGCACGGAACACAACTTCGCAGTTCTTTTTAGAAGTGTTTCGTAATATTATGCATGACGTGTAATTTATAAGAAATTAGGTGACCTTTTTATGACCATTGTCTTAGTATAAAACTTATTAGTAGTTATTTTCATTCGTTTAGTGACGATTCAATAGAAAATTCCCTTTCATTATTTCATCTGTTTCGTTAATAGCCATAGATTCAGAGAACGACACTAATGATCATCTAATTAGGTACCTAATACGTCTAACTCTCACCGCCTGGCTCCTCCCCTGGCTCTGAGCTCCAGCATGAAGATATACTAATAATAGGACTATGGTTCTAGCCCTACGATGGCGAGTGCACTGTCGATGTCGGTATATTGCTAACACCCCCCGCCCCCTGCTTCCACCGTGAACTGCCACATTAATCCGCCCCTCTACGCATTTAAATAATTCTCCACACAAAGGATTAGCATCTCTAACGCGCGTATGTAACACACTTATCATGTCTGTATTACCACTCAGAGCTCTGTTCATCATGTTACCTCCTACTATGTAGCATCAGGTTATGCTTCTTGCCCAACACCATAAAGTAACAACTCTTATGAAATATCCAAGTCCTACACAGTACACAGCTCTGCTACATGACTGCAGTGTCACTGCGCCACACTCACATTGTCTATGCACAAACATTACACGTTTTTATTCGACAAACAAAGATGAATATGTAAATGAATATTTGACACTGTCATACAACATGTAGCGGTCACGCTCCGACTACGGCACGTCAGCGCGGCGCGTGGCGCGTGTCGTGATGTTCACGCGCCGTGAAGGGACCTTTGTGAACACATTACAAATCATGCCGTAACAAACGTAACTCTTTTAACATCGCTGCCTGTACATCTACTCTAGATTGAATATGAACCCGTCACTAACGAGCTCTGTTCCTAGCCGGGCGTCGCTCGCGGGTCAACAATACCCTCATACATTTGCATTGTTTTCTTCGTAATTACAATTGTCCCACTGCGGAAGAAAGACATGTTCTCATAGAGAAGGGACCATAGCCTCATGTGTTGGTGACGTCAGACCATTATATCGGTGTATTAATATTATTAGCGCAGGTTTTTTCACGATGTCACCCTGCAAGGCACATATTTATAACATTGAATTATGCAATTACAGTCTTAGATACTTGGCGACGATGTGGTGCGCTCCCTCTGTCACGCTATGTAATCCATTCCGTTTTATCATATTCCATAGACACACGATACATTAATTCTTGCACGAAGACATACGAGTGCTCGCTTGATTTGAAACTCTCGCCGCAATCAGTGTTCAGCCAACAACACAAAAACCCGGGAAGCCATGAGAAGGCCACACTGTGGAAACTTACCACACTGTAACACAATAAGAGCACTCCCGCTTTGCTCACGCACGAACAAAAACTAGACAGTATGCAGCATAGGCACCATGATTTACTGATGCGAGCGCAGCTATTGTGAGTTATCCGCAGTTTACTAAAAGCGAGCCATGCCACATAACGTGTTACAGTTTGAATAATTTAGTTCTAACATTTTTAAAAGCATAGTCAAACCATTTTTATGTTATTTAAAAAGTTGTCCTATGCACAAGTTGTAATTTGCCCAAACTTAGATAGGAAGTGCAAAGTTAGCTACAAAAACTACGCCACCATAGTAAAAACTCTACCTTTTTTTTCCGTTGAGAAATGCTCATGCATACTGCACTACCACGGGGAGATAGTGCAGTTATGTGGGAATCTAACCCACTAAAACTCCACGGTGTCCTCCTGTGCCGCTTATGGCGTAACACAGGCACGCGTTAGCACTCACCGCGAACCCGCCGCATTTTAGTAAAAACTCTACCTGTAGTCCTAATAAAAGTAAATAGGTATCGTAAGCGGGGTGTAATGGATCAGTCGGTATCGGTCCGGCCCCTGTGACCCGGCGGTCGGTCCGACCCCTGGGGACGCTCGTAAACTGTCGGAGTAGTGTCGTGCCGCGCCGGGGGACGACTATCAACTTAAATAAAATGTCTCAACTCACCTCGACACGAACACAAACGATTGTTCGCCCTTAACTGGTGGCACACACACAAACCACACATTTCTTCCACCTCTACTATTCTTTTTTACCCGACAGCGCGATGCAAAGAAGGGTTATGTATTGAAGGGTTGTTATTTATTTATTTGGTTGAGGGATCCAACCGATCCAAGGCAGTCGAATAGTTTATCCGGGGATCATTGAGCTTCATTTACACGGCGCTTTTCTGGTAGTTGCCATTGTTGATCGTGGTTTTCAGGAGTTACAAAATAATGGTGGTGATGATGGTGGTGGAATGGTGTTGCGGGGTTGTCCCAAATAAAAAACCGAGCACACAAGCACAAGCAGTACTGCTGAGCGGCGGGCATGCGGCACACAGCACAGTTTAGACCACGAACTGAGAGTTATTATGTCTCGCCAGGTTACAACATTAAACTATTAAAGTGGCGTTTCATGAGCAATCCGCACTGCCCACTCTGCCCATCGGCACAGGCCCTGGCACATAAACCGAGTGTATTGTCTCTGAAGCACACATAAAGCTCAGTTGATAGTCGATCCTCCGCATTAGTGCTCGTAAGGACGTTATGACAGTAAAAGCACGTTATCTTTATGTTTACAGCCGCTTATCGGCTGCTCATCTTCACATCAAAAACAACACAGTACTACACAGGTCGTTATCATGCCTGCCTACTTAACATCACCAACCATGATTACCTACTTACATAATAAGTGTGTTATATTATAAGTAACATTCGACTAATCTATTGAATCAAAAATATTTACGCAAAACGTAGTCTGTTGTGTTGGAGGAGAGTCGCCGTCGGAGCGAACACAACAAATAATATGACTGTTTTGCATTACAACAAAACAGGTTATGTGTAGATAAAACACAGGTGTTGAGTTTGTAGTAAGCTGTCTGTAATTCTGCCTTTACATGGTGATCTACGGGTAAAAACTTACCAAATTGTCCATGGTTTACACCTGTCTCTTTCTCTCCAGCAGGTGCCAAGTAAGAGAGACGTTGAAATTAGCTGTCAAGTTCATAGGGTTTTCAACTTACCAGCAAGAGAATTGCTGCAACACCTGTGTTTTCCACACATAATACCTGTTTTGTTGTAATGCAAATCAGTCATATTATAAAACACAGGTGTTGAGTTTGTAGACCTGTTTGGTATCTGCTGGTGATAAACACAAACGCTATGATGAACAACTTGAACTGTTCTGAAATATAATCAGTTTTATTATACAATTATACCATTCAAGTTAAAATAAAAAGTAATAATAAATTTCTGCAACATCAAAGGAAAATCAGAAAATTAATTCTGAATAATTCTGTCAATGAATTAATTGTTATAGTTTTCCACGAAAATATAAAAAAAAGTTTTTTAATACAAGTTCAGCCAACGTTGAATGCAAGCTGTTAATCATCATCATCATCATCATTTCAGCCGAAAGACGTCCACTGCTGGACATAGGCCTCCCCCAGGCGTCGCCACATTGACCGATCCCGTGCGTCTCGCATCCAGCGCCTTCCCGCAACCTTAACCAGGTCATCGGTCCACCTAGTGGGAGGCCTTCCAACATATCGTCTTCCGGTTCGCGGTCGCCATTCCAGAACCTTTCGGCCCCAACGGCCATCCGTTCTGCGAGCAATGTGCCCTGCCCACTGCCACTTAAGTTTGGCAATTCTTCGGGCTATGTCGGTAACTTTGGTTCTCCTGCGGATATCATCATTTCTGACGTGATCACGCAAGGAAATTCCGAGCATAGCCCTCTCCATTGCCCTTTGGGTGACTTTAAGCTTTCTGATAAGGCCCATTGTGAGCGACCACGTCTCGGTCCCATAGGTGATCACTGGCAACACACACTGGTCATAGACTTTTGTCTTGAGACATTGCGGTAAATTGGACGAGAAGATACCACGCAACTTCCCGAACGCTGCCCAGCCGAGTCGGATTCGACGGTTGACCTCTTTCTCGAAGTTGGATCTACCCAACTGGATCGTTTGTCCCAGGTAGACATAATCATCTACAACTTCAAGTAAACAGTCTCCGATCTTGATAGGAGTGGGTGTTACATGGGCATTCATCATGACCTTGGTTTTGTCCATGTTCATTTTAAGACCCACTCTTTCGGAAGCTCTATTGAGGTCATCGAGCATTGTACTGAGGCTCTCCATGGTCTCAGCCATGACCACTATGTCGTCGGCAAACCGAAGGTGAGTGATGTACTCGCCATTAACGTTGATGCCAAGCGACTTCCAATCCAGAACCTTGAAGACATCCTCCAGCGCAGCAGTGAACAGTTTCGGAGAAATGACGTCTCCCTGTCTCACGCCGCGGTGGAGAAGGATTGGTTTCGAGGTCTGATCCTGAAGACGGACTGACATGGTGGCGTTTTTGTACAAACACTTCAACACCTCAATGTACCGGTAGTCGATCTGGCACCGTTGGAGAGATTGCAGTACTGCCCAAGTCTCGATCGAATCGAAGGCTTTCTCGTAGTCCACAAACGCTAAACAGAGAGGCAGGTTATACTCTTCGGTCTTCTGTATGACCTGCCGCAGCGTATGTATGTGGTCTACGGTGCTAAAGCCTTTTCGGAATCCGGCTTGTTCGGGAGGCTGGAAATCGTCAAACCTGCGCGCGAGACGATTCGTGAAGCGATTTCGAAGCTGTTAATATATTGAGTTATTACTGGAATACAATGCTTAAATTTAAGTTTTATTTAGTACTTTTCCAGTTAATTTCCTATTCAGATCTACTTTCTAAACATACTTCTAGGCTACTCTAGAGGCCACAGTTGACCTAGTAGTTACTGCCCGGTGGGTTACCCATGTTAGTATCTTTAAACATCTATTCCCACACAAATTGCAATATACTAGAAGTACTAGAAGCAGGTTTAATAATCCCTGACCATAAAGACACAATGGTCTGGGTGTTACCGCAACAACCTACCTGACCGTCTATTTATATGTCGCATCAAGGCTGGCCGATAGATACAAACCATCGGGAAGTCAGGTTAAGACATCGTGTGTGGGCAGGTAGGTGGGTCAATCGTGAAAATGAAATCACACAAATTATTCGATACACTGAGTATATTCAAATAGACACAAGTTACAGTTACAATCTTGCTTACTAATATTACGGATCGACACTGATTCTACAACGTGTTAGCTCTAAGGCTGTCAGTTCTCAACTGCCATATTCCCCACCACGCAAGCGCTTATAAAAAGCGTGCAATTGCGTAGTTGCTCTTGATTGCCGCCAGGGGCGTGCTTGTGATTTGTTTTGACGTCCGTACTATTGACTAAACCCGACATATATATGCCTTTTGATAAAAACTTTGGCCACAGAGTCATCTTATCTTCCACAGACGTTAGATTAAGAAGAAGAAGAAAGAATTAAGAATTAGTAAGAACTATTCTAGAAAAGAGCGATGAAAATCGTACAACTTGAGGCGAACAATATTAATATAATATTGTTCAGCTAGTGATTTCAAGTAATGAACTTGAATTTATTAAATTCTTTATTAAGTTAGTAAGCCAAATAAATAAATAAATGTTCAGCTTTAGACTGACTAGCTAAAAAAAACTGCGTAGTAAAAAGAAAAAAATGTTTTGAAAATAAAACTGCAGAGTTAAAACAGCAAATGTATGCAAGAAAAATAGTTCTATAAGTACCAAATAATCTAACAGCTTGCTTGGCCTTAAGATGCTTTTGGGTTGTAAATTTAATGGAATCACACCAGAATAAACATATTTAATTGGAACGTCTTAGCATATTATGTCGTTAAAGTAGATGTCCGCCAGTTACTTCTGTTAGTTGCTAATTAGTAAATGCAAATAGGCATGGTGATTTATTTTCACTTACATTTTAATTTCAAATCTTCATAAAGTTACCTAAAAAAGAGAAAAATTTACCATACCTGCTTATGAAATTGAATGAACATGTTTCACTAACAAAAACAACCTGGGACCTCCGAGGTCACAGAAGGGGTATAGTACAACCTCCAAGTCATATTTTATTTAGTACATTCATTATAGAATGTACGCATTGGGATTTAAGTGGTCTCATTTCTCTTCTGTTGTAGTTGAAAAAATAACCCACCATGTTCTTCACATTATCCAATGTGAAGAACATGGATGGGTTATTTTTTACCCTACTGCCGAAGGAGGGTAATGTGTTTATCAGTCTATGTATGTATGTATGTAAGTATGTATGTATGTATGTAAGTATGTATGTATGTTTGTATGTATGTATGTATGTTTGTTCCTATGTGGCGTTCTAGAGACCAAACGCGTGGGCCGATTTTGATGGTTCTTACGTCAATCGATTTGTCTTAACCCCGCGAGTGTCACTGGCTACATGAAAATTGAAAATGTAAAAAAAAATAGGAAAATGGCGGTATTTGGGCGCCATATTGAAGGGGCCCAATTTTTTTTTCTCTTCCAAACCTATCGTGTGGGGTATCAAAATAAAGGATTTTAAGGGATGATTTCAAAAATATATAACACTTATATGTTTAAATGTACCTAATTCGAAAAAAAAATAACTAAAAGTTATAAATAAAAAAAGTTTATTAAAAAAATCAAAAAACCCGACTGCTTGAAAAGCGAACTAAAAAGACGTGATGATTTTCTCCTTGTTTACGTCTTTTTAGTTCGCTTTTCAAGCAGTCGGGTTTTTTGATTTTTTTAATAAACTTTTTTTATTTACAACTTTTAAGTTATTTTTTTTTTATTATAAAAAGTACCTGATATTTTTTACAAATACTTAGTTGTGTGAATATAAAAAATCAGGTATCTTTATAAATGGAAAGCAAGCAATTTTATTAATAAAATATAAAATAATCAAATTATTCAATATTTCAATTGAGTAACATTATGTATAGATAATCACTTATCAATTTTTGAGCAGGATGATAAGGCCCAATTTAAAAGGAAGATAGTACAAAAATCTCTAGTTGAACCTGTACCGCGAAGCAGATTAAAGTTATGTGACATAAATTGCTACACCAAGTCAGTAAAATTTATAATAAACTACCGGACTAAATAAGAAAAATGAATAACTAAGAATTTAATAGAACTTTAAATAATTGGCTTTGTGACAGATGTTTTTATTCAACAGATGATTATTAAAATTTTAAACAGACATGATTTAGGTATTTACTAACGAACACCTTAGATTATAATTATTGACATTATTTATAAATCTAATTATTATTGTAGAACTGTCTTAACTGTGACATATGATCTAATATTTTATTTTTATATAGTTTATAATATAATGTGCCTAATTAATATGAATGAAGCAAAACTGTTAATTTTGACTAATGATCAATGACATTGATGGAAGATTATGATATTATTATGCATGTACATGTACCTATTTCAAATATTTGCACGACTGATAAGTCCAATATAGTGAGACTAAAATTATGTTTACCATGTTATTATGTAAGTACCTATATTCTTGCAAATAAATACATTTTATTTCATAAAAGGATAACTTTCTCTAAATTTCTTGACTCTTAAGAGTTTATTGATGTATTGTTTTAGAATAAAAAATAAATATGTTCAAGGTCCGTTCAACCTAAAGAAGCTATAGCTGGTTGCAAGGTCTCTTGGTTGAGAAGATTTTCTTATCATTGTCTTTGATTTCCAATATCTACAAATATAACCCTGCGCAAACGGCCTATTTATTGCTCACAATATATTTAGCAGTGTAGTCTTTGAGGTTTTTAACCTTGAAGGACATATGTATGCGAGCAATAATTGCATTTGAGTTGTTATAAACAGACTGATCAGTATCAGCCCAGTTGTCATGTATAGTTGACAGATTATAGTTGACTTAGATAGTTGCTATTGCTCCAAATATAGTTTCCTACTATAAATAATAAATGCTCAGTTAGTCAGTGGCAGCCAAAATAATCTTTGTTTTTGCCAAAATATCACTACTCTTTCTTAAAGTTTATACAAATACAAGATTATACAAAGTTTTTTTTGTAAATATTGTCCTTCCAATAAAGGAGAACCAATCTTCTTTCTTATAATCGTTATGGTTAAAATTTCGATTATGGGCCGTTGAATTTTGGCGCGGGGAGGGTGGAGGGGGGAGGGGAGGAGGTTCATCTCCACCACTCGGAGCCCCATGGATATGGAGATATCCATGGTTAAAGTTTACAGGTTAGAATAAAAATTTCCACAAATGTCCATCGATTTAAGGGGCGCGGAGGGGGGAAAGGAAAGGGGGGTAGAGTGGCTACTTCACTGTACCATCCCTACCCCACGGAACCCCATGGTTATTTATTTATTTATTTCAACCTTATCACATAAAATCTTTACAGGATTACACCCAATACGATAAATGCTTATCCTAAGTTACTTCACATCCGTAACTACAGTAAATCTAATCTATAACATAACAGTATTTAACTATAACAAATTTTAAACAATGCACTCCTTGTGAATTCACCCAGAGTACAGCAGAATAGGTCCGTTTCAACAGCCACGAGGTTGAGCGTGCGGAGCCGGAGCGCACGCGTCAGCGGCGCCTCTCTTAAAAGGTTGGTTCGACTGCGCGGCTCAACTTGCTAGTTGCTAGTAGCTCGGCCGCCGGCGTCGCCAGACGTAACTGTCCGGAACACTCAGACACACCTGTCCTAAAACAGTTGCATTATGCACCTTCCCTCTCAATATTTTGAAAATATATGAGGTGAGTGCCAGTTTCCTCCTAACCCTCAACTCATCCTCACTCACGTTATGGAGATATCCATGGCTAAAGTTTAAGATTACCATTTAAGCAACAAAGTCGACGGAGCCCCGCTGCGCGGGGCTTCTATTTCTGTATGCAGGATCTTAAGTAACCTAACATGAAGGAGATGACGGGAGCTGAGTTCGCTCTCTTTGCTCGCTAACTTCAGATCCCGTCATCACCTTCGAACCTAACCTATCCGTGTCGGGGTGCCCTAAGCTCCCGAGCTCGCTTCACTCGCTCTTGGACTAATTCTCATTTTTTACCTCACGAAAAACATAAAATTTCCAAGTCTTGAAAATTTGTAAAAAGCTTTCTATTTATGAGTACAAACTACAAAAAAAATATGAACTTCCTAATCAACGGCCCATAATGGATCTTTTTTCCAGTAGGTACTCAAAGAAAGTTCACTTATTGTGTCATAGGTATTTTAAAAAAAACGCGACAAGTATGAAGTCGAATCACTTAACTTATTAATAGTCATCAAATAAGATAATATCATCTCACTATGAAGAAATTATGAATAAATTTTTACGCACACAGTTCCGAACAAAGTGTCAACTTTCATACTTGTACAGACTCGTACTTACTTGAAGCATTTTCGTCTTTTTCGGGTGGAGGTGATACAATGCCCTCATCCTCTGGGGATGAAGATGTCATCTGGACTCGTCAGTCCAGAGTCAGATCGCCAGTTCGAATATTAATAACTAGCTTTTGCCCGCGGCTTCGCCCGCGTGGATGTCGAAAAATATCCTACGGGAACTTACTACAGGAATTAAAAGTACTATGTATTAATCCAGGTGAACAATGTCTTCTCACACTGCTTATTACAGAATCCGAGGTGCGGCTCGCGGATTGATATATGATTGCTGGAGGATAACAAATCCTAAAATCTAACAATAGTAACGGTATTCATAACGGAACGGAGAATTACCTACTTGAATGCCAAATTTGAAGGCAAATTGTATAACGGAAATTTAAATTATACAAAAAAAAAAGTTAAGGTAAATAGTTACCTAATTAATTCAAATTACGCTTATACTTACATTGTTATTCACAGGGGATTAGGACATTTTTTTTTTTAAATTTATTCTTAATGTACCTCTTTATATACTACACTAGCTGTTGCCCGCTAGAGAAGATATAAAGTTTAATGATGTTTAACGCAAACTATTTTTATATTTTAGTTAACAGAAAATGCCTATCACAATAAGCATCATTTTTTAAAGCACGAATTAGGAAAAAAATATAGAGTAACACAAAATTATTTCTTAGCTTATGTCTCCTACTCATAAACTCTAGACTTGTTAAATTTCAGGACAGTAGACTTTCATACTAACTTGCGAGAGCCCTTAGACCCCCTAAATCCGGCCCTGTCGCAAAATCCATTCATAGCGGCAAACTACTAACTATAAACTACCTCCCTGCCAAATTTTAAATTAGTAGCTCAAAAAATGAAGGGCATTCATACAAACTTCGAGAGTCCTTAAACCCCTTAAATGCGTCCCTGTCGCAAAATCCGTTCTTAGTGGACGTCTACTATCTATAAACTACATCCCTGCCTATATTTAAAGTTAGTAGTTCAAAAAAAGAAGGACTTTCATACTAACTTGCGATAGCCCTTAGATTCCCTAAATCCGGCCCTGTGTGTGTGTGACCGAATCGCTTTTATATAGATATAAATAAGATTCATCAAAAAAACTTTAACACCCCCTAAATCGGATTTTGGGGGTAGGTTCGAAAAACTTATAATGACAACCATTATTTTTTACTTAGGTTGATATTTGTGTCAAGTTTCAAGTTTATTAACCTAAGAAGGCAGGTATTTATTAAAAAAAAAAAAAACGACTTTGGGGGTATTTTTGAAAAACTAATAATTGCAACCTTTTGTTGCTTACTTAGTTGGGTATTTATGGCAAGTTTCAAGATTTATCAAAATACAACCATTTGTTGGATCTGTCGGCTATGTTGGAATATCAAGACGCTACGCCAACTGTGCTCGTTGGAGCGGCCGATTGGCATTTGTCTTTAAGCCGTGAGATGCGAGTAGGTAAGAAAAACGAACCTGTCGCCTCAAGAACGCTTTTGGGCTGGGCTCTACCAAATGTTACGGACGATTGGTGGACTGTATAATAATGTAAATGAAAATACTTTGATAGTCACTCGTTGTTAATTTTTATATTACTTTCAAACTCAAATCACATAAAACGACATAAACCAAAAACCTGACCGAATCACATGCCAAACACAAATATTACGGGCGATTGGTGGACTGTATAATTATGTAAATGAAAACACTTGAGATAGTCACTCGTTGTTAATTATTATATTAGTTTCAAACTCAAATCACATAAAACGACATAAACCAAAAACCTAACCGAATCACATGCCAAACAAATTGTCAGTACAAAAGAAGCTAAAAGGTTTAAAAATATAAACTAAAAAGGTTGCACCAGCCAGTCCCCAACATTCCGGACCCCTAGTGGAGCACTAAACTCTGGTGGCAACTGGCTGGGTATGTGCAACAAGCGGCAGAAGCTTACGGACTGGTCGGCGCAAGATACCTCCTTTGGTAGCAACGTCTGCGACACGAACCAGTCCGTCAGGTCCTGGAAAGGTTTTATTTATCCTACCAAGAAGCCAAAGACCCCTTGGTAGTGTATTGTCCGCTATAAGGACCACGTCACCCTCGCATAATCCAGACTCGCTTCTGTTTCGGCCTCGTGGAATTAGTGTAGGCAGGTACTCAGCCAGCCATCTTGCCCAGAAATGTTCAGCCAGCCTAAGAGCGAGCCGCCAATCAGTCGCTCGTAATGAGTCTGCATCCGGAAGTTCACAGGGCCATGATGTCACTGATGAAGTTCCGAGGATGAAATGAAAAGGCGTTATAGCCTCGGGGGCATCTGGTGAGTTTGGTACATAAGTCAATGGCCTGCTGTTGACGATCGATTCCGCTTCGATAAGCAACGTGGTAAGAACTTCTTCTCGAGGTGCTCTGTCCTTTAATGTGACTCGTAGAGCTGTCTTCACCGAGCGTACCAGCCTTTCCCACGCTCCACCCATAAAAGGCGAGGCAGGTGGAATGAAACGCCAGGAGATCTTGCGGCTGGTCGCGAAGTTTTCTACTGCCTCATCGTAGAGTGACGCAAGCTCACGCTTGGCGCCAACAAAGCAGGTTGCGTTGTCGCAGAAGATTGTAACTGGAGTCCCTCGCCGGGAAATTAGGCGTCTAAGGCTCATTATTGCAGAGCTAGATGATAATGAAGCGACTACTTCCAGATGTAGAGCTCTTGTAACAAGGCATGTGTAAAGAGCCACCCACCTCTTTTCGCGTCGTCGGCCAATTGCAACTTCTATGGGGCCGAAATAATCTAAACCAACATGCGTAAACGGCCGTGTGTGGTGGTCTAGCCGCTCCGGTGGCAAGTCACCTGTTGCTGGTGTTACTAAACGACCATTCTGCCTTCTGCATTGTAGACACCCTTTGGCTATGCTTCGGATGGTAGCTCTAGCCCGTAGAATCCAAAATGTCTGCCTTATTTCATTGAGCACAAGCTCATGGTTCCCATGTCCGGCTTCAGCGTGTTTATGCAAAATGATTAAGTGTACAATACGATGACGACCGTCAAGAATGATCGGAGACTTAACACTCTCACTCACCCCTGGAGCGGATTTTATTCGTGAGTATAATCTAATCAGACCATCTTTGTCAAGAACCGGGGCGAGTGCGGCTATGCGACTGGTCTTGGGTACAGGTTGTGAGGCTTTCAAAATCTTCAGTTCTTCGGAAAAGCTGTCTATCTGAATCCTTGAGAAAAGCATCTTCTCTGCTTGAAGAATGTCATCAGCTGAAAGATGCGAGGGGGACGTAGTATCATGAACAGATTTCGATAGTAAGCGCGGTGAACTGGATTTTGACCAAAACTTTCGTACGGCTTGGAAAACGCGGGCCGTAGAACTTAGTAACCGTAGCCAGCTGCTAAAACGAGCTGCGTCTGGAACCGGCGGAACTAACAATGGATTGTCTACAAGAAGCCCTACGTACTCCGATTTTAACTCAGAAGTACGTAAAACTTCGTCAATGATGTGTTCTGGTTCATGTGGCCATTCTGAGGGTGAATCGATGAGAAAAGATGGGCCAGCGAACCATCTATGCGATGATGTGAATTCAAAATGTTTTGGCTTAGTAGCATCGTCTGCGATGTTGAGTTCACTAGGAAGCCATTTCCAATTGGATGGATTCGTAAATTCTAAAATTTCGCCTAACCTGTGGGCTACAAACGGCTTAAAACACCGCGCGTCGCTGCGAATCCACTTTAAGACCGTTGTGAAGTCAGTCCAGTAGAAAACAGCGGATGGTTGTGTCCGATGAGCATTCAAAATAGTTTGTGCAAAACGCGTCGCGATCAGAGCAGCCTGCAGTTCAAGGCGCGGAATAGAAAGTGGCTTTAAAGGTGCAACACGCGCTTTGCTGCCTATCAACGCTAAACTAACTGAACCATCAACGAACGCATAACGCCAATATGCAACGGAGGCATAAGCCTGTTCCCCCCCATCGGCTATAACGTGAAGTTGAGTGCTGCACTGCTCTGATTTGCCTACGTACCACCGCGGAATACGGAGATTAGCTGCAGAATCAATCTGATCAAACCACGAATTGCACTCGGCTTCATACTTGGGTGGGATCGGCGAATCCCAGTCAGTCCCTTCCCTCCATAATTTTTGTATCAAAATTCTACCTTGGATAACTATTGGCATGATCAGTCCTAAAGGATCGTAGAGGCTCATGACACTGGAGAGTAAACTTCGTTTAGTTATCGTGCATACGCCACTGCGATTGCGACACGTGCGAAACCCTAAAGTATCGTTCAGAGGATTCCACTTTACGCCTAAAGCACCTACGTCATTATTTAAAGGCAGGTTGACATCAGAATTCGAGTCGCTACAAAGCTCTTTGGGTACTAAAGCAAGTGCCTCGGGCACGTTCGATACCCACGAACGCATTTCAAAACCACATGAGTTGTGAACCGTGACTATATCGGAGGCTAAACGTTTCGCGTCGGGGAGGTTAAACTCACTCCCAATATAATCGTCCATGTAGTGGTTGTGAATGATCGCGTGAGTAGCAGCTGGGTATTTGTGCTCAAATTCCTTAGCATTTTTGTTTTTAATTAACATTGCTATAAAAGGGCTAGATACAGCGCCAAAAATTAAAGACGTCATCCTATATTCTTTAACGGTATCCTGAGAGTTCCCGTTGCGCCATAAAAACCGTAGCGCATCACGATCGTTTTCTTTCATTTTAATTTGAAGAAACATCTCCCTTATATCGGCATTAAACGCGAACGGTCCTTCTCTAAAACGGAACAAAATGTTTAAAAGAGACTGCAATAGATCCGGACCTTGCAGTAGCATTTCGTTCAAACTTACACCTCTAGTGACAGCTGCTGCGTCGTACACCACTCTCAACTTACGCTTCTGTGGATGGTACACGCCAAAATGTGGTAAGTACCATCTCAAAGAAACGCCAGCCGAGGACTTGTCCTGGTGTGTACCATCCACAGAAGCGTAAGCCGAGGACTTGTCCCTGAGAAAGTTGTCGTGGAAGGTAGAGGGCGCGCATTCTTCTGCATAACCTTTTTGAACTATGCTTTCAATATATTTTTTGTAAGCTAAAGCAAGTGTGCTATCTTTGGCCATCTGTTTTTCGAGAGACTTGAGTCGTGATAAGGCGTGAGGGTAACTATCTGGAACGTCGTTTGTTACCCTTTCCTTCCAAGGCAAGCCTACCTCAAAACGTCCCGTAGCCAGTCGCTGAGCGGAAGACTCTACCAAGCTTACCGCACGTGCATCGTCGTTGTTTTGTCGGGTGGCAAGCTTCTGGATGCCTAAAGAATCTACTTCATATTGTTTTTTAATTAGTGCCTCAAGAGAGTTGATTGTCCTTGACGCGTAATCTACCTCACAAACATTGTTGATAAAAACTACCGGTTTAGTCGACGGGGACATAGCGCCATGTATAGTCCAGCCCAAAAGCGTTGTTGAGGCGACAGGTTCGTTTTTCTTACCTACTCGCATCTCACGGCTTAAAGACAAATGCCAATCGGCCGCTCCAACGAGCATAGTTGGCGTAGCGTCTTGATATTCCAACATAGCCGACAGATCCAACAAATGGTTGTATTTTGATAAATCAAGCATGTCGGTGCTTTGCGGAGTAAGACAAAGAGGGGTAATACTGCGTGCGCCCTGGACTAAGTGGCGTTCAGGCATGTCGCGCCCTCGAATGTAAAAATTGACAAAGCATACCTCAGTGTCGAGGTACATACCCCCTACCCCTGTAACACGTAGTTTCTGACGGTCCGTGGCGTCAGCTCCGATGCGCGCAGCTACGTCACCGTCGATAAGTGTAGCGGTGCTGCCGTCATCAAGAAGCGCAAACGTATCAAACGTGCCGCGTAGACCTTCTAAAGTGACAGGTAGAATCTTGAGCAGTCCTCGCCTACCAGCTGCAGGTACCCCGATCGTGTTAGCCACCACGTTGCCGCCGTCAGCTTGAGGAGGCACGATAGTGTCATTCTTTGGTGAGCTCTGCAGAGAAACAGTATTATTAGTGGAGAGGTTACTATTAGATACCGACTTGTCACCGTGAAGGAGGGCGTGGTGGCGCCTGTCGCAGCTACTAACGCCGCATCGCTTAGTCTGGCATGTGTTCCATGTATGTGGGCTAGACTTCAGGCATCTATAGCATGTTTTGGTTTCTTTTATCCAGCGCCATCTATCGTCAATCGAAAGCGATGAAAACGCTTTACATGTTTTAACAGTGTGGGACCCTTGTTTACAGTATGCACACTGTGTCGTTTTGTCATTCGAGGTAGTAGCATGAACATTCAAATCTTTCGTTACGTTTGGCTTATAAAATGGTGCCTTACTTTGCGATGAGCTCGGCGTTACGTCAACCAAAAAGTTGTAATTGAGTTGTCGTTCAGCTTCGATCACTAAGAACCTAGAAAGCAGCTCTAGTTTAGTAACCGTTGGCTCAAAAGGTTTGTGAGTGGCTGCGTAATCCGTAAAACGGTCTCGCGTGTGTTCATTAAGTTTTAAAAGGACCGTGCGAAGAAGCTCGAGTGATGATAGGTACTCGTGCTGCTGAAACAATTTTATAATGGCAACGCAGTTCCTCAGCTTGTTCGCCAGAATGTTTAAATGTTCAGCGTTACCTATTTTAATACTGCGTAGACCGGAAATCTCGTGTGCGACCAGCTGCTCTGGACGCGCGTAGTTTTTCTCCAAAGCAGTCATCACCTCCTCGGGATCTTGTGCCTGCCATAAAATTGAAGAAACGGCTGCCCGGGCGGCACCACGAACGGCGGATGTTAAGCGAGCTAAATTTTCTGCGGGCGTGAAGAATGTTTTAGTTCGCTCATACGTACACTTGAAAGCCAACCATTCATCTATATTACCTGTAAAAGGAATCAGCTCCGGCTTTCTCGACCGATCGGGTAAAGAAGAAAAAGCCTTCGCAAGCTGAACAATCGGATCGCCCTCCGCTCCACAAGTAGCAGTGTTACCTACGGGTGCTTGAACGCGTAATACGTGTGGTTGTGGGTTAAGTGCCATGTTGCGTGCGTTTTGGTTGCCCACCCACGTTGTTACACGTTCTTTGTGTGAACTACGGGAAGAAACGCTACCAGACCTGTCAGAATGTGCTTCCAGGGAAGCAAGCTTTGCGCACAGCTCCAACTCGTCAGCTTTTTGCTGTTGAAGCGCAAGTTCGCGCTCTCGCTCCCGCTCGTGCTGTTCACGTTCGCGTTCGCGCTGTTCACGTTCGCGCTCTCGCTCTGCAAGCTTGCATTCACGCTCTACGCGACGTTGCTGAATTTCGGCCTCTATGGCCAGTTTTTTAGCTAGAATAGAAGAGCTTGAAGAGCGTCTTGTGTATGTTGACTGACCTCTGTTTCCGTGCGGCTGATGTTGAAGACCGGAACTAGCCGGGAGTACAGTCGTTTCTTGCTGTGCAATGTTTGTAGTAGCTCCCGCCGCCTGTTTAGAACCTTCAGCGATGTGCGCCGCTTGATGCGATCCGCTCGGCTGCGGCTCGGCGCGCTCGCGGCGAGGGGTTGGAGAATTGTCTTCGCGATCTGCTTCGCCTGGGCCTTGTGTCGTCGGATTCGCATATTGCGATTTAGTTTGACTACGAGTAACTACCATTGTGAAAATGACGTTATGAAAACTAGGATGAAATGGTATAAATTTAGGCTTCGTAAGGACCAATTATAAAAAAAATAAATAATTATATATATAACCACAGACCGTGGCTTTTACCCAGACGGGGTCAATAACCGTGACTGAATCTGTTAAAGAAACTATCTAGTCGTTTCCTATCCTTAGAAGGACCAGTCCGGACTAACAGGTACGCAGTGGTACCGATGACAGCGGTGTGCGAAGCACAAACCGCGGACGCGTCGCGTAGCTCGCGACGACACAGGACAGCGGGGTGCGGGCGGCGGGGGGAGCGCAGAGCGAGACGTGCGTTCTCGAACACAGCCGGCGGCGGAATGAATGAGGTGGCCCGCCTTCTCGCACTGTTTATATAGTTTCCGTGGAACGGCGCGCGGATTGATATATTATTATGATTAATGGAGCATTTAAATTCAAAAACCTAACAATAGAAATAGGATATAACGGAACGGAAAATTATCTACTAACAACTTTAAAGTGAAAATATTAAATCCTGCGTGAATTAGAAATAAAAATGATACGTAAAAACTTAAATATTATTACTCATTGGATACCTTAGGAAAGTTATTGTTCCTTTGTGCCTTTGGCGATGGCCAAAATAGGACTGAGCTATGATGAATTAGTAAGGGATCTTTACCGCCTCGGGGATAATGAAAAAAAAAAAAAATGTTTTAATACCAATTTTATAGGTTAACTTTAAAATTTACGTTTTCCTAAACAAATTTTTCATCCCCTATTTAACTCTTCTTGGAGAATTTTTAAAAACGTTCTTCATTACGGTTTCAGGCATTTTTTTTCTCAAAAGATTAACACAATCACTTACAGAGAAAATCATCATCATCATCATATCAGCCGAAAGACGTCCACTGCTGGACATAGGCCTCCCCCAAGCGTCGCCACATTGACCGGTCCCGTGCGTCTCGCAACCAGCGGATCCCCGCAACCTTCACCAGGTCATCGGTCCACCTAGTGGGAGGCCTTCCAACGCAACGTCTTCCGGTTCGCGGTCACCACTCCAGAACCTTTCTGCCCCATCGGCCATCCGTTCTGCGAGCAATGTGCCCTGCCCACTGCCACTTGAGTTTGGCAATTCTTCGGGCTATGTCGGTAACCCTGGTTCTCTTGCGGATCTCTACATTTCTGATTCGATCACGCAAGGAAACTCCGAGCATAGCCCTCTCCATTGCCCTTTGAGTGACTGTAAGCTTTCTGATGAGGCCCATTGTAAGCGACCACGTCTCAGAGCCATATGTCAGTGGCAACACACACTGGTCATAGACTTTCGTCTTGAGACACTGTGGTAAGTTGGACGAGAAGATACCGCGCAACTTCCCGAACGCTGCCCAGCCGAGTCGGATTCGACGGTTGACCTCTTTCTCGAAGTTGGCCCTACCCAATTGGATCGTTTGTCCAAGGTAGATATAGTCGCCCACAACTTCGAGTGTAGAGTCTCCGACCTTGATAGGAGTGGGTGTAACATGGGCATTCAACATCACCTTGGTTTTGTCCATGTTCATCCTAAGACCCACTCTTTCGGAAGCTCTACTGAGATCATCGAGCATTGTACTGAGGTCCTCCATGGTCTCAGCAATAACCACTATATCGTCGGCAAACCGAAGGTGAGTGATGTACTCGCCATTGACGTTGATGCCTAGCCCTCTCCAGTCCAGAACCTTGAAGACATCCTCCAGTGCAGCAGTAAACAGTTTCGGAGATATGACGTCTCCTTGTCTCACACCTCGCTGCAGAAGGACTGGTTCCGAAGTCTGATCCTGAAGTCGAACTGACATGGTGGCGTTTTTGTAGAAACACTTCAACACTTCGATGTACCGGTAGTCAATTTGGCACCGTTGGAGAGACTGCAATACAGCCCAAGTCTCGATCGAATCGAAGGCTTTCTCGTAGTCCACAAACGCTAAGCAGAGAGGCAGGTTGTACTCTTCGGTCTTCTGTATAACCTGGCGCAGCGTATATGTGGTCTACGGTGCTGAATCCCTTACGGAATCCGGCTTGTTCGGGAGGCTGGAAATCATCAAACCTGCGCGCGAGACGATTCGTGATGACTCTTGAAAACAGCTTGTAGACATGGCTAAGAAGTGTGATGGGCCTATAGTTCTTCAGCCGGGCATTGTCGCCCTTCTTGAAGAAGAGTACCACCACACCCCTGCACCATGCCTGTGGCGTTTTGCCCTCGAATATGACGGAATCAAACAGCTTCTGAAGGGTCTTAAGAACCGGTTTTCCACCCGCCTTTAGGAGTTCAGTCGTGATTCCGTCGTCACCCGGTGCCTTGTTGTTCTTAAGCTGTTTCAGAGCCATCCTAATCTCATACAGGCTGACGTCCGGAATATCTTCGGTATAGTGTCGGGTCAGCTCTAGGGTCATTCGCTAGATTCGCGACGGGTTTCCTGGTTGACGTGTACAGCTGCCTATAGAATCTCTCGATCTCCCTCAGAAGCTCTGGTTTGGCGGCAACGATCCTGCCATCATCGATCTTCAGTTTTGTGAGCTAGCTCTGCCCAATAGACAGATCTCTTGCAAAGACCTTGGAGCCCTTATTCCGCTCAATCGCGTCTTTAAACAGAGAAAATACAATATTATAACTTTAAAATACATGAAGCCGACTGGCCAAGTGCGTTAGTACTAATATGACAAAAACTACATTGAAATTTCGTAACATTTTTAGTAAAAGGGTAGTTGTAGAAAAATGTTCACACGAAACTAAGTGTACGACATCGTATGCGCACCGCCGCTGCGGGTAGGTGTGCATGATTTGAGAGATACAATATATACAATACATGTTTATTAAGGCCCATGACATAGTGATTGTTTCACTGCGTAAAAAGTATCTTTGTATACCACATTGGTGGTTTCGTACCCAAAGGGTAAAAACAGGACCCTATTACTAAGACTCCGCGGTCCACCTGTCTGTCTGTCACCAGGCTGTATCTTATGAACCATAGCTAGACAATTGAAATTTTCACAGATGATGTATTTATGTTGCCACGATAACAACAAATAGTAAAAAAAGAATAAAATTAATATTTAAGTGGGGCTCCCATACAACAAACGTATTTTTTTGGCGTGTTTTAGATAATGGTACGGAACCCTTCCTACGCGAGTCTGATTCGCACTTGGCCGGTTTTTCTGTCTGGTGCCAAAATTACCAGGCTGCCAGTACTGACTCTGGAACAGGCAACGTAGAATTGTCCGTGTGAAATGCAATCTTTACTTAAATCTATGCATGCCACCCTTAATAACAGAACCTGAGATTTATTTAAGGTCATTGCAAAGCAGACCTTAAAGGTGAACTGTAATCGTTTAAACTCAAAGACATAGTCAGAGGGTATTAGTGCTATTCGAGGTATGAAACATTCATACAAACTTTAACTCCTCTTTTTACCCGTTTAAGGGATGAAATTCTAAAAATGCTTAAGTACATTTTTCTTTAATTGTATTGAAGAGCAGAAATATGTTTCAAGTAATTTTGATAATATACAATTTATTTTTCTTACAAACTTTAACACACCTTTAAGGGATGAAATTCAAAAAACCTTAAACACGTATTTCTTCAATAGTATTGAAAAGCAGAAATACTAAGTTTCATGTAATTTTGATGATAAACAATGTATTTTTCTTATAAACTTTAACACCCCGTTTTATACCTCTAAGGGATAAAATTAAAAAAAAACCTTAAACACGTGTTTCTTTAATTCTATTGAAGAGCAGAAATACTAAGTTTCATGTCATTTTGATGATAAACAATTTATTTTTCTTACAAACTTTAACACCCCTTTTTACCCCTTTAAGGAATGAAATTCAAAAAAGCCTTAATGATATACTTTTTATTATATATTTCGAAGCTGAATACCATATTTCATCAATTTCAAATGAAAAATGACAGAGTTTCATACAAACTTTCATCCTCTATTTAACTCCCTTAGGGGTTGAATTTCGAAAAATCCTTCCTTATTCCTTGTCTACATTACAAATGGAACCTCTGTGCAAAATTTCAGCTTTCTAGGTCCAAGGATTTGGGCTGGGCGTTGATGAGTCAGTCAGTCAGTCAGGACTTTTCTTTTTATTAATATAGATATCTATTCGAACTTTGGTCACCTCCAAAACTTACCTGGACAATTTTGTACGTAATCTATATATATGTCGCAGGGATATGATGAAAACAGGGAATTGATCAAATCTCTAAGCGATTTGATCAAATCACGGAGGATGTTAAAATAAATGGATAAGTCCAAGAGCGAGCGTAGCGAGCTCGGGAGCTTAGGGCACCCCGACACGGACAGGTTAGGTTCGAATTCGGTTCCTTCGTGTTAGGTTACTTTAGACCCTCTTAGGGAATTGACCAAATCCCTGTTTTTATCATGTCCCTGCGACATATATAAAAGAAGAAACTGACTGACTGACTGATCGATCAACGCACAGCCAAAACTGCTAAGCCTAGATGCATGAAATTTGTCAGAAAGTTTACTTAAGTGACGTAAGTGAGCACTAAGAAAGAATTTTTGGAAATTCCACCCCTAAGGGGGTAAAAAGGGGGTTAATAGATTGTATGAAAAATCTAATTCCTTAAGCCAAAATTCTTGAAATTTAGAACAAATAGTAATCTTAGTAAATGATAAAGATTGACATTATTAGTTTTTCGAAACTACCCCCAAATTATGATTTAGGGGGTGTTGAAGTTTGTATAGAATAATCTGATTTCTTGGGTCAACAAACTAGAAACTTGCCACAAATACTAACCTAAATGAATAATAAAGGTTGTTATTATATATTTTTTTAAACTACCCCCAAAAGACGATTTAGGGGTGTTAATGTTTTTTTGAAGAATCTTATAACTTTAGTTAATTTACTTGAAACTTGACATAAATACCAATCTAAATAAACAATTAAGGTATTAAATATTAGTTTTTCAATACTACCCCCAAAAGATGATTTAGGGGATGTTAATTTTTTTTTAAGAATCTTATATTTTGCGTTAATAAACATGAAATATGACATAAATACCAATCTAAATAAACAATAAAGGTATTCAATATTAGTTTTGCAATACTACCCCCAAATGATGATTTAGGGGGTGTTGAAGTTTGTATGGTAAATCTGATTTCTTTTGTCAATAAACTTGAAATTTGCCACAAATACTAACCTGATTGAATAAAAAAGGTTGTTATTATTATTTTTTGAAACTACCCCCAAAATACGATTTAGGGATGTTATTTTCTTTTTTAATTAATTTATATCTTGGGATAATAAACATGAAACTTGACATAAACACCAACCTCAATAAACAATAAAAGTTATCATTGTTAGTTTTTCAAAACTACCCCCAAAAGATGATTTATGGGGTATTAAAGTATTTTTGAAGATTCTTATTTCTTGGGTCAATAAATTTGAAAGTTGACATAAATGGATGGTATTTACTAACATCTAATTACATAACTAATAAGTAAACAAAAAAGGTTGTCATTATTAGTTTATCGAATCTGTCCCCAAAAGACGATTTACGGGGTGTTATTTTTTTTTGCGAATCATATTTCTTGGGTTAATAAATTTGAAACTTGGCACAAATACCAACCTAAGGAAAGGTTGTCATTATAAGTTTTTGAAACTAACCCCAAGCCATCTTACTGGACAGAGTTTCGTTTTTGACGTGGGTTTCTAGGAGCGATTTTGTGTCAATTCAACCTTTAAGGAGGTGAAAAGGGGCAAACTTAGTTTGTATGAAAAAATCAAATTCCTTGGGGATAAAGTTAATAATCAAAATTTACATAAAACATTTTAAAACCTCGCCCCAGACAGATAGGGGTGTTAATTTTTTTTTGAGGAATCTTACTGCGCATTCTGACTAACATATACGAAAAATATTTAGGAATGATTTATAAATGAAATATGATGATGGAATAGCATATTTAGGTTGTTCAAAACTCGACCCTCAACGGGGCAAAAAGGGGTTGATATGTTTTTAGGGGAGGAAATTACTTTGTGGCGGTAACCTAAAATTTATGATTATTTAAGTCAAATAACGAATCGACCCAATCCAATAAACCCTGTATATCTACAATACCCAATTCTTATTTTTATTGATTTAATAATAGCTTATTTTTGGTCGCCTTCACTAACTGCATATAAGAAAAAAAAAATAGGATAAACGAAATCACTTGAACGAAGTCGCGGGCGGAGTGCTAGTCATCAAATAATGACAAAGACAAAGACAAAGACAAAGATATTTTATTTCAACTAGGCCACCAAGCGGCACTTTTGAACGTTACATTAAAATGATTCTACCGTGCATTCGGAAAGTAGCTTGTTATGGAGAAGAATGCACAAGAAACTCCATACTTACTCTTTTATGCTAAAACATATCTGAAAATCACTGACACGTATTAAAAAAAGACACCAGTTAGGCAATCGCCTAGCGTGCGTCACTGCTGATCATGCACCGGATCCGCGCGTGAAGCATTGCGTAAACTGCACGATTGCAGTTTTTCTGATTTAGCAATAAGTTTAGTTTATAGAATAATTGTAATCTTAATTTTAGTCTTGTAGTTCTAATCCTAAACTTGTATTTTAATTAAATAAATCCTTTTTTTAATAATTATCTTGTTCGCTGAAACTTAACTGGCGCAGTCGGTAGGATCGCGACACTCAGTTTCAAATAGAACTCTTTGGCCTGAGTGAACGATTTCTATCGTTATCATCGCGATCACAACTTTGTATCTACGACGGCGAGCAACCTGCGGGAGACCCGGAGAATTGGGAGTCCTGCTGAACTACAAGGCCCGGCTGGAGATGCAGAGGATATTGGGGTGAGTGCAAGTTGTCTTCCCAGTTTCCATGCTATATTTCCTGTCGTAATAGTTTAAACGTTATATGTGTATTTGTGTTTAAGCTAAAATCGCTATAGACATATTATCACCAGCTAGGAAAACGTTTCGAATTCGTTTAGTAAGCTAATATATTATTTAATCATACGTGTTTATTTGTTCACTAAAATCGCGACTCAAATAACACGTATAACATTTCACGCTATCTCCTTACATAGGTAGTAAGCAGACTGGTAGCTAATAGCCTCATTTAAAGTTATTTTTTTTAGCGGTTCATAACTAGATAGCAATGGCCATGGCAAGCATCGAGTTAGTAACCTTTAAGTTCGTTTCGGAGCTGTTGCCAAAGTATGATGGCAACCCCAAAACTTTAAATTATTTCATTTTGGAAGTAGAAAAGTGATGTTATTATTAGAACCACCAGTTAGGGCAAACTCCGCTCTTACTAGCTTAATTAAAAGTAAATTAAGTGGTGCTGCAATTAGCGCAATAGCTTCCGAAGGGTCAACAGACAACTGGCAAGCTAAGCAAGAATAATAGCTTTAGTTCACTAGCCATACAACCCAAACAGAAAGAAATACCTAAGCCTAACCAAATGGTACCCCATAGTCATTTTCCCCCCCCGAAATAGCTGGCATCCAGACCCGAGGCAGCAGCGAGGTCAAGGCATACCTCCTTGGAAAAACGGCCACGCGTCAGGTAATGTGAGGCCTAGTAGTTCAGGCACATTCAGGAACTTAGGCAATTTTAGATGGCAACCGAACGTACCACGTCAACAGGTAAATCCACCACAAAGGGTGTCTGACGTCACTATGAGGTCAGTAAATCAGCCTGAAAAACCACATTTTGTTCCTGAAGAAATGTTTTTCACACAACAGAGACAGGAGCAGTAATACCCAGATGGCTATGACCCCTACTATAACGGTGAGTGCTGTAGTCATAACTTGCAACATAAAGACCAAGAGTACGAGTATACGTCGGACATGCCTGAAGATGCATCAAATCACCAGGATTTTCTCCAGGACGAGGACCAATTGGACTTCAGCTGACACATACCATCGATCTCAACCACCAAGGTAAAGACCACCTTCCTTATATAGATCTTCCGGAATTCCAAGGTAAATTTTTACTTGATACTGGAGCTTCACGATGTATGATATCACCTGATGTAATAGCCGGTACTAGTTTTGAAAATTGTGTAGAATATGAACCATTCCAGGTTAAAACAGCACACGCTGTTACTCGTCACGAATACGTTGCAATTTTACCTTTACCACCGCTGTTTAATACAGACACGTATCATGAATTCTTGATGTTCGACTTTGACCCAAAATATAGAGGTCTCATTGGTATGGACTTATTGAAAAAGTTAGGTTGTAGTATAGATTTCAAAAATAAGGTGCTACGAACGTTTAATACCGAAATACCAATTTATTTTGACTATCCGGTGAAGAGAGTTGACATCGAACCTAATTGCGAGAAGTTTATTGTAGTAAAAACCAACTTTATGGACGGTAGCTATATTTGCGATGACTTTTATTGGTCTACAGGACTTAAGTCACCAGCCGCAATAGTTACAGTAAAAAACGGGATTTTCAAGACAGCCGTAATCAATTGTACTAATACGCAGCAAACAGTCTTTAACAATCGTATCTTACCCCTAGAACCATTACCACCACAGTTAGCAGCGAAAAATCAATCGCATGAACTTAACGCAATTGAGACTAACGTTGACATAGACAAAGAACTTTGCGAAAATTTAAAGAAAATTCGTACTATCCATATGAACGAAGAAGAAGAACGGAAATTATCAAAATCTGTCATCAATATCGTGACATATTTTATTCCGAGAAAATACCCTTATCTTTCACTCACACAGTTAAGCACGAACTGAGATTAAGTGATGATGCCCCGATTTTTGTAAGAAGTTACAGACAGGCCCCCAAACAGCGTATTGAGATTCAAAAACAAGTAGATAACTTATTAAATCAGGGAATCATTAGGGAAAGCATTTCACCCTGGTCATGCCCAGTCCACATCGTCCCGAAAAAACCAGATGCGTCTGGAAAAGTTAAATGGAGGCTTGTTATAGACTATAGACGTCTTAATGACAGAATTATAGAGGACAAATACCCCTTACCAAATATTGACGATATCCTTGATAGACTAGGGCGCGCACAATATTTTACCACCCTCGATTTAGCAAGTGGCTACCACCAACTGGAAATGCACCCAAAAGACGTAGAGAAAACAGCATTTACCACTGAAAGAGGTCATTACGAGTTTTTAAGGATGCCCTTTGGGTTAAAGAACGCCCCGAGTACTTTTCAGCGTCTTATGGACCATATACTCAGAGGCATCGATAACGTATTTACCTACTTGGATGACGTCATAATCGCAGCTACGTCACTCCAACACCATAACGAAAAACTTAAATTAGTATTTCAGCGATTCAAAATGCATAATCTCAAGGTTCAGTTAGACAAGTCCGAATTTTTACAGAAACACGTCAATTTCCTAGGACATGAATTAACTGATCAAGGACTGAACCCAAACAAGGACAAAATCAGCAGTCCTTAATTTCCCTATACCCCAAACACAAAAGGACATAAAGGCTTTCTTAGGACTAGTAGGTTATTACCGAAAGTTTATCAAGGACTTTGCGAAACTTACAAAACCTTTAACAGTATGTCTTAAAAAGAACCCAAAAGTCGTACATACAGACGAATTTTTAGACGCAGTAAATAAATGCAAACAAATTCTCACAAATGCCCCAATCCTTCAATACCCTGACTTTGAAAAACCTTTCATCTTTACAACAGATGCGTCCGACTTCGCGCTAGGTGCAGTTTTGTCCCAAGGCAATGTTGGTTCAGATAAACCGGTAGCCTATGCATCAAGAACATTATCTGACACCGAGACTCGTTACTCTACTATAGAGAAAGAGCTGTTATGTATAGTTTGGGAAATAAAATATTTTAGACCCTATTTGTATGGACGAAAATTTACAATTTATACAGACCACAGACCTCTAACATGGTTAATGAGTTTAAAAGACCCTAACTCCAAATTAACCCGTTGGAAGTTAAAGTTAGCAGAATACGACTATAAGGTAGTTTATAAAAAGGGTAAACAAAATACTAATGCAGATGCATTATCCAGGGTAAAAATCTTCCATAATAGTTTAGAATCTTTGGCGGTTAATTTCGATGATAATGAGGATGATAATTTAATAAATAGGATATTTGATAATGCCCGTAGACAGGCAGAGTTAGATAATAATAACCCCGATCAACATAACAACGAGATGGAGATAGGAAGTACCAACCCCCCTCAAACCGACAAAGGAACCGATTCAATAAGTATCATAACCGTTGATCCTGACCATTTAATCTCTACAAACCATACACAACCTGATAATGAAAACAATGGTATCCCTATCTTATCAGACGCGATAGATAAACAATTAAAACAATTTTATATTAGGTCTACTCCAGGTTCTACATACAGAGTTGAAAACAGATCAACTAACTCTAGGATGGTCATTAAGGACGTTTTCATCCCGGTAAATAATACCGAATCAGAAATAGTAAAATTCCTAAAAGAACACACAATAGCAGACCGTATTTTTCACTGCTATTTTTACGATGAAAATTTGTATTTAGCTTTTTCAAGAGTTTACACTACAATTTTTAATGACAGAGGACCTAAATTAATAAGATGTACGTCCCGAGTTACACTTGTTGAAAACAAAACAGAACAACAGGAACTTATTAAGCGATATCACGAAGGTAAATCATCGCACCGAGGTATTCAGGAGACATACAAGCAACTGCATAGAAACTATCACTGGCCTAATATGTTGTTATCAATCCAAAGATTCATTAATCAGTGCGACTTGTGTTTAAAAGCCAAATATGAAAGAAATCCCTTGAGACCCCCATTAGCTATAACTGAAACACCTACGAAACCGTTTCAACACTTATTTATGGACCTTATTTTCCACTGGAGGTGTAACATTTTTAACAATTATCGACAACTTCTCTAAATTTGCCCAGGCAGTACCTTTAAACGCCTCTAGTAGTGTTCATATAGCAGAAGCTCTGTTACAAGTGTTCTCTGTTTTAGGATTACCTCTGAAAATTACCACAGACTCAGATTTTAAATTTGACAACGACGTGATAAAAGAGATATGCGCTTTACACGATATCAATATTCACTTTACGACACCTTATAACCCAAATTCAAATTCACCCATAGAACGATTCCATTCAACTATTGCCGAAATAATAAGAATTCAGAGAATGACAAATAAAGACGAACCGATGCAATTACTCATGAAGTATGCAATTATTGCTTATAACAATGCTATTCACTCTACTACTGGCTATACACCACGTGAGCTTTTGTTTGGTCATACAGCATCCAGGAATCTTTACTATCCTAAGGAATTCTATCAAGATTATGTCTTTAATCACCGTAAAAATGCAGAGGCAGTATAGGAATGCATAGCAGCCCACATGTCCAAAAATAAAGAGCAGATAATAGAAAAGCGAAACCAAGCAGCCGAAGCAATAACATTCAAGGTAGGTGAAACAGTTTATAAACAGGTTGCCAAAACTACGAGGAGCGACAAGACGAAGCCAGTATTCAAAGGTCCGTACAAAATCATTCATTTTCATCCTAATAACGTAGCAGAAATTATAGGTAGTCACCCAAACTCTAAATCTATTCGAGTCCATTTCAAGCTTTTACGAAGGCCACATCTTGTTCCAGGACCCTCGTCACAGGAGCCTTCGTGCTCCACGCAACCGCCAATCTAACCCGCAATCCCGTAGATAACACTAATGGCATACTGTTGCTAAAACAGGGCCAGATCTTAAAGCAGGTAGATACCTTTAGTTTGGCTTGTGTATATAATGTAACCTATTTACACGAAACGACCCTCAAGCTTATATCACTATATGCCAGTACTAAAGCTGCTAAAAATAATGAAGAGTTAAATAAAGCTTATAAAGATCAAATAGAAAATAGTTTAAATTTAATAGGTAAGAAAATAGTATTTATTGCACCGCGGCATAGATTAAGGCGTGGCTTAATTAACGGTCTAGGTTCCATAGTCAAAACTATTACTGGCAACTTAGATTATGAAGATGCTATTAAATTCGAAAATGAAATATCTAACTTACGCAATTCGGTCCATAGTATTGATTCATCTCAAAAACAAACATTATTTATAGCAAAACACGCAGTTGAAGAATTCAGTAAACAGGTTGAACTCTTAGACATAAACCAAAAAAAAATTGCAGCAATGTTGAAAAATGCCACTTTTAGTAATAACTTAGTATTAGGCAGATTGCACTTCTTAGATTTATACATTCAAATAGAGTTTAGTTTGCAATTACTTTTAGATAAGCTAGTTATTTTAGAAGACGCCATGACTTTTGCACAGTTAGAAGTAATGCATCCTAGTATAATATCCCCCCATAGTCCTATTAAGGAAATGCTAACTATTCAAAAATTTAATCAATTCAGACCCGTTGATAATATCAGCATAAATAATATACATAGTATAGAGAAGTCTATTAGCGTAAAAGCTTATAGTACAGACAACACGTTGACGTTTATACTAGAGATCCCTTCCACCGACCCAAACCCTTATGACCTTATCCATCTGTACTCTATACCTGACAAACAAAACCTCACCATTATCCCTAAATCCAAATACCTTGCACTGGGAACCAACGAGTACTCATACCTAGAAGAAGACTGCAAGAAGATCACGCAAGATGTCCAGCTCTGCACATCATTGAACACCCAGCCCATGGAGAATTCCAAAGATTGTATAATAGCTCTTATAAAACATGAGAGTAAAAACTGCTCTCGAGCCAGAATGGAGCTGAAGCAAGGGAAGGTCCAGAAACTACATGAAAACAAATGGCTTATTATCTTAAGGGACGAGCAAATCCTAAGAACTCGCTGCGGAAGGAAATCAGACTACAAAAGGATAACAGGCATACATATCGCCAGCATTACAAGCGATTGTCAGATAGAAATATTCAACCGAACACTGAATACAAGCACCAATACTGTAACAGCCGACTAAATCATACCACTTCCCAGCCACACCAACATCCTGGAGGAGAATATCCACTATAACCTACAACTCGAAGCTATATCTCTGGACAGCATTCATGAACTCATGGATCGGGCTGAAAGCATAGAAGAAACTACCACTGATTGGCAGACGATGATGGCAACTCCAAGTTGGTCAACACTAGGACTTTACCTCATCCTGGTAGCCGGCATCACCTGGAAGCTGTGGCAGCGAACACGACACACGAGTCAACCGGTACAAGGACCTGGCACTGAGGACACTGCTGGAAGCTGCGGGACGCGTTTCTATCTTGAGGAGGGAGGAGTTAGGTGTTATCGCCTAGCGTGCGTCACTGCTGATCATGCTCCGGATCCGCGCGTGAAGCATTGCGTAAACTGCACGATTGCAGTTTTACTGATTTAGCAATAAGTTTAGTTTATAGAATAATTGTAATCTTAATTTTAGTCTTGTAGTTCTAATCCTAAAGTAAACTTGTATTTTAATTAAATAAATCTTTTTTTAATAATTATCTTGTTCGCTGAAACTTAACTCACCGTGTGTTAATTTAATACAATCATTTATCGTATTTCCACACTTTTTTTAACTTTGAAAATGTTCCGTCTCTACCGGCAAAAAGGAGCGTCTGCTGGAGAGAAAGAGACAGGTATAAAACCATGGACAATTTGGTAAGTTTTTACCCATAGATCACCATGTAAAGGCAGAATTACAGACAACTTACTACAAACTCAACACCTGTGTTTTAAAATAGCACATCTTAAGGAACTTATAAAAATTCAGATTCAACTCTTTTATTATGTGCTGAATTACATCATTTTTCAAAGTAGCAGAAATAAGTATAAAATTACTGTTAAACGGTTCTAAACTCTGTGTAAATAATAATAATAACACCCTGTCTTCATCATAAAAATTCACCAGACGCTACATTGACTTGTCTTTGTCCCGTTGGTGTAGCTTAAACTAGCCTAAGAGCTAAGAAACAATCCATTAAAATATATATACAGACATGTAATAGTTAATAATATATAGCGATCCATGGTAACCGGATAGTTCCACATTTCCTATCTTCATAGTATTTTATGTTATGCGTATAACATAGAATGTTAGAAGCTACCGTGCGTTATAATTTATTCGTGTATTTGTTCCGAGTCGTGTCGTGTGGTTTACAATAATCTGCCTGTAATTGAACGTTATCCTTATTTTTGTATCAACATGCGGCCCAGCCCGGTCGTGGGTAAACAATATATTAAATGTAAACAAATTTGCTGTGGGGTAATCCTGTGTTCTTGAAAAAAGGATTAATTTTAATGTGCCGGTAACCAGACCCTGTTAAACCGGGGGTTGTTCGGCGGTGAGTAACGAGCGCAGGGCCAAGCAGCCCCGGGCCCCTGGCCCCGCGCTCGTGACGGACGGGGCTCGACCCACGGATTTATTAATTATGCAGTAAATACTGGCACCTTCCGGGTTGTGCCAACTAAATCACAACATCTGCCATTCAAAATCACCGTTTATGAGCCGTTTCCTAAGCGAATAAATAAAATATGAATACATCCAGTGTACAGGTACATCCTGAGATACACACGTAGCTCAGGGGTGAGAGTGAGGCGTGAGCATGGCGCGAGCGGGGAGTGCGCGGGGCGAGCGCGGCTCGGCAGACGGCCGAGCGATGCTATCGCCTTGTTTATGTAGCCCACCTCGCCATAACACCGCTTGCCCTTGCCGATACACCGACATGTAAATGATGTAATATGTTGACGAGGAGCTCTCGAAGAGAAGAGAAACTCAACGTGGAGTGTTGAATAATGTTTATATTTAGGTAGTCTCCATAGTAAAAGTGACAAGTAAACACATTACACTGTCTTTTATATTGTAGCAAATGACCCCAATTCGTACGTCAATATGTTACGGTAATTACTATAAATGTAGCAGTGCAACAGTGAATTATGACATATACTACAATGAATTTAGATAATAACTTACTACACACACGAACATACCGACTACGCGCTACACAGAGCAGAGCGCTCCTATCTGATTATAATATATATATATATGATATGCGGAGCTCAGTTTATTCTGCTATTACCTTTTCTGCTCAAAGAATAAGACACATATTTTTACAATCGTAACAACTTCATTCTTTTATTTACAAAGGATTCGTATTTATTTTAGATATTATTACTTTGTATTTTATAAAATAATATCGGAGTTGTAAAGCTGAAAGCTTCAAAAGGAATGCTTAAAAGGCAACAAAGTTTGGTATCGAACAACAATTTGACTGGAGTGTTGTTTCAATAAGTTGCTCTCCCTCAGGAGTCAGGAGCGGCCTGAGCTGTGCGAATAACTGAGCACATCGGAGCTGAATACAAGTCAACTCGGCAGAATCCAACATTCAACTTTTTGAATACAAAGAGAGAATATTAAGTCAATGCGTATTGTGAGTGGGCACAGGGGGTGGAGGGCTTGTTAAGTACAGAGGAACTTTCCTGTTGAGTATAATGATGTATGTTTAATTTGCATTGCCGGCTCAAACGAGAATTAACAGTGAGCCTGCGGGATGTGGGGGTGCTGCCAGCAGGGAGAGGTGACGACCTGCAGAACAATTAATGAATAGGCAATACGCTGAGTGCAGCGACGCGTGTGCATCCCGCCGCATGACTCTGCCTGTTTTGTGATGAGAGCGACGCGCCGTGGCCCGTGAGCCACACAGCATACTCGCCTCGTCTGCTACACACTTTGCAGTCACTTATTTACATGAGCCGTTACATTTTATGGGCAATTCGCGCGGACTAATACGAAATTGTTTAGTCAATATAAAAGTTTGGAAGCTTCGGCACGAATCGTTCCGACCCGAATATCCGTCGATAAAAAGTTGTACAATTTGTTTTTATTATTATTCTCGCTCAGGCGGCCACGCGGCTGCTTCACGCCGGGAGCAGGCGGGATGGGCAGACATGTATGAGCGCTGAGCGAGGTTATACTTACCTACCTGTTGGCCACTAATTACTTACATTTAGAAAGACACCGTTCATAAAGTCTGATCCTTAGTAACTCCAAATAGAGAGAAGTACAAAAGTTAGCAGACACTGTGTTACCTTAACTACGGCCTAATAGCCCGTCGTCACAATAAGCACGTCACACGTCTCCCTTCCTGTTAGTTTAAATCGTAACAAACGTAAGTGCTTATTGTGACGTTGTGCGAATGAGTGAGAGAGTGAGAGCCTAGGAGCGCGCCGGGCGCCGGGCGCCGGGCGCCGGGCGAGATAAAGGACCGAGTGACGCCTCTCGTCTTAATGTCAACGATCTGTTACAAGCGCCTCGTGTAACACGCACATTCGCATTTGTTTTCCTTAACTAACTAAACTCAGTTCAAATAACTTGACAGTTCTAGTTCAAGTACTATGTAGTAGTTTCTGGTTCATAATAATTTTGTCAGATATTGTTTTCCACGCAGTGTTTTATTATAGGGTTCTTTTCTTGCTAAGATCAGCCAGATATCCCGCATTTCCTCAGAGAGTACACATATACGCAGGCACATAACGCTCCAAGCGCATCCTCGCGTGTTCTTTGTCCGGCTGGCCAGTTGCCGGACTCATCATCCCAATAACAAATAACTTTTCCCCTTTAGAGCAGATCGCCGATTACACTGTATCTTTTAACGAGTAGCGCCCGGTCCGGCCCGGCCCGGCCCGGCGCGGCGACCGGCACAATTTGTGAACTTCACTGAAATTACAACGACTTAATAATCAATGCGTTTTTCTTGTAAGACTTGTCTTCTGCGCCGCATTTTAAGTGGATACCTATCGATTTGGTTAGGATTCTGGTTTGCATTAAGCTGGATCTGATTAAAGTAGGTTCTCTAAAATAGCTGTAGGTAGGGTTCTACATTGTAATCCCACTTCTCACTAATATTATAAATGCGAAAGGTTGAATGAATGGTTGTGTGTTACTCAATCACGCACGCCAGAATGAATGAATTAATCTGGATTTGGCACAGAGATAGATAGCACATAGCACATAGCACATAGCACATAGCACATAGCACATAGCACATAGCACATAGCACATAGCACATAGCACATAGCACATAGCACATAGCACATAGCACATAGCACATAGCACATAGCACATAGCACATAGCACATAGCACATAGCACATAGCACATAGCACATAGCACATAGCACATAGCACATAGCACATAGCACATAGCACATAGCACATAGCACATAGCACATAGCACATAGCACATAGCACATAGCACATAGCACATAGCACATAGCACATAGCACATAGCACATAGCACATAGCACATAGCACATAGCACATAGCACATAGCACATAGCACATAGCACATAGCACATAGCACATAGCACATAGCACATAGCACATAGCACATAGCACATAGCACATAGCACATAGCACATAGCACATAGCACATAGCACATAGCACATAGCACATAGCACATAGGCAAAATCAAAATCAAAATCAAAATTTCTTTTTATTCAATTAAGCCATTAAGCGGCACTTTTGAACGTCAAAAAAAAATATTTTAAAAGTAACAATAATTGATTCTACCGTCCATTCAGAAATGTAGCTTGTTGTGGAGAAGAATGGACAAGAAACTCCACAATTACACTTTTAAAATAAAAAGTGTTTTACAAGTATTTGGTTACATCATTTCTTGTTAGAAAATAATAAATATATGTGAGTACGATGTAAAAACACGTGCACGTAAAAGCGTCTAGAGTAAAACAAACAATTAAAAAAAAACAATACGTAGGCAATTAAAAACAGGCCGAGACAGCTAAGTTATGACCAATCCCAACTGACGGCGCCCGTTCACGAACATGACACATAGATCGGCACCACTCAGATCAACCATCATGAAGGGAACCGAATGATCCAACACACGTGCCACCATCAGAGAGTTAATTATTTGGGCGTAGTTTCGAAAAACTAATAATGTCAATCTTTATCATTTACTTAGAATACTATTTGTGCTAAGTTTCAAGAATTTTTGTCGAAGGAATTAGATTTTTCATACAAACTTTACCCCCTTAAGGGTGGAATTTCCAAAAATCCTTTCTTAGTGCACACTTAGGTCACTTGAGGAACCATTATGTCAAATTTCATGCTTCTAAACTTAGCAGTTTTGGCTGTGCGTTGATTGATCAGTCAGTGAGTCAGTCAGTCATCTTTCGCTTTTATAGTTAAAGACAATTCTTTACATTTACAATCTAATTGGGTGACACTTTATCTACTGTAAATGATATAGATAACATCGAGATCGCCCGTGATCGTATTGTTGAATGTAATATTTCAGAGTTAAATAAACATGTTCACATAAACAAAAACGACCTAACTATTATTTCCCAAAATATAAGGAGCATTTACTGTAACTTTGATGACTTTGTGCTTACCCTCTCAACATTTAACTTCGAAACTGATATCATAATTCTGACCAAATGTAGACAACGCACTTAAACCTATTCTACAATTACAAAAATATCAGTCCTACTTTACGTCACGTCAGTTAAACCAAAATTAAGGGGTAGTTGTATATATTAAACAAGGTTTAAATCCCTAAATAAAAGATCTCAACCACCTTGTTTTCAGTTAGACATACATAACAACATTGTACTGTGTATTTACCGCTCCCCTTCTAATACTAATACTGATAACTTCGTGAGCTCACTGAGCACTTGTGAGCGCTCACTTAGATACACTAACTGCATACAATAATATCATCGTAGCGGGCGACATAAATATCAACATTAAACCAAAATAATCAGAGACGAGTCATGAGCACAATACCAGAAATAATTATCTCAATACGTTGTCACTGTATGGTATCCTACCAGGACATGTACTACCTACAAGAGGAAGGAACTGGCTAGATTATTTCATGATAAAGATACAAAGGAAGAAGGTATCGCCATTTATTGCTATATTACATGCCACAATCACTGACCATTATACTACCTTTCTGTCTTTAAATAAATTAAAAAATATTCACATTCCTAACAAAAGTACGACTACTCTCGATTATGATCGGGCTTTGAAGGATTTACAAAATCATAATTTATTGAATTACTCTTCTGTAATGACCCCAATTTATTAACTAATCTTCTTATTAATAAACTAATCAACACCTTAAAAAATAACACCAAATAGTAAGTGTATAATTAAGCCGTGGATGACCACTGGAATTCTACGTTGCATACGAAATCGTAATAATCTACAAAATACAACTTAGACTTGACCCACATAACGACATTTTAAAAATTACCTATATTAGATACCGAAATCATTGTAATTATTTAATAAAGAAACTAAAGCGAAAGTATGAAAGAGATTTACTTACAAATTCAGTCACTAACAATAAATCGCTCTAGAAAAATATTAAACAACTAACTTATTCTAATAAATGTAAAAATAATAATTTTAAATACTAAATGTAAGAATATCGCCTCTTGAGCAAATATAGGTAAACAGTTCGCTCAAGAAATCCAGCTTAATATTATATCTACCCCAATAACCAACTAAATACAAACTTACCGTCCCAAAAAAACACCTTCGTTCTTCTAGACACCGACCTTGATGAAATTGATAGAACGTTGATGAGTCTTAAGTCTAACAGGCTGAGCCTGAGGCCCCTGGCTGTGATAATATTCCCACCAAATTTATAAAATTTGCTAGAATTGTAATGGTTCCCGTTATAACTCATTTTTGTTTCCAAAAAGGTGTTTTACCTGATCTGTTAAAACAATCCATTATCGGGGTGATAATGGATTGTTTTAACAGATCAGTACACAAGGGAGGAGACAGAGATGATGCCAATAACTACAGACCTATATCTGTTTTACCATGCATATAAAAAAATATCGAAAAATTATTAAATAGATTGTTGCAATATTTAACTAAATTCAACATATTATCCCATTCGCAATTCGGATTCAGACAAAAATTATCCACTGAGGATGCAGTTACTGCTTTGAGTTCTTTAGTAACCAAGGAACTAGACTCTGGAAATAAATGCTTAACTGTATTCTAAGACTTCAAGAAGGCATTTGACACCGTCTCTGTTCCTGTCCTAGAGGGAAAACTGGAAAAGGCTGGAATACGGGAAACGGCGCTCAACTTAGTAAAAGATTATCTCTTGCAGAGAATACAGAAACTTAGGGTGGGAGATGTTACCAGTGATCAAGCGGATGTATCATTCGGTGTTCCACAGGGCAGCGTTCTAGGCCCAACACTCTTCCTGGTATACGTCAATGACAAAAAATATACATATACCCAAAAAAATACTATGACTGTAAAAAACTTAAATAAATTGGATAAAATCACTAATCTATGATGACACGGATGCACTTTTAGAACACATTAGGTAAATACTAAATAAGCAGCAATAATAATCACACACTAAACCACCCACACCTATATCTGTAACATCAAATGCACAACACGGACACATATAGAAAAAAATAATATATCACTACTGAGTACACAACATAAATACGAAAAACTTTATTCCGTCAGTCACAAATACGAATTTCAAAATACTGATTTTCATAATACCGAATAGTTCAAAATTCCGAATACAACAACTCCGACTTATCATTATTCCTATTTTTATATTTCCTAAATTTCAATATTCCTAACGTTTATAATTACTATTCTCAAAATACCGAGGTTCAATAGATCGAATAACAAAAAGTCCGACTTAATGATAATTCGAAATATCAAAAATACGAAATCCGCTTATTAAAATACCGATTAATACAATTCCGAAATAAAAACGCCTTGTAAAACTGAATAGCAAGACAAATAAACACATAATTGCTCGTCAGAGAGAAGTATAATAAATATTATGTTTAGTATGAGGAGGTAGAATTAAAAAACTAATGAGAGATGCGTTTTCCTACTCATAATTGCAACAATTGTTTACAGTTATTTATTTATTTATTTATTAGGCTCACCAACAATTGTTAACACTAAAAATATTACAGTTATTATTTACTTAAAACTATAGTTGAGTGTCACAATTTTTTACAGGTAAGCACCACATATGCCAAAGTTTTGAACAAACAGTCAGAAACAACTTAATAACCCAATAGTATAAAAAAAATGGTTTAAAATGATACCGAAAACATCTTACACTATAAAATTAAAATTTATAATTATTAGATTACATAACATCGTGTGTCAATTTTAGAAACTTGGTAAGTGAGTCCGCATGTACGTCTACTAAATCGCTGCAATTATTTATTAATAGTTTACACAGCCGAGGAATGGCCGAATTGTCACCGAGGACGGTTCTACGTGGTGGAGGGTAAAAAGGGGTGATAGGAGCACGGCGCTGTCTAGCTGGAGCTCGGAACCTAATCCTCCCTAATAACTGAGGACAGTTTATTTTGTTACGCAAGATTTAAATTAAGAAACTTGAATCTAAGATATTTTTACGTTTCTCTAAAGAGTTTATCCTAAAATGCGATAATCTGGCCGCGTACGATGGCTTCTTTTTGACAATTCCGCAGGAATATGCCAAATGCCAGAGGAACCTCTTCTGAATACGCTCCAGTATCAATTTATGTGTAGCGTAATGCGGCCTCCAAACAGTGCTACAGTACTCCAAAATACTACGAACGTAACAGTTGTATTTCGTCTATAATATTATATTCTCAATAAAATCTTAGTTTTATTTCGTCGAAAGTCAACCACGTTTCTAATAACAAATCCCAACATTCTGGAGGCTCGCTTGATAATGCTCTCCAAATGAGGTATAAACGTAAGCTTTTTATCAAATACTACACCCAGATCTTTGATTATTTTTACTTCCTGGATGATGTGGGTACCAATGTAATACACAGACGGCACCGAGAGCTTCTTCCTAGAAAACTTAATGTGAAAACATTTATTCATGTTTAATTCCATGTCATTGTTAACAAACCACTCGATTAGCTTATCCAGGTCGTTCTAATAGCTCCGAATCATTGTTTGACTCAATTATTTTACTAAATTTTATGTTATCGGCATACATGAAACTTTGGCAGAAACTAAAGCATGCAGGTATATCATTGACAAAGACAATAAATAGTATTGGGCCGATATGAGAGCCCTGTGGAACGCCCGATGTAATTGCACAATTACCAGATTGGTAGCCATTAACTGCAACAAAGTAGAAACGGTTCTCTAAGTAAGATTTAAACCAAGCTAGTAAATTACCAGTAATGCCGTATGCCTTTAACTTATCCATAAGGATATCGTGTGACACACGGTCAAAATCTTTACTAAAATCTGTATAGATAACGTCAACCTGCCTGCCAGAGTCAACAGCATCAACCAAGGATTCGGTGAAAGTCACCAAATTTGTACAAGTAGACCTGGCGCCCATAAAACCATGTTAGGAGACACTAAGATAAAGTCTTAAGCGTGACTGAATGAGTGGACAAATCAAAGACTCAAACACTTTCGCCATAGTAGACAGAAGAGAGATAGGCCTATAATTAACCACATTATCGCTATCACCGCTCTTGTAAACAGGCACAATCTTTGTAGTTTTCCAAATATCCGGAAAGATTCCAGTACTCAGCGATCTATTAAATATTAATAGTAGTGGAGAGGTTAAAGAAGAAGCGCATTTGGAGATAAATACAGGTGGTATCCCATCAGGGCCAGCACCTTTATGGCAATCCAAGGGCTTTAATTTGTCAACTAAACAGTCGTGGTCTATTGCAGGTGCAGTGAGGGACAGGCTGTTATTATTCAGATTTCGTAGGTAGTCTGACTTAGAAGAACGTTGAGCGGATTTCCCACTAGCAAAAACAGAAGAAAATTGCTCAGCAAACATTTCACAAATTTGGAGTCCCTCTCAAGTTGCTATGCTTCCATCAGTCATTGTGATGGGAAATGAGCTGGAACCACCCCGTTTATCTTTAATATATGCCCACAATTGCTTAGGGTTTTCAGAGATATCAGTTTCAATATTTGAAATATACTTATATTTATAACTAATGGTCGCTAAGTGCGAGCATCTTTTACATAACAATATACAATAACACATAATGGAGTTTCTTGTGCATTCTTCTCCATAACAAGCTACTTTCCGAATGCACGGTAGAATCATTTTAATGTAACGTTCAAAAGTGCCGCTTGGTGGCCTAGTTGAAATAAAATATCTATGTGTTTGTCCTTGTCTTGTCTTAACAATTTAAATTCCACTTCATCCATAGGATTTTTGTAAGTTTTAAAACGCTTTCTGATTTTTTCCTTCTCTTTTAACGTTCTGATTAAGTTTTTGCCAAACCAAGGTGGATAATTCCTTTTCTGAGTTCCTCTGATAGGAACGTGTGTCTTTATAATACCCAATAGTCTATCGTAAAAAATTTCAAGCATTTCATTAACATCCTCTGTGTCATTCAGTAATGACGCCCAATCTATTTCATTTAAAAGCTTACAAATCTTATCGTAGTCCGCTTTGAAAAAATTTGTACGGAAATTGTTAGGGTTTTATGGAAGTCTTGGGTCTGAGCTAGAATTCAGTAAAATTTCTAGAGGAGGGTGCAGGGGATCAATTTTGCTTAAAGGGTTTTGTGCAGCACGCACGCTACCAGAAGGCAAGTTACTTAGAGCCAGATCCAATATTCTACCAGAATTGTTACAAATGCTGTTAAGTTGCACGAGTTTATTGACATGTGTAAAATCCGTCAACACATGGGTAAATCTAGATGATACGTAACCAACAGTTGAATCACTTACCAAGTTTCAGTTTACAGCACTCAGATTAAAATCACATGTATACAAGCCTGACTGTTCTAATCAATCCAAAAAATATTCTAATATTTGAGTTATTATGTAGTGTTTATATATCCTATAAAGTAATTAATTAGGTATCATACCGCTTGTTTTATTCGCGCTTTAATAGTCACAAATATAACCTAACCGAAGTAATTCATCAATAATACAGGGGATATGCAGCGTGCAAGCAGACACGCAGCATGCAAGCAAGCATGCAACATGCAAGCAGGCATGCAACATGCAAGCAGCCATGCAACATGCACACAGGCATGCAGCATGCAAGCAGGCAAGCAGCAAGCAAGTAGGCATGCAACATGCAGCAAGCATTGTTTCTGTCACGGCTCCGGCGCTGCGGGGTTTGGGCGGCCCGCGAGCTGAGGAGCAGGTGATTTGAAGGCCCGCCGCCGCTAAGGCTGCAGCAAGCCGAAGCTGTGGTGGTGAACGTTAAAACCATCTGCGACGATAAGCTCCGCGCCTACGCGGGCTTAAATTACACTCTAGGGTAGGGCAGACAAGACTGCGTGAAGTCGGTTTTGCAGCAATTCGTTTCTGTCACTAAATTTTGTAGCACAACATGTTGACTTTTAGTTTATTCGAAGTATTGGAAATCGGAATGTCGTTTTTCGGAACGATAACCCTTCGAGCAATTGATTCTTCGAACGTATGAAAAACTAATTATAATATACGCGAACCGGAAGATGCTGCGTTGGGAGGCCTCCCACCAGGTGGACCGATGACCTGGTGAAGATTGCGGGGATCCGCTGGTTGCGAGCCGCACGGGACCGGTGAATGTGGCGACGCTTGGGATAGGCCTACGTCCAGCAGTGGACGTCTTTCGGCTGATATGATGATGATGATGACAATAGATTGTTGAATAGGCTTATCGGGGACACCACGTTAAAAAAGACGCGCCAAGTACACTACCTGCCAGGTGGCGTGGAAACGTGTATATTATGTAGAATACAACTTTTTAAATTTTTCAACCATCATATCTCAGAAACGGTGACGTTTAGGAGAAAAATTGTAGAGACCATTTTTATAGATAATTTTATCATAGAACTTACCGTTCGGCTTTTTTCCATATTTGTGACCTTTGACATTTTTTTTTTTTTGCAAGTTTGGATCGATGGGGACTTTTTACATTTCATTTATAATGGTGTTCTGAACAGTCGTACCAATTTTCAGCTCTATGCGAATTAATGCAATTTGATATGTCTAATTTGACCGGACTATTAATACATAACACATTACATTACATAACATTGAGCACTCACATGCAAGCAAGATTTTCATCAAATGGTAACTTAATTAGATAGTAAATTCTGTAATGTATATCATATTTCTGTATGTATTGTCTGTTGTAAATACCTAGTTTTCAAAATTTGTATTGCGTTGTCTCTACAGGCATTACTTGCTTAAAGGGAAGCTCCATAAACTTTTTTTGTAAACTTATGAAGCAATAAACTATTTTGTATTTCTCACACATATTTAAAAAAACCGGCCAAAAGCGTGTCGGTCCACGCGCAATAATAGGGTTCTGAAGTTGCATAATAATGCGGACTAAGAAGAGGGTTTTGTTGTTGTTACATGAACATTAAAACGGTTTCAGCGGCACACAACGTCTAAAAACGGGCCCCAAATAAGATGATGTTTTTTTTAAATCTATATGCTCGCGTTTGACCACTATCTCGCCTGATGATAAGCGATGATGTGGTCTACGGTGAAGCACACTTGACGATAAACGGAAGACCATTTGAACATACAGTCGTAAAATTGGAACATAAATAACAAAACTTAAGCATGCGAGCACCCACCTATATACTCCACACCCACCGCTACATACACCACACTCCACACATACTCATACACATTTTCATACACTCACCCAAAAGCAACATAAACTCTACGAGTATTCATTTATTAAATAATAATCTCTTATTATGTACATATCAACAAAATTTTATCTAAAGTGCCTAGTGAACATGTTTACTAGGCACTTTAGATACTTACCTTACTTACCTATCCTAGTGTGCGGTTGAGGGAATTTGTAAATACCTAGTGCTTAAGGACCTCTATGAAATGTATTATAATAATAACTAACTAATGTACTGTGTAAAAACGAACGGAATAAAGATTATTATTATCTCCTATTTTTAAATATTTTTATAAAATAAATTACAAAAAAAAAAAAAAAAAAATATATATAAAAAATAGAGGCCCACCGGTATCGGGAACAGGGTCCAAACTACCGGCGGTCAGGGCTCCAGAGAGAGGAACCTCCTAACAATACGAGCCGTGTCCAGCAGTACTGCTTTCTGGATCAGGCCCTTGACCCAGCCGCCTAACGAGAGCCTCCTAAGATGTTGGTCGAGGCTCGTACAATTATCGACGACTACCGGTACAATTATCGCTGTGTCCACATCCCACATGTCGACAACCTCGCGAGCCAAGTCAAGATACTTGATTTGCTTATCTTGCTCGGCTTTCACGAGGTTCCCGTCATGCGGGACGGTAATGTCAACAATCATTGCACGCCTCTCGATTCGGTCCACCACCACAATATCAGGCTTATTGGCTACAATAGTCCTGTCAGTGATGATGGACCGATCCCAGTACAATGTGATATTGCCATTTTCGAGAACTGGGTCGGGCACATACCTGTAGTACGGTACCTCCGATGCCACAAGAGTGTATTTCAGAGCAAGTTGCTGATGGATAATCCTGGCTACAAGGTTGTGCCTATGCAAGTACTCTTCGTTAGCTAGCCGAGAACAACCAGAGATAATGTGGCGGATCGATTCACCCGGGCGGTGACATGCCTGACAGATGTCAACCGTGCCATCCTTCACAATAAATCTCCGGTAGTTATTCGTCATGATAACTTCGTCCATAATTGCACAGACAAAAAATTCTGTTTCCCCAAAGAGGTCACCGAAACGCAGCCAGGCTACGGACGCTGACTGATCTACATCGGACCCATGTAGGGCCCGGAAAAAACGTCTGTGGAGCTCCTTACTCTGCCATACCGTGCGGTCGTTAGTATCAAGCACTACAGGCTTGCGCCAGTTCTCATTTGCCAAGGAGAGCGGGGTGAGTCCCTTGTCCACTGCCACTACATCTCGATGCATACCCACGTCGGCGTGTAGAAAATATTCTCTGAGATTGCATATCTCGCGGTTGTGGAGGCTTTTGGCATTTAAAAAGCCTCGGCCTCCGCACTTCCGCGGGATATGCAATCTCATGACCGACGATCGTGGGTGATGCATTCGATATGCAGTCAGCAATGTTCGGACCCGCCTATCCAGGGCGTCGAGTTCGGTTTGAATCCATTTAAGTATGCCGAAAGAGTACATCTATACCGGCATGACCCAACCGTTGAAGGCGCGCACCTTGTTTCCGCCCGAAAGAAGGCTATTGAATACTTTCTTCAGGCGGCCAAAGAAGCGTTCCCTCAACGATTGCTTCATGTCAGTAGTGCTGATACCTAACGCTTCCGACATACTTATAGGTTTCGTTTGGAGAGAGGGATCTCAGGTTTATGGAATCCGCGAGTTGAATTCCCACGGATTCCACAATCTCCCCTCGCTTTACATGCATGACCGCACATTTGTCCACACCAAACTCCATCCTGATGGCGCTACTAAAAGTTTCAGTTACCTTCAGTAGCTCCATCAGCTGAAGATTGCTGGGGGCAAAGAGCTTCAGGTCATCCATATAAAGGAGGTGAGATATAACCTGACCACCTCTCCTCTCCTCTCCTTATTATTCCTTGAGCCGTCGTGCGCAGCTCAGAGTGGACGTGTGTTGAACTTTATAAGAATTTCGATCACTAAATTCTATGATTGGCTGCGTGTTGTGACTTGTAATTCCTTGTCCCTCTTTAAGTGTTTTGATCTGCTGGTGCCTCCCTCTGGGCGGTCATAGAACGAGATAGATATCTGTTGTGCCGGTGACTCCTCAAGTGTTGTCTCAAAAGTGACTGTGATTTGGTGGAATCGAGCCGGCGACGCCTGCCTCGGCGGTCGGGGTGTGCCTCCGCTACGCCACCGTGCAAGTATCGGCGCGCGTCAAATTTCGATACTAACTGCGAGCGGCTTACATTATCACCTGTGCTACGACGGCGGCGCCTGCCAGTGCTACGAGCGAGCGGCTAACATCATCGCCTGTGCTACGACGGCGCGGCGGCGCTTACCAGAGATTTTACTCACGCTCAATCGCGTTAACGTTAACGCCAATTTGTATTGAAACTGAATAAGCGCCGTCTGGTGACGGCAAGGCAAAACCTGTTTTTTTGTATACATTTTGACATAAGAGATCGTTTACGATAACGCGAATGAGCGTGAGTAAAAACTCGCACTAAGGGCACAGTGCTACGAGCTACGCACCTACGATCTTGCTACGAGTATCACGTCGGCTACGCCGCTACTACTAACAATACAACCCAATATCGACTGTTGGACTTGTACTATTGCATTGGCTATAATGTCGAATACTCAGCGCTCTCCGCCCAAAGCACCGATAGTAAGTCTGAGCCACACTCAAACTCAATCAGAGCCTGACATTAACACCGCTGTCTCAATGAGTGGATTTGTAAACACCTCACGTAGCAAACGCCCTCGCAACGCTAACTCACCGCAAGGTGGTTCTGGCTTCCATTCCCCCCAGTGTAATGAACAGGACCTCTGCATATCTAAATCACTAGCGGAACAGGCTGCCTTAATGACCAAGCTTATATCCGACGTTGCAGAAATAAAGTCGCAAAACTTGGCCATCCAGGCGACAAACTCCGCAATTCAAAAATCAAACGAAGAGATTATTCAATCCATGAATTTCCTCAGCACGAAGTTTGAAGATATGAAAAAGGAGATAGAAGAGCTAAAACAATCTCGAGATGCACAGCAAAGACACATAGACCATTTAGAAAAAAAGATTATCGACCAACAACTTAAATCACGTTCATCAGTCGTCGAAATCCGTAATGTGCCTATCGCTGACTCTGAAACCTGTGCCAGTCTTTCAAGGACAGTAACCAAAATTTGCGAGGCCCTGGGAACTCCCATCAGTGACTCCAATATTCGAGATGTGTACCGCCTACCCGGAAAACCCTCTAATATCAACTCCCCGCGCCCTATAATGGCTGAATTTGTAGCCGTAAGTACTAAGCAAACTGTCGTATCAGCAGTGCGATCATTCAATAAGGGCAGGTCTAGATACCAGAAATTTAACACCTCTCACGTTGGAATGCCTAGCAAGCCACTACCTATTTATATCGCCGAGCAGTTGCCACCAAGTGCAAGGAAACTTTACCATCAAGCACGGGAGTTTGCTTCAAAGCGCGCCTACAGATTCTGTTGGGTCTCCAATGGCAATATTTTCCTGAGAAAGCTGGAAGGGGACAAGCATATTCTGATTACCTCTAGTCAGTCTCTTCAAGATCTTGAAACTAAATGACTATATCGCCCACTCAACCTTCTTGTTCATAACATATTGGACAGTCTCCGACATTTCCTAAACACTATTTGCTTAACATTACACTTAAATTTTAGATTTCCACTAATTCACCTAATAACAAACACATACTTCTCTCAAAACACACCGCCACACACACACTTTTTCCTCGTTGCATACTTTAAGTTCTATGTATTTATAAGGCTCCAACTCCGTACTCTTCTTATTATCTTCAAGCCGTTTTTCTTTAGTTGCCTGTCTGGCTGTCTATATATTAATAAAAATGCCGAATATAAATGACATCATACAAGAAATTGATGCATCAGCGTGTATAGGTACCTCCTTCAACTGCCTACCTGAGGACTGTCCGCGGTACGTTCCATCAACTCTTGGTAATTTTAACATACTGCATGTAAATATCCGTAGTGTCAGTAAAAACTTTGACCATATCCAGCTTCTAATAAATCAAACAAAAATTACGTATGACGTTGTGATTCTTACCGAATGCTGGCTCAGTAAGGTTACCTGTTTGCCGGTTTTGGACGGGTTTCAGGCTCATTCTAACATCTCAAATTGCAACCAAAATTACGGGATTGTTATATACACCAGATTAGGTTTGCAATGTACTGTGCGAGAGCCAAATTTTGAAGGAGGAAATTGCCTGGTGTGTGAAATATGTAATAACGAATTGGCAGTAGTTGCAATATATCGTTCACCATCACTTAACTCCAAGATTAACTTTAACTCCTTTTTACCCGACTGCCGAAGGAAGGTAATGTGTTTATCAGTCTATGTATGTATGTAAGTATGTATGTATGTATGTATGTATGTATGTATGTATGTATGTATGTATGTATGTATGTATGTAAGTATGTATGTATGTATGTATGTATGTTTGTTCCTATGTGGCGTTCTAGAGACCAAACGCTTGGGCCGATTTTGATGGTTCTTACGTCAATCGATTCGTCTTAACCCCGCGAGTGTCACTGGCTACATGAAAATTGGAAAATAGGAAAATGGCGGTTCTTGGGCGCCATATTGTGGGGTACCAAATTTTTTTTTTCTTCCAAACCTATCGTGTGGGGTATCAAAATAAAGGATTTTAAGAGGTGATTTCAAAAATATATAACACTTATATGTTTAAATGTAACTAATTCGAAAAAAAAAAATAACTAAAAAGTTATAAATAAAAAAAGTTAATTAAAAAAATCAAAAAACCCGACTGCTTGAAAAGCGAACTAAAAAGACGTAAACAAGGAGAAAATCATGCTGTGCAGTCGGAGGATACGTCTGGTTTTGGTCAGCCAGCTCGCGAAGTTGTATCCTCCGACTGCACAGCATGATTTTCTCCTTGTTTACGTCTTTTTAGTTCGCTTTTCAAGCAGTCGGGTTTTTTGATTTTTTTAATTAACTTTTTTTGTTAACTAATCTGGACAGTCTATATAATAGTATCTCTCGCTACCCTAACATCGCTCTTTTGGGTGATCTGAATTTGGATCTGAGTCCTACCAACAGAAATGACAGAACGCTCGAGTATCTATCACTAAACGCTTCTCACGGCCTTCTGCCCACTCATCTCATCCCCACTCGCTTAGAACTATGTTTAGACCACATCCTCCTTAAGTCCAACCTATCATCTACCTCTCTCATCCTAGAATCGCATATCACAGACCATAAACCTACCCTCTTGAATATTGCTAACTACAACCCACCGCACAAATCATCCCACAAAGTCACGCGCTTAAATTATGCAGCCATAATTGCTGATCTCGAAAATGTAGACTTTTCCGGAGTGTATAACACTGAAGACGTCAACACATCAACAACCATATTCATCGATACTGTTACTTCTGTCGTCTCGAAACATTCAATTAAAGTAAAGGTCTCTAGAAAAAAACATGTTATAAAACCATGGGTCACTCCAGGACTTCTAAAATGTATTCAAAACCGAGATAGAATGCATGTTAAAGCCAATAACTCTCCTGATAATATAATCCTAAAAACTTCATACACTCGATACCGCAACATCTGCAACGATTTACTTAGGAAACTAAAAACCACTTATGAAACAAATGAGCTAAAAGAAGCCAAAAATTGTCCCCGTAAACTATGGCATACAATTAACACCATCACAAATAGACATAAACCGCAAACAAGTCCCTCCGAGTTGCTGGAATTGAAAGATGATCACCTGTCTTCAATTAACGAGGTGTGTCACTTCTTTACTTCCATAGGAAGCAATCTAGCAGATAAAATCACATCACAGCATCATGTCACTAGTACTAACACTCCAATTACCCACAACTCCCAACCATACCGTAACAGCCCCCTATCCACGCAGGTTAATTCCCTTGGTACGAGTATGTTAGACGTCTGTGAATCTGAGGTTGAGTCCCTCATTCTCCAGCTACGCGACAAGAGTGCCGTGGGCTGGGATGGTCTGTCACCTCAGCTGTTGAAATCTTCTCGACATGTTTTGGTTCCACCCATAACTTACCTCTGTAACCTATGCCTCAAAACAGGCGTATTCCCTGATGCCTTTAAAAAGGCTATTGTTCACCCGATATACAAGGGCGGGGTCAGAAACAGAAGAAGGGGGAAGAGGCCTATTTTGGTACTCCCAGCTCTTTCTAAGGTCCTAGAAAGGATTCTAAACAACCACTTAAGGCGCTTCCTTGACAAATTCAATGTTATCGCTGACAACCAGTTCGGCTTCAGGCCAAAGCTGTCAACAGAGGATGCTGTATTGGAACTTACGAAATCGGTTGCTGCAAACTTGGACAGTAAAACCAAATGCCTTGGAATCTTTCTGGACCTTTCAAAGGCGTTTGATACAGTTTCTGTCCCCTACCTCATCTCAAAACTGGAAGCCATAGGGGTGCGGGGTATTACTCTAGATATATTTCGGAGTTACCTTACAAACCGTAAACAGTGCGTCAAGATAGGTAATTGCCTGAGTGATGAGGAAACCATATCTTACGGCGTTCCCCAGGGAAGCATACTGGGCCCAACCTTATTTCAGATTTATGTTAACGATCTGTGTAAGATGAACCTTCCAAACTGTAATATTTACGCCTACGCTGACGATACCGCAATCCTAGTCCGCGGTTCAACCTGGGATATGGTTAAGACAAATGCGGAAGCTGCAATGTCTGAAATAATGATTTGGCTAAACTCTAACCTGCTAACGCTAAACCTAAATAAAACCACTTACATTCCTTTTGGGTTAAGACGTGGTAATACTCCGGGATCTGACTTCACCCTAGGAGCTCACTCCTGCCCTGACCCCGCGGCACCTTGTTCCTGTCCCACGATAAGTCGATCAGACGCCGTTAAGTATTTGGGTGTACACATCGATTCCGGACTCAGGTGGGACAGGCAAATTGATACCCTTTCCTCAAGAACTATGCATCTTATCCACATTTTCAAGTCCCTCAGAGACTCTGCCGACAGAGCCACGCTGGAGATGATTTACTACTCCCTCTGCCAATCTGTACTTGGGTACTGTATAACTGCATGAGGAGGAGCAGCTAAAACCATTATTCTCAGAATAGAAAGAGCACAAAGAGCAATACTTAAAGTAATGACCAAAAAGCCTTTTAGATATCCAACATCTGACCTATACGCAGACTGTAAAGTTCTAACAGTGCGGCAGCTCTTTGTGTTCAAGGCAATACTAAAGACACATAAGTGCCTCCCACCTCAGGACCGGAACAAACGCACTCAAATCTTACCCAGTACGCAGCACAGAACCACTTTCGCTCTGCATCAATTTTATATTCTTGGTACCTATCTGTACGGAAAAATACATAATCAAATACAAATAATGCATCTAAACTCCCATAACCTCAAAATCAAACTGACAGAATGGCTATTACTAAAAGACTACTCATTCACGGAGTCTTTACTTACATTTATAGAATAATCCCTAAATTCATTACACTAACCGAATCACACTCAATACACGATCACCCTCGCCTTACTCATCACTCATTCACTTACACATACATCACTCTCTCACTCACTCACTCACTCAAACATACTATTACACTCAAACACATTTACACACCGTCACACAATTGCATTACTTAAACACCGTCGCGATGTACATCCTGGCTGCAGCTATACCTACATGTCTAACCGCCCAGTATGGCCTAATCACTGTCTCCTAAGATACAGGACTACCTAGTTTAGGAGACAGGGTTACTTGATCTGTGTAGATTTATGTAGACATCTTACTTTATTTTTGTACTTTTGCTTTTGTGTATCATGAATCATGTGTGTATCATAATAAAGATTATTATTATTATTATTTATTATTATTATTATGTTTGATATTCTTTTACGCAAAAAATACTAAACGGATTTTGATTAAACTTTGCAGTAATATAGCTTATATATCAGAATAAAACATAGGCTATAGAATTACTCATAACACGCGGGCGGAGCCGTGGGTGGCAGCTAGTTTTGAATAAAAATAGGCTTTGTTATCGTCTTCAATAATTTTCGGAACAGACAAACAAACAAACAAACAACCAAACAGTTCTTGTATCCCTCAAACAGACATAAGCATCTCCGAAATTCGCAGAAAGCACTCAATCATGAGTCGCGCTCGCGATCCTCATTAGGTACACAAGAGGCTAGATCGAGTAGACAGAGCGTTGCTCAAGTAGTTGGCTCAACAAGCTTATGCGGGGCCACTCTATTATGTGATGTTATTGGACAGGAGCGGCCGGCCGGTGGATATACTCGAGATACGTATACAGACGGGCGGCGGCGGCGGCGGGAGAGGACATTATGCGACTAAACGAATGTCCTCGCATAAAGAGATGACCTGCTCCACGTAAACCCGAAATTTCCGCGATTTATTCGAACATTCTCTGAAGCTTTACATACGATATTACAAAGACGTCAGCCGGCAGACGAGCGACGAACTACGAGCGACATTAGACAGGCTCAGCGCTCGAGACGGCTCACTGCGGGTAAACGACAGAAGGATGATGATAGCGAATCATCAAACCGAAGCATACGTCGTTAGTTTAGACACAATGCGCGTGTCGCACAAATGACAACCGAGACACTGCCATCATGTGTACCGTGCGTTACATAACGGACGTGTGCGAGTGTGTACACTGCTGATACCACGGACGTGATCGCGCGTTTTAAGGCCCTTATTACACGCACCGAAACGATATTACAAAATGATTGTCGTCTAGAATTATATTGAAATACCTATTATACCGATGTTGGTTCAATTGTAGTCGGAGCCCGGACTAGTATCTAGTACCTATCGGGCTGATATTGACTAGCAATACATTTGAGGTTTTATTGTTTGATAACAATATTGTATTATTTTGTAAATCCTAACTTTATGCAATGGTTACCGATTAGCTGTTAACTAATGAGGTCTCAACGAGAACTCCGCAAAACCTTCAACTTGTAAATGGAGCTTTTCAAGATTTAATATTATAAAAATCCTAGATATCGATTTTAATAACAGGATTGATGATGCGAAGTGGCGCGTTGTAGCTGACTCGGCAAGTCGGCACAGCAGCGGCGACCCCTCCAGGGACGGAATGCGGGCCACGCACCGGCCCAAAACACAAGAGTCTAATTAATCGATGGTCCATTAACGACTAAACGATTGCCTTCACTAAAACTAATAACAACTTCTGTTTCTAATAAACGTTTTTTTATTAATAACAATTACTCTCTGCACTTACAGTTTGGTCCAATACATACAGAAATTTAATGTTTATGAGTTTTAGGCTTAACATGAAATAAGTTATGAAAACAATATGATGGTTTTGGGTTGTTTAATACATTATGTAGGGAGGTTGTGCGGAACTCTAACGGCGCCGAAGATATACAACAAATATATCCAACACCGCACGCGGGGCTACCTACACCCGGCCGGCCGGCCCTGGGCGCTGTCAGCACTCCACAATACATTTTATAAATTGCCTCCAATGGAGCAAGCTTTGCCCTCTTCAACTTTATAATATTCCCGGTATAAATAGGCCACTCCGAGCAAAGGCCTACGATACGGAGCCGGAGGTTAGCAGTGAAAGAGTGACGCCTTTTGTTCGTCCGTCACGTCTCGCTACATTGTGTCTTTGAGATCGTCTGATGACGTCACGGCGTGTCGGAGTCACGTCTGTAGGTGTGCAGCTAATGTTTCGTCTGATACATTATGTACACGCTCACAAATCGTTCTCGCGATGTTTGTTAACAAAGCGACTTGTATTTAGGCGTACTCCGTTAACTTAAGGGTTAATTGAATTCGTAATGGGAGCATGTAATAATAGACTTGACTCCTAGGTATAAGGTAAACTTTCAAGTAATCTTGTAACCGGAACATGAGCCGTTGATTGATTGGCAACCGCTGATTACCTATCGTGTCCATAGCTCTCTAGATACCACAATTTCTGACTACACGGAATTTTGTAATGAAAACCTTTATTATTATGTGTACTTGGCTACCAGTGTTAGGAGTCGAGAGCCTCACCCCCGCCCCTGTAGCGTCCGAGTATGAATTGAGAGCAAGTTCTTGCGCGCACCGCACACTGACGCGCGGCCAGATGTCGCATGTTCGCGCAAAAAGTATACGGCAGGGGTCATAATTAGTCGCACGACGCGCAGGACCCCGTGCCGTGCCTAACAGCTGTTTTTAGTGCAACTTGTATCTATTACAAGCTATGTAACTCACAGCCCGTCGTTAAAACAGGCAAACTTTCATTTCTTAATCGCAATTTTATCGTTTCAGGGGCAGATTTTTTCTAAAATCCTCTTATAGTCAGTCAGTCAAACCTTATTTTACAGTTTACAAGGCACTCTTGTGTAGTGCTTCTGGACCCAAAGGTTACGGCTGTGCGTTTTCGTCAGTGAATGAAATAATTTTATAATTGCATTTAGTTGGAGATGAGAGATGTGTACAGTTCTTTATATTCACCTGAGACCTTTTTTAAAAATAGCATTTGCATTTCAATATTATTATTCCAATTATTTTTATTAACTAAAATTATTAAATAATAACAATAATTTAATTAATATTCAGTTCATTCAATTTTCTACCCACTAGAAAGTGTGTAGAAAATTGAATGAACTGAATATTACACTGAATATTACATTTTCATAGGTTTATACCAAGTATAAACCTATGAAAATGTATGGTTATTCCTTAGTTATACCTGGTATAACTTTATTCCACGTTTATTTGTAAGAGGGTTAGTGTTTTAATCTGCCGGTGCCTCCCTCTGGGCGGTTATAGAACGAGATAGATATCTGTTGTGCCGGTGATTTGGTGGAATTGAACCGGCGACGCCTGCCTCGGCGGTTGGAGTGTGCCTCCGCTACGCCACCGTGCAAGTATCAGCGCGCGTCAAATTTCGATACTAACTGCGAGCGGCTTACATCATCGCCTGTGCTACGACGGCGGTGCTTGCCAGTGCTACGAGCGAGCGGCCAACGTCATCGCCTGTGCTACGACGGCGCACAGTGTTTTATAGACCCAAAAAAAGTGACATCGGCTTTTTATTGGTTATTTCTACCTAATAGTTCATTACAAATGCAGGAGTAGTACTCCCATGTGCCAATTTTGAATGACTGATTTTTTTAAAAATCGCAAAGTTTTCGTGACCTTTAAGGTCAAAAGAACAAAAAAAAATCGTATAAAAAAAACTGTACATAATTGAGCTTTGTTCGTATTGCAGTTTTATGAAGCAAGTCAAGGAGAAAATTATGCCGTGTTTAAGTAATCAAAAACGACAATAGAACTCGCAAAAAAAAATGTTTTATCAAAATCAGTATTTTATTTTTATTTATTTTTCTAGCTCGAAGTAGAACCTCTGTCTGGTATAAACAGATTCCTTATACCAAGGTTTATCATCCATATAAATATTACTTTCAACTTGGGCCTAGGTTTTGAGAAAATTATTTTCAAAAAGATGTGTTAGGGTTGTCACGATTTTGACCTTTTGTGACGATTAGTTTTTATTACATAAAATCCGCAGGTCTTTTATATTCTATAATGATTTATAATTCTAACAATTAATTTTAAAACACTTTTCACGTGAAATTGTACACAAAATATATAAACATACAAATGTAATAGTATATAGAACTAAGAAGTACCAAAGTAACCCATAATTGGGTTCTTGGTTTCTTAGTTTGATTACTGTCTGATAAACACCTGCCTATACTATTATAGGGTAGAGATGACAATAAATTAAACTCCGTATTAGTCATGATATTTCCAGTCTACCCATAAAAATGCAAACGAATATATCCAGTAGTTTACGCCACAGGATTTTTTTTTTAATTCTTAGCATTTTCTACATGATGTATCTGTTAATAGGTGAGCACCGACAGATTAACGACTCCCGCGTCCACACGCTGCCAGCTCGCTTCCTGATACAATTTAGTGCAAATTATATCTTATGCCTGAGCCATAATAGTCAAAGCGTGCCATCTTAACTAGATAAAGAAAGAATGCATGCAAAATTTATTACTTCATGTTACGCACTCATGTCATTGTGTCATGAAATTAGGTAAGTGCGAAAGAGATAGCTAAGTTCGATTTTTATATTTTGCTCTCTTGTCGAAATCACGGCCACGGGTCAATTCAGTGCGCTACTGACCGAGGTCCTGTGACATTGTAGGCTTGTTGAAGACATGTTACTGTTCCCGTACCTATAATGACGTTCTCTGCGACAGTCTATCTACTACTTACCAAATAAATACACAGAAGTCCCTGCGATTACCTTCTACTTAACCTATCTGAGTTATCATGGGTGTTATTGTTTACGATTCAATAGACTATATCTGCAACATGCACTGTGATCGATAAGTCATAAATACTTTTAAACTAAATTATAATTAATTTCAGTTGATTGTAAAAAGCCAATAATAATTGACCCTTGTGATACCCCTAAATTTGGAATTTTGACCTCGGTACATAAAAATCATTTTCTCGAAACCTAGGCCCAAGTTGAAAGTCATATTTTTATGGGTGATAGACCTTAGTAAAAGCAATCTATTTGTACCAGACAGAGGTTCTACTTCGAGCTAGAAAACGAATAAAAAAATAATTAGTGATTTTGGTAAAATATTTTTTTTTCGTTGGTTCAATAATCGTTTTTGATTATATAAATACGGAATAATTTTCTCCTTGAATTGCTTCATAAACCTGCAATATGAATAAAGCTCAAATATGTACAATTTTTTTTTTACGAATTTTTTTTGGTCTTTTGGACTTCAAGGTTACGAAAACTTTACGATTTTTTTAAAAATCAAGTACACAAAATTGACACATGGGAGTTCTACTCGTGCATTTGTAATACACTATTAAGTAGAAATAGCCAATGAAAAGCCGATGTCACTTTTTTTGGGTCTATAAAACACTGTGCGGCGGCATCACAGGTGACTTGAGGTTTGAAATTACTACGATGTGACTGTTCCTAAAAGACCCTAGGCTAAAAAAAAATCGTTTTTCCTAAACTGCCCTAGATTTAGAGTAAAAGGTCGGCTACTTCTGAAGAAGTAGAATCTGTGCCCCAACCAGCCGCACAAATTTGTAAGGTTCGACTTCCTGACCTGGACACCTTTCCACCGAGTACACGTGAATTCCAAATTATGGTTTTGTTTTGTTTTGGAATTCACAGTTATAAGATTATAACTTGGAAGTGGTTTAGAAGGATAAAATGTAACTAAAGGGATATAAACTAAATTATTATAATTAACTAAAGTGTGTGTGAGAAACTCTTTACACTAATGTATAGAGTATTAAACCAAAGACCGAATAGGTATATAAGTGGTCGCTGATAGTAATTATACATTCAAGCATTAATACAAATACAAGTAACTAAATTGGCAGAGAGTTTTAACTCTAGAAGTGACTGGAGTTGATTAGATCAACTCTCCTACAGACAGCCCCAAAAACGCCCATCCCGCCATTATTTCCTAGGTGTAAGAAGAAATAATGAAACAAACTTCCCAGCACACTTTTCTGTCTGTTAGCCATAAGGACTATATTAGTAAAACAATAGTGATGTATGAAGTTAATTAGACAAAGGGGTTGCAAAGTGCATTATATACCTAACGGAAGGTCAGGGGAAGGAACGCTACGCTTGCTTTGAGTAATACATTGGTTTGAATTACGTTAATGAGTTCCTTGACAATAGTCTAGATTCCCAAACAAGTGACGTGCAAACGCCTTTCAGCAGCAGGCACGTCGTAACGTGTACTGCCGGGCCTAGACTGCTGGTTCTAGAGAGAATCTGCTGCGGCTCCAAGAGTACAAGCTCCCTATGCTCTAGCATGCCTTGCCCAGTCCTAAGACAGTGGTCAGTTTTGTGCCTAATTGCCTCTGCCATTTGAGCGAGACATGCTACCAGAATTATTGGACGCGCGCTATGGTAAATAGCTCTCCCTCGACATAACACCCTTTACAAAGACAATACAAAAATAATGCAAGCGTATCGTAGACTCAGTCTGTAGCAGAACTTATTGCGAAAGATACTTGCTGTACATCGGAGCGGATTTATTCGTCGCTTCTCATTTCCTTAATCTGCCCATTGCGTGGATTTTCGGGGTCGCTAGGAGCGGCAGCCATCCAATATCGTGTCTCGCTAAATAGTGACGATTAAGTATTGCCTTTACAAATTGGCTTGGAGTGGTTTTAACGAGACACGTTCCCTAGACGTCATTAGACGATGTAATTTGGGGTTCTTTGCGAATCCTACCGTATGAAGCCTACCCCATCTCCCTGTATCTGAGCGACAGCAAGTATTACGCGAAGTGTTCTGAGCTAGACCTTCTATAGGAAACAGTATATTTTAGCAACTAACATTTGGTTGTCCTACGTGCCCAATTAAGAGCGGCCATATTTAGCCTATTTTAAACAGAAATGAATATTAGCGGTTCCGCCTTCCATGTATGTAATGTCAGTTAACACCCAATAAAGGCTCTTAATCAAATGAGTAATTGTTTAGTGTATAAATGATGAATTAGGGTATGAAAGTGTGAAAGAAGACTTCACCGCTTCCCTAGACCAAATGCTAGTGACAAATATCTGCCAAGGTGTGGATTAGGAAATAAATACAATGTGTACCTATGTAATATAATGATTAAAACTTACCAAACATACTGGCACTCACTCACTCACAATATTAATACGGGGTAAGACTAATTATAATTAATTTAATAATTAAATTCGTTACACGATATCTACCACGACACGACTTTTGATTATTGGTTCCATAGCCACTCTTCATCTTTCGTCCTTCCTCTTTCAATGCCTTCAGACAAGTCCCCACCTCTCGCGCCTCTCAAAACCGACTAAAAAAAAAAAAAAACTAATGTTTTTTATTTCACATAGGCCTACATGGGCACTTATAAAACGTCGACAAAAGGTGCACGGTTCGGGTTAGTCGTTTCCTGTGGAGAAGAACCGGCAAGAAACTCCAAGGTTACTCTTTTAAAAAAATTGATTTGTTTTTACAATATTTCCATGTTACAGTATTAGTGCTTAGATATGGGGGGACAACGTAGGCCCGACAATAAGTCGTAAGAAACTAAAAAAAAAATTATAAACGAGAGAGTTAACAAGTGTTAACAAGCGTCTAGAAATCAAAAAGGCCTACAATGTTCACACATTCACAAAACAATCAGTAAAAGAATCTATACAAAGGAAAAAATAAATAAAAATATATAACAAGACTAAATTTAACATGTGGCACAAATGTTGTTATCAGTGCTGTAACAATTCATAGCAAAGGGCTATGATTAGAAAAAACACAACCACTTACCGATTTTGATGAGGAACGGGATCTGGAAACTGGGAATCACAACAATTCACAACAACCACTCTGATCAGGTTTTATGGTGATTTTTTTGGAACGCGCGTTGATTTTTTTGTCTTATTTTTGTAAGGAAGGAGGGAAACGGAAGTGGAAAGGACAAGATGGCGGGTGGTTGCGATTAACCAATCAAATCGATCCATTGTAGTTATTTCAAAATTTGAATGTGCGTCGTCCCTGTTTATGCAGTAATTACATACCCCCGGCCAAAAAGGGGATATCCCTTTTTTATACACAATAGTCAGATGCTGGTAATTTACAATATAAGATAGTTTAGTGGACTGTATAATAAACAAAAGAGATTAGCTCAATAGACATTAACTAATGAAGCTAAAGTAAATACGTAAATACCTATACGAAATCTATTTAATTAACGACTAAAATATAACTAAAACTATTATTGTTAGAATGTGCTTAAACTAATCTATGTTATCGTTAACTGGTAGTGGGCAGACCTTAGATAAAGATCTTATAAATAAGCCCTTAGCTGTTTTAACTTCCACCACTCTAACAACTGAATCCCGTCCAGGCATAATCCTTACAATTCGACCCATACACCACTGCAAAGGCGGTAAGTTATCTTCTTTAAGAAGTACAAGATCATTGACCTTTATGTCATATTTAATAGAATTCCATTTATTCCTCTGCTGTAGTGTATGGAGATATTCATGACTCCATCTCTTCCACACGTCCGTAACGATTGACTGTAATAAGTGCCAACGTGAAATTAGACTTAAACGTTCGTTAATGGGCAACTCGGGCACAGCTACCAGTGGAGTTCCTATTATGAAGTGACCCGGAGTCAATACTGATAAATCGCTAGGATCGTTGGACATAGGGCACAGTGGCCTTGAGTTAAGGATGGATTCAACTTGAACCAATATAGTCGTTAGCTCTTCAAAGGTTAGGTTACGATCGCCTATAACTCGTTTCAGGTGCATTTTGCATGATTTTACAGCGGCTTCAACTAGTCCATTAAAATGAGGACTAAGAGGAGGCGAAAAGCTCCACTCAATAAAGTGTTCAGATAAATATTGGTTCAAATTAGGGTTCTCTTTAATTTCTTTTGCAAAATGATTTAAAATATTACTAGCGCCTTTGAAATTTGTTCCTGAATCTGTTCGAATTTCTTTAGGTAAATCACGTCTACCTACAAATCGCTTAAATGCCGCTAGAAATGCTTCCGCTGATAAGTTACTGACAAGCTCAATATGAACTGATTTGGTTGTAAAGCATACAAATACACACACATAAGCTTTAATAATCTTGGCGTTCCTAATCGAACTACTCTTCAAATTAAAATGTCCCGTAAAATCTATTGCAATAGATAAAAACGGTCTATAAGATTTAGTAACGCGACTAGAAGGTAAGTTACCCATAAGCGTTTCAGGAGGCTGACATTTTTGACGAAAGCATTGCAAACATTTAAATACTCTTTTACGTATCACACGTCTAGCGGACAAAATCCAGAATTTTTCTCTCAGAAGTGACATCAAAAGACTAGGTCCGGCATGTAAGTGGTTTAAATGATAATAATCCACCAAAAGAGTAGTAAAATGGCAATCATGAGGCAACACCAATGGATATTTAGCAGTATAAGTAAGCGACGAATGTATCAGTCTACCCCCTACCCGCAACAAGTCATTATCGTCAATGAATGGATGTAACCGTTTTAATCCAGTGCTACATAACTTATTACTCTTAATAAGTTTAATGTCATCTTTGAAATGATTATACTGAACCATTTTGACTAAAACTAACAAACTGCTACCTAATTCTATATGTGATAAGTGACCATTAAATATTAATAATTTTCTACAGTTGCTTATAAAGCGTAGGCACCATGCCACTACACGGGTAAGTTTAGTAAACGAACTAAATCTATTAATCAAATCTTCACTAAATGATTTATTTTCAACTACTGAAACAGTAACCTTCTTGTGTTTTCTTAAACCGGGTACTGAGCCATAATCTAGTTGTTCACATGGCTCAGGCCAAGTGGACTTGTCTCCTAATAACCAAGTTGGACTCCACCACATATCATGGTGAACAAGCTCCTGAGGAGAAATGCCACGCGAGGCTGAGTCAGCTGGGTTTAGTTCTGATGGCACGTATCGCCAGAACTCAGGTGACACTGTATTTTGTATTTCACTAACCCGATGAGACTCGAATACCTTTAGCTGATGTGGTTCCGTTCGCAACCAGCACAATACGATTGACGAGTCACTCCATGCATACGTGTGTCTCAACAGGTCGGTATTTGATCTTAAACTGTCAATAACGCGTTTTATTAGTCGAGCTAACAACAAAGCGCCAGACAACTCGAGCTTGGGAATCGTCAGTTTTTGTTTGATGGGTGTGACACGCGTCTTAGAAATAAGAAGATATATGGTCACCCTACCATCAGTATGGATGCATCGTATGTAAACGCAAGCCGCGTATGCTGCGTCCGACGCATCGCTAAAACCATGCAAATCAAAATGTACTACGTCGTTAGACAAAACCTTTCGCGGAATGGACAAATTGGTAAGATAATCTAAATTGTTACAAAAGGCTTGCCATTCAGCAATAACGGAACTGGGTGGTGTCTCATCCCACTGTACACCCAATTTCCACAATTGTTGCATTCATATTTTTACCTTAATTATGACAGGGGCCAACCAGCCGTTTGGATCGTAAATGCCGCTTATTTTTGATAAAATTTCTCGCTTTGTGCATTTGGTAGAATTAATCGAAACTTGATAACTAAAATGATCTGAAATTGGATTATACTTGAAACCTAATATTTTAAGTGACGTATCTTTGTCTTCTACAAACTGAATTTCACAAAATTCTGATGGCAAATCCGCAAGCAACTGCGGTTGATTACTTGTCCACTTCCGAAGTTCTAAACCTCCTAGTGCTAATAAATCTATGAGCTCGGCTTTAATTCCTTGTGCTTCAGAAATGTTGCTTGCTCCGGTGACTATATCGTCGACAAAAATATCATTTTGTAATACCTTCGAAGCACGAGGGTGAGTTTCTCGCCCTAAACTAGCAAGCTCATGAACACACCGCATTGCTAAAAATGGAGCCGAAGTGACCCCATATGTCACTGTATTAAGTTGGAATTCTTGTACATTACCAATTTCATCCCGCCATAATATTAATTGAAAATTACGATCGTAAGGATGGACTAATATTTGCCGATACATTTGGCGGATGTCTGCGGAAAAAACTATTTCGTGCAATCGAAAGTGAAGAATAATATCTACTATATCTTGTTGAAGCTTGGGTCCAGCTAATAAAATGTCATTCAAAGAATTCCCCGAACTACTCTTCGAAGACGCGTCGAATACACAACGAATCTTATCAGAATCTTTTTTATACACTCAGTGATGAGGAATGTAGTATTTTGGAGAACGTTGGGCAGTTGAGGATTCAACTGGCTGCATGTAGACTAGAAGGTGATATTCTCGCATAAAATCTTTGTATTTTTTCTCTAAAACAGGATCGCGACTAAGTTTCTTTTCGAGTGAATGTAATCTATTCAATGCTGAAATCCTAGTTTCCCCTAATGTATGTTCACCCTGTTTAAAAGGTAAACGCACTATAAATCTACCATCTTGAGTACGTGAATACGTCTGCTTAAAATGGTTCTCACAATAGATGTCGTCGGGATGTGGTATTTTATTCTGAGACACTTCCTCAATCTCCCAAAAACGTTTTAATGTCTCGTCAATGTTGCTAATGCATGAAAATGCTTGCAAACTTGTTGCCTTATTTACATTGTCAGAGTTAAAATCGCCCATTAAAACCCACCCGAATAATGTTTCAAAAGCTATAGGTAAGTTGTCACCCAGAACTAATTTATTACCCTGAAATATTCGAGCGCACACGCCTGCACCCAGGAGTACATCAATAGGTTGCTTAATATTACGTAACGGATCAGCAAGGTTCAACATTTTAAAACGGTCTAAAAACTTATCATCTATTGTGGTTGTAGGTAAGTCGCACGTAATACGCGGTAAAACAAAAGTATCTATACACAATGATGACTCATTTTTCTTATTTATCGCCTTTAAATACAATTTTAAGTGCCCCTTTACGCTGAAACTAATCGCACCGCCTATCCCTGTTATAGATATGTTCGATTTATCATACTTAGCGTTCAATCTCTGTAAACAATTCATTGAAATAAAGTTAGTCATGCTACCGGGATCGAGCAACGCGCGGACTCGTTGAGTGCAACCGTCCTTAATAGAAGTGACATCTATGATGGCTGTTGCGAGTAGTGAGTGTCGCTGACCGCTATCGGGGTTCGCGCCGACACCGTGTGAAACATATGAGTGTAAAAGAGACGAATTAATATTCTGTGTTTTGTCATCGCGTTGGATTCCCTCAGACTTGATTTGAGAATCTTGATTGACACTTAATGCCGAAGATGGAGTATTATCATTCGGATCATTACTATTACTTAACTGAGCACTATTCACGGGGGTCTGTTCACTTGAAAGGTGAAGCAACGAGTTATGTTTTCTATTGCAAGTTTGACACCGAGACTTAGAAAAACAATCAGATACCCGATGAGGACGTAAACAATTAAAACATAAGTTTTTTGACGTAACAAAATTAAACCGAGATTGTGTGTCCATGTTCATAAACTTCGTGCATTTAAATAAATAGTGATAACTATTGCATAATGGACAGCTGCTATTATTTTGATTCGGTTTGTTTGATTGATCTGAATGATTATTGTGATTGGCTGATGTTAATGAGGCCTTAGGGAAGCTATTAGGACCCTTGTTGTGGGGAGTAGATTTGCTCCCGCTTTGAGCTACATTAAGACCTGACGTTTCCAAAGTCTTACATATATTATCTAAGTATGTGTTTAAATTATCGAAAGTAGGTATTTTCACGTTTTGGTATGCAAGTTCGAATTTCGATCGTAAGTCATTATCCAGTTTTCGTACAAAAATGTGTAATAAAAGCAAAGACCACTCGCTCACAGGAAAGCCAAGACTTGTTAAGCCCCGTGTATTTTCCTGAATATTACTAATAAAATTACGTAGCTGAGAAACATTCCTGACAGATACAGTAGGTAAGGATAACATTGCGCTCAGATGTGAGTCGGCTATCATTCTCTTGTCATCATACCTATTTATCAATATTGAACGGGCCTCCTCATAATTCTGCGGAATATTAGTCAAATGTTTAACTAAGTTAAGCGGCTCGTGCGAAAGACAACTAAGTAAATAATGTTTTTTCTGGACTGGACTCAGCGATTGTTGATTATGTACTAAACTGTCAAATAGGTTTATAAAATTAGGAAAATCACAATAATTACCCGAGAAATGTGGTAAGTTAATTCTCGGCAATTTAATATTGTTATCTGATTGGAAACCAGTTGTAAGGCTACCCGTATTCGGAACACAATTCAGATACCTACATTTTATTTCCAAAAATTGATCTTCGAAATTAACATACTTTTGTTTAAATAACTCTAATTGTTCTGTATTAGAAGCAAATTGACTTAACAAACTTAGATAACAGTCCTCAACACATTTTTTGACTTCATTTAAATCGGCACATTTAATCTTGAACTTTTCAACTAATAATGGATCGTTTAAGTTACTTGTTGAAAGTGAATCGTATATGTTAACAATCTTTTCAATATAAAACTCAAATTTTATTACCAGCATCTGACTACTTTTAGCCATTTTAGCCAAATATAAAAAAAAAAAATAAAAAGGAAATTCCAATGAAGTTGCAAGTTAATGGCCGCCGGCCGGCGTGTCGTGATTTACACTATCCAGCGAAGAATGGACCAAATTTGATTAGAAAAAACACAACCACTTACCGATTTTGATGAGGAACGGGATCTGGAAACTGGGAATCACAACAATTCACAACAACCACTCTGATCAGGTTTTATGGTGATTTTTTTGGAACGCGCGTTGATTTTTTTGTCTTATTTTTGTAAGGAAGGAGGGAAACGGAAGTGGAAAGGACAAGATGGCGGGTGGTTGCGATTAACCAATCAAATCGATCCATTGTAGTTATTTCAAAATTTGAATGTGCGTCGTCCCTGTTTATGCAGTAATTACATTGATTATACAGGCTATAAAGATTATTGAAATCATTGTAAAGTCTAATTAAAAGAAAGAACAAAAAAGTAAAAATGAGATTGAGAATAGTTAGAGACATCCACATATTTGTGCCGTTTATGAGTTACCAGGGAAGCCGCATGCGCAGAAGGAGCTAAAATTTTTATCTTCAACGTAGTCCTTGATTTTGTAATATGCTTTTTTAATAAGGACACGTTTGATGTAGTTTTTGAACTTTCCATCGGTCAATTCTATAACTGGCTTTGGTAACTTGTTATAAAAGCGTATACTGTTTATAAGAAAAGACTTGCTAGTTTTCGTTAATCTGAATTTGAGAATTACAATTTCATGCTTACTGCGTGTATTTAAATTATGGAAATCGCTTCTAGTTTTGAAAAGCCCTCGATTTTTGCGGACATACAAAATACATTCCAATATATAAAGAGAAGGTAGAGTCAGTATATCGATCTCTTTAAATTTTTCTCTGAGGGACTCTCGTGGACTCATTTTATAGATTGCGCGGATTGCCCTCTTATGTAAGATGAAAATTGAGTCAACGTCTGCTGCTGATCCCCACAGCAGAATGCCATAAGACATAATACTGTGGAAATAAGCATAGTATACTAACCTTGCTGTGGCTACATCGGTTAACTGCCTTATTTTCCTTACTGCATATGCAGCTGAACTTAACCGACCCGAAAGAGTTCTAATGTGCGCGCCCCACTGCAATTTTGAATCGATAGTAATCCCTAAGAATACAGTTTCCTTTATAACTTCAAGATTTTTGCCGTCAAGTTTTAAATTTAGGTCACGTTGTGGTACATTTGGTAAGGAAAACTTCAGACATTTTGTTTTTTTCGCATTCAGTAAAAGATTGTTAGCTGCGAACCATTTAGAGAGAACAATTAGACTTTCGTTGACATGTAAGACATCCGTATCTTTCCTATCTATTTTAAAAATTAGCGAAGTATCATCAGCAAATAGAATTATATCCGATAATTTGGCCATCATAAAAGGGAGATCATTAATGTAAACAAGAAAAAGGAAAGGGCCGAGAATTGAACCTTGGGGCACGCCCATCTTGACTAGAGACCCAGAGGACGTCGCCCCATTAACATTTACTTTTTGCTGTCTGTTTGATAAATAGGAAAGCACAAGATCAGCAGATTTTCCTCGAATTCCGTAGTGGTGTAATTTACAGATCAGTGGTCGACGCAGTCGAACGCTTTCGAGAGATCACAGAAAATGCCAATGGCATCCTGGGACTTCTCCCAAGATTCCAAGATGTGGCTGAAGAGTTTTACTCCCGCGTCCGTTGTCGACCAACCTTTCGTGAAACCAAACTGTTGACTATGCAGGATCTTATTTGAATTGAAGTGAGACAACATCTGTTCCAGCATGATTTTTTCATAGATTTTACTCAATGCTGGAAGCACGGATATAGGCCTATAATTAGAGGGATCACTCTTACAGCCTGATTTGAAAATTGGTACTACTTTACTGTGTTTCATTAAGTCAGGAAAAGTGCCGCTGTCCAAACATTGATTAGGACATGAGCAATTGAGTCAATAATATCTCCAAGAACCCTAACGGATATCCCCCACAAGTCTTCAGTATTTTTTACATTGAGACTTTTGAACGCGTTTTTAATTGTATCAATACATATTGATTTAAATTTAAAGGTTGGTATGTCTTTAGTAAAGTTATCTTTAAGAAGAGCTTCAGCTAATTTAGATGAGGAGGGAAGAGACTTCGTAACCTCTAACGGAATGTTGGTAAAGAAATTTTCTAATGTCTTGGCGACTTCTTGCTTACCAGAAATGGTTTGATTAGATATTTTCAAAGACAACTCATTCTGATCGTTTTGTTGTGTCTTTCTAGTTTCTCTATTAATTATTTGCCACACAGTTTTTATTTTATTATTAGAAATACCAATTTTGTTAATTACTATTTGAGATTTTGCTTGAGCGCAGACTCTTTTGAATATTTTGGAATAGTTTCTAACATAAGTATGAAAAACTTGATCGGAAGTCAAAGATTTTTCGTAATATAAATTATATAAGATATCTCGGCTTTTTCTTATGCCCACAGTGGCCCATTCACTAAATTTCGATTTGAAATTGTTGACTTTAACTGTTTTTAAAGGACACGTTTTATTGAATTCTTGGCAAACTGTAGAAAACAACGTGCCGTAATTTATATTGGGGTCTTTTGATTTAAAACTGGCATTACAAAGGTTGCTAAAAACATTATTATTAAAAGAATTTAATTTATTTTTAGTGAGACGTCTTAACCGAATTGATTTAGCTAGTTTAGTTTTTTTATCTGACTCAAAAGATACTAGTTGACCAGTATGGTCTGACCTAACGCCACTAATTAAAAACGAATCTTTAACTTTACAATTAGTGAATACATTATCTATGCACGTAGCTGAAGTTGCAGTTATTCTTGTCGGTTCATTAAATAAATATTGTAAGTTAAATGATTTAAACAATGAAATGAGCTTACATTTTTCAGGTGAATTGACTAACAGATCTATATTTAAGTCACTACAAACAAAAACTAATTTATTATCTCTGAAAAGTTTACTTAATAATTCTTCCATTGTAATTAAAAATAATGACAAGTTTGATGCTGGTGGTCTGTAAACACACAAGATAGTATGCCCCTCGACCTCTGCACATGCTACCTCACATAAGCGATCAACAGAGTAAGCAGTGATATCCTTTCTTTCCTTATATTTAAGATGACTATTACAAAGTATCAGGGTACCACCACCCACTGTGGATCTGTTGTACGCGCTGGCAACTGAAAAATTATTTACATTAAACAACATCCTATCTAATTTTAACCAAGTTTCACAAAAACATAAGATATCCATGTGGTATTTATCTACTAACAATTCCACGTCTAAAATTTTGCCGGAGAAGCGATTTATATTTTGATGATATAGTAAAATAATACTATTCGTCTTCTCTTTTGTCGGCTTTAATAGTTTAAAGAATCTACAGTAGTATTATCAGAAAAACTAGATAATACTGTTAAATCACTAAACCTAGTCTCAGTTAAATCATCAATAACTGCGTGTATATTAAAAGCTAACAATGTAGCTAATAAATGTCGACTATTTTTGGGAAGAAACATATGGTTCCCAATCAAAACAAAATCACTAACAAAATTGTTGGTGTCAAAAAACAATAAACGGTCACTATGACGACAAGATAAAATATGCATCAAGTTATTTAAACTAGAAATGTATTCATTTTCCTGATCAAGTAACTTGTCAGAATAGGGCAATGCACATAATATTAATTTGCTTAATTTTAACTTAAGTAGGGTGTCGATACCATTAACTATGTCCCTTTTTGTTACATTAAGGCTATTGCCAAAAAGAAGAACTACAGTAGTTTGCTCATTCAATTGTGTCTGTTGAATTTTATGAACAAGCTCATTAAAATGCAGTTTATGAAAACAATGGTTCACTATTGTATGTTTAGAACGGTTATTTAACAAAGATCCAAAACCTGTTCCTAATTTATCAGAATATACTAAGATATTACTTTTGGTAGGGTTCAAAGTTTTTGTAGTGAGATCAATGGGTAAAGTTGTAGGAGCAACATGCTGTGACATGAGAGGTGGCGGAGCGGCAGCACAGCTACAGGTGAGGTTGTTACTCAGTGACTCATACCTCTCTGCATTATACTTAACCAGGTCCACCAACTCACAGGCCTCCTGCATGCGCTCACTCAACATCTGTTGACTACATTCATATTTGCAAAATATTTCCCTTAGTGTATTTTCCCTACTCAATAATTCCCTTTGAAGGTTTTTAATGTCAACATCATACATTTGTGTACTAGTTTCTAATTTACTATTACATATATTTAATTGGTTTTCTAAGTTTCTGAAATCTCTTCTAAGTTTAACATTATATTTGTAAACACTTTGAGTTTTTAAAAGTTTCTTATATTTCTTAATACTTTTATTGATTTTAATATATTTCTTAATTTTATTGTGACTACTTAGAATTGGACATTTATCATCCCCTGTAAGGTAATGTCTAATGGTCTATGGTAATGGTGGGCCGCTCACACTCCAGTTCAGATGCATTAGCCAACAGCTCATTGTACAGATTACTGGTGTTAGAAACCTGTTCGCTGACTTTCAGCGAGTCAATGGAGGTAAAGGTGTTATGAGCCTTGCACAATTTAGCTTCTAGTACAGATATACGCTTCAGTGCCTGGTCATGAGTGTCATGGCACTGTTGAAAATCTGACACTAGTTGACGGAGATGGTGATGCTGGTCCAGTATATCCATATGCTGGGAGTGTAGTTCTGCAAGCTGGTTCTTGAGTTGAGTGTTTTTGTTTACTATTAATTCAATTTCAACTTCACTCTCTTCTCGTTCTCGCAGTAGCTTGCTGCAGTCATTTCTATTCTATGCCACAAAACCGGCGTATTCCCTGATGCCTTTAAAAAGGCTATTGTTCACCCGATATACAAGGGTGGGTAAAGAAGCTGCGTCACCAACTACAGGCCTATTTCGGTACTCCCAGCGCTAGGCTCTCTTTCCAGGTCCTAGAAAGGATTCTAAATAACCATTTAAGGCGCTTCCTTGACAAATTCAATGTTACCGCCGACAACCAGTTCGGCTTTAGGCCAAAGCTGTCAACAGAGGATGCTGTATTGGATCTTACGAAATCGGTTACTGCAAACTTGGACAGTAAAACCAAATGGCTTGGAATCTTTCTGGACCTTTCAAAAGCGTTTGATACAGTTTCTGTCCCCTACCTCATCTCAAAACTGGAAGCCGTAGGAGTGCGGGGTATTACTCTAGATATCTTTCGGAGTTACTTTACAAACCGTAAACAGTGCGTCAAGATAGGTAATTACCCTATTTCAGATTTATGTTAACGATCTGTGTACGATGAACCGCCCAAATTGTAATATTTATGCCTACGCTGACGATACCGCAATCCTAGTCCCCGGTTCAACCTGGGATATGGTTAAGACAAATGCGGCAGCTGCAATGTCTAAAATAATGATTTGGCTAAGCTCTAACTTGCTAACGCTAAACCTAAATAAAACCACTTAGATTCCTTTTGGGTTAAGACGTGGTAATACTCCGGGATCTGACTTCACCCTAGGAGCTCACTCCTGCCCTGACCCCAAGGAACTTTGTGCCTGTCCCACGATAAGTCGATCAGACGCTGTTAAGTATTTGGGTGTACACATCGATTCCGGACTCAGGTGGGACAGGCAAATTGATACCCTTTCCTCAAGAACTATGCGTCTAGTCCACATTTTCTAGTCCCTCAGAGACTGCCGACAGAGCCACGCTGAAAATACTCTGTACACGGGTACTGTATAACTGCATGGGGAGGAGCAGCTAAAACTATTTTTCTCAGAATAGAAAGAGCACAAAGAGCAATACTAAAAGTAATGACCAAAAAGCCTTTTAGGTATCCAACATCTGACCTCTACGCCGACTGTAAAGTTCTAACAGTGCGGCAGCTCTTTGTGTTCAAGGCAATACTAGACACATAAGTGCCTCCCACCTCAGGACCGGAACAAACGCACTCAAATCTTACTCAGTACGCAGCACAGAACCACATTCGCTCGACATCAATTTTACATTCTTGGTACCTATCTGTACGGAAAAATCCATCCATCCATCAAATACAAATAATGTATAAAATTGTTTATCTACACTCACAACGTAATGTTCCAAATACGAATTCAAAAAATATTGTATAAACACGTACTTTATATTCGTGGATAGGTAAAATTTAAAAAAAAAAACCATTACAGTTCAACATTTTCCTTCGATTTTCAAACAACTGCATCATAAAATAACTTTTTAATTTTTATAGCACACTTTTACTTTTTAATTTTCTGGCGCGTATGGGCTGTAGTAAAGAAGTTTCATTGTCTGTGGATGCGCGCGCTGCGCAATGAGAATCTAAATTGCCCGCCATGTCAAATATTTTTCCGTTTCCACTTTTGTTTTATTTCAACTGTATGAGTGAAGATAAAGTAGTGTATGCAACGGCATATAATTAGGTATTAAAACACTCGCGTAATATTATTATCAAATTCGGCTTCGCCTCATTTGATAAACCTACGCTCGTGTTTTAATAACCCCTTTTATATGGCCATTGCATAAACTACTATTATCTACACTCACAACGTAATGTTCCAAATACGAATTCGAAAAATATTGTATAAACACGTACTTTATATTCGTGGATAGGTAAAATTTAAAAAAAAAAAACCATTATAGTTCAACATTTTCCTTCGATTTTCAAACAACTGCATCATAAAATAACTTTTTAATTTTTATAGCACACTTTTATTTTTTAATTTTCTGGCGCGTATGGGCTCATGTCATTGTCAGTTGTCTGTGGATGCGCGCGCTGCGCAATGAGAATCTAAATTGCCCGCCATACCATACCACATATTTTTTCTCTTTCCACTTTTGTTTTATTTCAACTGTATGAGTGAAGATAAAGTAGTGTATGCAATAGCATATAATTAGGTATTAAAACACTCGCGTAATATTATTATCAAATTCGGCTTCGCCTCATTTGATAAACCTACGCTCGTGTTTTAATAACCCCTATTATATGACCATTGCATAAACTACTATTATAATATATTTTATATTATTATTATTTATATATTTTTTTATGGACAAAGCTTTACTATACTATTAAACTGGGCAGCGGAACATTTCTCAATTCTCCATAGTCCAGTTGGTAATTGGACGATGGAAACATGTAATTTTCCCCATAGACCAATTGGACAGATTTCAATTGGTCCATGGAGCACCGACGAAAATTTTATGCTAAATAAAGATCTTTGAAAATGAAAAAATGAATGAAAATGACTTGAAGAAAAAGAAAAACAAGCGTGTTGAACCAATCTTTATTTCCCGTCGCCTCCATGCATTTTTCTTTTAAACTGGAATGATGTGGAAAACTAAAAAAATCACGAAACGTTACGGTTAATTTTTAAAATTGTCTACATAATTAGTACCTATAAAATACAAAATCATTAATTTCCGAAATCGATTCTCGAGAATCGATTTGTGTTGCATAGGATAAACAGCACTAATCACTAAAGTTGACAGAATAATGATAAAAGGACATGCAATATGAAACCGATGCGATATACGATAGTATCACTTGTTTCGATATTCATCATTTTGTTCAAAACAAAACGTCGCATCAACCAAATTCAAATTCAAATATTTATTGCTCAACACAGTACATTTTTCATACATTTCCAGATGTCAAGTGAATGCGCAGTCCACTGTGTTGCACCAATACAGGCATGCAAAATTATCATTAAAATTATACAATTTCACAAACTCCAATTAACACCATATGCAATGTTATACATTCAAAATTATTACCCAACAAAATCTCATAAATTCAAACGAATACCTTACAAAATCTCACAAATTAATACCCTATCTATTCAATGTCGCAAATTGAAATTAATACTTTATACAACGTCATGTTAAAATAATACTCTATTAAATGTCATACATTTAAGTTAATACGTTATGTGACAACGTCATAAATTCAAAACTAATAAATCATACAATGTCATAAATTCAAAACTAAGAAGTTATACAATGTCATAAATACAAAACTAATAAGTTATACAATGTCATAAATACAAAACTAATAAGTTATATCATGTCATAAAATCAAATACATAAGTAAGCAATGTCAGAGTTTATAATGTCATAATAATTTTGTCTAATGAATACTACAGAAATAAAATAATTTATAAAATAATTAAATATAACAAATCGGACCCAAGTATTCACCTTAACAATATGTAATAATATTATACACACAAATTTCTATCTGACATGTACTCATTCATTGTGTAGTATGCCTTTTTCATCAGAAAATTATTGAGTTCTTTTTTAAATTTACTTATATCGTTTATATTTAATAAAGAGTTAGGTAGTTTGTTGTAAATCTGTGGTGCCATTCCGAGAAAGTTTTTATGGAATACCGCTTTTTTGTGCTGTATACTGCTTATCTTATTTTTATGTCGCGTGCTATGCAATGTTTGAAATAAGTGCAAGTTTGTTTTTACAAATAGAGCCACCTCGTATATGTACAGGCAAGGTACTGTCAATATACGAAAATATGGAAAGAACGGTTTACAACTTTCCGTGCTGTGAATACCGCATATTGCCCTAACACACCTTTTTTGCGCTCTAAACACCGTCTCCATGTTTGTGGAGTTACCCCAATATATAATACCGTATCGCAGCGTAGACGTAAAACCGCTCCAAGTAAAAGCCACAATGTAATACGAATATGCAGTTTCCTTTTGAAGACCTATGTTTTTTTTAAATTTGGTATTACCAGGTATTACTGAGGGTATCCGATTAAAAATAATTGATTTAAATATTAATTACGTATAATAATAATCACAAAATAAGTTACCGATGGAAGGAAACGTTTACTTTACTTTTTCGCTTCGTATTTGTACAGTTTTTACAATTTATTACAGCACAATTAACCATTTTAATTTTTTGTGTTGACGTCCGACTAGCTTGGCACACCGATGGAGACTGAGCGCAAAAGTGGCGGCTTGCGATTTTTGTCGTAAGCTGGGCACGCGGAGTAGATGCTCTTGCGTTATCTAGGTCTATCTATGTCTGTGACGATCACCCTCTCCTTACTCACCACTCATACACTTACTCATACATAGGCTCACTCACTCAAACATACTATTACACTCAAACACATTTACACACCGACACGCAAATCATGAATCATGTGTGTATCATAATAAAGATTATTAAACTTCCATCCCTTAGTTTAAGGGGTTGGGGAGTAAAAGTTCCAAGATTTAGATTTGTTGTTTGTGTACTAATATTTGCTTACATACCAAATTTCAGCATTCTAGGACTTCAGGAAGTACCCTAAGAATTTTGATGGTCATTAGTGAGTGAGTGAGTCAGTGAAGAAATCAGGGTTTTTTATATATCAATAAAGTCTAAATTATAAGAGCTATGCAATTGCAACTTTATATGTTTAATAAATCCACTGTTGATATCATATCCCGAGAATTTTGTTTATCTAGTAAAGGGTCTTTCAACAAGGACGGGTCGATGTTAAAATTTAATAAAACAAGATGTGTGTGAGATATTAACGAAATTATTTTTTTATTTAAAAGGCCCATTTATGCCATTGTGGATGGAATATGACATCGTTCAAATGTCCGCCGCGGCTTCGTATGGTGGCACGAATCCGAGAGGTCCAATTTTTAATGACTCTGCTGCATAGATCCGGCTGAATCCGAGCGATGGCCTGCGTTATGTTGGCTTTCAGGGCAACGGTAGAATATGGTTTATTGGCATAGACCTGAAAAAGAAAAAGTCTAGCGGAACTCTAACTCTACCCTCAAACCGTTCATGCAGAATGTCGATTGTGTCGTTCGCTGTGTGGCAAGTAGCGCCATCTTGCTGGAAGCACATGTCGTTCACGTCCATATTGTTCAATTCAAGCCAAAAGAAATTGTTTATCATTGATCTGTAGCGCTCGCTCGATGTATGCAGCAGAGTCATTAAAAATTGGACCTCTCGGATTCGTGCCACCATACGAAGCCGCGGCGGACATTTGAACGATGTCATATTCCATCCATAATGGCATAAATGGGCCTTTTAATTAAAAAATAAATTTCGTTAATATCTCACACACATCTTGTTTTATTCAATTTTAACATCGACCCGTCCTTGTTGAAAGACCCTTTATAATCCAAACTCAAGTTATGAGGGTTCAAAAAAACGACTAAGTGCTTCAAGAAAAGGTAGGTAGTGACATGGCGCTTCGCTTGGCTCGTCTTGGCGGGGGCACTGACGTGCCCCTAGATTTTCTAGTAATCTTATTGTATTCTGTATTCGGGGTGTTTGCCGATCATAGTGAACAGATGTATCGAATAATTATTAAAATAAACAATAATCACTTGCTAAATCTCGACCTAGTTTTACGAATAACGCAAACGTGGATTCATTAGGTATGTGTAAAGTGTGTAAATTGTGAAAATTACCTGTGATTGACAATTTAAAAGAAGAAAAACAATATTCAATCACAATGGAAGGTAGTCCATTCGGCTGGAGTAGCAATTGTGCTCGCTCCCCGCCCTCTACACCCGTACCAGCAGCCGCCATCTCGGAAGCCGCTCCTGCCTCTCAGGAGCCTCATTAAAAAACAAAAGATGCCCTTGAAATGATCTCGACGCCAGAAATTCAGAAATGGATGGTGGCCATCGAGCAGAACCTGAAGGAGGTGTGCACTATTGTAGCCGACAGTAAGATGAATACGGAACAGAAGCTACTTATCAATGCCCTATGCCGTAAAGTATGTCACGGCACATCGCATATGGCCTTACACTACCAGTCCATCAAGGCAAGAGCTCTCCAATATCACCAAGCTACACAAAGCCTTGAGAAGCAACTTGACCTATCGAAGCAACTACAGAACCTTAAGCAGGGTATCGGAGAATTTATGAGACCTGCTCAGGGAACTTCTTTTGCAGACATGGTAAAAAAAGGAGGCAACAACTTTAAAAAGGCAATAAATTTAAGTTTTGTGGCCATCTATCCAAATGACAAATTGAAGATCAGCGATGAAACAAAATCTCTTGTCCAAAAAATTATCCATCCTGAACAGACGAAGCTCCGCAGAGTGCGCCTGCGCAAGACGAGTAACGGGGGTGTTATTATCAGCACTGAGACGAAGGACGAGACGAGAAGCTGAGACAATCGGTGCAGCTTGTTTTGTTTTATTGTTTAAAAAAAAAAAACATTGCCCCACACTAGGAATTTCTTCTTGTATCGTGGGTGCGTTTACAAACATATAAACTCACATACACAAACACCCAGAGCCGGAACAACTATCTGTAGGTCATACAAATATTTGTTTCGGAATCGAACCCACGACACGCAACGCAGCAGTCAATTGCTCAACCACTGCGCCAACCGTGCGCACCCGTGTGCCGTCGTGAGCTAACGAAGTCGGGCCTAATACTCGATGAGCCTTATAAAAGGAAGCCTAGGGTGGTTATTATAGCAGTGCCGTCATCCACGTCAGAAAAAGAGGTGTTTACTTGTCTCTACCATCAAAACCTGGCCAAAAAACTTCAGGACAGCAGCCTTGAGACGTTTCTGACCTCAATTAAGTTGAGCCACAAGTCAGGTAAGAAGGACGCTGAGACCTGTAACTATGTGGTAGAAGTGTCTGCAGAAATACGCAAAGCCCTGATGTCGAAAGACCGAGTGTTTGTGAATTGGTCATCCCTGTTAGAGATTTTACTCTGTTCACACGATGTTATAAGTGCCAGTATGGACATGCTGCCAAGTCATGTCGGTAGGCATCCTACACCTGTGGTCACTGTGGCGATCAAAGTCACTCTATAAAGGAATGTCTAAAGAAGGCATATGATCCAAAATGCGCTAATTGCTTGCATTTCAAAAAGCCCGACAAACACAACACAGGTTCTGCTGACTTCCCCGCAAAAATAATGGCTGAAAAGAGATACATCAATTCCATTGATTATGGAGGCGCCTAAGAGCGCCGAAAATTGGTTATTTTTCGGACCTTTTTAGTTATATTGTTTATTTTTCTTTCTTTTTTACGGTACTTATTTAATTTTTTAAATTTTATTTTTTTACTCTGCTGTCATAATATGATTAATAATTTAATTGATGATTTAGATAATTTCTCTGTGTCCGAGTCTAAGGTTTGTGAAGCTGAAAACTGCAAACAATATCTATCCAGCTACAAAAGTCCGTTAACTATACTAACACAAAATATTTGCAGTATTTTTAAGAATTTTGATAGCTTTAGTACATTTCAGCAACGGCTAAACATAAATTGTGACATTATTGTTTTAGCCGAATGCTGGCTTGCCAAGCAATATAACATATCAGTAATGCCATATAATATGTATAGAAGTAATACGAGTATAAATTATAATCAAAACGAGTGATAGTTTTTGCAAGAAATCATCAGAATGTCTCTGTTGAGGAACCAAATATGCACGACTGTAACAGATTGTTAATTAAAATAGAGTCTGAATTTGCTATACTAGCGCTATATCAACCGCCCTCTTTTAAAAATATCACCAGTTTTACTGACTCTCTGAACGACCTTCAAAAACTCTATTTTAATAGGCGATATTAATATAAATATTCTTTCAGGTAGTGCTAATGCACCTGCTCAGGACTATCTCAATGTATGCGCCTTTCATGGCCTGCTCCCCGCACACAGCTTTCCTACACATCACAGCGGATCTTGTTTGGACCATATCATGCTTAAATCGATTTTTCCCTCACAATAACTGGTCATAATGCTGCCCTACTAACCCTCAATTGTGAATTACCTAAATTAAACACTCGAACAATTTCTAAATTGAATATAAATAAACTTGAAGAAGATTTACGCGTCATCGATTTTGAGCCAGTCTACAATTCCGCTGACCCGCAGTTTTGTATGTTGTATGTAATAGAATAAAAAAAAGTTAATTAAAAAAATCAAAAAACCCGACTGCTTGAAAAGCGAACTAAAAAGACGTAAACAAGGAGAAAATCATGCTGTGCTGTCGGAGGATACATCTTCGCGAGCTGGCTGACCAAAACCAGACGTATCCTCCGACTGCACAGCATGATTTTCTCCTTGTTTACGTCTTTTTAGTTCGCTTTTCAAGCAGTCGGGTTTTTTGATTTTTTAAATTAACTTTTTTTTATTTATAACTTTTTAGTTATTTTTTTTTCGAATTAGGTACATTTAAACATATAAGTGTTATATATTTTTGAAATCACCTCTTAAAACCCTTTATTTTGATACCCCACACGATAGGCTGGGAAGAAAAAAAAAATTTGGTCCCCCACAATATGGCGCCCAAAAACCGCCATTTTCCTATTTTCCAATTTTCATATAGCCAGTGACACTCGCGGGGTTAAGACGAATCGATTGACGTAAGAACCATCAAAATCGGCCCACGCGTTTGGTCTCTAGAACGCCACATAGGGTCAAACATACATACATACATACATACATACATACTTACATACATACATACATACATACATACATACATACTTACATACATACATACATACATAGACTGATAAACACATTACCCTCCTTCGGCAGTCGGGTAAAAAGTCAGACATGCAATTCAGAAAAACACAGATTTATCGCAGTTGAACAAAAAAATCACAATTTAAAACCATGGATCACGCCAGGGCTTATTCGATGTATGAAACATAGAGATAAACTGCATTTGAAAGCAAAATATAATCCAGATAATATAATATTTCAAGTGTCGTATAAAAGATACAGGAATTTTTGCAATGATCTACTGAGAAATGTTAAATGCAACTACGATAAATTGAACTGGAAAACGCTGGCACAAATAGTAAAAAAGTCTGGAAATATATTAAAAATGTAACTTATGCATCAAAACAAAATAAGTCATCATCAGGTTTATTACAAGCACATTCGTCACACTTGACATCTGCTAACACAGTGAATAATTACTTTGTTAATGTTGGAAAGTGTCATTATCTAACAGGCATTCCTTTTATGTGTAGCACCACTTTAACATCCTTTGGGCTGCTGGACACTGATGAGACTGAGGTAAAAAGCATAATAATGACTTTGAAGGACGACTGTGCAGTTGGTTGGGATAACATATCCAATAGAATTATTAAGCAATTCAGGCATATTTTAGTACCACCACTGACTTACATTTTCCGCATTTGTTTATATTCAGATATTTACCCGAATGCCTAAAAAAAAAGCAATAATTCTCCCTATCTATAAATCACGCAGTAAAGAGCAAGTGACAAATTATAGACCTATTTCTTTGCTGCCTGGTATGTCTAAAATATCAGAAAAAATTATCAATAAAAGATTGTTCAAAAATCTGGAGGATAAATCAATATTGTCCGAGCGCCAGTTTGGATTTAGGCCTAAAGTCTCAACCGCCGATGCCGTACATCATCTGACTGACTATCTAGCACAGGAACTTGACAAGGGTAACCACACAGTAGGAATTTTCCTGGACCTCGCCAAAGTTTTTGACACAGTTTCCATTCCCATCCTGTTGCGCAAGCTTGAGACCATTGGTGTAAGAGGAACCCAGCTGAAACTCCTTAAAAATTATTTGGAGGACCATACCCAATACGTAAAGATTGGTAATGTTCTCAGCGCTGATAAAAAAACACGTCTTTTGGTGTTCCCCAAGGAAGTGTTTTAGGGCCTACTCTGTTTTTGATATACATAAATGACCTTTGTAATCTAAAGCTAGAACACGGCATAATTGTATCTTGCGCTGACGACACTGCTCTACTTTTTTCGGCAGACTCGGAAAATGAAGTGTACAAACTTGCGTAACACGGATTCAATATTGTAAATAATTGGCTTCAACATCACTGATCACTAACACTAAATGCGGATAAGACTAATTACATTAGGTTTTCGATGCGCAAACAGACAACTAATATTGCCCCAACGTTGTATGCTCATTGTTGTACGAACCCTACCGATAGCCAGTGTGGGTGTCCCAATATCGAAATGGCTAATAAAATTAAATACCTAGGTATCATCCTAGGTATTTAATTTTATTAGCCATTTTGATATAGATGAAACCCTTTCCTTTAAGCAGCACATAGAAGCTTTAAATAATAGAATACGTAAGCTAATATTCGTGTTCAAAAAGCTACGATATATTGCAGACCCACTACTAATTAGGCAAGTTTACTTTGCTCTATGTCAATCAATTTTAACTTACTGCATTACCTCATGGGGTGGGGTGGGTAAAACTTTGTTACTACCCATCGAGAGAGCGCAGAGAGCGATCCTCAAGGTGTCAACTTTCCGACCGTTCCTATTTCCCACTAACCTCCTCTATAAATCTTGTCAAGTAACAATTCGACAATTATTCATAATGAGCCTCGTATTAAAACAACACGCAGCCCTTCCCTATCGCAATGAATATACTAAAAAAAGACGGAAAGATGTAAAGGGTCTTTCAACAAGGACGGGTCGATGTTAAAATTGAATAAATCAAGATGTGTGTGAGATATTAACGAAATTTATTTTTTAATTAAAAGGCCCATTTATGCCATTATGGATGGAATATGACATCGTTCATATGTCCGCCGCGGCTTTGTATGGTGGCACGAATCCGAGAGGTCCAATTTTTAATGACTCTGCTGCATACATCGAGCGAGCGCTACAGATCAATGATAAACAATTTCTTTTGGCTTGAATTGAACAATATGGACGTGAACGACATGTGCTTCCAGCAAGATGGCGCTACTTGCCATACAGCGAACGACACAATCGACATTCTGCATGAACGGTTTGAGGGTAGAGTTAGAGTTCCGCTAGACTTTTTCTTGTGGGGTTTTCTGAAGTCGCAGGTCTATACCAATAAACATAACGCAGGCCATCGCTCGGATTCAGCCGGATCTATGCAGCAGAGTCATTAAAAATTGGACCTCTCGGATTCGTGCCACCATACGAAGCCGCGGCGGACATTTGAACGATGTCATATTCCATCCATAATGGCATAAATAGGCCTTTTAAATAAAAAATAAATTTCGTTAATATCCCACACACATCTTGTTTTATTTTATTTTATCATCGACCCGTCCTTGTTGAAAGACCCTTTAGTTTGCCTTCGAAAAAGTACAAAACATGCATTCACAGACAAATTTTATGTGTTCCTCGGACCACTACTCTACAATAGACTAAACGTAACAACAAACATTTATTCCCTAAATTATTGTAACTGTAAGAAAATTCTCAAAGAAACTCTACAAAGTATGTCCTACAAAGACACAGAGAAGTTATTACTTGTTGTACTTGTCGACTAAAATAGATATTGTGCGTATTTTATGTATTTCATTTTAATTTTAATGTATTTTGATATGTTAGTATTAAGATGTTAGAAGATAAGAATGTTATTACATTATTTACACCCTTAAAAATGTATCTAAGACTATCTTATAATATTTGATTTACAGTGATTATGTAGAAAAAATGTACCTCTTTTCGCCTAAAACACAGGATTACCTAGTTCAGGCACATAACACGTGAGAACTTGACATAGATTTAAGATAGATTCAAAAATTGTACTTATTGTTTTACCTAATGATTTTTTAAATAAACTTTTATTATTAGTATCAATACAATTTATAACCAAGTAAAAAATAAACAATAAACCGGACAGTTAGTACACACTACACATACTGAAGCGCCCAGTGATGTTGTGTGGACTTCAGCCGACGCGCGACGGTTACCGCGCGTACGAACGCTTCCATTCAATTAGCGCTCGTCTGACGGCCATTAGCTCTAAGCGCATTACCTAATTCGGCCACGATGAATAGGCGTTATTCCACCGAGCTATGAGCCCGCGCCGGTTGTAGCCACGGTGCCTTGGCTTAAATCAGACTTGTTTTAAGCTCAACCAGAATTTAATTTCGCAAATGCTCGATGAAAATGAAATTAAAAAAAGCTTATCTACATGGAATAGAACAGCTTAATAGCGGATATCCTTATATTTACTCAAAGATAATGTCCACCGGATGAAGTCGAACTATCCGCTGCCCATGAAACCGCTTTATGCTCGTATTTAACGGCACATAAGAGCTGATAGTGATGAGATGATATTAATGTTGTGTATGTCTCTCTTGTTGAAGATCAAAGCTACTGTATAATCATAGCAATAAGATTAGTTAGGCACCTGCAGTCCGGTGAACTCACGACACATTACCTACTACTGATTGTATGTCTACCCGTTGTACTGCAGTACATTGTGCAAGTGTGGGTAAGGTATTTGTGTCTACTTTTATAATTGACTAATGTAGGTATGCGCCTCTTATGAATAAAACAGTCAGCATCACAAATCATCGTCATTACATCTCCGTGTTTAATTGACGTTCCATTTGGCGAGTAATCCGAATTCCAATTGCGTGTAAATTCCAATTGTTATTAAAATGCCGATCGGTCGACTAGAACCATTTGACATTAATTCGAAGCAGTGGCCGTCGTATATTCGCCGTGTCAAACAGTACATTTTACTAAATGAGATAAAAGATGACCTGTTTGTGCCGTTGTTAATTATGGTTGTGCGTGAAACTACATACTCGTTGATGTGCGATCTATGTGCTCCGGCGGATCCAGAGACGAAGAAATTTGAAGAACTGGTACGTTTGGTGACGGATCATCTAGAACCTCAGAGATCGGAGATTGCCGAGCGTCACATGTTTCGCTTACGTAGACAGCGTGTTGGGGAATCCATGACGGACTATCTCCAAGATTTAAAACATCTCGCGACCACGTGTCACTTTGGTGCAATGCTGGAAGAAAACCTTCGCGACCGATTAGTTTCGGGACTATCCAACAGCGCGATGCGTTCGCGTATTTTTGCTGAGAAAAATATTCAATACAAGGAGGCGGTGGAGCTGGCTCTGGCGTTAGAGGCCGCAGAGAGGAACGCGGAGGTGAGCGCGGCGACCGTCGCCGCAGCGACGAACTCAGGTCTGCACAGGACTGACGTGGGTCGAGCCCGTGGCGGAGGCGCACGCCGGCCGGGGCGCAACCCAAGCGTTAGGGCTGGCGGCGCGGCGTCGAGAGGAGTCACCCCAGCGGCGCCGGCGCAGGCCGCGCCGACTCAACAGTGCTGGCGGTGTGGGAGGCCGCATCGGCCGGAAAGATGTCGGTACATACAGTACAACTGTGATGAGTGTAACCAACCTGGACATTTAAAAGTGGTAGTGGTCGGTCGGGTAGGCAAAACTACGTAAGTGAAGATAACTCGGGGGATGAGGATTTGTTAAACATCTGGCATCTAAAGGTAACAAACCTTACTTTATTAACGTTAACATTGACAGTTACGAAATTAAATGTGAAGTGGACACTGGAAGTCGCATTTCGGCGATTAGTGAAGACTTTTATAAGTAGATGTTTCCAAATAAAACAATTCAATCGGATAATCTAATATTACGGTGTTATGCAGGTACGTGGATTGAGTCATTAGGGTATATATTAGTCAATGTTAAACTTGGTAATGTTACAGCAAACAATTTGTCTTTTTATGTTATTAAAAATGATGGACGCTCATTATTGGGCAGGGTTTGGTTAAAGTCTCTCAATATCAAACAAATTAATTTCAATGATATTATTGCTGATCCATGAAGTATTAGTAAGTTAGCTACAGAATTGCCCGAGGTTTTTACTGATAAAGTAGGCAAATGTAAAAAATTGCTTCAATTGCAACTGACCAATAAGAATCCTGTGTACGTACGGGCGCGCCCCATGCCGCTGGCACTCCGCGCACGTGTGGAGCGCGAGCTCGAGCGGTTGGAGGCCGAGGGCACCATCTACCGAGCCGAGCATTCGGACTACGGCACACCCATCGTGCCGGTTATCAAGACGAACGGCAATATATAATATGTGGCGACTATAAAGTTACCATCAATCCGAAACTTAAACGTGAGTTTTACCCACTCCCACGCATCGAAGAGTTGTTTGCCACTCTAAGTGGGGGTAGGGAATTTAATAAAAATTGATTTAACTCATGCATATCAACAGACGATGTTGACGGATGATTCACAACTGTGTACAGCTATTACTACACACGTTGGTACATTTACTTATCGCCGTACGCGATTCGGATTATCTTGCATTCCGGAAAAATTACAAAAATTAATGAAGGAGACATTGCGCGGCGTGCGTGGCACGGTGGTGTTTCTTGACGATATTTGTGTGACGGGGCCTTCGAGAGCAGAACATTTGGTTAACTTAAGACAAGTACTGGTTAGATTAAGAGATATGGGTTTGACCGTTAACCGTATAGTTCGGACGGGGTACACTTTGGGGCGCGACAAGTATACCTCCGCTGACTCAGCAGTGGTTCACTTTGGAACCTAAATTTAGGTCATACGACATCCTAATTAATAACGTAATTATTGATGAAGATACCTAAAGAAACTTATGTGGGGGCGTTAATTAAAATAGTTGGATACAAAGCTTACTTGTTAGCGCCAATATCTTTTTTAGATTAAGCGCGCAAGTTTATTAATTTACCTTTGTTAAATACAAATGTTTTAATGGGGTAATCGCCATTTTGATGACAGTGGTGATCGAGGCTATAAAACATAAAAAATGCATATTTTGGACACCCAAACTCCATTACAGGGGTAGTGGTTTGCTCATCGTTTGATTATTTGACGAATTCATCCATATTTCAAAATAAATACTTAGTGGTAATGAAGTCATTTGTTATTCAAAGTTGAAGTTTTGCGCCAATCGTGTTTGTTAACATTTTTATTTTACACAAATATCACCCACCCACAATATGTAAAAATGATTACAAATCTGACAATTATGTCTCTAAATATAATAAACAACAAGAAGAAGCCCAGATTTTACGGTAATTAACAAACACCGGTCCAATAATACGTTAAAATTCATTACCACTACTTTATTTTTGTTTAAAATTTCCAATTCGTCAATTATATTGTTTTTAAATGTAATAGTTGTGTGCCAAAACGATTTTAGCAATCGATTTTTTATGATATCGACTCGATTAATTAGCGATTATCCCAAATCGATACTTTCATTATAGAAAAACCTGTTTGAGGCATAAAATACAATAAGTTCTTAAAATAATTACTATTAATAAAAAAAAAAATAAAAAAGAACTGTTTATTCTCAGACAATTACATAGTCCATAGAAAAGTTAGTATCAGCAATCTTATAAACTATGTTAGTACAATAAAAATAAAAATGGGAATAAATTTACACAAAAACGTTTCTTCATTAACCTGCACCTTTCACATGCAGGTCAATGAATCGACGTATGACTGGACTATCATTCTCAGGATGCCGTTACGGCTCCCCCTCATACTGTGCACCACAGACATGGTTTTTTTACGCATAATTGCATAGAAATCATCTATGTGCGCATCTGCAAACATTCCTGAAGCACTACAGTACCTCGGAAGCCGCACTAGAGTCCTGAAAATGTTATTATATTGGACTCGGAGTGCATTATAGGCACGCTTTGTGAAACTGGCCCATAGACCACCCGTGTAGAAGCTTTGACAATACGCTTTAAATAACTTTAATTTAACGTCAACTGTACAACGAGCGAATCTATGCGCCAGCATATTGCCACGTACCGATAACGCCCTCCGCTCTCTTTCTATATCTTGGTCATCTGATAAAGTTTCTGTTACAATATGACCAAGGTAACTAAACTTATCAACCTTTCTCAAGTGGACCCCATTTAGACACAGCGCAGGAATACTATCGGGTACGGGTACTTTCTTAAAGTAATCTTAATAGATTTTTGGACATTATGTGACTAAAAGCATCTACACAAATTCATCGAACCGTGGATAATTTCGCGCCGAATTTTCTATCCGATTCAAAATTTAAATTCGGAATGTGCTCGCTATTCAAAAATATTTCGTATAATCAATGAGCCTTTTAATATTTGATAGTCTTAGAAGAATACAGAGTGCCTAGTATTATTTATGTTAGTATGTAACGCAAGCGTAAATACATTTAGTTTCGGGGAACCAACGGTTTTATGAATATTTGTTATATTGTAATGAGTGTCGTGGTGGCCTAGTGGCTAAAGGCCTCGCCTAGCCTGGGTTCAAATCGGGGCAAGTACCAATGTGTCTTTTTCAAATTCATTTATGTACTTTCTAAGTATATCTTGAGATCGTTGACAACGGTGAAAGAAAACATCATGAAGAAACCTGCAGCCGTATTGCGTAAGTGAATACGGCAAAGAGTTTGACCGCTATCCAATCGACCAAATCGACCAATCACATGCGAGATGAACGATGCGATGTGAATTTTCGTCTGTGTGATTGGTTGATTTGGTCAATTGGATAGCGGTCAAACTCTTTGCGTTGCCGTATTCACTCACGCAATACGGCTGCTGGTCTTACAGTCTCAAATCGCCAACCCGCATTGAGCGCACGTGGTAATCAATGCTCGTGCCTTCTCTGTATGAGAAGAGGCCTTTACCCTGCAGTGGGAGAGTTATAGGCTGGTATTATTATTATATATTGAGTATGGTATGTTTAGGTTTTTAATTCAGTCGAGTTTGTTGTAATGTTATGAAAATTGGTTACTCTATAGGTACTTTTAGAAGTTTATTTTTATTCGTTTTAAGAACATAAGTTTGGTTTGTATTTACTTCTGCATTCCCAATTGCAATTAAACAATTAATGTCAATAACCTTGCGCGAATCCTTACCAAGCGAGTTGTGGCATGGTTGTCATACAACTACGCTGAAAATCAAAATCCAAAATGGCGCCGACGATAATTTGGTTCTCATTATTGGGTAATTTTAATGGTTTCACCGACAAAAGGTGGTTAACTTTTCTTTTTTTAGGCATAATTTTCTTGGTTTCCGTGTATGTAAATAACGATTATGGGTTTAAAATCAAAATCTTAGATAGCGTTGACGAAAATTTGTTTACTTTTCGTCATAGGTGTCATTTTCATAGTTGTCTGGGTCGCTAATAACGAATACGGGCTTTGAAATCGAAATTATAGAAAAATAACCAACCTGTAGCAAATGGCAGCTGCCATGTTGGATTAAAAATTTGCGGTAATAGCACCCCAGAAGACATAGAAAATCCTTTAGAATATTGATGTATAGCTCTGAATAGCCGCCATCTTTTATTTGTGAATTAAGAGAATGTGCCAGCCCTTAAACTTATGTATGTATTAAGTTGTCGTAATGCAGCTTGGTACAAATGCACCGCCTTCTTAGATTTATTTTAAATGAACAGTCGGTTACAACGCTGGGCTGCACGATTAGACGCATACGATTTTACTACAAAATATATTACCTCAAAGCAAAATGGATCTGCGGACGCGTTGTCACGTTTACCGCTAGCACAGGAGCGCCGTGGCCGTCCAGCCGAATCAATGAGTTACGTTAACTTAGTACATCAATGTATTATATTTTTTTATTATTATTATTTTTTTATTTTTATTTATCAATGTATGCCAATTAATTTCCATGACGTAAGTAAAGAAACTAATAAAGATGTCCTTTTATCACGTATTTTAGGATTTGTAAAATTTGGATGGCCATCCGTACCTAGTTGCGAAGAAGAAAAACCGTATTTTGCACGAAAAAGCGATATTACACTGGATTTTGGTTGTTTAATTTATAAATATCGAATTACAATACCAAAATCACTTCAAACAAAAATTCAAGAAGAACTTCATCCAGGTCATTTAGGAGTTAGAAAAATGAAAAGCTTATCACGCAATTATGTTTACTGGCCTACCTTAGATAAGCGATACCTTGAAGTAATGTGCCGTTCGTGTGAGTCATGTCGTAAGGTGCGGGATGCAGCGCCGCGTGCTGGCCTGCATGCGTGGGAATTTCCTTTGTTTCCATGGCAACATGCAGATTTTGCGGAGTATATAACAATATTAGCTTTAAGTACAGTTTTTAGTAGGTTTGGTTTACCTTCGCAACTGGTTACGGATAGTGGACCACCATTCCAATCGGCAGAATTTAATAATTATTGTAACCAGAATTGTATTGCACATGTTACAACGGCGCCCTATAGGCCACAGGGTAATGGTGCCGCTGAAAATGCGGTAAAGACTGTAAAAAAATTAATAAAAAGAGCAGTGCTTAGTGGCGAAAATGTGTTACAAGCGATAAATACATTTTTATTCAACTATTGGCAACTATGAGCATGCAACCACGGGCGTGCTACCGGCAGTTTTGCTAACCGGGCGTCGAATGTGGACACGACTGGATGCGTTACGGCCAGACGTCGCGCACATGGCGCGCTCCAGCCCCCTATTCGTGTAGGAGAACCGGTACTCGTACGCGATTACACCTCGAATCCAAATAAATGGTCCACGGGAACAGTGTCCAAAAGTTACCGCCAATACGGCTTCCGCCGAAATCAGTCTACTGGGGATCTTCTAGCGTATGCCATTCACATATGGAGTGAGGCCATCGAGAGGCACGGGGAAGCACTTGCCGTCTCCCTCGACATCTCGAAGGCTTTCGATAGGGTCTTGCTCGAAAGCCTTATCGGTAAGCTTCCTTCATTCGGTCTGCCCGGTGGTCTGTGTGATTGGATTGCAGATTTCCTGAGAGATCGGTCCATTCGAGTGGTTATCGATGGCTGCTCGTCGGACCACTTGGATATTAATGCCAGGGTCCCTCAGGGGTCGGTAGTCTCAGCAACATTATTATTATTGCACATTAATGATCTACTAAAATCCGGCACCTTTGGGTATGCAGACGACAGTACTGTTGCTGAGTGATACCTGTCCAAGGCACGGGCTACCAGGCCACAGTTGCGGTCTCTCCGTGAGTCCATGGTGTAGCGTTTGAACCTGTCCTTGAAGGCAGTCTCCGAATGGGACGATGCCAATCTGGTCAGGTTTAATACTGCCAATTTCACCCGGCTCCAACATTCCGTGATGTAACCGTGCCAATAACGGACCATATTGAGCTTCTTGGCGTTACGTTGACATCGACTCTCAATTTTGGGCCAAACATTGAGGCAAAGGCTCAGCTGGCTGCTAAAAAGTTGGTGATTCTTGCGAAGGTGAGAAGGTACTTCACGCCGGAACAGCTGCTCAACTTGTATCAAGCGCAAGTTCGATCGTGCATGGAGTACTGTTCTGATCTCTGGGACAGATCTGCCAAATACCAGCTTGATGCACTAGAGTCGAGTGAAAAACGGGCTAAGATACTCTTCGGCAATGAGGCACTGGTCAAGTCAAAGCTCCAGAGCCTTGAACATCGTCGCCGAGTTGCCAGCTTATCGGTTTTTTATCGATTGCATTTCGGGGAGTGTGCGATGGAATTGCATGATTTAATTCCGCCCAGCTCGTTTCATCATCGGACTACCAGACAGGCGATGCGTCATCGGTACATGGTGGTCATCCCACCCATACGCACAAAACGTTTTGGGGACACTTTTATTATGCGTACAGCTAAGGAGTGGAATTCTCTGCCGGAGTCTGCGTTTCCCGATAGCTACAATCTAGGGGTCTTTAAGTCAAGAGAGAGAGAGAGAGAGAGAGAGAGAGATATTTATTTGCTTAAACATGGGTAACACATACAAGCATGCGAGATAACAAAAAATAACTAAAGATTCCGACATGTTTGCCACATGCTATGGCGTGCAAATATTATGCAAGTTAAGTTTAATTATAAATGAATTACATAATTATCAATGCCAACAATAAAAACAAAAGTGAAAATCAATAACAATTATCTCTAAATATCAATACAATTAAAATCCATGAAAAAAATATAAATTAAATGACAAAATGAAAATAGTGCATGTCAAATCAATGTAATAATGATCAAATACAAAATGGCAACAACGCATCACTATCAAAACTATGCAAAAAATATAAATCAAATGTCAAAATAATACAAGTCAAATATAAAAATTAATCAAATGTCGAAATGAAAATATCAATCACATGTCAAATATAAAAATTAATCAAATGTGTGAATGGAAGTGAATGGGTTTCTTCTAGGCAAGCGTGCTTTACCGTCGACCTCATCATCGCTTACCATCAAGTGAGATAGTGGTCAAGCGCAAGCCTACAGACAATAAAAAAAGAAAAAAAAAGTACGGTGCCGGTGTCGTACCGCATTGACATGGGAAACGGTGTCCAGTGGCGCCGACATCGCGACCTAATAACTCCAGTTGGGGACAAGTTGCGGTTTATTTTTAATAAACCTTGTTATGGTACTTTCTGTATAAGTTGTAGTGATAAGTTAACATCTAATCTTAAGGGGGAAAAGTGTAAGGTATTTGTGTCTACTTTTATAATTGACTAATGTGGGTATGCGCTCTTATGAATAAAACAGTCAGCTATACATGTCTGTCTCTCTGATCTCTGTGTCTCTGTGATCAATTCGGTGAAAACCGGGAGCGATCACCGCATGGTAAGAGGCACATTGAACATTAATGTCAAACTTGAAAGGTCTCGACTGATGAAGTCCACGCTCCGTCCAGAACATATCCAGGTCCAAAACCCCGAGAGCTTTCAGCTCGAACTCCAGAATCGTTTCGAGTGCCTAGGGAGCTCCGTGGACGAATACAGCGATGGGTTCGTGGAAGCTGTCCATACGGTCGGGACTAAGTTTTTCAAGACCCGCCGTACAAATAGGAACAAAAAGCTCTCTGATCCTACTCTCAAGCTAATGAAGGAGAGGCGTGAGATGATACTGCAGTTTTCAGACGATGCGTTGAAAAACCGGCAGCTAAAAAGACGGATCTCAAAGTCCTTGAAAAGCGACCTCCGCCGCTTTAATACTGAGCGTATTAAAGACGCGATTGAGCGGAATAAGGGCTCCAAGGTCTTTGCAAGAGATCTGTCTATTGGGCAGAGCCAGCTCACGAAACTGAAGACCGATAATGGCAGGATCGTTTCCGCCAAACCAGAGCTTCTGAGGGAGATCGAGAGATTCTATGGGCAGCTGTACACGTCAACCAGTAAACCCGTCGCGAGTCTAGCGAATGACCCTAGAGCTAGATTAACCCGACACTATACCGAAGACATTCCAGACGTCAGCCTGTATGAGATTAGGATGGCTCTGAAACAGCTTAAGAACAACAAGGCACCGGGTGACGACGGAATCACGACTGAACTCCTGAAGGCGGGTGGAAAACCGGTTCTTAAGACCCTTCAGAAGCTATTTGATTCCGTCATATTCGAGGGCAAAACGCCACAGGCATGGTGCAGGGGTGTGGTGGTACTCTTCTTCAAGAAGGGCGACAATGCCCGGCTGAAGAACTATAGGCCCATCACACTTCTTAGCCATGTCTACAAGCTGTTTTCAAGAGTCATCACGAATAGTCTCGCGCGCAGGTTTGACGATTTCCAGCCTCCCGAACAAGCCGGATTCCGTAAAGGCTTCAGCACCGTAGACCACATACATACGCTGCGCCAGGTTATACAGAAGACCGAAGAGTACAACCTGCCTCTCTGCTTAGCGTTTGTGGACTACGAGAAAGCCTTCGATTCGATCGAAACTTGGGCTGTATTGCAGTCTCTCCAACGGTGCCAAATTGACTACCGGTACATCGAAGTGTTGAAGTGTTTCTACAAAAACGCCACCATGTCAGTTCGACTTCAGGATCAGACTTCAGAACCAGTCCGAGGTGTGATACAAGGAGACGCCATATCTCCGAAACTGTTTACTGCTGCACTGGAGGATGTCTTCAAGGTTCTGGACTGGAGAGGGCTAGGCATCAACGTCATTGGCGAGTACATCACTCACCTTCGGTTTGCCGACGATATAGTGGTTATGGCTGAGACCATGGAGGACCTCAGTACAATGCTCGATGATCTCAGTAGAGCTTCCGAAAGAGTGGGTCTTAGGATGAACATGGACAAAACATAGGTGATCTTGAATGCCCATGTTACACCCACTCCTATCAAGGTCGGAGACTCTACACTCGAAGTTGTGGGCGACTATGTCTACCTTGGACAAACGATCCAATTGGGTAGGGCCAACTTCGAGAAAGAGGTCAACCGTCGAATCCGATTCGGCTGGGCAGCGTTCGGGAAGTTGCGCGATATCTTCTCGTCCAACTTACCAAAGTGTCTCAAGACGGAAGTCTATGACCAGTGTGTGTTGCCAGTGATGACATATGGCTCTGAGACGTGGTCGCTTACAATGGGCCTCATCAGAAAGCTTACACTTACAGCTTGCCCTTTGAGTGACTCAAAGGGCAATGGAGAGGGCTATGCTCGGAGTTTCCTTGCGTGATCGAATCAGAAATGTAGAGATCCGCAAGAGAACCAGGGTCACCGACATAGCCCGAAGAATTTCCAAACTCAAGTGGCAGTGGGCAGGGCACATTGCTCGCAGAACGGATGTCCGATGGGGCAGAAAGGTTCTGGAGTGGCGACCGCGAACCGGAAGACGTTGCGTTGCAAGGCCTCCCACTAGGTGGACCGATGACCTGGTGAAGGTTGCGGGGATCCGCTGGTTGCGAGACGCACGGGACCGGTCAATGTGGCGACGCTTGGGGGAGGCCTATGTCCAGCAGTGGACGTCTTTCGGCTGATATGATGATGATGATGATGATACATCTCCGTGTTTAATTGACGTTTCAGTGCACACGATGATTAATTATTGAGATCCGACTAGTAAGACGGATCACTTGTCCGGTGAGCAGCGGGGCTAGGTATGGGGGGAGGGGGGAGGGGGGGGTGGTACTCATCTGTGGCCACATGTGACTGCCGCCGACACAATGACACATTTTACCGGCACGTACCCAACTAAGTCCTGGGAACCACCAACCAGAGATAATAAGCAGAAGGCCTGCTCACCACAAGATTGCAAGATTAGGAGCTCGTGTAGCCAGAACATTTGGTAACAGGATACATTGTTAAGGTGCGTCTAAACAATGTTTATGTTATTTATATGTAATAAATATATTAAAATCAATGCCAACATAATAATTTAAATAAAAAACACATATTTTTCGCCGGTTAGGTCCAATAAGTGATGGACATTATTCAGAATGCCGGCCGGGTCAATAAATATTTTTTATAGTTTTTACCAAACTACTGATATTTTTGAAATTGCCCGGCCATTATGAATAACGCTGTATTAATCACTTGGTCCATAACATATACAACATAGGCGTCCCTACACACCAATCGCAGAATCTTCTGAGCTCGAGTGGGCCGTGGCACAGTAGTGAGCGTCCTAATTGCACCTGTCGGAGTAGCTTTATGGACTGTCGTAAAATTATATATAATATATATATAACGTTATTATTACTGTTTCATTATATTTAAATTTGTTAAACGTTGGTCTGAGTGGAACACGTTACCCAAACAGAGACGACTGAGGCAAGCACACTGCTTCTCTTTACGATAGCCAAGACTGTAGTTCTTAGATAAATAGGAAACAGAAATAAAGCAAATAAGTGACAAATGGAGTGAGATATGTCAGATGGCCGAAATATAACGAACATTTCGATTTAACGCCCTCTTTTTAATCGTTAGAGAGTGAATAATATATAAATAGTCGCCCTTATATCGAAACATTTCTGAGATACCGACATTGACCCATCCCTAGCGGACCGCTATTACGCACTACTAGGAGGTAGTGCTGTACCAGTGCGGTGTCGTCCCACCGTGCAGCGAGTAATTAGCGGCCAAGTATTGGCGACCAGGGGCCCGCGTACGGGAGCGCCGCCCAGCGTTAGGGGCCCGGGGCCGCTGACGAGGGTCGCGGGGGCCGCAGTGGCGGCTGCTTTGTTAACGAGATGCGTGCCCTTGTTCTGTACGTGAGGCAGACCGACGGCGCGAGACATGTGTAGCTAGGACAAGATATTGTTGTTACAAGCTAGCACTCATTCAACAGAATCAACTAAGTATAAATAAAATTAATACATTTATAGGCCAGTTAAATACGAAAATTACCTGATCCTATAGACATCAACGTTTTACAGAGTTCAATATACTTGGGACAAGCTGTCATTTTTTTATGGAGTTCTCTCCATAGAAAAAGGACAGTTTTGCCCGAAGTTTCCAATTTGTCGGGCAACTTATCAATAAACTGGAACTAGGAAGAAAAGGAAAAAAAAAAATAAGTCCGTGTAATCGTTCTCAAGTAATGCGCTTACGAATGAACAGCATTTCATTTTTCTTAATCTCAGCACGTTAATAAAGTCATAAACGTGATATATATTTTATACTAAAACACCTGCTACGATATTTCGAAGCAAGTGCTATGCCGTAGCAAGCAAGCGCTACGACTGTGCTACGCCGTAGCTCATGCTACGCGCTTATTGATGAAGTATCGCTACGGGGTAGCTGTACGTAATACGTCCGTGGCCACTTCGCAGCGAAAAAATGCCCATCGTAAGTACATGGCTGGGTTCGGTTACAGCGTAACTATGTCGTAATGCCGTAACACCGCAATGTATGCCCCGCTGCTCTAGGCTGTACAATACGCCCTGCATGTACTCATCGTTCTTGCCGTACTCGCGGTACTCGCAAGACACGCTCGCACTGTGTACGACCGTATGGAAATGAAATAGCCGTGTGAGCCGTGTGAGGTGGAGCGAAACGTTTTTAGTTCGTAGTGTTCGTGTTAGAGTATGTTAGTGGCTGTATGTGTGTATGTGGCTGCTTGCTTTAGAAACTGTCCACATTTAGACTACGTAACAAAGACTTTGAAAATAGTCACCGACTGATATTTTTCTTTAGTCATCAAAAACAAAATCGTACAAAAATGTAGCCTTTGAAAAAAATGTTTCATAAACACAAATACATATTACATATACACGAACAAATCTAACTCGTTAATTTGCGAGTAAAGCCAGCGGCTCGTAATGACCCGCGGGCATATCATTAATGTACGCCCAATCAACATGTCCCGTTCACTCGTTCACTGAATATTAACAGATTTGTTTGCGAGCCGCTCGAGAGCGATGGCTTGCGGCGACAAGGGTACCTCACGGTATGTTCGTATGTACGGTATATTGGAAAACTTATGTGTTGGAGCTCTGTGTAGCTATGGGGACCACAAGACGTAACTTCACTCACTTCAAATAATATTGCCTTGGATCTGTAGACGTATAAATCATTCATCCACGACAGGATCCGTGACGGATTTGTTGCGTCAGGGAATGGAGTACTACATCCCGTTCTCTGACGTAACAATGTCTAGCCAAGACCGACCTTGGTTTGGCGCCGAGTGTATTCGCGCCGATGCGCGTAAACATGAGGCGTACCATGCCTGGGTCGACGCTAGAACGCGCAAGGCGACTGACGTTGGTCAGAGGAAGAAAGCTTACAACAGGGCTGCCAAGTCCTGCAAGAAGGTGTTGCGAAGGGCTCGGTTCGACCACATTAGCCGGATAGGGATCAAACTTGCTTCCTACCCAGCAGGTAGTAAAGCGTTCTGGTCCCTAGCTAAATCGGTTGAATCGAATTTCTGCCGTCCCTCACTACCACCACTGCTGAAACCCGACGGGTCGCTGGCCCACTCCGCTGAGGAGAAAGCAAACTTGTTTGCCTCTCTTTTTGCGGAGTCTTCGCGTCTGAATCCTGGTGGCGCGCGCCCCCCTCCTTCTCCTGATGGATGCGAGACAAGTATGTTGGACATTCGCATCCACCAAAAGGACGTACGTAGGGTGATGCGCAACCTCGATGTGAATAAGGCTAGCGGACCCGATGGTATACCAGCAATTGTTCTCAGAACCTGTGCGCCTGAATTGTCTCCTATCTTGACGCGCCAGTTTCGCCTTTCTTATCAGACTGGAAAAGTGCCGAATGCTTGGAAGCAAGCCAACGTACAGCCCGTGCCCAAGAAGGGCAGTCGTGCTGACCCGGCCAACTACAGACCCATCTCTGTAACGTCCATACTCTGTAAGAGTATGGAACGCGTACTTAATAGTAAGCTCCTGGCATACCTAGAAGCTAACGACATCCTTAGCGACCGCCAATACGGCTTCCGCCGAAATCGGTCCACTGGGGATCTTCTAGCGTATGCCATTCACATCTGGAGTGAGGCCATCGAGAGGCATGGGGAAGCGCTTGCCGTCTCCCTCGACATCTCGAAGGCTTTTGATAGGGTCTGGCACGAAAGCCTTATTGGTAAGCTTCCTTCATTCGGTCTGCCCGGTGGTCTGTGTGACTGGATTGCAGACTTCCTGAGGGGTCGGTCCATTCGAGTAGTAATCGATGGCTGCTCTTCGGACCTATTGGATATTAATGCCGGGGTCCCTCAGGGGTCGGTACTCTCAGCGACATTGTTCTTGCTGCACATAAATGAACTGCTGAAACCCGGCACCTTTGGGTATGCAGATGACAGCACTGTTTCTGAGAGATACTTGTCCAATGCTCGTGCTACTGGGCCTCAGATCCAGTCTCTCCGGGAGGCCATGGTGGAGCGCTTGAGCCTGTCCTTGCAGGCAGTCTCCGAATGGGGCGATGGCAATCTGGTCAAGTTCAATGCCGCAAAAACACAGGCGTGTCTCTTCTCCGCAAAAAAGAGCCAATTTCAACCGGCTCCATCTTTCCGAGGTGTAACCGTACCGATAACAGACCATCTTGAGCTTCTTGCCGTAACGTTGACATCGACACTTAATTTTGGCCCATACATTGAGGCAAAGGCTGAACTGGCTGCCAAAAAGTTGGGGATCCTTGCGAAGGTGAGACGGTACTTCACGCCAGAACAGCTGCTTAAGTTGTATCAAGCACAAGTTCGATCTTGCATGGAGTACTGTTCTCATCTCTGGGATGGATCTGCCAAGTACCAGCTTGATGCTCTAGAGTCGATCGAAAAACGGGCCAAGAGGCTCATCGGCAATGAGGCACTGGTCGAGTCAAAGCTCCAGAGCCTTGAACATTGTCGTCGAGTTGCCAGCTTGTCGGTTTTTTATCGGTTGCATTTCGGAGAGTGTGCGATGGAATTGCATGATCTAATTCCGCCTAGCCCGTTTCATCATCGGACTACAAGACGTACGGCGATGCGCCATCGGTACATGGTGGACATCCCACCCATACGCACTAAACGTTTTGGAAATACTTTCATTATGCGTACAGCTAAGGAGTGGAATTCCCTGCCGGAGTCTGTGTTTCCAGATAGCTACAACCTCGGAGTCTTCAAGTCAAGAGTGAACAGGTTACTTCTAGGCAAGCGTGTTACACCGTCGACCACACGCTTACCATCAGGTGAGATAGTGGTCAAGCGCGAGCCTATCTATAATAAAAAATAAAAAAATAATAAAAAATAAAAAAATCAAAGGCTCTAAATATAGCAGTAAGGATCAACGACCCTTGCCTGGAGGCACAGGCAGGGTTACAGAGGAGGGTAGTAGGGCAGGGTTACAGAGGAGGGTAGTAGGGCAGGGTTACAGAGGAGGTACTCCGATATTATTTATTTCCTTGCTCTCCTTTACAAGTTTATTAAAACCCAATCACAAGTTGCGGCCACTAACGTACATATTTAAACAAATACTTATTTACTTTAACATTATGACTTGCTATAATATGTTCCCTTTCTGTTTGTTACGTCATAATTGTTGACAGTAGCTGTTGTGTTTGTGTTCCATGTCTGGAAAATGTTTCGCTGTGTTTCTTGCACTTGTATCTCTTCTCCGTATGCAGTTACAAGTCTATATTAGTTTCTTATCACCCCACAAGAAATAAGACATTCATGAATGTTTGTATTTGTGTTAAAATCCACGCAGTAAACTAGCACCTTGTGTATATTCTATACTAGCTTCTCCCCGCGGTTTCACCCACGTGAAAAGTGTTTTATTATAATAAGGGAACATTATACCGGGATAAAAAGCTGCTATTCTAGACTTTAAACTATGTCTAAGCAAAATTTCAACCAGATCCGTTCAGCCGTTCTGGCGTGATTGAGTAAAAACAGTCAAAACTCACCCATTTATAATATAACTTAGTAGAAGTAACGAATTCCTGGTGCTGACATTTAAGGCCTAATTCTACTTTAAAAAAACTAAATTTGGTATTTTTATATTATCTAAACACGCGGCAGCGTGTCAAGCCAAGTTCAAGCAAAGGAGCTGGCGATGCAGCAGCCATGTGTTATATTACACGAACCAATTGGCGCCACTTTTGACCCCTTAATAACTCAAAATACATTTTACATAGACACATGACATTTGGTTTATTTATTAAAACCTCTGTTTGTGTAGAACCCAAAATTTCATAAATATAGCTCAATCGGTTATCGAGATAATAACGTCTAAAAATCGACATTTTTATCGATGACTGATGGATAGATAAAAATGTAAATTACTTCCAGATGACCTAGAACATTGAAACTTGGCGTCCAGCTGGGTAATATATAATATACAAGAACATTTACTTTTTTTTTTAATTATCAAAATAGATTTTTAATATGTACAACTGACTATTCCTAATCTTATGACTAATAACAAAACAAACTTACATACAAAAGGGAGAGGGAAAAGGACTCATAGCGCATCAAAAAATTCTTCCACATCGATGTCAATGGGAAACGTGCCCAGAACGCTGGCAGCATTGCCACGTTGAATGGCAATGCTGATTCTCTGGCTGAAGAAAAGGCCAGCCCTCTGGTCACGCGAACAGTCGACTAACCGTTTACTTATGTCTCGAAAAACTCGATGAGCACTCGGACCCCATGGACCTAATGTCTCAACCCCAAACGGCTTAAACATATAACTGCCAATAAGGTTGTTATATTTGCGCCGTTTGAGGTTTTCTGCACCAGCAGCAGCTGCCCCAGCACAGCCCGCCGTGCTAAAAAGATGGGATGGCGCAAGGGTATCGACACATGTTGCATCCCACACCAAAGGCCTACCCAACTTCCAAGGCATTATGGTCATCCCATCCGGTCTCTTCCCATCGTCGCGTGCCAAGCCATTGGGTTCTAAAACAGCTGGCACCCCGGCGGTGACAAGAGCTCGACGTACTATGATGTCATTAATGCTGGCGTGCCGTGCTATCCGACCAGCGCCCCTACTGCAGGATAGGCCATGGTGTCCGAGGCGGTCGACTGCTTCACCACATTGACAGCGATGTGGAGCTCCGCTGGGAGTACCTAGTCGCAGACATGTAGCGATCCGGAAGGTAGTGTCACTCAACATTGTGCCTATGTTGGGTGACGGTAAAGCCTGTAGCCAGAGGCCCGACTCCCACTCACCCACAGCCAGTAGGCGAGCACGCTCAGCAGTATTGGTGGACGTATTTATGAGTTTATTCCGTACCAATCTGCAGAGCGGCTCATCCCACTGTCTTTGGGAAGATGGGTTTTCGGGCAACGCCGTATTCGGGCAAGCCACTTTCCAGGCACACACTGCGTCGGTCGAGCACGGCACTTCACAGTTAACCAGCGACAGGGATAAAATTTTAGTGGTTAACGTTTCAGTGCTGTGGACCGAAGACAGGAACGCCGGTAGGCTTATACTAGAAATTTTGCGGATGCCGAGGCCGCCGAAGCGAATGGGTAGCGTGGCTTGCGTCCAGGCTCGGTCATCCAAGGCCACATTTAAGATAGATGTCAGAGTGCGTTGAATAATTTCGTCAATTTTTTCCAGGAGAAGTGGCTGCTTCCATAAAGGGGAAGAGCGGAGAAAATACATAAAATTTGGTCCAAAACAGCAATACCTAATGAGAGTAAAAGCCGAATGAAGGTTAATTTTGGATAGTTTATCCGAAATATCATAAAAATGGTTAATTTTGCCATCGATGAATGAAGAAAAACTGTCTTCCAAAATTGGGGAACCTAGGAGGTGCAGTGAACTTTTATCTAAAATTTTGATCTCTGGGGCTATTGCATAAAATTTCTGTAGGGTCGGTTGTCTGTCGGTACTGTCACAAAGAAAAATTTCACATTTGGAGTGGTTAAGTTCTAGGCCGATGGATAATTGTGGGTAATTGTGTGTACAAAGGAAAAAATAAAAACACAGTGATTTTTTACGATTTCAAATATTTTCCAAGCAATCGATTTTTAGCGCGTTTCGAAATTATAATAGCAAAAACTTCGCAGGAAAATAGATTCAATGATTAAAGTTCGCCTTTTATCCGATGATGGCGAAGCCAAATAGAAAGTTATGATTCTTACACGACTACGACGAAGCCAAAAGGAGTATTATGATTTAAACCAGTTTTTATGTATGTTTCGTACCTCCACAAGAGAACCAAAGTTACCGAAATAGCTCGAAGATTAGCTAAACTTAAGTGGCAGTGGACAGGGTACATTGCACGCAGAACGACACGGTTGGCGTAGTGGTTGAGTGATCGGCTGCTGCGCTGCGTGTCGCGGGTTCGATTCCCGCACGGAACAAATATTTGTATGGCCTACAGATAATTGTTCCGGATCTGGCAAGCCGAAATAGATCCGGCTAAACACCGACGACTGGGACTGGCAACGTACAATACGCACACACTCTGGGCCGACGAGAAGATCACCGAACTCGAAGAGTAGTTGAGCAGGTTAAGATCGAGTTTTATAGGGTTATCATGTAAATTAGAAATAAGATGTTGAGTTTTCAAATAAATAAGTATCTGAAGTCCGAAGTGAAGGAGAGGACTCGATAATCCTCAAATCTGGTAACTTGCTCTATTTCCGAGAGGGTGACCGGCAGTGTCGGGTTTATCGTCCACAACGCCCTTGTGAATAACGTGGTGAAGACCGAGAATTATACTCAGAATATCCTCAAGATATTCGCTTAAGGGTTTACAGGTATACGCCCCGACCTCGGCACACATCCCGACCACGAGGATATCTCTAGAGCCATGCATGGTTGCAAAACTCACTTCACTGTTCTCATGTGTGACTCCAACGCGAAACTGGGGAAACGAGACGAAGATAAGTTGCAAGTGGGGCAATTAGAGTTGAACGTTGGCACCGGGGTCACCTACTGTACAGTTTTATGGAGAAGGTTTATATGATAAACTCCTTGTTCAGAAAGTGTGAACACAGGAAGTGGACCTAGCAGAGCCTTGGTGCAACTACATATGAGATCGACTTCGTGATGACCTCTGGCACTGAGACGTGGTCGCTCACAATGGGCGTCATCACCTAAAGCTTAAAATTGCGTTTAATTTTTACTCTACTACGGGGAAGCCAAAAGCTGCACTTATAAAAAAAAACATAACTCGAGTACAGCAAAATCGAGATCTAAAAATTTCTTTCAAAGAGAGACTGCATATGGCCCCATAAACTCAGATGTAACTCAGATATTTTGTTAATATTCCTCTAAAAATTTGTGCTTTTAGGTTTAAACTCCTCACCCGCGCTCTTTTCTGCCTTACTTAGAAAGAATATGAATGCGTGCCCTTTGGAGTTTAAGTTTCAACATACTAACCCCAACGCTATTTTAAAAGCTTTTAAAGATCTTAAAATTAAATCAACAGAAGATCTTTGGTCACTATATGTAAAAGTCTGTAAATAAATTATTGATGCTATTGCGCCTCATTTAGTATCCATATTTAACACTAGTGTCGATCAAGGAGTTTTCCGGACCTCATGAAACACAGTAAAGTAGATCCATTGTTTAAATCCGGGGATGGCAAAAAAGCCAATAATTATAGGCCTGTGTCAATTCTGCCGGTTCTCAGTAAGGTCTTCGAAAAGTTAACGCTCAACCAATTGTTGCGTCATTTTAACAAACATTTCATATTTCATGATCAACAGTACGGTTTCACCAAAGGGCGTTGCCCAACTGACGCTGGGGCGTCACCCTAATAAAGAAAATATTTAACGCCTGGGAACAAGCACAAGACGCCATTGGAATTTTTTGTGACTTTTCGAAGGATTGTTGAAGCTCGAGCACTATGGGATAAGACATGCGGCTCTTGAGTTACTTATATCATATTTGAAAGCCAGACAAGTTAAAGTTCAGGTAAACGGCGTAAATTCACTAGGGTCTGAAATGACAATGGGTGTCCCTCGAGGCTCGATATTGGGTCCATTCCTCTTTTTACCCGACTGCCGAAGGAAGGTAATGTGTTTATCAGTCTATGTATGCATGTATGTATGTTTGTTACTATGTGGCGTTCTAGGGACCAAACGCGTGGGCCGATTTTGATGGTTCTTACGTCAATCGATTCGTCTTAATCCCGCGAGTGTCACTGGCTACATGAAAAATGGAATATAGGAAAATAGTGGTTCTTGGGCGCCATATTGTGGGGGCCCAAATTTTTTTTTACTGCCACGCCTGTCGTGTGGGGTATCAAAATAAAGGATTCTAAGAGGTGATTTCAAAAATATATAACACTTATATGTTTAAATGAACGTAATTCGAAAAAAAAAATAACTAAAAATTATAAATCATCATCATCATCATCATATCAGCCGAAAGACGTCCACTGCTGGACATAGGCCTCCCCCAAGCGTCGCCACATTGACCGGTCCCATGCGTCTCGCAACCAGCGAATCAAAATTATAAATAAAAAAGTTAATTAATAAAAATCAAAAAACCCGACTGCTTGAAAAGCGAACTAAAAAGACTTATACAAGGAGAAAATCATGCTGTGCTGTCGGAGGATACATCTTCGCGAGCTGGCTGACCAAAACCAGACGTATCCTCCGACTGTACAGCATGATTTCCTCCTTGTTTACGTCTTTTTAGTTCGCTTTTCAAGCAGTCGGGTTTTTTGATTTTTTTTAATTAACTTTTTTATTTATAAATATTAGTTTATATTAACGATTTACTCCAATTACTACAAAATCAACCGAAAATGGTGTTGTTTGCTGATGACACATCTTTGATATTTAAAATAGATCGGTGGTCACAAAATCTTGATGATGTGAATAACTCTATTCATCAGGTCCAAACTTGGTCCACAGAAAGCAATTTGGTACTAAATGAAAAAAAAAACTAATTTATTACATTCACATTAAAATGTTAGAAGTAGCGAATGCGACATCATATTGAATGGAGAAAAGCTGGACTTTATAAATAAAACAGTTTTCCTAGGAATCACTCTAGACGACCAGTTACAGTGGGGTCCGCACATAGCATCTCTTGACCCGCCAAGCTCAGCGGCTTATGCTGTTAGAAAGATAAGACAGTTAACGGATGTTGAAACCGCACGTTTGGTCCATTTAACCGACTGCCGAAGGAGGGTAATGTGTTTTTTAGTTATTTTTTAACAACATTATGTCATACGGTATTTTGCTGTGGGGTCGGGCGGCTGACATTGAATCCATATTTATATTGTAATAGAGAGCTGTCAGAGCCATTATAAGATAAGTCATCGAGGATCTCTTAGGGAACTATTTAAAAAGATTAATATTATGACAATTTCATGCCAATTCATTTATGAAAATATTATGTACGTAAGGAAAAATTTACATCTCTTTAGTAAAGTTAGTGATAGACACAATTGTAATACTAGAAATAAAGATAAGTTTTAACTTTTGTTAAAAGCACACTGTGTAAACAAGCATATTGTACGTGAGATGATGTGTAAAGCAGCAGGAATTTGAACTTGACCCGAAGATTTTGAGTTTAATCCTTCTAGTCAGTTTCCGCGATTGCTAAACAGGTCTCAGCTGAGCGAAGGTAGCTCGTGCTTTGGCGATCCTTGAAGCGATCTCCAGTTTCTGACACGACGCTCCCGACGAGGTAAGTAAAGTTGTGGACGCATTCCACTGCCTCTGTGTCAATCAGCAACGGTGAAGTATTCTTTACACCAGATCTCATCTCTTGGGTTTTCCGGCTGTTTATTTTTAATTCCGTTTCTGCCGCTTCCCGGCTTAAATCGTTAATTTTTTCTTGCATTTCAGCGTGGGTATGAATCAGCAGGCATAAGTCATCGGCGTAATACAAGTTTTCTAAGACGTTGGATAATCCCCACTCTATCCCGCGGTGCTTGTTGTCGTAAATGCGGGTCTATCCCACTAGTCCCATTGACTCAGTCCCACGATGGGACAAGTGGGAAAATATATCCCACTTGTCCCATGGGACAACTGATACTAACAAAATTTTAAAATTATATCCCACTAGTCCCATGGGACAACTGATACATGCGAAGCAAAATCCCGTACAGAACGGCTAGAAAGAGGAGCGGTGAAAGTAAGCAGGCTTGGCAGACACCAGCTATATCTGCCGAGATGAAGCCTTAGTGAGTTACTTTACAGAAATAATTCTTGTATTTACTGTCCAAGAGACGGACAATTTTCGGTAGCACTCTGCTGTAAAGTAGGCGGGACCAGATGCTGGACCACTTCAGCGTAACAAATGCCTTTTCGAAATCGACAAAGGTGAGATAGATCTCCCTCTGCCATTCTGATGTCTGTTCTAGAATGATACGGAGAGTGTTAATCTGAGTGCTGCACGAGTGGTTCAATCGAATATCAACCTGCGCTATGCGTAGGAGAGGATCCACGGCCTTCGATAACCTATCCAGGATAATTATGCAGAAAACCTTCGATGGAATTGAGAGCAACGTAATGCCTGTAGTATATTGTGACGGTATGTCTAATATAGATTATTATTGTAATGAGGGTGTTTGGAAATAAAGCAGTAATTAACCAACCTACGTGCGTTTCATTACATGGTGACAGCGGTGTGTCTTTTTAATCAATATTACTAGTTAAAACAGACTTGAACCTGCAAAGGATTGTGTAGTAGTGTGCCAATAATATCGTGTTTGTACGGAGCTACATCAATGGAGCACGCACGTCCTCCAGCGGAATTATCGCTCGACGGCGGTCCGGCCGCGCGGTCCGACGCATGGCAGAAATGGCGGAAGCTGTTCGAAGTGTTTCTCAAAGCATCTGGAGTGAGCAAAGAGCCAAAAGAAGTTCAGGCTAGTTTGTTGGTTAATCTCATTGGATCAGCTGGTTATGAGGCTTATACAACTTTCACGTTCGAAGATGGTGAAAGTGAGGACGACATAAATTGTGTTTTAAAAAAATTTGATAAATATTTCGGCACAAAACCAAATATCACAGTAAGGCGATTTAAATTCTTTACTCGCAATCAAGAAGATGGCGAAAACATCGATCAATATGTAACAGCGCTGAGGGTATTGAGTCAGCAATGCGAGTTTAGTGAATTGCACGAGAGCTTGTTACGTGATAAAATCGTATGTGGTGTCGTCAACAACACTGTGAGAGATCGACTTCTTCGCACAGATGATTTGACATTAACTAAGGCAATGCAAATCTGTCAGGCGGCCGAGATATCCAAAGAGGAAAGTAGGTGCATCGATGGCGCTTCAGAGAGTATGCAGGTGCATGCAGTTTATGATAGAAACGGTGCAAGAGGGGGACGGCGCACAAGAGCACGGCGCGGCGGCAGCGAAGCACGACGCGGCGGCAGCGGAGCCCGACCGCGTGGCAACGGAGCCGCTGGGCAGCGGCCGGCGCGCACGCAGCGGAGCTCCTGCCAGCTTTGCGGCAGCGGATGGTGTCAGGGCGACGAGCGCTGTCCGGCACGAAACGCGACGTGTTATGTTTGTGATAAGAAAGGCCATTTTGCGCGAGTGTGTGACCAAAAGAAACCGATTCGCGAAGTGTTAAATCTCAGTGTGGAAACAGCGAACAGTGATAGTGAGGATAGCAGTAAAGAAATGTTTTACGTCAATACACTTGAGGAGGGCAAAAAACAGTGTAAGTCGCCTATGGAATGGTTAAAAGTTGTAAAATGCAAAGGAAAAAATCTTTTGTTAAAAATAGATACTGGATCGATGATAAATGTAATCTCTAAAGTTGACTACTTAAACTTAGGTTACTCGATTAAAGACCTTAAGCCGTTCACAAAACGTGTACATTCCTTTACAGGAAATCAATTACCGATTATAGGAACTACTAACGTGTGTTTTGTATTCAAAAATAAACGTTATGTTTTGTCATTTGTTGTTGCTAACTTAAACTGTCAGAATGTACTCGGTTTGGCAGGCTGCATTGCTTTGGGATTAATTTGTCAGATAAATACAATTGACATTGAACAGTACTCCGATTTGTTTCAAGGACTCGGAAAATTACCCGGTAAATACAGTATCATTGTGGATAAAAATGTACAGCCAGTAGTGTGCCCAACTAGAAAAATACCATTGGGACTTAAGGATAAGTTGATGGACGAGTTACGTAGAATGGAAGGGCTAGGTGTGATTAGAAAGGTCACACACCCAACCTCTTGGGTAAATGCAATTGTTTTAGTCGCGAAAAAAGATGGTAGCATTCGTGTTTGTTTAGATCCTCGACCCCTAAATCGCGCCGTGCGGCGGGCGCAGTACTCGCTGCCGACAGTGCCCGAGCTGGCAGCGCGCTTGCACGGTGCTACTGTGTTTAGCGTGCTAGACGCGCGCTGCGGTTTCTGGATGGTGCAGATAGATGACGCTAGCGCTGATCTCTGCACCTTCAGTACACCATTCGGTCGGTACCAATTTCTTCGCTTACCTTACGGTATAAACTGTGCACCAGAGGTATTCCATGCAAAGCTTAGGCAGCTTTTAGAAGATTTAGAAGGTGTCGAATCTTTTATTGATGACGTAATAGTATGGGGGCGTACCAAGGATGAGCACGACCAGAGGTTAAAGTGTCTCTTACGACGTGCTAAGGACATAGGTGTAAAATTTAATCGCGAAAAATGTAAACTTGGTGTATCTGAAATCACGTACTTAGGTCACAAGTTTGATTTAAACGGTATGCGGCCGGATGACTCGAAAGTCAAGGCTATAATAGAGATGCCTTATCCAACCGACAGGAAGGCTCTCGAGAGATTTTTAGGAATGGTCAATTATCTGGCAAAATTTATACAAAATTACTCAGAGAGTGTGAATGTGTTAAGGTCATTGCTAAAAAAGGAAACCGAGTGGTCATGGGAAGCCCAGCACTCAGAGGCTGTGGACAAATTAAAAAATAAGCTAAGCAGCGCACCAGTGCTAGCGCTATACAGCAACAGCGCGCCGGTGGTGTTATCGGTGGACGCATCCAGTGTCGCGCTAGGAGCTGTGCTGCTGCAGAATGGCCGCCCGGTGGAGTTTGCTTCACTAACACTTACCGACACGCAGACCAGGTATGCCCATATAGAAAAAGAAATGCTGGCTATTGTATTTGGGGTTGAAAGGTTCAGACAGTATATTTATGGCAGATCTGATGTCACAGTGCACACAGACCATAAGCCACTGGAAGCCTTATTTAGCAAGCCATTAGTTTCGGTTCCAGCACGGTTACAGAGAATGATGATGAGAGTGCAAGGTTATGATGTGAAGGTGATATACACCCCGGGGAAATATATGTATATAGCGGACACATTGTCGCGGGCCCCACTACAGGAAAAAATGCATGATCGAGTGACTGCTGAAGTTGAGGTACAAACTTGTTTTATGCTGGAGAATGTGCCGTTTAGCCAACCTAAAATGGAAGCCATTAAAAAAGAAACAGAGTTAGATAACGATTGTAAATACTTAATTAGGTATATAACAAAAGGCTGGCCTAAGAGTAGGCGTGATATGAATGAAAGAGTAAATGTTTTCTGGCCATATCGTGAGCAACTTCATTACATAGACGGAATGCTTTTTAAAGGAGAGTGTGTGTTTATTCCGCGTGCGCTACGAGAAAACATGTTATCACGGGTACATGAAGGACATTTGGGTATCGAACGGTGCAAACGGCGAGCGCGAGAAGTTATGTTTTGGCCAGGATTGTGCGAGGATGTGGAGCGCGTAGTGCGGCAGTGTGCGTCGTGCGCGCTGCACACGCCCAGGCCCCGCCGCCAGCCGCTGCTGCAGCATAGTGTGCCAGCATTGCCCTGGCATAAACTAGCCTCAGACACATTTGAATATAAAAAAAAGAATTACATCGTTTTAGTTGATTACTTTTCTAATTATGTTGAGGTTGGCCAGTTGTCTGGTATAAGCTCCAGACAGGTTATTAATTTTATGAAAGAACAGTTCGCGCGACACGGCATTCCAGCGGAGTTAGTAAGTGATAATGGACCGGCGTATAGCTCACAGGAATTTAAAAAGTTTATGCGCGAATGGGAAATACGGCATGAGACGTCCTCACCGCATTACCCACAGTCAAACGGTAAAAGTGAAAGAACTGTTCAGACTGTAAAAAATTTATTAAAGAAGTGTGTAGATTCGGGACAGGATTTTTGCACATCGTTATTGAATTTTAGGGCTACTCCACGAAATGGTTTAAACCAACACAATTAATTAATGGCAAAAGCATTTTTTGCTTTGTGGTTTTGGTTTTAACCAACCTACGTGCGTTTCATTACAATGCCTCTCCAGTTATCGCATCTCCCTTCTTGAGTACAGTTATCAAATGATCCCTATTCCATTCGTCCGGAAGCTCCTCGGAGATCAGAAAGTTAACGGCGGAGGATACGTCAGCTTGTAGCATTTCCGCCGTTATCAGGTCGAGTCCTGGTGCTTTGCCTGTCTTCAAAGAGACGACTGGCTCTTGAAACTTCCGAAGCTGATAGTGGGTCCGTGTCGATGTCGAGAGGCAGGGATGGTGTACGATTGAGTGATGAGTTTGCAACTAAGCATTACTGCTTCTGCTTGGGCTAATCTAATGTAATCGCTAAGCGTTCTTATATTCCAAAAAGCAATTTGTTTCCATGGCAAAAGTCATCGGTAGCGTATCGGTCCAGTTTATTACTGTTTCTGTTTCGATAATCTGTTAATGTCGGGCAAGTGAGTGATTAGCCCACTGAGCCTTAATCCGCTAGCGGGGCTGCCGTTTTAGAGCCTACGGATGTGCCTGGTTTATTTTCGGGTATCCTCCCTAGTGAGTCGATTCTGTTTTAAGGCGCAGAGTATTCGCTTTTTGCTCTGCATCCGTTAGCTCAACTGCAACTTGAGGAGGCGGCGCGGTTGCAGTAGGTCTCTGACATACCTTTTTTTTTTTTTTTGTTTGGTAAATCATCCAATGACCTCTCCCGCTCTGGGTGAAGCGGGAGGGCGTGTCAGACTTTTACTGACTAAAACCCACCCGTGTTCCTTCAGTTGCTTGTGCCAGGGCTGCGGTAACTCTCTTTCAAATTTAGCCGCGACCCAGACAGGCATTGGCCCTACCGGACCCCGTCCCTTTTGCTGACATCTCTTTGAGGCGCGCGTGGAACACTACGCGCCGTAAACTCGGGCTTGGTCCTTATCGGACGGCGAGCTACCCATTACTTTCCGTCCGCAAGCCCGCGCCTACGGTGGCCGGGAATCGGCCTGCGACTCCCGACGCCCGGGGCGTCTCCTACGGTGGCTAGGGGCGTGAGGGCGTCTCCTTTGCGTATTCCTCATGCGTTCCACCTCCTCCTTTGGAAGCATTACTGTTTCGCAAGGAGGAGACAGCTTCCCATGCCCTCTCGCTCCGTACCATGGCCTGCACCAAGGCCGGACGCGAGAGGTCGCCACCGCCGATCGCCTCCATGAGGAGACGGCGGTTCTCCGCCCAAGCGGGGCAGATCTCCACCGTATGCTCCACCGTGTCCTCTAGGCGATCCACACAATGGTGACACCCGGGCGTTTCCTCCCGCCTTATCCGGAACAGGAACCTCCCAAAACAGCCGTGTCCGGTGTGGACCTGCGTCAGGTGGAAGGTGAGGACGCCGTGACGCCACTCCTCAAAGAGGGGCCTTACCGCCGCAGTTGTGGCGTGCCCAGCGCTGGGTTGAGACAATCGCCCTCTCCATGTCGCCATGAGATCTGGTCGGAGCTCTGTCCGCCGAACCGCGATTTGTCGTGGCATCGGGGTTTCGCCCCGGCATTTTGCCTCCTCGCGCCACTCCCATATTTGCGCGAGGACATTTGCTTCCCGATCCCATGGCGGTAATCCGGCAAGGAGGCTCGCCGCCTCACCGGATACCGTGCGGTATCCCCGGACTACCCGGATGGCCATGACCCTTTGAGACGCGTTCAACCGGCGGGCTGGTCGCCGCCTCAGGGAACACGCCCAAACCGGTGCCCCGTAAAGGGCCATGGACCGCAAGACCCCCGCGTAGAGCCTCCGGCAGGAGGCGTTTGGACCTACTAGATTGGGTAGCAGCCGCTTGAGGGCAGCCCCCGCCCGCTCCAGTCTAGGAACCAAACGTCGGAAATGCTCCACGAAATTCCACCGGCTGTCGAGGATGAGTCCTAGGTACTTCATCGTCGACCCGACGCCGATGTGAACCCCTCCTACCGTTATTTGGGATCCCGGTAGTGGCGCGTTCGTGGACCGTGAAAACATGGCCTCGGACTTGTGCAGGGCCACCTCGAGTCCCAATTGCCGGATCCTCTCGACGATTGTCGCAACCCCGCATGTCGCTATTTCAGCCGCCGCCTGGTGCGACCTACCTTGTGCCAGGAACAGCGTGTCGTCAGCGTAACAAACCACGCTGACGCCACTAGGGAGATCAGCGCGCAGCATCCAGTCGTACCCGATGTCCCACAGATGCGGCCCCACGACCGATCCCTGTGGGACACCGCACGACATCTCTCGCCGGTTCCACTCTCCCTAGTGACCGGGGTAGATGACGGCCCTGTCCGTCAGATAGGCCTCGACCACGCGACAGAGGCAGGGCTTGGCATGGTGTTGAAGGCGTTGGCGATGTCTAGAAACACCGCCAAGACGACTCCACCCCGGGCCACTGCATCCCCCGTCGTGAGGGCGGCCCTGCGGAAACCAAACTGGCTCTCCGCCAGATCCGGCCCCACCCGCACCAGCTGCTCGACGAGGCGGTCTGCAATGACTCTTTCAAAGAGCTTGCCCACCTCATCGAGCAGCACGATGGGCCGGTAAGCGGACGGAGAGTCCGCAGGGCACCCCGGCTTCTTAATGAGGACCAGTTTCCCCGTCTTCCAACGAAGTGGGTACTGGCCCCTCTCCAAGCATGCGCTAAAGAGCCCCTTTAGTCGAGGCCCGAGAGCCTCCAAAGCCAGCAAAGGACCCAGGCTTTTCCAGGTAAGCCGTCGGGTCCTGGGGCGGTATTTTTGGCATTCAGCCTGCGTACCGCCACTCTCAGCTCTACCTCAGTCACCTCCGAAGCTTCGTCGTCGTCGGCGGTGTGGTCCGCATTGGGCACCGCAGGAGGCGGCGCCATGGGCGGGGGAGTATGTTCCCCTCGCAAAGGGAAAAGAGCGCTCACCACGTCCTCTACGAGCTGCGGCCGGAGACTCTGCGTCAGCGGGGGAGCCCATGGGCGGAGTTTATCCCGCACCATTTTGTAGGGGCGTCCCCATGGGTCCCTATTCAAGGTCCCCAGCGACTCCTCGCGGGCCAATCCTTTGGCCCGCTTGATCTACACTCGGAGGGTGGTCCTCGCCGCTCTGTACCTCTCGTATAGCTCCGCCTCAATGGCTTCCGTATCCGGGGTGCGGTTACGGAGCCTGCGGTGCCTGGTATACCGACGTCGCGCAGCAACGCACGCCTGGCGCAGAGCCGTAAGTTCCGGCGACCACCAGTAAACCTGGCGCCGGGCGTGTCCTGGCTGGATCCGGGGCATTGCCACGTCACATATCTCGGACATGGCGTCCCGGAACCACTCCGCCTCGTCGTTGATATCAGCAGGCCTGTCCGGTGATGGCACCCAGGCCTGCACGATCGAGGCTTCCAGGAGTAGCTCCCGGTCCAGCTGCTTCAGCGCCCACCGCGGACCACTCGGGGTCTGTCGGACCGGCACGCTCGAGGTCTGGGCGGAGACGTCGAACCGGATATACTGGTGGTCGGAATAGGTTTCCACCTCCTCCATGACGCGCCAGTCGATGACACGTGGTGACAAAGCGGTGCTGGCGAACGAAATGTCCACCACCGATTCGCCCTGCATCCGCACACACGTGGGGACAGAACCCCGGTTTAGGACGACCAGGCCTGTCTCCAGAGCCCAGTCCTCCACCATCCTGCCCCGTGTGTCCGTATACCGGGAACCCCAAGCCAAATTCTTGGCATTGAAGTCCCCGAGGACGAGCACAGGGAGGAAGCGGTACCCGACGACGACGATTCTCAACTCCGCAAGGAAGTTGTGGAACTCGGCGAGAGTTCGATTCGGAGAGAAGTATACCCCCACCAAGGCAATCTCCCCGAACCGTGCTGCCTCGCAACCCCATCCCCTCTTGACATCCTCGAGGGACGGGGTACCGGCGGCGGCTGATGAAATTAAGGTCACTGAGCCGCTCAGGTCCTCCACCCAGTCATCTCTGGGTGGGACAAAGTACGGCTCAGCGACCACGGCGATGTTAATCGACCACTGCGCCAAGCTCTGGAGCAATAGATCCTGAGCAGCAGCACAGTGGTTGATGTTCGCCTGGGGGAGGCGTAATGGGGCCATTATTGGCACTCGATTTCAGCCCCCTCCCCATCCCCTAGTGAGGGTCCCGCCGCGGTGGTTTCGGCGGCGACGAAGGCTGTGGGGGCAGCAGCAGCGGCGGAAGTGGCTGTGGCTGCGGTGATGACGGCGGTGGTGGGGGGCCTGCCCCTGCCCCTGGTCTTGGCAGGTGGAGCGCAGGTCTTGCTCCCAGCCCGGTGATCGGCCGGCTTGCCACCTGCCGCACATACGACGCAGTGTGGTGTCTGTGTGTGCCTGAGCCTTGCGGCTAGGGCGTCAGCAGTCGGGCCGCTGGCGGCACCGGGGACCTCTAACAACCGGGCCCCAGTTGCGGTGAGCCTCACCTGGATGCCCTCGGTGAAGCCGAGCTCCTCCAGGTTCACCGCCGCCCTCGCTTTGGCGAACACGTCGCGGTAGGACACGCCCTTTTTTTCCGCTTCCGGCTGTAGCGTAATCACTACAGCTGCGGACTTCGGGGCGCGTAGCCTAGCCGCGACGATACGACCCTTGCGCCGCTTCCGTCTCTCTTTTCTTTTAGCCGCCCTTGCTGCCTTGCCCACCTTCCTCTTCTCCCCGGCCACTTGCCATTCGGCGTCTGTCGCAGTAGAGTCAGAAGGCGTAAGAAATAGGGGCGGCCGACTCGCTGCTTCGACTGGAGCCCTCGCCGTCTGTCCAGCCGCTCCGCCTTTTTTGCCTGGATTTCTCGAACTCGCCGGGGCTGACCTCGTGGGTTCCAGCGTGGCTCTATGACTGGGCTGTCTCATCAAGCCCGTGGGTGCTGCGGCGACGGCAAATGAGGCCGCCTTCCGCTGGCCCAAGGCCGCCTGGCTCGCTTTTAGCGGGGGGCGCAGGACGATGGCTTCCAGTGCAGAAAACCTGCCCTGAAAGGCAGCCAGCTCCTGCCGCACCAGGTTCAGCACCCGGTTCTCCGCAGACTCGGGCTGGCGTAGCCCATGCTGCGCCCCTCCAGCGGCATCTCTCGGGAGCCGGCCCCTCGAAGCCCGGCCAGGTCCGCTTGGAGCTTCTCGTTTTCCTTTTGGAGAAGCTCCATGTCGGTTTTCAAGCGGGCGACCTCCACCCGCATCTCGGACATGCCATCCGGAAGAGGCTCACCGCGATTTGCATCCACCGCCGCCATAATGGAGGCCATGGCAGCGGATATGGCCTTGTCTTTAGAGGCTTTGTTCCTCTTCAAGGCCACATCCCGGATAGCGGCTCCCACGACCTCTGTGAACCTGGCCGCTCGCTCCAAATTGGAGTCACCAGCGGCGTCCAGCTCGTCGCCAGAAGACCCTGAGTGGACAGCCCTGCGGCTGGTCGATCCGGGGTGGCGCCCCTCCGCGGCAAGCCTTTCGGCTCTATTGGCAGCCTCCTGGGCGGTGAGTCCCCTCCCATTTCAACATGCACCCCGTCCCTGACATACCTACATTATTGTTATTTGACAAATGATTGATATAATATTTCTTATTCTTTACATGGATTGATTAGACATAAATTATTGTTATTCGAAGCTAATTGATATTTTTTAAATAAATTTGACAAAAAATATGTTATTTGACATTCGCTGCAACAGCAAAAAATATTATTTGAACGGATCATTTAAATTTGATTCCAATAGATGGCGCTGTTTTAAATTTCTGAGGCAAGGTACTCGATTTTTTTATTTGTATTGTAACACATATTGGTACAATGAAACTGTAAAAACGTGCAAAAAAATCGTCAATGTATTTAAAGAAAAAATACCACCCACCGGGCAAGAAGGGTTCCGTACCATTATCGAAAATAACAGCTAAAAATCACGTTTGTTGTATGGGAGCCCTACTTAAAAAATTAATATTACTCCGTTTTTAGTATTTGTTATTATAGCGGCAACAGAAATATATCATCTGTGAAAATTTCAACTGTATAGCTATCACGGTTCATGAGATACAGCCTGCTTTGCCAGACGGACAGACAGACATACGGACCGCGGAGTCTTAGTAATAGGGTCCCGGTTTTACCCTTTTGGTACGGAACCCTAAAAAATAGTCACGAACTGAGAAAACAGTTTTACTTGCAAGTCGCTGCTAACCCCATTTATAGCCATGGAAAGAAACCGAACGCGATCGAAGTACTTATAAAAATAATCATCTTAATCAGACGAAAAACGCTTGTTACGTCGGCACGGTTTCTTTATACATACAGCTGCAGAGAAACTTCACCACCTAGAAGTTTATAAAAAGCGACATCTATGGGCAGGAGGATACACTACGATTTTTACGAGCGCCGCGTGCGCGCCATATATGTGACCACAGTGTTAGTTTTCTGTAGTCATTAACATCGATTCCACAAGTAAGCGTGCAAGATACCCATGCATGTAACAATAATTGTTTATGTTATTGATACAAAATTGTCAAGCGCTAAAAAACATCAGCATATTTAGGCAGCACAGTATGGCTATAGAGGGGTGTTGCGGGTTGAGGGGAAGTAGGTATAATAAAAAAAAATACAGGTGCTTAAAAGGCGGTCATACAAATTAATGGAGATTCACTTATATACGTATTATTATTTATTATTTCCTTTATTATTTGTTCCATTTTTAAATATTTATATAAAACAAAAAATAACAAAAACATTTAAAAATATTAATAAATAGTAGCCCACCGGTATCGGGAACAAAAAAAGCAGAACAGTATTACAGTATAATCTCACTAATCCGGCACTTCACTAGACCGACATGTCCAATAATCTGGCACGCTCCGCCCGCGCCTCCCTCGCCTCCCTCGCCTCCCTCGCCCTTCTACGCCTATGCGCTCCGGTCGCTGCGTCGTCGTCTGGCAGTCTAACTAACCTCAAAACTTATCACGTGCACTTGCATACATTTATCTGTTTTTTGAAGTGAGAATAGTGTGTAGCTAAAAAAGTCAATTCATTATTTATTCATTATCATTTTTTCTCTATAATCCAGTAAACCGAACATAATAATCCGGCACCCTCTGGTTTTTAATAGTGCCGGATTAGTGAGTTTATACTGTATTTATTATTCTTATGGTATTAATTAATATAGTAACCCAATTTAGATTAACAAATATTTATTTACTGAAAAAACTGATCCGAGTCTGAGAGAGAACCAACATGTTACTCAGGTTTAAAACAAACAGAACAACAATTTACACCTCTTGATTTTTTTCAAAACTGTTTACAAAAAAACAATTAACTATAAAAAGCGGGGGATGAAGTTGCTTGCGTCCGTAGGATTTACCACCTTTTCCTAGGCCCACCCTACACGTATCCCCCGGGTGGTGCAAAACGAGCAACAACGCCGAGCCACGGGCGGCGGTTAAATAACCCGTTAATTGGTGTCCACTGGCCATGAAGAACTAAATTCCTTCAAAAAGAGTGGCCATAGTGCATTGGGAAAGTGCTATGTGATCATTTCCCAAACCCCCTTTATATGAAAATGTCCAATAATGAGAGCGAGTATTTGTCATGCGATCCGGCTAACACCCGGCGCCCTCCAGTATCCGGGCCGGTGGGTGAGAAATTGGTTACCGAAGACTCTATGGAAGTAGGCGACCAGGCTTCCATGGTAGTGAATGTTACTGGCAGCAAGAAATATGTTCAGCAGGCTTTCCACCCTAGTCTGTTCTTATCTCGACCTAGATGCAACTCCCTAGGTAGCACATCAAGCAAAGAAATGCAAGATTTAACAAACACAAAAGAGCTTGAGGTCAAAAACGCAGTTTCGTCACCACAACAAACACAACCACTAGTTCCTAGTACATCTCAACCACCTGAATGGCAGAGAGTTCCTTCTAACAGAAGCAATAAGCGCAAGAAACTCTCACAATCACCCTCACCAGAGGCGATCAAAACTTCTAACAAATATAGTGGCCTGCAAATAGATCTTACCGAAGATGAGAGTGTACCAAAACCAAAGCGCCCTAATAAACCTCCACCAATTATTTTGTACGGCGTTGAAGATGTTAACAAACTTACAGAGCTCCTACATACTGTTGCAAATAAAGGAGAGTTCATCTTCAAAATCGTCAACAGAAATCAGTTGCTTATAAGTAGCTTGGACATTGAGGCGTACAAGAAAATCATGACCCTAGTCCGTGAAAAAGGTCTCATTGGAGACACATTCAACAGGAAGGATCAACGATGCTACCGATTTGTAATCAAGAATCTGCACCACTCAACCCCACACAGTGCCATAATAGAGGAAATTTAAAAAACTGAAAATAAAGTCCTTGGCGAAATCATAAATGTAAGGTTTGGCCCTGAAAAGAAGCCAACCTCCACATTTTTTGTAAACCTAGTCTCTAACCCAAATAACAGTGCAGTTAAAACTATAAAATCAATTTACCATCAAACAGTTGCAATAGAAGAGCCTAAAAGAAAAACCTCTATTCCACAGTGCCAACGATGTCAACAATACGGGCACTCGAAAAACTACTGCATGATGCCCTATCGTTGTGTGAAATGCGCACAAGCCCACAAAACATCTGAGTGCCCAAAAAAAGATAGGAACACACCGGCAAAGTGCGTTTTATGTGAAAGCTCACATCCTGCAAATTACAAAGGATGCACTGTGTTCAGGGAGATTCTAAATAGAAGAACAGGCCATAAACCTACAGCCAAAGCCATACCCCTTGCAGAACTTAAAATTTTACCCGAAATCGGAATAAATAGACCAGAAGTCGAAGATAAACAGCCGAAATATTATGTTAATGACAGAAATGGACTAACATATGCAGAGGTCACTAAAAATGGAACCAAACTGGAAACACTACTCACACAACCACAGAACAGAGAAGACAGTAGAAATCGTATATCGCTTCATTAGTATCGGAAGCAGCGTACCCAAACTCACACATATACAGGTTAATTGTATTTCGTAACACTAAGAAATCTTTGATGTGATTGGTAGTTTGAAAGTAGGAAATATGTCAGTCGTCGCTTATTTGAAAATAAACCACATTTTAATGATCATAGAGTGAGCTCCTGTACTTGTAAGCGGACAGACGTGTTACACATCGCGAAGTGAATTCTATTAAGTTTTTGAACCCTTGTGCTGTGATTGGTGAACGTTGTTTTTTTCGATTCCTTGTCACTCCTGCAGTGACTATATCGAGTGTTGACACCCAGTGGGTGGAGTTAGAGCGAGATACCGAATTTCTGTCGGTTCATGGTACAATTGGTGTTTTAAAAAACTCTTTTAAAAAACGCTTAAAAAGTTTTTGCTTTGTCTGGGTTTGAACTTGCGCCAGCGCGGCCGCGGATTGCGGCGCGGTGTGTTTGCGCACTCGGCCAAGCGGTCACCTGTGCTACGGGTCGAAATAAGCATTCGCTATCAGCTTGCTGCTACTGCTACCTGCCTTAGCGCCTCAGTGCTTTGCCTGTATATATATAAATACCTTTTTATTTTTTATTTATCCATCTTCGGGGTGTGCATATCTGTTTTTTTTTGTCAGCTATGCCGCGCTCACCTAAGAGCAGGTCTAAGACGGCTCAGCCCATACTTGAAACGCAATCGGAACCTGATCTTACTGCTGGTACGTCTACTTCCACCACGACGGCCGATAATAATTTTGGTAACATCACAACTAGACCAGGCAAGCGATTTCGGGGTGAAGAGAGCTATGACGAGCCGGATAAATTTGAGGAACTCAAAAACATGTTGCTCTCTTGGAAAGCCGACCAAGACATCGTCCTTAATAAATTAGTGACGGAGGTGGCTGAATTAAAACAACAGAATAGTTCTATCCAGAAATCTAACTTAGAGATTGAGAAATCAATTGTGTTCATCAATGCAAATTATGAGGATATGAGATCCCGACTCGAAATCTTCGAACGAGAGCGCGTGGAGTATGATAGGCGTCTTTCTGTTCTGGAAAATAGAAATGGTGAGCAGACAGTTGCAATACTGGTATCTAAGATTGATGCTATGGAGCAGCAAGCACGCCAGTGTAACCTTGAAATTTGTAACTTGCCTGACAAACGCAGTGAAAATTTGCTAACTATGCTACAAACTATTGGAACGGCTGTCAGTTTCCCTGTATCTCAGAGTGATATTATATCTATAAACAGGGTCCCCCACGCGCTGCAAGGAGATAATAAACCAAAGAACGTGATAGTTAAATTGAAATCACGGATTCTTCGCGACAACTTACTTAGCGCCTACCGGAAAAAGAAGAGTCTCAAATCCGACGAACTCGGCATTCTAGGCGCTACTGTACCAGTGTACATTAATGAACATCTTACTTTGAAAAATAAGGCCTTATTTCGGAAATGTAAAGAAGTCGCTAGAAAACATGGTTTTAAATACGTTTGGATTAAAAATGCCACGATCCTTGTATGCGAGAGAGATGGGAGCGCGGCCTTTGTTGTGCGCACCGAGGATGATATCAAAAAGATTTTTGCTAATGAGAAGACAAATGCTTAATAATGTACCTGATTGGCAATTCATGTGTACATTTCTTGCACCTATTTTGATCTATGTATACATTGTGTGTCTATTGGTGAATGTTTACTTTATCCATGTCTGCATGCTATTAGATTCATATACTATGATTTTGTTTGTGTTTTGTTATCTACTGTTTCAGTTATTTTTTATGAGAAGCAATTCTATTTATAATGTGTCCCGTTTAATGTCTAAAATATATTATCATATAGTCATGCTGCTCAGGGCATCATCTATAACAATAAATAAATCTAACATATATTACATATTCCAGTCCCACTTATATTTAAATGTCAAATTGTATACCGTAATGATTTCTATTGCTGTGTTAATTTGTTTAGGCGTTAACAGTTTTTATCTATGGCTACTAATAACATTGTAATATATTACCAGAATTGTAGAGGAATTCGTACTAAGTTGCATACGCTTTATATGAGCATCATGTCGTGTTCATATGATGTTATCATACTAACTGAAACCTGGCTCATTCCTAGTATTCACGATAGCGAGTTTATTGACGATCGTTACACTGTCTACAGATGTGATCGTGATCGATCAGCGACGAATAAACGTGAGGGTGGGGGTGTCTTAATAGCCATACTGCGTGGGCTACGATCCACCACGAAGGTGACACAATTTGCCCATGCTTGTGTCGAACAGCTTGTGGTTCAATTACCTGCATCTCAGCCCCACAAACACCACATCATCAGCGTTGCATACATACCACCTCGTACAAGTGATGTAATATACAAGCAATACTTTGATATGCTACAATTGACTGCCAATGATTCTACTACCGAGTCATTCTTCTTTGTTGGGGATTTCAACTTGCCCGATATAAAGTGGTTGGATCAGGGCAATTATGCAGTGGCAAATACCTCAACCTCAAGCGGCCAGCTGTTATCAAATTTCTTGTCAGTAATTAATGGTTCCCAATACAATAAGATCAGGAATAATCTTGGACGAATACTTGATTTGTTTATCTCGAACGCAGACTGTCAGACTGTCTCTTGTACGTCACTACTTCAGGCTGATACACATCATCCTCCTTTTTCCGTATTTGCAGACCTCAACATGCAATTTACTCCTATGAAATGCCATTCTATCCCTAGGTATAACTATCACAAAGCGAAATATACTGACATTAATGCGGATCTTAGTTCTATAAATTGGGAAAACAATCTCGCCCATCTGTCCGCTGAACAGGCTGTCAACACTTTTTACGATGTTCTATACGGAATAATAAGACAACACACTCCACTAAGTCGAATTAAAAATGCACAATTTCCTGTCTGGTTTACACCTTCTTTAATACGTATCTTTAAAAATAAAGAACGTGCCTGGATTAAGTGGAAAAAGTACCATAACTTGTACGACTATAATCACTTTTCGGGTTACCGTAAATTATTTCAGCATGAATCTGTTATCTGTTTTAGAAATTATATTAACACAGTCGAAGACAGTATACCTAAAAATATAAAGTATTTTTGGACATATGTATCTAACAGAAAGGGCAAGGCTAACTATCCAGATAATATGTACCTTAAAAATGCTTCGTCTGATAGCCCTACTGATATATGTAATTTATTTTCTACTTTCTTTGCTTCTGTATATGAAACTTCCACTTTCGATCCTGATAATTGGGAACCCTCAAATAAATACCAGGATAGCTCAACATGTATATCTGATATTTTCCTCACAGAAGAAGTTGTACTGGGTGCAGTCAAATTATTGGACCCATCTAAGGGCGCTGGCCCCGATGGTATACCACCAACCTTCTTTATTAAAACGGCCGATAACATCAGTACTGTGTTGCACTTAATTTTTAATAAATGCTTACGTGAAGGTGTTTTTCCTACCGTGTGGAAGCAAGCATTTATAACGCCTGTTTATAAAAGTGGAGATAAAAATAATGTAGAAAACTACCGCCCCATATCGATTCTTTCCACCTTGTCGAAGCTTTTCGAGAGGCTGGTGCACAGCGCTCTATACCCCCAAATTCATGGCCTTATTATACCGGAACAACATGGGTTCGTCAAACGGCGGTCTACTACGACCAATCTTATGATTTTTACAAACTTTCTTTTTGAAAATATGGACAAGAGGGTCCAGGTAGACGCTGTGTACACTGATTTTCGGAAGGCTTTTGACAAGGTGGATCACACAATTCTTTTGGAAAAGCTCGCCTTCAACGGAATCCGAGGCAACTTACTTCGTTGGTTTGCATCATACATTTATAACAGGACACAAAGGGTCGTAATTAATGGGTTTGAATCTGAGATTGTGGCTGTTGAGTCCGGTGTTCCTCAAGGGTCCATTTTGGGACCCTTGCTTTTCATTTTGTTTATAAATGATATAAAACATTGTTTTGTTAATGCGAATTTCTTACTGTACGCGGATGATATGAAAATTTATAAAGATTGCCAAAATATTGATGACTGCCTACTGCTTCAAGAAGATCTTCACAGACTTAATACCTATTGTATAGACAACAAACTCTTTCTTAGTCTTCCAAAATGCCACAGTATATCATTTACTAAAAACAAAAATAAACTAAATTTTAAGTATACTTTGAATAGCCAACAATTAAATATAGTAGAATCCGTTCGCGACCTTGGTGTAACTATTGATTCATGTCTGCATTTTGACTTGCATATTGAAAACATAATAAATAAAGCCTTTCAAATGTATGGTTTTGTCATGAGAGCCTGTAAAGACTTTGTGCGACCCTCTACCTTTTTGGTATTATACAAAACTTTAATAAGGTCTCAATTAAAATACGCCATTCCTATCTGGAAACCGTTTTACCTTAAGTATAACATTAAATTAGAAATAGTGCAGAATAAGTTTCTATGCACAATGAACTATAGATGTTATCATTCGAGGATTCCATACACACAGTTGTTACAGCGATATAATATTTTAAGTTTAGAGTCTCGGCGCTTACTTTTGGTTGCCATGATGCTGCATGGTTTGTGTAACAATAGATTCGATTGTATTGAAATCACAAATAAGTTACGCTATACAGTGCCCCGAAATGTTATAAGAAGGGCGGCTCACGTGCCCCGGTTGTTCCATGTGGATTCATGTAGGACCAACGCCGGGGCACGGGTGCCTCTTCGTCAGCTTGTGGAAACCTATAACGCACACTTCATGGACATAGATATCTTCTCCCTTTCTAGTAAAACATTTTTTTAAATATCTGGCTATAAATATTTTATCTCCATAATCCACAATCTAGGATAAATTAACGCGATGAACGATACTCTTCCGTTTCCTATTTGTTCATATATTAATCCGTGGACAATGGTGTGGGTTATATGTTTGCCAATTTATTATGTACTCATTGTTTTATATAAACTTTAACATGTAACTGTTTTTTTGTCCCTAATAAATAAATAAATAAATAAATAAATAGAGTTGTTAATTGACTACTCTTTTTAAGTATTTATTACATTTTCCGTTAAAATCGCACATGGAATAATTTAATAACCAAGTTACGCTACCCGCCGCTAGATGTCACTATACTAAATGCAATCAATTTAAAGCTGTATTTCGTTATTAATAAGATTTATATTTGCGTAATGAGGTCATTACAATTCGTTTTCCTCTAGAGATGTACCACCGTCGTTGACTTATTTATCGAAAATCCGTTTTATTTTGAAACAAAACAAAATCAACAGCTACTATTCGATAAATATTATTATGCTTGAAATCCAGTGTTTATATACAAATGAATATTTCTAATCTTATGACTAATAACAAAACAAACTTACATACAAAGGGGAGAGGGAAAAGGGCTCATAGTGCATCAAAAAATTCGCCCACATCGATGTCAATGGGAAACGTGCCCAGAACGCTGGCAGCATTGCTACGTTGAATGGCAATGCTGATTCTCTGGCTGAAGAAAAGGCCAGCCCTCTGGTCACGCGAACAGTCAACTAACCGTTTACTTATGTCTCGAAGCACTCGATGAGCACTCGGACCCCATGGACCTAATGTCTCAACCCCAAACGGGTCATACATATAACTGCCAATAAGGTTGTTATATTTGCGCTTTTTGAGGTTTTCTGCACCAGCAGCTGCTGCTCCAGCACAGCCCGCCGTGCTAAGGGATGGCGCAAGGGTATCGACACATTTTGCATCCCACACCAAAGGCCTACCCAACTTCCAAGGCATTATGGCCATCCCATCCGGTCTCTTCCCACCGTCGCGTGCCAAGCCATTGGTTTCTAAAACAGCTGACACCCCGGCGGTGACAAGAGCTCGACGTATGATGTCATTAATGTCGGCACCGGCGCCCGCAGCTGCGCCGTCTGCGGCGACGTCTGCAGTCCACCTCGCGCGCCGCCCAGTTTAAGAAGCGCGAGCCTTTCCTTACCAGAAACTCAAGAGCGGTTCCGTTTTCTAAAGTAGCAACCACTGTACTTGTAAGTCATATTTAAAAATAAAGAATTCAAAATAGTGTTTATATAAATTTATTCTAATACTTACGATTTATAGAAAATATAATTAAGAATTGTCATGTTAGACTACTAATCCGTTTTTGAAAATCATTATATTGATAGAAAAATACACCCTGTGGCGTTTACGCGATAGATATTAAACTATAGTCTGATTTTTAATTTCGTACACTAAACTGACATTTGGAGGTTGCCACTTTATCGTTACATTAAAATATTAATTAAACAATAATTAATTAAAATATTAATTATTCGATTAACCTTTGTTTTGATTAACGTTTTTTCGATTAGAATACTACCAATAGATTACTCATATCCATGCTTTATTCATTTTAAACTTGGTTAGGGCAGAATTCGGAAAAAAAGGGTTTGAACATGGAAATGACATGTATTTGATTACTAATACTGAATCACCAAAAAAAACCGCACACAGGTTTAAATTTTTTCAGAAAGGTATATCATAGAACACAGAGAACATTGTAAGTTTAAAATATCGATAACTCATTATCGATAACGGCAATCACTAATTGAGTAGCTGACTGTGACATGTGCATAGTTGGAATCTTCGAGAACAATATGTTTGAATTTAAAAGAAAGTAGACCTTAAATTTAACAACATAAAATCAACTTTTACTTTTATGTGGGCGGGGCAGCAGACATATGCGGAATAGTGCAAATCCCGGGGTACGCGGGCCCCGCCTACTTGCGACTTCTATTGTAGAAGGTGTTTTTTTCTGTTCTGTGCACACAACAGGCTGAAAAGCTGGACAAACTATACCCAGATAGACCAGATGTCGACAATGATGAACTTACTCACAACAATCATCAGTAAACTTGTCCGTTAAATGATTACACTCAGAGTTGGGACCTGGAACATAAATGGATTAGTCAAACACACACAAAACGTAGAGATACTGCTTGCACTACACGACATTGATGTACTTCTAGTTTCTGAAGCACACCTTATATCCAATCATTTATGTACCTTCAAAAACTACAGTACATTCTCCACATTTCATCCCGATGGAACTGCACACGCAGGGACAGCAGTCATAATTAAAAAAGCACATCAAACATGACGTTTTAGAGGAGTATAAAACTGACCAAATACAGGCTACTACGGTAATGGTTCAGGATAAGGATAAGCAAAGCTCACTAACGCTATCCGCTGTATATTGTCCCCCTAAGCACATCCTAAAGGAAGATAGATTCACAGATTTTTTCACCACTCTTGGCCAGAGATTTATATGTGGTGGAGACTGGAATGCCAAAAATGTCTACTGGGGTTCTCGACTGACATTACCCAGAGATAAATTACATGTCCTGAGTACGGGTGAACCCTCATACTGGCCAACAGACTCCAATAAACTCCCTGACCTATTGGACTTCTTTGTGTATAAGGGACTTTCTAACATTTACCTCAGTGCTAAAAGCTGCCTGGATAGCAGTTCAGATCACACCCCTCTAGAAAGAGAATTCAAAGAAAAACTCTACAACACGAAGACTGACTGGGTTGGATTCAGACAGTACATCGAGTTACACGTGAACCTAAAAGTACCGTTAAAGACAAACGACGACATCGATGAGGCTGCTACAAATATCACAAACCTTATCCAGACTACTGCATGGAAATGCACACCAACACTTTCCAGGCCAGGATGCAAAAATATTACTAAGGAAACAAGAAGTAATGTTCTGGAGAAAAGGAGGCTTGTAGCGTTACGTATAGCTCAGTTGAACTATACGTAAGCCACGTTAATAAAATTAAAGATAACTATAAATTAAAACTAAGAAAAGGATATAAATAACAAATTAAGGTCCGGCTTGACACGACGTGGGCAGCTAGGAAGATCCGGACTTCACACGACGTGGGCAGCTACGAAGATCCGGCTTCGCACGACGTGGGCAGGTATTTCTTAGCAGACAGTCAGGTTAGGCAGCTGGACGGACACGAAGGCGTGGAATGCCCGAGGTAGGCAGATGAGCTCGCAGATGAATCGCTTACTCGTGGATAAGCAGTAGGGTAGCCAGCAGGACGAATGGGCTGGCACACAGTTAGATGGTCAAGGCTTGAACCAATTGTCAGGCTAACAGACAGTAGCACAGGTGCAAGAACAGGCAGATAGAAGTGTGGAGGTCGGGCTGTGGCTTACTATGCCGATCAAAAGAGCCCTTTAAACATGAAGTGGTGTCCGACAAGGTCAATGAAATTAAGGTTCCACACTCAATATATTTATATTTATTGCACTTCTAAGATTTTAATACATTCACATGCCGTATTTATTATAGTTTTTAAGAGTTTTAGATTCAATCGTATACTTCATAGTATTAACAGAAAAACGGACTACCAGCGTTCCATCCAGATTCCAGACTAAAAAAAGTGACACCCGTTTTTCTTCGTTCCGACATGTCTTCTCAATTTTAAATTCAAATATGAATTAAGAAATCATGAACAAATAAAAACGGTTTACAGAGGCGCAGTCTGCCGCTGCCCTTATAATGAAAAATATAATGTACAACGAGCTTAATAAGCTATAGAGAATGGTATCTTATGTCTATGGTTTAAGAAAATAAAATAATGACAATGTCATGTCAGGTAAAAATGTCAAGAGTTAAAAATAATATAATAGTTTTGGTTGAATCAACAAATCTTATGATTTTCAGGTTTATACCAATGTAAAGAATACATAAAAAAGGAAAACATGAGATGATACAATTTCAAAAGTAACGGTGATGAAATTTGTAAAATATATTATAAAACGTAAGTAAACTAAAACATGTGGAATGAACACCACATTTCTCCCAGAATAAAAACAAGAGGTGAAAGCTTCTCAATTATAGTGCATTTAACATATCTTGGAGCTAATTTTGCACTGAAATATGCGCCAGCATTACTCTGAACGTAATTTTTACGCCAGACTGTATCACCGACATTAAATTCTTTAATGAACAGCGTTCTTAATATGAGCAGTGTGTAATGCAATCTGTACTTTATCGAAGATAGCAGATAGTAATCCTAAATTAGTGGCATAGATATCGCGAGGAAGAAAAATTACGTTGTCAAGGTTAGTACAATTGGTGTAAACTGAACCACACGGTATAGTTTCACGACCAAATACAAGAAAAGATGGGGAGAATTTTGTTGAAGAGTTTACCGTGCTATTTAGGCCGAATTGGATTTTTTGTAAATATTTATCCTATTGCCCTCAAGTCAACCCCACAGAAAGATATAATAGAACAATTATTACTGCTTTAGCACAGTTGGTTGGTAATGACCATCGGGTAAAATTATTATCACATTCGGCTTCGCCTCATGTGATAAACCTACGCTCGTGTTACGTATAGTTCATCTGAACTATACCTAACGCTACAGGCTCAGAAGGGTTTGTCATACCAGTCGTCATGCTTCTGATAGACGAGACTTTAACAGAGCGGCTGAGGACCTGAAACAATATCTGAAGGACATCGAGGACGAGATTTTAAAAAACAGACTGGAAAATCTGGACGCTACAGCTAAGAACGAATATTCGCTTTGGAATACCGTAAAGTATAGCAAAAATGCGCCACAAACTGCTCAGCATCCTTTAAAGCTGGGCAATAATGCATGGGCAAGAAAAGACGAAGAACGCGCCGAAGCTTTCGGATCTCTCTTGGCCGGTGTATTCACTCCCAACTCTGGTGACATACCGCGCGATGAGGAGATCCAAAAGTATTTGGAGACAGATCTACAACTAAGTCCTCTATTAAAGTACTGCTCGCCTCACGAGTTCTGGAGGATTATAAAAGGTCTCGAACTAAACAAAGCTCCTGGATACTGCCTTATTACTGCTGAAATCCTACGTCAACTGCCAAGAAAAGCTATCGTCTTCATAACACAGCTATTTAATGGAATTACGAGAACTGGTTATTTTCCGAGAATATGGAAGGTGTCGGAAATTATCATGATCCCAAAGCCAGGAAAACCACCGCACCTTGTCTCGTCATACAGGCCAATAAGCCTACTGCCTGTTATGTCTAAACTTTTTCAGAAAGTTGCAGCACGTAGGCTCAATGACATACTTGCAGACGGCAACATTATCCCATAACATCAGTTTGGATTCAGAATAGGGCATTCAACTGTAGAGCAGGTACATAGAGTGGTGAATAAGATACGAGAGGGACTGGAACGAAAGGAGTACTGTTCGGCTGTATTCTTGGACGTACAGCAAGCGTTCGATAAGGTCTGGCACCAGGGCCTGTTGTACAAAATAAAGCAACAACTTCCACATAGCATGTACGTACTACTAAAGTCCTACTTAGAAGACAGAATTTTCCGAGTAAAGTTAATGACTCATACTCGGAATTCTACAACATTCATGCTGGAGTACCCCAGGGCTCCGTATTAGGTCCAACCCTCTACCTTATATACAGAGCAGACTTACCAACGTCAGAGGAAATTCTCTCTGCTACCTTCGCTGATGATACGGCTGCTTTGTGTAATAACAAAGACCCTAACATAGCCTCACTCGCATTACAAAGTCACCTCGACAAAGTATTTAAGTGGATGAGAGAATGGAAGATAAAAGCTAGCGCTAACAAATCGACACATGTGACATTTACTCTTAGAAAGGACATCTGCCCACCTGTTAAGCTCGGAGGTGACACACTTCCACAAGGGACAACAGCTAAGTACCTCGGCCTACATCTCGACAGGAAACAAACGTGGAGACACCACATAGAAAAAAAACGGGACGAGCTAAATATCCTGCTCCGAAAACTGAACTGGCTCTTAGGAAGATCATCACATGTGTCACTGGAGAATAAAGTACTCATTTAATAATAATAATAATAATAATAAAGCCTTTTATTTTCCATGCACATTACATTGAGTTTAAAAAACTACTACTAAATATATAAAAGGTGTGTTTAGGGCATGGCTCCTCTCCGGATATAGGCCTCCTCCAACTGTTTCCATAGTTTTCGATGTGCCGCCTTCGTCATCCAGTCTTCGCCGGCTGTGTTTATAATTTCATCGACCCATCGATCTTTAGGTCTTCCTCTGTTCCTTTTTCCACTGGGTCCCTTCCATTTAGTGACTCGTTTAGTCCATCTCTTGTCTGTACTGCGGGCGACGTGACCAGCCCATCTCCATTTTAGCTGTTGTGCGTGACGTTCTGCGTCTATTAATTTTGTTTTCTTGCGAATATCTTCGCTCTTGATTTTATCGCTAAGCCTAATTCCTAGCATACTTCTTTCTATAGCACGCTGGCACGAACGAATTTTATGTTTAGTTCTCTCTTGGAAAATCCTAGTTTGTGCTCCATATGACAGACATGGTAACAGACAGGAATCCACAACGTTCTTTTTAAGTTTTAAAGGAAGTTTTGCTTTTAGGATTTCTTTGAAGCTGTTTCCTCCAACTTATGTTGATTCGACGCTCTATTTCATCTTCATGTCGCGATTTACTGAATGAGACCTGTTTCCCAAGGTACACATAACTGTCCACATACTCTATCGGTGTTCCATTTACTATTATAGCCTTTTGTGTACTATTTGTAGAGACTTTTGTTTTGGATGTATTTCAATGCAAACCTATTTTTTCGCTGGCGTTGTTTAGTTCGCAAATCATTTCTTCCAATTGTTTTGATGTTTTTGCAAAGAGAATGATGTCATCTGCAAAACGTAGGTTGCTTATGAACTCTAGATCTATTTTTATTCCTTTGTTTCTCCAATCTAAGTTTTGCATTATATCTTGTAGCACGGCTATGAATATTTTCAGTGATAAAGGATCTCCTTGTTTCACTCCTCGCCTTATATATATTTTCGGCCCAATTTTATCTAGCTTTACCCTGCTTGTGCTGTTCTTGTATATGTTTCTGATGATGTTAATGTAAGTATTTGAAACGCCTTGGTTTGAGAGTGCTTGCCATATGCTCTCGTGTGCAATTGAATCGAAAGCCTTCGCGTAATCTATATACGCGATGTATATAGGTTGGTTTAACTCTTGATGTTTTTCCACTATTTGGTCTAATGTGTGGATGTGGTCCATGGTAGAGTAACCCGGGCGAAAGCCGGCCTGTTCCACTGGTTGGTGCTTCTCTATGCTTATCGCTATTCTTTTTTCTAGACACATGGCAAATAATTTATATAATGTCGGTAGCAGGCTGATAGGGCGATAGTTGTTAATATCTGAGGGATCTCATTTTTTGTAGAGCAGAATTATTCTTGACTCTCCCCATTTCTCTGGAATTTCTATTATTTTATTAAACAAGGTTGTGACAGGTCCTATTAGAATATATTTTCCTATTTTCAGGGCTTCATTTGGGATGTTATCGGGTCCTGCGCTCATCTCTGTCTTTAATTTCTCTATATTTTTCAGGATTAACGGCACAAAATACAACAGATAAACCGCAAACACGAGAAGAGATAATAAACATTGCTTCAAACTTTTACCAAAATCTCTACGAGGACGAACACAGCAAAAAAAATACGAACAAACAGAAAACAAAGCAGAGCCACCCGTAACACCTTTTGATGGTAGAAAAATCCTGGTAGAGAAGTACTCATTTACAAGGCAGTATTAAAACCTGTCTGGACATATGGAGTCGAGCTGTGGGGCTCTGCGAGAAATTCAAATGTGGAGATTCTCCAGCGATTTCAAAACAAGGTTCTAAAAATAATATCAAATGCTCCATGGTTTATGAAGATCTCAGAACTACATGAGCATCTACAAATAAAAACTATAAGAGAGGAAATAGAACACAGAATACAGACATACAATCAACGAATAACATCACATACCAACACCTTAGCCATAGCCCTAAGCGAACCAATTACCATGAAAAGGCTCAAACGCCACCACATATGGGACTTTATTAAATAAAATAAAAATAATTTTGAGGGGCAGATTCTTCGGTGGAAGAATGGACCTCAGCAGTCAACGTCCGCACAAAAAATCTGCTAAAGGTTGATAACCGATCGCAAGATGAAAAAGGAAAAAAAAAAAAAACTATAAAAAGCTTAACTGTAGCTTGTGGAGTCAAACCTATACTTATGTTGTCTTTTACTTAAAAGATTAAAATCTTGTGTGGGTATTTCAGCGGGGATGGCGTTGTAAATAAAAATGCTTAAAAGGGTTTACTCACACAGTGTATTCTCATATCAAATACACAGTTGGAACACAGTTTATGGGAAAAAAATTGAATTTCATTCATAACTAAATTCAGTCTTTGTAAATTAGATAAGAAACATCGTAATTTAAAATTATAAAATTTGGTGTATATTTTATAGACAATTCTTAGTCTCAAATTCAGGATCACTAGAATTTCAAGTATCATCGTTATCAACTATTGCATTGTAATGACAAGCCTCATTCTGAGTGCAGGAAATTTTTATCAAATTCTCTAGTAAGTGAAGAGTATCTCAGTTAGAAGTTCACTAAAATACTCCTCACTTACCAGAGATAAAACTGAAATAATCTCAACGCCATGACCAAAGGTAAAATCATTTCTTTTATACCATTCTGATGGCACCTGACATTACTCACTCTGTACTGCCGCCACCTCGCTTTTATATACACAACAATACATAAACTTCAACAATCACTCACCTTCGGTTTGCTGACGATATAGTGGTTATGGCTGAGACCATGGAGGACCTCAGTACAATGCTCGATGACCTCAGTAGAGCTTCCGGAAGAGTGGGTCTTAGAATGAACATGGACAAAACCAAGGTGATGTTGAATGCCCATGTTACACCCACTCCTATCAAGGTAGGAGACTCTACACTCGAAGTTGTGGGCGACTATGTCTACCTGGGACAAACGATCCAGTTGGGTAGGGCCAACTTCGAGAAAGAGGTCAACCGTCGAATCCGACTCGGCTGGGCGGCGTTCGGGAAGTTGCGCGGTATCTTCTCGTCCAACTTACCACAGTGTCTCAAGACGAAAGTCTATGACCAGTGTGTGTTGCCAGTGATGACATATGGCTCTGAGACGTGGTCGCTTACAATGGGCCTCATCAGAAAACTTACAGTCACTCAAAGGGCAATGGAGAGGGCTATGCTCGGAATTTCCTTGCGTGATCGAATCAGAAATGTAGAGATCCGCAAGAGAACCAAGGTTACTGACATAGCCCGAAGAATTGCCAAACTTAAGTGGCAGTGGGCAGGGCACATTGCTCGCAGAACGGATGGCCGATGGGGCAGAAAGGTTCTGGAGTGGCGACCGCGAACCGGAAGACGTTGCGTTGGAAGGCCTCCTACCAGGTGGACCGATGACCTGGTGAAGGTTGCGGGAATCTGCTGGTTGCGGGACGCACGGGACCGGTCAATGTGGCGACGCTTGGGGGAGGCCTATGTCCAGCAGTGGACGTCTTTCGGCTGATATGATGATGATGATGATGATACATAAACACCAAAGTGGTATTTATTAAACATATTTCCTGTAGTTTAAAGATCTTACTAACCGAAGGTTCATCATTAGATGGCTATGTAAAAACAGTCTTGAGATTGAAACCAATATCTAGTCGCTGGTCATTAAAACCGTAACATCTGAAACTGGTCATAATTCTAACTAATTCTAACATACAAACATTTATTTAATACCAGCGGTCGCCTCGCGGTTTCACCCGCGTAGTTCCCGTTCCCATGAGAATACAGGGATAAAAAGTAGCCCATGTCACCTGGTATCCCCGAGTAGCTTCACAACGGTGAAAGTATTTTTGAAATCGGTCGAGTAGTTTTTAAGTTTTTTTGTTACGTAAAAATTCACAAATCTTTCTTCTTTATAATATTATATAGTATAGATATGCTTTATTCTTTATTTTTTATTTTTTTTCATTCTCTATATCCCTAAAATCTAACTCTGTATATCATAATCTGTATATCAAACGATCTACAGGTATATCAAATTTATTATCTATATAAATCAAACTAGCTATCTATATAAATCAAACTAGCCATCTATATAAATCAAACAAGCTTTCTATATAAATCAAACTAGCTTTCTATATAAATCAAACTAGCTTTCTATCTAAATCAAACTAGCTATCCTTGTAAATCAAACTCGCTCGCTATATAAATCAAGGTCACTAGCTATATGAATCAAACTCGCTATCTATATATCAAACTCTATCTATATATATCAAACTCTATCTATATCTATATATATCAAACTCTCTATATATATCAAACTATATATATATATATATAAACACTATCTATATATATCAAATAAACAATCTATTTTTTATCTCTTCTAACTCTGCTTCTAACTCTTCTACCTCTACGTCAAACATCAAACTCTTACAACTATGTATCCAACTCTTCTAACTCAACATCAAACACCAAACTCTATTTCCAACTCATCAAACTCAACATCAAACATCAAACTCTGTTTCCAACTCATCAATTTTAACATCAAACTCTGTTTCCAACTCATCAAACTCAACATCAAACTGCATTTCCAACTCATCAAACTCAACATCAAACATCAAACTGCGTTTCCAACTCATCAAACTCAACATCAAACTCTGTTTCCAACTCATCAAACTTAACATCAAACTCTGTTTCCAACTCATCAAACTCAACATCAAACATCAATCTGCGTTTCCAACTGAGCAAACTCAACATCAAACATCAAACTGCGTTTCCAACTCATCAAATTCAACATCAAACTCAACATAAACGCAACATCAAGCTCAACATCAAACTCACATCAAACTCAACATCAAACTCAACATCAAACTTAACATCAAATCTGTTTAAGAATTCAAATACGAATCCGAATCCGAAACCAAATCCAAACGCAATAATCCTTATTTACTTAAACACCCCGTATTAACTAAATATTAAAATAGTTCCAACAGTATCCAAAAGATGGCAGGGTTATGAAGTTTATGTTAATTGACATTATAAACTTGTTGGGGAAGGTTTACAGAGCGAAAACACATGGAATATCGTTAAGCATATTGTAATAGGAAGGTATAAGATCAAGTATAGTAAAACATGGACAACCGTACAAAAGACAGTACAAAGCTATATTCTATAGCTCGTTCAAACTAGACAGTTCTCTATCTAGCCAGTGGCTAGTGTTAGTACATGAAGGTGATATATCTTCAACACACCCCCTTCAACTTATGTACGATACAATCTATAAAAATAAACGTATCTTTACTTTCGCACACACAATCCTAAAGCACTTGTTAGTAATTCGTGTCTTACGCGAGGTAAAGGTTTGGTGAGGACATCTGCCAACATCTTATCAGTTGACAAATATTCCAACGTTATGTTTTTATTGTCACGTAGCACATCCCTTATAAAGAAATATCTAATGTCAATGTGCTTACTTTTCGCATGATGTACACCGTGATCCTCAGCAAGGCAAATAGCACTTAAATTATCAGCATGCATTCTTACCTTACAGAGTTGATGTAAGCCTAGTTCTTTCAACAGGCTATTCAAATACATAGCTTCTTTCATAGCTTCTGCCAAACTTACAAACTCAGCCTCACAAGTAGAAGTCGCAACGATGCGTTGCTTGTGTGAAGACCATGATATGCTTGCTCCACCTTTTAAGTATCGAAGAACTCGCTTCGCAGCCCTCCAATGAGTTTCCTGCGGGTTTTCCGCAAACTGCGCAAGTTTTGCCGTAGCGTTAGCGATATCAGGTCTTGTCGCTACACTTAAATACATGAGCGCTCCAATTAGTTCTCTATATGGAAATTATTACTAGACTTCTTATTTCTGAAAGAATCGCTTCTTCCCATTTGACCTTTTAGTCAGATGACAAAGCTTCATTTAACGTGGTTTCAATAGCTCCAGCAAAATCATCAGTGTCGACGTATTCTTCCGCCGATGAATCATTGTCGCTATTCTCTCTTATCTCAACCATATTATAGATTTTACGAGGGCGGCCGACTTGTCCTCTCTGAATCCTTGGCCTTCCAAGACCTCTTTTAAATATAATGTTTCTATGACTAATTTCAGTAGATTCCGTATTTTCTGTACTTTCTTCATTAATCACTGGCACATTCGGTTGAATATTTAAAGGAATTTCTTCTCTTGAAGGCTCATCATTAAAAGACACATCCGACTGTTCTTTAGTTTGGATTTCTATATCCACAGTCTTCCTCACAATACTTTTTTCACATTGTGGTTCAATTAATGATTCATTTCAGAACTTACAATCAATTTCAGTTAGTATTCCTTCCTGAAATTTTACATCTCTCGACACTACTATTCTTCTACTATCAGGTATCCATATTTTATAGCCTTTAGCATCAGCTGGATAACCCAGAAAAATGCCAAGTGAACTACGTGCTGCAAACTTATCCTTACCTGGTTCCTTTTCCAAGACATGTACTTTGGTGCCAAACGTTTTTAAATATTTGACATTCACAGGTCTCTCAAACCATTTTTCGTATGGAATTTCACCTTTGAGACTGCTCGTTGGACACCTATTACGCAAATAGCATGCAGTAGCTACAGCTTCTGCCCAAAAACTTGGTGATATACCTGACGATAAGATCATGCACCTTGCCATCTCAATTAACGTACGGTTCATCCGTTCAGCGATGCCGTTACTTTGAGGTGAGTATGGCGTCGTAAAACGTCTCTTAATGCCTTCATTTTCTAAATATTCATCGAAAAATTTATTTTTGTATTCAGTTCCGTTATCCGTATGTAAATATTAAATTTTTCTTCCTGTCAAATTTTCGACATGACATTTAAAAATCTTGAATTTTGACAAAACGTCACTTTTATTTTTCAGCATAAAAACTTCACACCAACGAGTACAATCGTCAATAAAAGTGATAAAGTATTTATTTCCGCCATTCGATTGAACTCTCATTGGACCAACCACATCAGAATATATTATATGCAACTTCTCATTGCAACGTGAATTGGATTTCACAAAAGGCAATGACACCATTTTTCCTTTAGCACACACATCACAATCATGCAAGTTACTATCGATCTTTATCGGATCAATATCTGATTTCTTTAGTAATTTCATAAGATCCCTAGCATTCAGATGTCCCATACGCTCATGCCATCTATACAAATCAACACTTTCATTACATACCACAGACGCTGAAGCGTCCTGCTCCCTAAAGTAATATAAATCGCCTTGCCGATCAGCGGTCAGTTTTATCTCACCTTTTTTAACTGCATAGGCTACGTCACGCTTGAATGTGACTTCACAACCTCGTTCAGTAAGCTGGGCGATAGAAATTAAATTACTACGTAAATCGGGAACCAATAGGGTATTTTCAAATTGAATTTTACGCGTTGGATCATCATTGCATGCTAATAACTTAACTGTACCTTTACCTTGCACGGTTGTCAAAGAATCTGTGGCTAATTTTAATTTTTGACTCGCAGGGAGTACCTCAGCAAACCTTTCCGCGTCATTGCACATGTGAGAAGTGCAACCACTATCAAAGATCCATTCCTGACGGTGCTTCGCACCAACAGCGATGCGACAGTCATCTGAAACATGATATATGGTTAAGGCTTCACAACTTTCATGACTAGTGCATGACTCCACACATCGGGTTTCTAGAGTCTTCTCCCTTTTTTTTGTGCATTCCGATGCCTTATGGCCAAAGTTGTGACACTTAAAACATTTGAACTGTTTTTCCAGTAATTTTCTTCGAATGTTTGTCCAAATACATGGCGCCTTCTATTTTGTCAACTTGAGCGTTTCCTCTTGAACTATCCTCTTCGATGATTTTAACTCTTAGTTGCTCTGGCTTTGGGAGCTCATCTCTAGACTCTATAGCACATCTAAAATTTTCATAGCTTCCCGGCAGACTATACAGCAGCATAATCGTTAACAAGTCATCATGGATTTTAATATTCATTTCTTCCAGTTTGTCGACGGCTTCGAAAAAGGAATCAAGGTGCTCACATACCTTTTGGTTTTCACTCATCCTTTGTAACATGAGCCTTTTCATTAAATTCGCTTTCTTTGCAGGTCCTCTTGATGCAAACAAGCTCTCTAATTTTAACCATACCTCTCGTGCAGTCTCCATCCTTTTTACATGACGAACCACACTTGGATCTAATGCTAATATCAACTCAGACTTCGCTTTTCTGTCAGCCTTCTCCCATGCCAATATAGCAGCATCCGTAGTAGGTTTTGGCTTTTCGCCACTCACATACTCCCAGAAGTCATTTTTTATCAACAATGCTTCTACCTGTACCTTCCAACTGTCGTAGTTTTCCTTCGTCAATAATTCTATTCGTACATTCATTTTTCTTCCGACATGTACTTTATATTTATACAATTTCGAATTATTTTCACAACGTACACAATACACTTTACTGCTCTGGGCCCATAACCTTTGTTGGGGAAGGTTTACAGAGCGAAAACACATGGAATATCGTTAAGCATATTGTAATAGGAAGGTATAAGATCAAGTATAGTAAAACATGGACAACCGTACAAAAGACAGTACAAAGCTATATTCTATAGCTCGTTTAAACTAGACAGTTTTCTATCTAGCCAGTGGCTAGTGTTAGTACATGAAGGTGATATATCTTCAACAAAACTAATAACCAAGACCTTAGCAAATCGACACCTTGGCGGCGACATAATCTATACATGTCCTCGAAAGGAACTCGGAAGGAAGGGCGCTTGCCCGAACTGTAATCCCCCCGACTACCCATCTTCCCAGAGACGGTGGGATGAGCCGCTCTGCAGAGCAGTTCTGGAGCACCTAATTGACACTTCTGCCACTCCTGCCGAGCGTGCTCGCCTGCTGGCTGTGGGTGAGTGGGAGTCGGGCCTCTGGCTTCACGCACTACCGTCGTCGAACATAGGCTCCTTGTTTGACGACACTACTTTCCGCCTCGCTGCTTCCCTACGTCTTGGCGCTCCCTGTTGTTCTCCACATCGTTGCCACTGTGGCGAAGTTGTCAACAGCCTCGGTCACCACGGACTTTCATGCAGCCGAAGTGCGGGTCACTTCGCTCGGCACGGAAACTTAAACGACATCATCCGACGTGCTCTCGTCACCGACGGCGTTCCGGCCGTTTTAGAACCCCATGGCCTGGCACGCGACGATGGCAAAAGACCGGACGGGATGTCTTTGTTGCCATGGAAGATGGGTGGGTCTTTAGTGTGGGACGCTACTTGTGTTGATACTCTTGCGCCATCCCATCTTCCGAGTTCATCGTGCTGTGCTGGCGCTGCCGCTGCGGCTGCAGAGAACCTCAAGTGGCGGAAATATAATAACCTAATCGGTAGTTATATTTTCGAGCCGTTTAGGGTTGAAACTCTTGGTCCGTGGGGTCCGAGTGCTCACGCTTTGTTTAAAGATCTTTCCAAACGCCTAGTTGACACTTCGCGTGACCCAAGGGCTGGCTTTTACCTTGGTCAGAGAATAAGCATTGCCATACAACGTAGCAATGCTGCCAGCCTTTTGGGTACATTACCAGTGGGGAACGATGTGGAGGAGATTTTTCGACGCCATATTTTAGTTAAGGAAATACTTTAATTTAATTACTTACTTATGCTTATGATTACTTATTATTAGTCATGAATAAACACAGAAATAGTGTAGGCATACAGAACGGGACAAGGATAGAGCGTATTGTTGATAGAGTAGGTAAGTATAAGTCTGTCCTAAGAAACACTTTCGCATTACATTATTTTTTATTTTGCAAACAGATTTATTGATGGAGTTTATCCACCAATCAAAATCTGAATCTAAAGTAGAAGGAATGGTCATGAACTTTTCATAATTATCATCGCCTCTTAAATTTAAGAATTTACATCTTTCGAACCCTTTAGTATACATCCAGCCATATAATGGCAGGGCAAGCAGATGTTAAAAGTCCTACTAAGCGAGCAAAATCCCAATTTCCATTGTTTTAGAATCAATGATAAATCCTAAATATTTACATGAATTGCTAGGAATCAGACAACTTTTAGATTCATTTATGATGAAGCCCAAAGAACAAAGAAATTTCTTTGTAATTTCAACATTATTAATACAATCACTGTAGCAATGTGATACAAGACATAGATCGTCAACATATATTGTTGACAAATTACCAGTACATCTTAATAATTTGACAACAGGTTTCACGATTTTGGTAAAAACGTAGGGTGCGGTATTGAGACCAAACGGCAGAACATTAAATTCAAATAAGTTATTTTTCCATTTAAATCTTTACTTTTTTGAATTATCGTGAATTTTAATTAAAAAATATGCGTCTTTAAGATCCATTGTCAACATAAAACAATCTTTTGAAATAAGCTTAATTATTGTTGAAGATCTTCTAATTTAAAATGCTTTGTATTTATAAATGCATTATTTTTTTATTTTTTTTATTTAAGCGAGTTTTTCCGTTTGGTTTCGGTACCAAGAATACATAAGATATGAATTGCCCGTCGCAGGGATCACATTTTGAAACAGCACCATTAATAAATTATCTATGGCCTGGTCAAAATCATATTCTTCTATACGAGAATATTTTTTAGACGGTGGCATGTTAATCTGAAATGGAGTTTGTGCAAAAGGAATTTCATAACCCTTTATCCATGACAGTAAGTTTGGTCTGATGTCATTTGCGACCATTGATCGTAAAAATGACATAGCCTGCCGGAAAGATTTACCGTAGTTTCTATTTATTTATTTATTTATTTATTTATTTATTTATGTACACACAAAACACTTTACAGAGAAAAGAAAGAATACAGATAGAAGAGCACAAAGGTACTGCTTATTTCAATAGAAATTTCTTCCAGCAGACCTGCGACAGGAAAGTTGGATGATAGACGAAGACACAGTGTGTAGAAAGAAGTAAGGAAACCTAAAATAGACTATAATAACTTAACTAATTATATATAAATTACACATACATTAACTAAATATAAGTATTAGAAGATAAATATATATATATATATACATACATATAATATACAAAATTACAATATGGTAGAGAGACAATGTTCTTTGACTCGTTTTTTGAACAGAGATACATTTTGAGAGTCACGTATTTTAGGTGGAAGTGAGTTCCACAATCGTACTGCATGGACAGAGAAGGAGTGGGAATAGAAATGAGTTTTATGGGATGGGAAATTGAGATGAAGTTTAAGGCGGGATCTGCAAAGAGCATCGGCAGGGCGAGTAAACGTAAAACGATCGCGCAGGTAGCTAGGGTATGCAGGGTTAAAAAGGATGTTAAAAAGGAGACATAATATGCGAGTGTTCCTGCGAAGACGGATAGGGAGCCACTTGAGATCCTTGCGGAACTGAGAGACATGATCGTATTTCCTCAGACCAAAAACAAAACGGATGCACAAGTTTTGCAAGCGCTCAAGCTTATTTAAGAGCTCCTCGGTGGCATCCAGATAGCAGGCATCAGCGTAATCTATGATCGGCTGAATCAAAGTTTGAGCTAAGTAAATTTTAGTTTTAAAGGGTAGGAAAGTTTGAAGGCTTTTTACGAGGGTTTTTTTTGACGGTTGCGGCTGTTGCTCGGACGTGAGCCTCTGGATGACTGCGTGTGCTGTTGCCTCGTCGAGGGTGCAGACTGCTTCGTTCTCCGAGGCCCCATCGGTCTGGGGTACGGGGCTGGAGCCTTCCAGTTTAAATTCCTGTTGGATGGTGGAGGCCTTGGCTTATTTGCTAAAACTTTGGCTGGTGGAACAGACTTCAGTTCAGCTCCTGACTTATTTATAGCGCCCTGTGTCCACAAGTAATTTCAATATGTCTGGATCTTTTGTTTCTTTGGACAAAATAATAGTAATAGCTTCACTAAGACATGCGATAGCACTGCCTATCTGCTTCTGTTTCGCCTGCATAGCATTATCTCGCTTTACTATGGCGGCAGTGACAGCCGCCTTAATCTCTGGATTAAGGGATGGTGCGTTTATAAGTTTACAGTTAACTAGAGGCAAATGAGATTCTAAAAGCTCCTTGCGGAGTTCTTTTGTTAGACCAGAAGTGGCTATGAACTCAACGTACGGCTAAGTCCTTCTGGATATCTTCACCAAACAATGTTCTGATTAGTGGATCAGTCCCTAATATTTCCAACACGGTTTCGTCTAAATCATCATGTTGATTCTCCTTTTCAGCAGCGGTAGCCTCTTCAGCCGTTGCCTGGGGAGGGGGCTCTTGTATCGCTTCAGGTAAATTTGACGCCTGCAGTGACTCCAAGCATATTGATGCGCTAGTCGATGGTACCAGCTCGTCAAGGTCCACCGGTAGGTCTTCATTATTTTCTGATTCTATAATTGCGTTAGCTGCAATCGGAAATAATAAATTGCTATACTATTCCCGTTAGGATAGTAATAATATAATTGTTTTGCAATATAATACGCTACTAGTAACGAAAGTTATCGTTCATAACATAATTTACATTAAAATATGTAAATCGATGCATAAGTAGGCATGACAAATAATGACAATGGGTAAGTAGGTACCTTAACAGGTAACAACGGATTTTATTCTAATGTTTTACTTTTATTAAACGAGAACAGCGGGTAAGATGAACTCATAGGCGTTACATCGTGAACCCGAGTTAAGTATAAGCATAAATTGCTACGTGCTTATAATTAGGAACCTAAACAGGTAACTTAGTAATATTTACATGTACAGACACAGCGGGTAAGATGAACTCAAGACGTTGCATCGTATACCCGAGTTTGAAAAAGGATAAGTTGCAACTCGTACGTTGTAACGTTAATCCATAAAACAATAAAACTTATTATCCGTTATAAAACGTAAACATTTAGGTATCTTGAGGTTTGGATAACATCCGCTCAGAATCCGAGGATGATGAAGATCTACGTCGTCCTTTTAACAATTTTCTTTCCAACTTCTTAATTTTCTTCATAATATAACTCAATGAATCCTTGTCATCACGTTTCCTTTTCGGTATTTTTCGTTAAGATACACAAAAAACACTATACTTTCAAAAAACTAAAACGCAATAATAGAAATACAAAGTAGCGGAGCACTGGAATGTTAATGGGGTATTGAACGCGGTAAACCTATGAGACGTGTCAGTGTACCCATATCTATTTTTTATTTTGTTTTTTCTCTTTGAACTTTGTGCAGTAGTGGCGACATTGTATGTGTGACTGTAGTGACCGGTTCTATAGGGCAATTCACAGGCTCGTACACGCACTAAATGACCACACTTCAACACGTCTGCTCTAGCCAGCGGCTCTCGCATTACTAACGTGGTGCGCACGAGATTGTGTATGTCTGTGTGGGGGAAAGTGGGGATGGCAAAGCGAACGTGCGAGTGAGACAGATACACTACATCCCTTCCTCATTAATGATTTTATTAAGAATCTATTTAATATCAATTCATTTCGTAATAATGTACTTTTGTTATTCTTACTCTTATTTGATCATATATAGTGTGTTCTTCACGTGACAGATCCTTGTCTTTTTTTTCACGTTCTCAATATCCCTTCACTCTCCTATTTTTCTTCAATTTAATGGCAGTAGCCACCCACCACTTTAATGGTAGCAAAACCCACCAATTTAATGGCAGCAAAACCCACCAATTTAATGGTAGCAAAACCCACCAATTAAATGGCAGCAAAACCCGCCAATTTAATGGCAGCAAAACCCACCAATTAAATGGCAGCAAAATCCACCAATTTAATTGTAGCAAAATCCACCAATTTAATGGTAGCAAAACCCACCAATTTAATGGCAGCAAAACCCGCCAATTTAATGGCAGCAAAACCCACCAATTAAATGGCAGCAAAATCCACCAATTTAATAGTAGCAAAATCCACCAATTTAATGGTAGCAAAACCCACCAATTTAATGGCAGCAAAACCCACCAATTTAATGGTAGCAATACCCACAAATTTAATGGTAGCAAAACCCACCAATTTAATGGTAGCAATACCCACCAATTTAATGGTAGCAAAACCCACCAATTTAATGGTAGCAAAACCCACCAATTTAATGGTAGCAATACCCACCAATTTAATGGTAGCAAAACCCACCAATTTAATGGTAGCAAAACCCACCAATTTAATGGTAGCAATACCCACCAATTTAATGGCAGCAAAACCCGCCAATTGAATGGCAGCAAAATCCACCAATTGAATGGCAGAACAACCAATCAAGTAAATGGCAGAACAACCAACCAAGTAAATGGCTGCGTCTTTTCACTCCACCTATTCCTATAAGCATAATCAGCCTATAATGTTCCATTCGCTAGAAAGCAAACTTCCCCTCTGCGACAGGGACAAGGCCTCAATGCACCACACGAGCTAAACGTTGCCCGGCGGACGTACGGTTTCCTCAACATTAGTATGTTTATTTATAACTGAGCACTATTTCGTGATTTTGGAAATCTGACAATCCTCCACACCAGTCGACCTACGAAACTGTTTAGGTAGGTACCTTTGTAGTTTTACAAAATCAGTTCAGTGTTAACGTTAACATTGCATATCTGCACAGCTAGCTAACTTCAAGGCTATCGATGTGGCACCTTGTTAAACTGACATTTCGATAGTTGTCTGGGCCCGGAGGTATCTTTTTACAACAGCAGTGCCCTTGGTAGTTTTAATAGATTTGCACCCATATGGCTATTCAGTATTTACATTAAGCGGCATCTATTTTGTTATTACTTTAGCCTTCATTCACTCATTCCACAAGAAATAGGCACTATTACACAACATCTGACCCGCCTTGAATCTAACCTGAATTGTCATAACTCGCCTAGGATCTATGGCATCGCCATATCTTATGGCATCAACCACCTTGGATCTAGCCTCCTAACCGGGCATCACCCGCTTATGATGTAGCCAACCATATGCCATACGTTATTTTGTTTCGCGTGAAATACGCTTAATGATTAGGCAAACTTTAGATATTTTAAAGACGAGTACTGATTGTTTACGTTTGACCATAAACTAACTTTTTCGTCCTTTTGAAGTTAATGAAGCACTCATACTCAAACCATATATTTGTAAAACATACATACATAGGTGTAAAGGAAAGTACAGAGATCGCTATTTCTCATCGTGTCTTCTCTAATAGATTCAGGCGTCCTGCTTTAAAAACCTAGAAAACTAAGTGTAAATCCTGTGTTGTATTATTGTATAGTGGCGCGAGTCTCAGTGTCACGACATTTCCATTTAAATGTTCAACTAAAGATAATTAATTTTGCAATAGCACAATATAATTTATATGTACAATCAACAAGATTGAAACCTGGCCCACCATATACTAATTCTTCTACGGGCATTCTAACCCAATTAGGTCAAGTCTTGCTTAAATAAATATTTTCTCAGCAACAACTTGCCATCGATTTAATAAGACAGTCATAGACTAATATATTATAGAGTGAAAGTCAGTGACAATCAGTTTACCCATCTCGCTGTCATTCCAATTATATTTGCAGATTGAATATTTACTCGACGTACTTTACTTGTTATTTAGCATTTTTCTTTGAATTCAGAATAAACTCATGTAAACTAAATAGTTGTTTTTTTTATCAAATATTATTTTGCGCTTCCTTCTATAAGTAAACAATGCGGGTCGACAGTTAATTCTAATTTCTGCTTTATCCCTTTTTTCAATTAATAATCTACCTATTGCAATGAACAAAATGGTAATGGTAGTTGCGCGACCAGATGTCTGTATTGACACAGTTTTTTATATTTTTGAAAAGTCTTAAATCCACCATGAGATGAGTGGTTTGTAGTAAGAAAACTAATGTTTTGAAGTTTTAAAACGGATGGGTCAAGTATCAAACAGCTTAACCGTACATATTGGGTATTTGTTATGTACGTAGTATATTTTTGATGTGTTTTATTCATTTTGTGTTATTTTGACTTTTTACACCTGACTACCTCTACCCTCTTTTACAAACTCTTTCCATCACTCAAAAGTTTGATAGTAGAAAATCGAATCCAGAGTTACCCGGTTTTGTACAAATATTTAGTTTATTTTTTATGTCCTGTGTACAAAAATAATGAAGAATGTTTCAAATGCAATGGTGTAAATCTGTTTTCACGACCACTACACTCTCAAGAATGTACATACCTGATAGGGACAGCAGCTCAAACCCTTTTAAAGATTTGTAGGCAACTGTCAGTTGATTTAGCTCGAAAACCGATCGTAAATCTTACTAACATTATAAATGCGAAAGCACGGACGGACGGATGCACGCCCGGCATCCAACCACACCAGAACCGCTGAACAGATCCGGACGAAACCCAGCACAGAGACAGATCACAGTCCGGAACAGCACACAGGCCACTTATTTTGGTGTAACGTTCACTAGGGATCATTTTCGAACTACGCGCGGGCTAAACCGCTGGAAGAAGCTAGTTCATAAATATTTTTTCGTGCCCACAATATTATAAGTTTACTAATATACTAAAAAGTTCCAAAGCGTACTGTATATGATACGTAGGCAATGAAAAAACAACAAGGTATTAACTTTAAAACTTTCTTTCTTTTTCATAATGGAAAACAATATATCACGAGAATTTAACGCGATGATTTAGATTATTTATTTACCTATTTAACCCGACGTTTTGACCGTGTTGCAACGATCGTGAAACTACTAGACTACACTAGACTAGACTGGTTTCTCGGTGTACTGGCTCCGTTGGGGCAGAAAATTCTTCCTCTACCCTCACATTTCAAAAAACAAGGTCTTAAAAAGATTATTTCAAAATTAACACGAATATGTTAACTAATATTGCAAGTTAACTAACTTTATCTTTTTATAAATAAATATTTTCTTTTTAGGTTTAATTAGCCCTAAAACCACGTAACTAAAACCCGTATTTTATATAACACTGTCGTTGCATGAGTCACTGCTGATTACAGCAGGAATTTGGGCTCATATGCTTGGCTTATGTAACCAAAACATGACTGCTTGTCCTTAGGATGTTTTCAAATTTTTACGTGCCCTTTACGAGCTTTTTTGAATCTGCGTGGACCTTGGCTTGATGTAATTCAATTTAATCTTGAGGCCTTCGTTTGAGTAGTTGCGGCTACAAATATGGATATTTAATTAAATATTGTATTATGATGTACACAAAATTTTTGCCAAAACCACCTTTGGTGATATTAAAAGTTACTGTTTATTATCATTAACGTTTCCATCGGTAGACGATTCAATTTTAACCTCTAAATTTGAGGGGTCAGGCTCGATAATCAATGAATAGATACGTAGGCATTTAGGCCTATATGTAACTACAATGTATATATTCACATAAACACTCAGTGCGTATATACCTACGTTTTAAGGTCTTTTAGGATACATTTAGATTTCTACATATATTTTTTTTTTTTTTTGTCTCGGTTTCGAATGTCATATGCCCGGTGGCTACCCCGAAGTCAAATCAAACTTCCGAATTGCTGAAAATCCATGCATCGATGTACCACAATTTCGAATAGCTTTATGTGTCCGAATGAAATGAAATCACAATATGTTGCCATAAAACTTAAGTATTCAATCAAAACGTATTTCCCGATCATTGGAAACCCCTATATGAATTTTGAACGGTAACCAGAAAATTATTCCATTAAATAGGGTAGACTCTCGATTGTCTGTGGAAAGATTTCAACGATATCCGCGTTGCAGGCGCAGTAGTTCGGTTTCAAAATAACAATGTATCGATTTTATTATTTTGATCAGATGTTATGATTTGAATTAGTAAAGTAAATTTTGTTATTACCTACCCACCAATATAATTTTGCAATCGTTTTAGAACAGCTGTTTGGTGTATATTTAATGGCAAAGTTTTTTGTAATCAGACACTTCTTAGTCATGGCCCTTGGCTCTTTGATTAGAATAATACGAATTTCTTTACCTTCGTAATGCAAAATTTCCTTTATTATTAAAATTTGGGACGGTTATTTACTCAATACTTCGGCAGTATTTATTTTCCGCTACATAGTTATATTTAAGCAGTCATATGGTGTTTACACAATAAATAGGTATTTACCATGTAATTTTTCATTTTATCACGTAGGACCTGCTTTATTGTCTTATTTTCATAACGGAATGTGGGCGCCTAAACGATAAAAAATAACCGTGTGTCATGTCATGCATTATCTACTTACCCCAATCCTTCTTCTTTTTATTTACACCAATATTTTTTCATACTTTATCCTCGTCGCCATTTGTAGTGACCGGTTCTATAGGGCAATTCACAGGCTCGTACACGCACTAAATGACCACACTTCAACACGTCTGCTCTAGCCAGCGGCTCTCGCATTACTCATGTTAGTAATTGTGTAATTGCGCACGAGATTGTGTATGTCTGTGTGGGGGAAAGTGGGGATGGCAAAGCGAACGTGCGAGTGAGACAGATACACTACAGTGACTACAAGTGTATATATATCTAATCTCGAGAACGAAACACAGAAGCATAATTATAGATCCCAGTTGCATGTAAATGTCTTCGGATAGTCACAAGATCAGGTGGTTGTAAAAGAATCCGTGGTTTGGCTATTCACAATATCTCGATGACGCGACGGCTGGATTGATTTGTGTAATTATCCGGACGTGGCCCTTGGCTGTTACACTTTACTTTACCAGTTTATTGATACCGTCGCACCCATAAACGAACTGTGTTTCACTATAAAGAAGTAAATTAAAAAGTTGGATTTCTAATGGCAAAAAATTAAAATATAAATTGATTATAGTTTAGGTTACACTTACGTCGACATTTAATTCTCGAGCAATGCTCTTTAAACTTTGATTTAGTTCCAAAAGGACGATTATTTTCACCTTTAAAAAGTTACTCAATCGAGACATCATGTTTTTTTTTTATTATTTTTTATTATAGATAGGCTCGCGCTTATTATTGTAATTATAAGTCGTTATTCGAACAACACAAGCAGATGAGTAATTATGTTATGATGCTAGGTCATGTTTTACTTAACAAAATCATTAGCTTACCCTCAATCTTCTTCATAATCTAATTTTTATAATATTTTATAAACGTCACGGCCGACATGAATAATGTGATGGATGATTAAAAACATATCGATGAATTTCACAGCTATTACAAGTGTCAGAATGGCGCAGCGGTATGATAGCCTGACTCGTGAGTTATAGGGTCCGGGTTCGAATCTTGCTTAGGCCTAACGATTTTATAAAAAAAATAAATTCTGTTGTGAGTTTTTAGAAATCTGTAAAAAGGAAAATGTTTGTTAAACACATTTGAAAGTTTGAAAATATCAATAGGTAGGAGATAATTATGATATGATGGATATTACCTAGCGGTCGCTTGCATGAGCGCCGTCAGTTTTTTTTATTTCTAGTTAGAATATCTTAGCAGTTTCGTTGATATCACGCGCGCACGCGGCGCACGTAGACATCGTAGTATATCCTCCTGTCCATAGATGTCACTTTTGATACATTTCTAGGGGTGAGGATTCTCTGCTGCTTTATGTACACTGGCAGATTGTGACTGAGATGAGAATGAGAACGTTCCTTAAATGTACGGGAATTGTTCCTCAAATACTGTGGGTACACCTCTGTGTAACCCTCCGGGGCAACAGGCGCGATGTTATTTGTACGTTATGTATGACAGCATGCCTGTAGACACTTGTTTATTGTCTCACACCAACACAACGGGCGCCAGGCGCCGAGCGGCGAGCCGCAGACCTTGTGCGACTACTCTCTAATACCTTTAATCTCCGGATTATCAGCTTACGGCCCCGTGGCAGCTGACTCTTGTTTCCATAACCTGGTACAGTGAAACATTTGTATCATTAGATTCACCATAATACTGTGTTACAAGATTATCGCATTTGTCATACTGATTTGACACTTCTGAAATACAATGTCATAGAGACTTGATTTGATTGTCTTGGGAACGCCATTCAAATTGTGCGAGCTTCACTCTTCTTATTATGGAGACATTCTGGCCGACTTAGTACGGTAAGGATAAACCTAACGATATGAATCTTTAATATTGGATATAGTTAACCGCACGTCGTTCGTTACAGTTTTAATTTGACATCGTCTTTATTCCGTAGCAGTAAGGGCGCTTCTAGTCATCTAGTGTTACTCGTTCCCTAGTCACATGGGAGTAATTATATCATAATGTATTTAAAAGTCTGTTTTTCTATTACCTCAAACCATATTCAAATCTGATCATACCTGGAGCATAATAATAAAGAACGTAATTCACATAAAACAGACCGCACTCACATCAAACGGTTACACTCACATAATCGTTAGCAACGATCTCGGTACGTTTGAGTGAACGGAGCGAGTGCTCTGTCTGAAAGGAACACGTCACATTCTGCTGTTCGTAGTTCTAGCTATGGGTGTTACAAGAAACAGTAAATTGCTTCGTTGCTCGAGTACACTATGTCATGGGTTCGCGTTTCAGGGCGGGTAGTTTTGACTTGTATATCAGGAATGTCTGTTGTACAGTTCTCAGTAAGAACTGTAAACGCCCGGCGTGCGGCGTCTTGAGACTTGTGTGCGGTTGACGGCATGGTCCCAACCCTATTACATGGGACTACAAGCGAGGTGTGATACTATGCAAGGTACACAGTGCGTGATCTACTTGTAGTATTATCAGAGTAAACAGAATGTAATGGAGGTTGTTAATTAATGTGTATTTAATCCTTGCCGGACGGAGCCGGCTGGCGGTTGTGGCGCTAATCCGCCGACATCGCACGATCCACTCCGGAGATGCCCCTCCCCCCTTACCCGCGGTGAGGGGAGGTAGACAGGGTCAAAGGGCTCACCGCACCGAAGCCACTCTCCCCGCCACCACTTTTTTTAACCCAAGCAGAATTATTAAAGCGTTACCTATTAAATATTTTACGCACAAGACATACTGATTACAAATTCCCTTTTACATGCAGGAGAGCGGCCTCGAAGGTCACACCAGCTCATAGGTTCAATATGTGAACGTGTCTTATAAAAAACAAGCCCGAGTGATGGTAAGAAATTAGCGCAACAAGGGAACGCACTCTCGGGAAAAAAGTATCCGGCTGTGTTCTAATTCAGATCATGGTCTACCCGTGTGCCAAGTTTCATTCAAATCCGTTCAGACTTAAGGAAGTGAAAACGCAATAAATTTTGCGAAATACCAGTGTGGTCACTCAGTTCACGCGCACATAACAAACAGACAGACAAAGTTACTTGCGCATTTACATTTAATATTAGTTCTATGGATGTGATTGAGTAATTCGCTAACAGCACCCGGCGCGCAGCGCGGCAACTCTGCCGTGGCGCCGCCCGCAGAGAGAGATCTCTTAAATGTAAAACAAAATAATCATTTTAGCGGTTGAAAGTACTTAATAGGAATGTTTCAGCAGAAATTCTAGTTTAAGTTTAATACTTGAAAAAAACTTTTTACACAAAAATACTACCGACTTCCAAATAAAAAAACTACAGAGTGAAAAATAACTTTATTTTTGGAAGTCGGTGTCTTTCGTAGGTAGCATTTTTTTGCGTTATGGACTCCGACTTCCAAAAGATTTGCCGTTATTTATTGAAGAGTTCTGTTGTATATCTCCGAAGTCCTTCTTCAGATCTTCACCAAATTAAAATGGGACCAATTTCCAAACATACTATATCAAACAAAAAAAGAATTTTCAATATCGGTCCACAATTGACGGTGATATCGGTGAACACAAACAAAAAAAATAATAAAAACTCATCCTCCTCCATAAAAAGAACCTCCTCCTTTTTGGTAAGTCGGTTAAAAAATGGTCTCAATCGAGCATCCGCGTAAATCGGAGAGTTCTGCCGCCGTCAAAGAGGTTATGTAGCGCTGGAAACCGCGAGGGTATCGGGAGGTAAGGGGGGAACGACAGAGATTTGACCACTTGAAGGAAATGCCTACTAATCCTTGCGTCATGAAACGTAAAACGTGCGTTATTACGACTCAACATTAACACTAGCTTTCTGTTGGGACCTTACGAGTATCGTGGTTGGAGAACGTTAAGGAGACTAAACAAAATGCCAGTGTCCAGGATAAACTCTATTCAGATGACGAGGCATATTAAGCACAGTGACGTTTCTTATATTATACAACATCATCATCTGCCTGCCTTTGTCCATGTGACTTGGGGTCGGCGCAACATGTTTTCTTCTTCCATACCGTCCGCGAACACAAGTTACTGTCGCGGCGCGGCGCGGCGGCGCTGGGAAAACGACTGGTCGCTAAACTCTATGCGCGGGGAACTTTGCAATTAGCACCGCTAGCATTATTGTCAACAGTAGTCGCTTTCAATGTTCGATTCATGGTTTTTTAATTTGCTCGGATAGAATTGAAATCCATTGTTCTTATATTTAGACTAGCTGCCCCAAGCGGCTTCGCTCCCGTCAACTGGCTCCCTACCTACCCTACCCTACCCTACATACATGAATGTTGCGTAACTTTAACCGCTTACGCTGCGCACGCAACGGAAGCTCTCAAAAAGCAATATTTTTTCCCGTTTTTGCAATATTTTTCATTTATGATCCGCTCCTATTGGTCTTAGCATGATGTTATATAGCCTATAACCGTCCTTGATAAATGGAATATCCAACACAAAAAGAATTTTCAATTCTAACCAGTAGTTCCTGAGATTAGCGCGTTCAAACAAACAAACAAAGTCTTCAGCTTTATAATATTATGATATAATATTATAAATTATATATAGTATAGATTATGCTGTCTATTTTTTAACTGAATGTAATAATAATAATAATAATAAATTTATTAAGATCAATAAAAGCATGTTAACATAAATCAATTGGATCATTTGAGGGTTACAATTAGTTAACAAAACAGATAGGTGTTGCAACCAGCGCCCTTGCTAAGTTATAAAATAACTCGTATTAAGGGCAGTGGTACAAGCCCATACACAATAATTTAATATTTCAATACATTGCAGGTAGAGCAAGCGTTTGTTAAGATAAAGTTAACAAGCAGAGTTTACAAATAAAAATAAATTAAATTATATCAAAAAAATTAAATTAGATTAAATCAAATCAAAAATTAAATAAAAAAAAAACAAAATAAGAATTAAATACATAGAATTGTTTAATTTTGCATCAGAGTCAAAAGTGTTACTAGGGATTATTCTCGGAAATAAGCAGGCGTTCTGTATCGGCATAATTAGTTGCTAGGAGAAAGTTTATTATGGCTTTCTTTAAGGACAAGGCCGAAAGAGAGTAAATTTTTAATTTCTTATTAAGTATGTTATATAATTGTGGCCCTTGGAAGCAAAAGAAACGTTTGGTAAAAGAGTACTTACATCTGTAGTGCTGACAAACATTATCCCTACGTCTTTTGGTGATTATAGCGTAAGGGGTATTTTTATGTTGTATTTGGACTGTACTAAGGATAAAAAGTTGTCTGACAGAAAGTACCCTGCAACACTTATACAATTCTTCCGTTGGAAAAAGTATCGGACGAAAAGTACTGACCTTTAACACGGCTCTTTGAGCTCTCTTTAATCTCAACATTATGGTCTTAGGGGCACCACCCGAGGCCGAAACACAATATGATAAGAGCGATTGGCAAAGGGCCAGGTAGACCCTTTTGACAATCGCTGCTTCTGCCACATGTCTAAGAGTCTTAAATACGAATATTAGCTTTCTAATCCTTCCAGTCAGTAGACCTATGTGGGCCGAGAAGCTCAAATTGGCATCAAGAGTCACTCCGAGGTATTTGACTGTGGAGGTACGTGTGAGTTTGGGGCAAGAACAGGCGACGGTTTTTGGACAGTCGTTTGAGTGAGCGATTAGGGAGTATGCATTTGGTGGTTGCGCAGACTGGCGTAGCGTAAAGCAGATAATTTTAGTTTTATCTGTGTTGAGGGTAAGGTGATTACTATGAAGCCAACTTAAGACACGATCTAGTCCCCTCTGCGCCGCATCAAAAACTTCATGCCAGGTATCGCCAATAAAAGTGAGTGCAGTGTCGTCAGCAAAGGCCGTGATTTTTCCATTTTGGAGAAGAAGATTACACAGCTGATTGACATAAACTAGGAAGAGTGTGGGACCAACCACACTTCCCTGAGGAACGCCAAAAGTACCACTCAGGTAATTTCCAATTTTTACGCACTGAGTCCTATCACTTAGGTAATCCGCAAATATTTTTAGTGGTAGGCCTCGAATTCCCAGTTCCTCCAGCTTCAACACCAAGTTGGGAACAAAAACTGTGTCGAAGGCTTTTTTCAGATCCAGGAAAACCGTCACTACTTTCTTTTTTGCATCTTTATTCTTGGCAATATGACCCGTAAGCTCTAGAACAGCATCACTTGTCGATTTATTTCGTCGGAAGCCAAATTGATTGGGAGATAAAAGCATTTTTTCTTCAAGATATTGAATAAGCCTCTTGTTTATAATGCGCTCCAGGATTTTAGAGATTGAAGGTAGGATAGCAATCGGTCGGTAGTTGTTAACACAGTTTCTATTCCCTGCCTTGTGTATAGGATGAACAATAGCTTTTTCAAGTTCAGGGGGAATACACCGGTGCTGAGGCAAAGGTTAAACAAGTATGTCAATGGAGCGACAAGCAGCCTCTTATAACGCTTAAGAAACGCGGTGGAGATGGTGTCCCATCCAGACGCAGCATCAGTTTTTAGAGACATGAGCAGCGATTCAACCTCGTTTTCGTCAGTTTCAATCATTACAAACGAGTGTAATGGCGCAGCTGTGGCATTAGTGACAGGTGGTGGGCCTCCAACATCACCGGGGTGAGTAAAAGCGTTCGCAAGATTTTTGCCTATATTAACAAAAAACTCGTTAACATTGTCTACCGAGTGTTGCGGAGAGGTAGAAGAGACAAGTAAGTCTGTGGAGGGATTTGTTGGGGATTTGGTGTTCGTAACTCTCTTTATAATTTGCCAAATCTTTTTGCTATCATTTCCAGCTTTGCTCAATTCCGCCCTATCGTAATCCCGCCTAAGATTTTTAATAATCTTAGTACAGTAGTTCCTATATCTTTTGTATGTAATTTTTAGTATAGCGTTTTCTGGTGATACCTTCAGTTTTTTGTGCATAGCATCTCTGTTACGTAAGCAACGAAGCATGCCAGTAGTCATCCATGGTTTAAGTAACCGTTTATGGTTTGAAAGCCTAACTATGGTAGTGTGGGTGTATGGGTGCGTATCCTATTCAGAATCGAGTTGATAAAATAGTTAGTGGCTTCATTAGCGTCAGTATATTTATAAATCGGATGGAAATTTATATTATTCATTTCGGAGTCCAGAGTAATGTAAATGACTTTTGAGATAATTTTGACTCTAGTATCTGATAATTTACTTTGTCTAAGACAAAGCAAGACCGAGTTATGATCTGTCACTGAAGAGTCAATAACCATTGTGAGTGCTAATGAGTTCGTCTTTAGCATGACATGATCTAGACAAGCAGACTCCCAAGTTGGGAAAGTGTGAGCAGGAAGAAAACCATAAAAAGTTATCAAATTGAGGTAATCGGAAATGTGATTAGGGGTTGAGGCACTAGCGATGTCAAGGTTTATATCTCCAACAATAACTACATTTTTATATGATGAGAGATTGGTAAGAAGAGAATTTAAAGATTGTAAAAAATTACTAATGTCTAAAATAGAGGGTGAGCGGTAAATACATATAACGGCTATCTCTGTACCGATCTTCAGCACCAGGCAACTGGCGTCCATAAAATCAGGCTCTGCGATCGAGTAGCTTCCGACATTTCCAACATATAAAATAACTCCGTCATTCTGGTTTTTAAGTTTTGTAGTATAGTAGCATGAATAATTTTCAATCGACGGTAGAGCATAGTTAGATTTTAGCCAACACTCTGTCAACACGATAACTTCACAGTTAAGGTTAATTCTACAGAGGAGTGTTAGAAATGAATCGAAGTTAGCGTTTACTGACCTGATGTTCTGGGTTATAATCTTAAGCTCCTTAGTAGCGTCGGTAACATAAGTGGAACATTCTTCGGGTTCGCAACGCAACGAATCAGATACTGACAATTTATCAATATTATAATTTAAATCGCGTTTGTTATCCATTAGTAACAATTAATAATGGTAGGTCACTAATAATAATAATAATAAGGAGAGTATGCATTCCGAGAGTATCGTTCCACACCGCCTGAGCTTAGACCTCGACTACCTCGTCTGCCCATGCATAAGAAAAATAGGGCGCTGGTGTGTGCTCTAGATTCGCAGCTATCAAATGTTTTTGATAGCAGCAAAGACCTTGCCGATACCCACTCGATCTTGTACTGTGCGGCTGCAGCGGCATGTCGTGTAGCTAACGTCAAGTTTCCCAAAACTGACAGAGTTACACGACCAGCTATACCAGCTTGGCAGTACAGGATTGAGCATCGTATCGGTGAGGCTAGAGCACTCATCGGCAAGCTTATCTGCTTCAGGGAGGGCAACACTCGCCCTAGAGTGATGCGCTTTGTGAGGCGGGCGTTTTCGGGGACTGATATCAGTTCTCGAGATTATCTGTCCCGCGTCACAGAGCGTATCGACTTTCTGAAGCAGAAGATCTATGCATGGGCAAGCCGTATTCGTCGGTACAAGCGGCGAGTGGAGCGATACACTCAGAATCGCACATTCCAGAGCAACGAAAGGTGGGTTTATAGGGCTTGGGAGCGACCCGACCAAGGTGTGACTGACATGCGCCTACCGGATAATGACGCCATGTGTTCGTTTTGGCGCGATATCTGGTCGGTGCCTGTCAGTCACACCGAGGGTGACTGGACTCGGGAGGTCGAGCAAGCGTGCGATCCGATACCACAAATGGGGGCAATTACCATCAGCCCCCAAGATCTGGCTCGTGCAGTCCGTCCGTTGCCCAATTGGAAATCTCCAGGGCCAGACGGACTGCAAAACTTTTGGATTAAGTGGTTCCAAAGTTCGCACGCTCGTTTGGCATCTCAGTTCCAGTCTGCCTTAGAGTCAGGGTCGCTGCCCCAGTTCCTAACGACAGGAATAACCCACCTGCTCCATAAATCGGGTAGTACTGCGGAACCTAAAAATTATAGACCGATAACGTGTTTACCGACGGTCTATAAAGTTCTTACATCCATTCTGAGAGCGAAAATTAATCAACATATTGACAATAACTCCATCATGTCTGCTTCTCAGAATGGATGTAAGAATGGGTCCCGCGGTACTAAGGAGCTGCTCCTCATAGACATTGCTATTAGCCAACAGGTTCGCCGTTCCCGCAAGGATCTGGCGACATGTTGGATAGATTACAAGAAGGCCTATGACTCAGTGCCACATACATGGCTCATGAGGGTGCTGGAGTTGTATAAAATTGATGCAACACTGCGCGCCTTCCTGACGTCATGTATGGGGCAGTGGAGGACGGTCCTTCACTATCCAGGATGTCGACAGATTCAGGAAAACAGCGAACCTATAAGGATTGAGCGCGGAATATTTCAGGGCGACAGTCTGAGTCCTCTGTGGTTTTGTTTAGCCCTGAACCCTCTCAGTACACTGCTGGAGGGTTCGGGCCTCGGCTATCGGTTGAGAAGAGGTGGTCAGGTTATATCACACCTCCTTTACATGGATGATCTGAAGCTCTTTGTCCCCAACAACTTTCAACTGATGAAGCTACTGAAGGTGACAGAAACCTTCAGTGACGCCATCAGGATGGAATTTGGTGTGGACAAATGTGCAGTCATGCATGTAAAGCGAGGGGAGATTATGGAATCCGTGGGAATACAACTCTCGGATTCCATACACCTTCGATCCCTTTCCTCAACCGAAACTTACAAGTATTTGGGTATGTCGGAAGCATTAGGCATCAATGCTTGTGACGTGAAACAGTCGTTGAGGGAACGCTTCTTTGGCCGCCTGAATAAAGTACTAAATAGTCTTTTATCAGGCGGAAACAAGGTGCGCGCCTTCAACGGCTGGGTCATGCCGGTCTTGATGTATTCTTTCGGCATACTCAAATGGACTCAGACAGAACTTGACGCCCTGGATAGGAGAGTCCGCACGCTGCTTACCGCAAATCGTATGCATCACCCACGGTCATCGGTCATGAGACTGTATATCCCGCGGAAGTGTGGCGGTCGAGGCTTTTTAAATGCTAAGACCCTGCACAACCGCGAGGTATGCAGTCTTAGGGAATACTTCCAGGCCGCTGACGTGGGTATGCATCGAGATGTGGTAGCGGTGGACAAGGGCCTTACCCCGCTCTCCTTGGCTAACGAGAACTGGCGCAAACCTATAGTATTAGATACTAATGACCGCAGGGAGGTATGGCAGAGCAAGGAGCTTCACGGACGCTTCTACCGGGTCCTACATGGGTCCGATGTAGATCTTTTAGCGTCCGTGGCCTGGCTTCGATTTGGTGACCTTTTCGGGGAAACCGAAGGTTTTGTCTTTGCGATTATGGACGAAGTTATGATGACGAACAACTACCGGAAATACATTGTGAAGGATGGCACAGTTGACATCTGTCGGGCATGTCACCGGCCGGGTGAATCTATCCGTCACATTATCTCCGGTTGTTCTAGTCTGGCTAACGGAGACTATTTGCATAGACACAACCTTGTAGCCAGGATTATCCATCAGCAACTTGCTCTTAAATACAATCTTGTGGAATCGGAAGTGCCTTACTATAAGTATGTGCCCGACCCAGTTCTCGAAAATGGCAATGTCACGCTGTATTGGGATCGGTCTATCATCACTGACAGGACTATTGTTGCCAATAAACCTGACATAGTGGTGATAGACCGACCAGAGCGTCGCGCAATGATTGTTGATATAGCGGTCCCCCATGACGAGAACCTCGTGAAGGCTGAGAGAGATAAGAAAAGCAAGTATCTTGATCTGGCTCGCGAGGTTGTCGACATGTGGGATGTGAATACAGCAGTCATTGTGCCGATAGTCGTGACGGCCAATGGTATAATAGCCAAGAGCCTCGACGAACATCTGAGGAGGCTCTCGTTGGGCAGCTGGATCAAGGGCTTGATCCAGAAAGCGGTACTCCTGGACACGGCGCGTATAGTCAGGAGGTTCCTCTCTCAGGAGCCCTGACCACCGGTAGCTTGGACCCTGTTCCCGATACCGGTGGGCTACTATTTTTGTATTTTTAAATGTTTTTATTATTATTTTTTATATAGAATAATATTTAAAAATGTAAAAATATGTATATAAAATAAATAAATGCAATAATAATAATAATAAACGTTTATTTGGAACCATTTCGGAATTACACAAAGTACAATGGAACGATGATAGCTACAGAAGTACAAACTGTGGCGCAGCTATCAGCGCCCGAAAAACAACACAGAGTAAAATACAATTTGTTCCAGACTACTTTTGTTACTAGACAGAAAAATAATATTGAATGAACTTATATAATAAAAAATCAAAATCAAGGAAAGTGTATGTTGAAGTGTAGGGGTGTGTTGAGGGTGTATGTGGCTGTGTGTGTGAGTGTATGTGTATATAATGCGTGTGGGTGTGTTTGCATATATGAGTTGTTAGTTGTTATGTTTAGTTACGTTACCACAAGTTGTTCAGTTGCATCGTAGGATATCGATTTTAACCACTCTGTCAAATTCTTCTTTAATAAATTTTCAGTCATAGGGTAGATTTTTAATATGCTATTTATTTTATTATAAAGTTTGGGGCTGATATAATCGAAGTGACGACTTACCACCGCTAGTCTGCTGAACTTAGTCTTGCAGATTATGTCAGAGCGTCGCTTCTTAGCAAGGTACTGTGGATCGTAGTATAGGAGCTTGTGTTTCTTAAGAACAGTCTGAAGTATGAACAGTTGTCTTACTGTGAGAACCCTACAGAGTAGATATAGTTCAGAGGTTGGGAATCTGATTGGTTTCTTAGCTAGTCCTCTTAGGACTGCTCTCTGGGCCCTCTCTAACCTCAACATGGATGTCTTGTGGGTTCCCCCCCACGTAGTTACGCAGTAACTGATAACTGACTGTGCGAGAGCAAAGTAAGCCATTATCAGACACGAGAAATCAGCGGCTGCTCTAAGTTTCTTAAACACATAAATCAATCTTCTAACCCGAACCACAATAGAGTCAACCTGTTTTTTCCACGTTAGGAGATTGTCTACTATAACTCCAAGATATTTTATACTGTTAGAGCGTTCTATCAGTGCACAGTCACACAAGATGGCATTACCGACTGCATCAGCGCAAACGTGGGATCTGATCTCAAATGATGTTGGTGGTTGACTAAGAATTCCTGGGGTAAAGGGGATAAATTTGGTCTTAGAGATATTAAGGGTGAGCAGGTTTGAGGTTAACCAGTTCATTACCAACCGTAGTGCCTGTTCCGTCCTTTCACGTGTCTCAGTCCAGTCCTTGCCATGGGTTATAAGAGCTGTGTCATCCGCATATGTAATGATTTTAGTGTTTGCAAGAGATAGCTGACACAGCTCATTGACATAGATTAGGAAGAGGGTCGGTCCAAGGACACTACCCTGGGGTACACCAAATGTCACGTTTTCCGCTCCACTTGTATAGGTTTCTAATTTAACAATTTGTTTCCGATCCGTCAAATAGCTGCGGAAGAGATGAAGGGCATTGCCACGTATGCCAATTTGTTCCAATTTAACTATGAGTTTGGGGACAGAAACTGTGTCGAACGCCTTCGATAAGTCCAGGAAAACTCCCACAGATTTTTGCTTGTTATTAAAGTGTTCGATTATTGTTTTTGACAGTTCCAAGGTAGCATCTTCTGTGGATTTTCCAGCTCTAAAGCCAAATTGATTGTTGGCCAGGATTTTGAATTTTTCAAGAAATTTCACAAGTCTCACGTTAATAACTTTTTCAAATATTTTTGAAAGAGTTGTGAGGACGGAGATGGGCCTGTAATTAGAAGGAAGTTTCCTTTCACCCCCCTTGTATATAGGATGGACTATAGCAGTTTTGAAAGCGGTCGGAAAAGTGCCCGAAGATAGGACAAGTTAAATATGTGAACAAGGAGCGGGATAATAGTGTTACTGGTTGCCTTAATTACTGTGGTTGGGATACCGTCACATCCAACAGCACATTTGTCTTTGAGGTTAAGTATGATGCTTGCAATTTCGGCATCGTCCACATCATACAGGACCATCGATCCTAAAGGTTCCAGCCGCTTAGAAAACCCCGGATTTACTGGTATAGAACTAATGTCTGAACAGTTAGTTTGAGGTAAAGGTTGAGTCCGGTTCCGGTATTGTGGACGTAAACACGTATACGAATCAGCTCCGACGAAATAAATCACAATTGCTAATAAAACCAGTGAATAACCATTAAACTGTGAAAACATCTGAAGAAACCCACTATAGCTTCAAATTACGAAGTAATCTCAACAGAAAATAGTGTATACAGTGAAATCTAGAACATTTCTTTTAAAGTTAAACTCACAGAGAAAAATAATATATCGGGTAACCTACAAAAAAGTGCGTCCATCTGTCACAAAAATAGTGCCAACCTAATAACATTGAATGAGTGAATGAAGGAACTTGTATTTTGACAGTTCTTGTTCTAGTGTTGCCAGTAAAAACATTATAAATTCTACCAAAATATGGATCAAAATATGGAATTGCTGCTAACTAAACTGGACGAGAAGCTGAACCAACAAACGTTGACAATAACCGCCAATGTCACCAATAACGTCATGCAAGCACTTGACGAAAAAATGAAAACAATCTTGGAAGAAAACAAAACCTTAAAAACAAAAATAACAAATCTTGAACAGAAAATAGAATCTATGGAAAAGGAAAAGAGAAAGAACAACCTAGTATTTTTCGGTTTAGAAGAGAAACAGAAAACAGAATGTGAATTAGTAGACTATTTGAAAGAAATAATAGTGGATACGGGCATACACCTGGACAGTCAAGAGATAGCCAACATTTATAGAATTGGGCAGCGTTCAAATCAAAATCGACCGGTAGTGGTCTCATTGACAACAACATGGAAGAAACATCTTATTCAGAAGAACAAATCTAACCTGCCCCAAGGCATCTACCTTAAAGAAGACTTTCCAAAACATGTTCTAGAAACCCGCAAAAAACTACAACCAATGCTGGAAGAAGAAAGAAAGAAGGGAAATTTAGCATATCTGAAATACGATAAGTTAGTAGTAAAAAACCCAAATAATTCTAACCGAGAGAAAAGGAAAAGAGAAAAGGTAGAATCACCAGAAACAATTTCAACAAACACCAAGAAGAAACAGATTACCGATAAACGTATTGATAAGCCATCTACAAGCAATACACAAGGAATAATAAAACCAAGCATACTCAATTACGTGGTACGAGGTAGAGCATCATCGGTGTCTGAGCCAAAAACTTCGGAAAACTAAAAACTGCCTCCCTCAACTGGAATCCGGATAAGATAAATAAAAAAACACAACAAAATAAAATAAAAACAATCAGCACCCCAAGCCGGCTGGTCACCGTGGGGGAAGAAGACCGTTACCCTCCAAAATATTTACCCCAGAAACAAACACAAGTGTTCCAGACAACAAATCGCCAACAAAACAACATATTACATATTGCTACCTTTAATGCGCTTACCCTCAAAAGCACAGAAAGCTTGTCAGAATTGATTATGGCATTGGAAAGAATAAATTGGTCAATAATTGGATTAAGCGAAGTTCGACGCCTAGGCGAGAACATAGAAGATCATGGAGACTTTATTTTCTACTACAAAGGAGATACACCTGGACAATTCGGAACAGGATTCTTGGTCAAAAAAGAATTGAGCACACACATAGATGAATTTATTGGCATATCTGAACGTATTGTCATACTCAACCTGAAACTACCCGGAAGGGAAATGTGGTCGATTATACAAATTTACTCTCCAACAGAGCAATCCAGTAATGTAGAAATTGACACTTTCTATGCTATGTTAACAAGCGCAATCAAAGAACATACCTACAATAACCTAATAGTGATGGGTGATTTTAATGCAAGAACGGGATGTAGAGAAAACGGAGAAGTGATGATATTAGGTCCATACTGTTCAGGAAAAAGAACAAGAAATGGCGAAAAACTTATACAAATGGCATACGAGAACAACTTAAAAATACTTAATAGTATGTACAAAAGGCGTGACAACAACAGATGGACATGGATATCCCCAGACGGGCGTTACAAAAATGAAATAGACTACATCCTCACTAACAGAAGCAAGCTTTTTCAGGATTGCGGAGTTGTTAACAATCTCAACTTCAACAGCAATCACAGAATGGTTAGAGCCAAATTACTACACACCGATTCTACAAAGAAAAATAGACCATTTAAGGTAAAACCAACTAAAACTATAATACCTGAAGCCACTAACAGATTAGAAAAGGAACTAATAAACTTTCTAGAAAATACAAAAGAACTAAATATCCAACACAAATATAACAAGTTTGAAGAGCTAATGAAAACAAAGAAAACAACGGGAACAGCAAAGGAAAAGAAAACAGTAAAATGGCTAACAGACGAAACGAAAGAAATGTTAAAAACCAGAGATGAACTAATATCTACGACTGGAAAGACAAGGATAACTAGAACTAAAATAAGGGAAATAAGCAAAAATATAAAATTAAACATGAGAAAGGACCGGCAAAGATACAGACTTGAAATACTGGAAAGATGTATTCAGAAAACTGGAGGCACCAAAAGAGCAATCAAACAACTAAAAGAAAAAACAGACTGGATACCTAATCTCTATGACAAAAACATGAAACATAAAACAAGACGCCCAGAAATTATGTCAATAGCCACTAACTTTTTCCGGGACTTATATTCAAAGAAAAACTATAATAAACCGAACTTATTAGCAGGGGGAGAAGAAGTACCAGACATAATAAATGCAGAGGTGAAAAAAGCTATTACATCTCAAAAGAAAGACAAAGCTCCCGGGTCAGACGGTATCAATAACGAATTCCTCATAGCAAACATAGAACACCTTGTACCAACCCTTACGGACATTTTCAACGAAGTTTTGCACAGTGAGACTATACCTGAGCAATGGTCAACATCAACCATAACTCTACTTCACAAAAAAGGAGACAAAAACAACATAAACAACTACAGACCTATTAGTCTAATGTCGAATATCTACAAGGTATTCGCTAAGATACTTCTCAATAGAATAACCCGAACATTAGATGACAACCAACCGAGAGAGCAGGCCGGATTCAGGAGTGGATACTCGACATTGGACCACATCCACGTAGTAAAACAATTATTTGAAAAGGGCAGAGAATTCAACTTAACATTCTACTGCTGCTTTGTGGATTACAGCAAAGCCTTTGACTCATTAGAACACGAAGCGATTTGGCAAGCACTCAAAAACCAAGGTGTAGAATGTAAATACATCAGAATTCTTAAACGCATTTATGTAAACAGCAAAGCCAAAATCAAGCTAGAAAAGCAAGGCAAGAAAATAAGAATAGAAAGAGGTGTACGTCAGGGCGACCCAGTATCACCTAAACTGTTCACTGCTGTTCTGGAAGAGGTGTTCCGGCAATTAGATTGGGAGACATGTGGACTGAATATTAATGGCGAATACCTGTCGCATTTGCGATTTGCAGATGATTTGATCATCATCTCTCAATCAAGCGCAGGGTTACAGGCTATGCTGAATGATCTGGATAGAGAAAGTCGTAAAGTGGGATTAATCATGAATACAGAAAAAACTAAAGCCATGACAAACGGGAACCAAGAACCGATCCACGTGAACAACAACATTATTGATTATGTAGATGAATACATCTATCTCGGTCAAACAATCTCGCCAATGGACCTTACCTCTAAGGAAATCAACAGGCGTATAGGTAATGCATGGAAACAATACTGGAGTTTAAAAGAAGTTATGAAAAACCCTGAAATGAGCATGACTGTCAAACGTAAACTTTTCGATACTTGCGTACTGCCTGTCCTTACATATGGCTGCCAAACATGGGCGCTGAATAAAACTCATATCCATAAACTTGAAACATGCCAAAACGCAATGGAAAGAAGCATGATGGGGAAGAGACTTTCTGATAGAGTAAGAACCACCATCATAAAGAATTATACAAGAACAAAAGATGTCACAGTAACTATCAGAAAGTTGAAATGGAGATGGACAGGACACACAATCAGAGGAAAAGAGAAATGGTCTAAATCAATAATGAACTGGTTCACACGGCATATTAAGCGAAAACGAGGAAGGCCACCAAGAAGATGGGTGGATGAAATAAAGATCGTAGCTGGAGGTGGATGGACAACAGTTGCTAAAGATAGAGGAAAATGGAAACAGTTGGAGGAGGCCTTTGCCCATAAAGGCACACAGACAGGTGTCAAATAGTACAATGTATTTAATAAATTAAATTGTAAATTTTTTGTATAAGATGTCTGAATAAAGCCTATTATTATTATTATTATTAAAGGTTGAGTAAATTTAGATGCAAGATTACGGCCCACGTTTGCAAAGTAGTGGTTTATCCTGTTGACAGAATGAAGAGGATTATCATCACAATTTATTAGTTCGGAAGAAGATGTTTTACCCTTACCCAGGCAAGATATTTTCTTGATAAGGTTCCAGGTTGCCTTAGGACTTTTCCTGGCCTTCTGAAATTCTGAACTTTCATAGTCATTTTTAAGTTTTTTTAACAAATTATTACAGTAATTTCGATAGCGATAATAAACAAGTTTATGGGTTTCAATTTCTGGATGTTTCTTGAAAATTTTATACAGCTTATCTCTATGACGGATACATCTCAGAAGGCCAGGTGTAATCCAAGGTTTGATGATGCGTCTTCTACTAGGAATGACTAAAGAATGCGTGTGTGAGATAACGGAAGAAGACAAGCAAGATACGAGGGTTTCAGTAGCAAGGTTCGGATCCGTTGATTGGAGGATCCGAGAAAAATCTGTTCTTTCGATATCAGATATAACCTTTGGGATGTCTATTTTTGTGATTGAATGTTTAGGTGCATTAATTGTCAAGTTAGGATAGCAAAATAAGATAACCGGTGCGTGATCTGTTAAAATGCAGTCAAGTACCAAGGAGGTGGCAGTGTTTGTCGATTTTAACATGATATGGTCTAGACAATTTGCTAGCCTGGTGGGAAACGAATGTGCGGGCAGCATTTCGTGTGACGCGGAAATATTTAAATATTCATCAGAGTTTGGATCTACGCTAGTGGGTGCGATATTGATGTTAATGTCTCCGATAAGAGCGATAGTCCTATATTGTGCTAACTGATGTAATAAAGTATCTAGGCTGCTGAAAAATGCAGTGAGATTTTTAAACGAGGGAGATCGATATAAAGCGATAATTGCCACCTTATCAGAGAATTTAATTAATAAGCAATTTGCGTCATTGAAAGTGGGAGTTTCGAAAGTGCACTGCAAGTTATTTCTAACATAAGCAACGATGCCATCATTCTGATTTTTGAAGGAGGAAACCTGAGCTTTATAACCTCTTAAGGGGGGAATATTCGGACATTTACTGAGCCAACATTCAGACAGCAAGATGACATCTAGTGTAAAATTCAATCTGGCCAACAATATCAACAGGCTATCAAAGTTGCAGCTGATGCTCCGAATATTAACATGCAAAATTTTAAGGTTACCCTCTCGACTTCTCAGATAATTGCTACTGCTCTCCGGTGAGCAAACGAAACAATCAGAAACAGTAATTTTCTCGATATCTGTATTAATTATGTTTAAGTCATTCATTTATAAATGGTTTAACAAAAAGGGAAACAATTTTATGAATCATCTCGAGGCTTATATTTGAGCGCTGCCTGAATTTAGACTTTTTAAGCTTCCGCGTAATGATATAATATTGAGCTACGATAACAAGAGGTTGTCTGTAATCAGAAATCTTAAACGTACATGTCCTGTGGATGGACAACTTGAGGTGAAGTGTAATGTGTTGTGTAAGGATGTATTTTTGTGAGTGAGGTAATGTAAATGTGTGTATGGGGTGGTTAGTAAGTACTATGAAAAGTGTGAAAAATGCTATTAAACACGTTAAACAAAAACAAAAAAGCACTTGGAACAGTAAGCAAGAAGTAGATACAGTAATCGTTAGATAAAGTAGTTTGATTTGGTGAAATTGTTTACGATTTAGTCATGCAGATCTCGACATGGTAGAAAGATCAGCCTCGCTATTTATCTCGAAATGCTTGCAGCCCTCTCTTTCGCGCACGAAGATCTTGCCGTTTTTAATCCAACAGAATTTGTAATTGTAAGACTGCGCCGCATCTCGAGCCAAGAAATATAGTCTCTTTTTACGAGATATTAAATTTTCCGAGACGAAGATTGGTTTGGCAGCGCCACTAATTTTCAAATGCTCTGTTGTTAATTTGAAACTGTCCCTGTTGTGTTTTCGGAACTTTTCTAAGAAGTCATCTTTGCGTAGGACCGTTGTGAAGTCAACTATGATGGTTTTCTTGGCCGGATCTTTCGTTTGTATGCGGAAAATGTCTTTAAGTTCGCTAGGTTGAATTTGCGCGTTGATCAAACTGCCCGTATCTAACAAAGTTTTCAACAAGGAAGTCTTAGTCTCCGATCCTACGACTGGAATGTTGCGTATCTCTACGCAAGTTGATCTCGAGCTCTGCTCAAAGTGTTCCAGTTTTGCTTCCAACTTATGAGTGTAAGATATGATTTCCTTTCGTTCGGTTTCCAAAAACTCCACTCGAGAGGATAGCTCGCTGAAGTTGGCAGCCATTTGGTCAACAGTGTCGCGGATCTGATCAACCATAGAACAAAGCTTTCCAAATTTTTCCTCTTGCTGCTGCTTGAACTCGCGAAACATTTCTTTTAAGTCTGACATAAAAGTGGTTAGTCTATTTTCCTCATCTTCGTCTAAGCGTTTGCGCTTGACATTACGGAAGGTTATGGCAGGAGAGATGTTGTTGGACGGCGAGTCCATATTTAAATTTAGGCTTGGTTCAGAAGAGCTATGAGGTGTGTGGAGACCACCTGCCTGCGGAGTGCTAAAAAGTGGCGTCGTCGGCACCTGAGCTTTTGGAGCTGGTGGTGGTGACGAGCGTTCTCGGGGCATTGCAAGTTTGGAAATGGTATATATCTGCAAAGTACCAGGAGCCTAGCTTTGCTAGGAGGTAAATACACGCCGAGCTTCTGGTTGGTTGCGCACAGCTCAAGTTAGAATGGTGGTTATCGACAGATCGGTACAAAAGAGCTTTCCGTCCAGTGTAACTTGACCTCAGTCTATCCTTGTCTTAGAGATATGTCCGTCTCTGTCAGCGGTTATCAATATGGAGCGCACACACCCTTATAACTGCAGAGTTCATTAATAAGTTATAGTAAGTTAGCGTAATGTTTTACGCACGGGGGCGGGGTCATTAAGCAGAATTCTATGATAGTTGTGACTCACGCGAAGTGTTGGTGCGCGCACGTAGACAGCAGTCAAGCGCGGCGATCTCTTGCAGGTTTATGCACTCCTATTTCTGTTCTCTGATATTTTATTTGTTTTTCAATTAAACAATTTATAATAAAACAATAATATTGGCACCTTAAAACACGTCTGAACTGCTCAGAGGTCCGGAGGGAAGGGATTAGGTAAAATAATAAGTACAATTTTTGCTTAAATCTATGTCAAGTTCACACGTGTTATGTGCCTGAACTAGGTAAACCTGTGTTTCAGGCGAATAATAAGGTGTTCATGTCGAGTTTTCTGAAGGTATACTGTTAGGTTTTTTAAATAGGTGTATTTTTTTATATTATCTATACTTAAGTGGAAATTAAAATATATATTTATAGGAATTTGCGTGAATGATTTTTTCGAGAGACTGGTATATGTGATTGTTGTAAGTGTTGTTGTGTAGGTGACATGTGTTACCGATTGAAGACGCCCAAGAAAGCCTTCAAACAATGTAATCAACAATGAATTATAATAACAAATTATGATATGTTAGGGTTTGTGAATTTTGATTTTGTTAATTGATTATTTTAGTCGATATTCGTATTAACCGAGCTTTTATTTTAAACTTTACGCTGGCAACTTTACCTCTTTAATATATTCGTGAATGCTCTGTGATTGGTTGCCGCAAAATGGCGGGAACCAATCATAGAACTCGCTTATTCCCGCTAAAAATAGATATCAACGTGGGCAAACGGAACGTGGCTGGTTGCGCCGTTCTCTTGAATTTTGGGACTCGACGCGATAGCTTGTTAGATAATAAGTACTTATTCCTGTATCGATTTTTGTATGTACAAGTGCAAGTAAAATATAAGCCTGTTTCGTATAATCGCTGTATTATTACTTAACTACGTCCTGTCCCTGTTGGTGTTTCCCACATTTCAGCAAGTGGGATTGCAACGTAAGTACACGCCCATTAATTTGTAACTATCTGCATTTCCTTGGTAGCACGACTTTTTAAATTCTTTTATTTTAATAAGTTGTAAAGAGATCTTTAAATTCAGTTCGCTTAACAACTACATAGCAAAGATAAATCATTTATTAAATCGGTCCAGTAGTTTCGGAGCCTATTCGGTACAAACAAACAAACAAAAAAATCTTTCCTCTTTATAATATTAGTATAGATAATCATTATTGTGTACCTACCCTCACTAACTTTGAGTTATACCGATCTGTTACCGAGTGAAGGCATTGATGTTCTATGTTTGGCTATGCTGAGTTACACTGTTTTTCTTACATTAATCTCAGTTTAATAGTGAGAATCATTTTTACGATATACTTTCAAACGTTTTGGTAAGATTGCTTGCTATATTAGATAAATAATATCGTAGTTTTATGGACAGTAATGTTTTGATACTTATCACGGATATTTAGATCATAACTAAGGTTGTTTTTGTTTTTCTTTTGAGCTCTTGCATCATGAATGGGACATCTAGACGTCCAAGCAAGGAATCCAGTCATCGACGACTTGAGACGCCATACGCGATGGAGCATCGAAGTAGGAGTCGGCTGCGAACTCGCAGCCCATGCCGCAACCGGGATCACGAACTGGATTCTAGCCACGAACGAGTCAAGCTCCTAGAGAGGCAGCTGCTACAAGAGAGGGAGCGTCTTCTACATGCCAAGACCTGCAACCGGAGTCGCAGCCGAAGCAGCGCGCGGCGCATATCGTCGCGGCACCCCACCCAGCGTAGCAACCGCAGTCGCAGCCATCGCAGTGGGACACCCGACCATCAGCGGCGACGGGTGGAAGCCAATCGACACGCCGGTGACGGCCCACATGCTGAGCATCGTAACGTCGCGGGACATTTTGAAACGTCACGTAGCCCATCTGTATCTAAAAAATATATTGTTGATGTTTTCAAATGTTTGAAAGATAGTTTGACATCTCAACCCAGCCGAGACACACGGTCTTTTAAAAAAATTGATCACTTGAACATACTGCCTAATTTTGATCCATCTACAAAAAACCAACGAATTGATGTATGGCTCAAAAAAGTCAACGAGTGTGCTAGCGTGTATGGTTGGGATGACAAAACTATCATTCACTTTGCTATGCAGAAACTCCAAGGCCTCGCCAAGACCTGGTATGAAGGTTTAAACTCTGTTTTGTTTAACTGGCAAGAATGGCAAGAAAAACTAATAAACGCCTTCCCTTGCGAACAAAATTACGGTCAGTCCTTGGAGGAAATGCTTAACAGAAGGAGTAGGTATAATGAACCTATAGAAGTTTATTTTTATGAAAAACTGGCTTTGCTTAACCAATGTGACATTGTTGAGAAACGTGCAGTAGATTGTATAATTCATGGGATCAGTGATAGGACGTTAAAATCAGGTGCTCTAGCTTTACGGTCCTCTCACCCCGATCAGCTCTTGCAATTCTTGATGAGCAGCAGAGATTCTTATCAGCGTTTCGATCGAAACCATAACAAGAACAAAACCGATCACTCTAGTACCCCTAATGGTCAGCCCAGTCAAAGGACAGGTGCTAAGTCGAGTTCATTCCCTGGATGTTACAATTGCAAAGAAAGGGGTCACAGCTTCTTATATTGTCCGAAACCGCTTATAAAATGCACAAAATGCAACAGAATAGGGCATACAGTTGATAATATTGTAACACGCAGATACAAAATAACGCCGTAAAACCTAGTGGCAATATTTCAAAAGCCATGTGTATCGATGTAGCCGGTCTAGGACGTGACTCGCACCCGAACTCGAAATTTACGAAGGATGTAAAAATTAACGGTAAGTTACAACAAGCCTTTGTAGATTTTGGAAGCGAAGTCACTCTTATAAAAGAGTATGTAGTTAATGAGTTAGGCCTGATCCACGATCACACGCCATCATTATTAAAAGGGTTTGGAAACGGTATAGTAGAGTCACTAGTTGGATTGTTACTCAATTTCGAGGTGGACGGCGTTAATGCTCAGGTTCCATGCAAGGTTGTGTCTAGTGATTTGTTAGAGAAATCCGCTTATGGGGCAGTCCTTTACTGAACTACCTCACATCATAGTTTATAAGGAGTAACTAGGCTGCAATTTATCGATATTGGCAATGAAATGCCACATCCAGATCCAGATTTAACCGAGTCCTCTCTTAAGATTAGGGCAACGGGATTGGTAGAGCTTTACGGTGCAGCATCAGTGAAGGCATGGATTGATCCCTGCACAAATGGCAGCATTCTTATGAAAAATGTTGTCGCTGGGAAGCCAAATAAACAGTACTTTGTTTGTGGAGGTCTCTATCGCTCTGAAAATGGTCGTGTCTTTATAACCGTGTTCCCATGTTCGAGTTCTTGCTGGATCACAAGTAATCTAGTTTTATGTCGAGCAAAGCGAGTAGAGTTTGTCAGTAGGGTAGTTGTCGAACCACCAGAAGTCCCTATGGCGATTGAAGGCGACTTCGATGAGAATATTGTTCGTGTCGGCGATAAGGTGCCAGAAGACGTGAAGCACAGGTTGTTAGAGTTGCTCAGAAAATATCATCGTTGCTTCGCATCTTCCCTTAGGGACCTAGGTTGTACCAACGCGACCGAAATGAATATAGAGTTAAACAGTGAACGCCCCGTCGTATATCGCCCATATAGGTTATCGCATTATGAACGTGAAAAGGTGCGGTCAATGGTGAAGGAGATGCTGGATGCAGGGATAGTAAGGGAGTCGATCTCAGGGTACGCTAGCCCAATTCTACTCGTTCGGAAAAAGGATGGGTCGTTTCGAATGTGTATCGATTACCGTATGCTTAATTCTATCACGGTGAAAGAGCGCTATCCTATGCCCATTATCGAGGACGAAATAGCACGTCTTACCGGCCAGGCTTGTTTTATTTCACTCGATCTAACATCAGGTTATTACCAGGTACCAATTTCGGAACAGAGCAGACGCCTAACCTCTATTGTCACGCCAGACGGACAGTATGAGTTCAACCACATGCCGTTTGGTTTGGCTAACGCACCGGCCGTCTTCCAACGGTTGATGAATTCCATATTAGGGTCGGCTCGATTCAACAAGGCAACTGCTTATTTAGATGATATTCTTATTTTTGGTAAGGATTTTAAAGAATGTCTGGAACGGCTAGAGGAGGTATTGCAAGTTTTGGAGAAAGTAAATCTCACTTTGAATCTTTCCAAATGCGACTTTTTACGAGACAATATCGATTATCTGGGTTATGAAATCAGTGCAGCTGGGGTTAGGCCAGGGGATAAAAAAATCATTAAGTGTCGTGAATTTTCCACGACCTCAGAATGTTCACAATGTACGCCAATTCCTTGGTCTAGCTAGTTATTTTCGTAAATTCATCCAAGATTTTGCCCGAATCGCCTTGCCCCTCAGTATGTTGCTAAAGAAGGACACCTCATGGATATGGGGTGATAGTCAAGAAGAAGCTTTTAAGGTCTTGAAATCTAAGTTGGTTGATAGGCCCATTCTTGCAATATATGATCCTGCAGCAGAGACAGAGCTTCACACCGACGCAAGCAGATTAGGTCTTGGAGGTATTTTATTGCAGCGCTCCGAAGGAAATGATGTTTTCCGTCCAGTAGCTTACTACAGTCGACAGACCTCACCTGAGGAGAAGAACTTCCATTCATATGAACTCGAAACTCTAGCAGTAATCTGTTATTTGCGAAAGTTTAGGGTCTATCTGCTAGGGAAATCATTTAAGATCATTACAGATTGTAGTGCTCTACGATCTACTTTCTCGAAAAGAGACCTAATCCCGAGGATAGCACGCTGGTGGCTCTTACTGCAGGAGTTTCAATGTTCAATTGAGTACAGAGCAGGCGTAAAGATGAGTCATGTAGATGCGTTATCCCGCAATCCAATCGAGAGCTCGGGAGAGAGTCCCATCGATCAATTTTCAGTTATGTCGATTAGTAGTGAGGATTGGTTACATACGCTTCAGCTTGGAGACACTGAACTCTGTAGGATTAAAAACATTTTAAATGATAGTCTTAATGAGAAGGAACTCCGATACGTAAAAGATAATTTTGTGATCAAGGATAACAAATTGTTTCGTTGTATAGGTAATGATAAAAATAACGTTCGTTGGGTGGTACCAAAGGGTGCGAGGTGGCAAGTGTGCCGGGTGAACCATGACGATATTGGCCATTTTGGGGTGGAAAAGACGCTCGAAAGAATAAAGAAACACTATTGTTTAGTAAAATGTCCAAGTTTGTAAAAAAATATGTTAGTGCATGCATTGAATGTGCATATGCAAAGAACAAGACTAAAACACACGAGGGCCTGCTTCATCCCATCACTAAAATAGAAGTACCATTTCATACGGTGCATGTTGACCACCTCGGGCCTTTTGTCAAGTCAAAGAGAGGCTATACTTACTTACTTGTAGTGGTAGAAGCCTTTACCAAATTCTGTTTTATCAAACCAGTTAGAAATACTAATAGTTTGAATGCAATTAGAGCTCTTGAAGATATATTTTTTACATTTAGGGTCCCTGATCGTCTTGTAAGCGATCGTGGTTCCTGCTTTACATCTCATGCTTTCAATCGATTTTGCCTAGTCAAGGGAATTAAGCATATTCTCAATGCAGTAGCCAGTCCGAGGTCAAATGGCCAGGTTGAACGCTACAACCGTACCATTCTCGACTCCTTGAAAGCGATGACTGTTAAATACGGTGAAAAGGATTGGGATAGTCATATAGGAAAAATTCAGTGGGGACTAAACAATACTTTTCAGAAAACCACTAGTAGGACGCCGTCAGAAATACTATTTGGAACCAGTATGAGTAGCGAAATAAATCCCATTCTTAACGAAGTTACTAAAGAATCTCGCGAAAACCGCGAAATTACCGATATTCGAGAAGAGGTCAAGAAAAGGATTGATAAAGAGCAGGTTAAGCAAAAGCAGGGTTATGATAGAAATAGGGTGCCAGCCCGGATCTATGCCGAAGGTGAACTCGTCAAAATAACTAAGACTTGTTTCCATAATGACGGACAAAGTAAAAAACTCATGCCCTCATTTATGGGGCCCTATCGTGTTATAACAGTCTTAGGTAGGGACAGATATAAGGTAGCACCGGTTCCGGGTTTGGCTAGCATGCAAAACAAACGGCCTACAACCGTGGCAGTAGACCGTATGATGCCATGGATACACATTGCTGCCCTAGAGGTAAATAATTCGGATACCAGTGGCACTGACGACGAGGATCCTAATGAAACATAATTCGACCATTTTATTGTATTTTTTCTAGCTCTATAGTGTATCTCTCTAAGTTTTAGAGACGCTTAACTACAGATGGTTGTCATGCATTGTTTCAGATCAGGCACGAGAATCGATAGGATCGTGACTTGATTCAACAAATGACCTACTGGCTGCCACAAGAAAATCGATCGTCTTGTAGGCAGCAGTTAAGCCCCCGAAAATAATCGATCGTTCGGGTTAATAGTTCGATGATGGGTAAACCGATTAATCGATCGTTCGGACCCTAAAGCAAAGTTTAATTGTATTTGACAGAAAACATAAATCGATCGCTGTTTTCTGATCAAATTCGAATAGAAATTTAATAATATAAATTATACTAGATATTACTGATTCGATGGATGTAATTCAATAAGTAGACGAAGAAATTGTTACATAAATCTTGTTCAATGTTAACCTTTGAACATCGAATCAGCACTTGGCCCGGCGACGACTACACGAGCGGCCTAGTTAAAATAATGACTGAGTTGCATCTTACACGCATGAAACACATACAACTTTGTATAATAGTGTGTATTAAGTTAAATTAGTATATAAGCTGTACATCTTGTAAAATAAAGCAGATTTGAATTTTATATTCTTGTCTCATTACCCCTCACTGTGGCCAAGACACCTTTAGCCATCTCTGATCAGTCCCGTGAGTCTGCGGGCTGGCAGTGAGTTTATCCTTCCCGAACCTGGACATCCTGTCTACTATCCGTCTGTAACCTTAGGTCGCATGGTGCAGACATCCTGAACTTATTTATATATTTATATATCACTACTAGGTATATGGTAGGTTAGGGCTGTAGGGCTTATAGGGATTATAGTCGTAGGGACTGTTAGGCTTATAGGTTCAGTAGGCGCGTGACGTATCATATCCTTACATGCACCCTCAACAGTATTGCGACTTCACGTGACATCTGTTTGGAGTGGTTAGACATTTTGGTCCTTCGAGCATTTGAAATTTCTTTCAATCACGCGGTCCCCTTATTACTGTAGGAATTGACTCTGACAGACTTGACTATTGAGTTAGGTAAATAGGGCCGTTAGAGAAGTGGGAAAGAAGAGCACTATGGAGATACAGGAAGTTAACGAACTAATCAGGAGCCAGGAAGCGGATTACAGTGAGATCAAAAGGATAGTCTCAAACCTGAAAAAGGACTCGCCCACAAGGAAAACGGAAAAATACCTCAACGAACGGGAGAAAATATTAGACCAGGTTTTCCAGCGAGTTCAAGAAAACCACTTGAAACTACAAGATCAAGAGATCTTGTCAACTCATAAGTACATTACTACAAACTACTTTGGTAACATTAAGAAATGTTACGACGAAGGAATCAACTACAACTACTACTAATTGAAGAGACGCACATCGAATTACTGATGGCTGAAAGCACACTGGACAATAGCTATTTCAAGGATAATTGTTTCGAGAATACACAGACAGATTATGACGTTATCATAAATTTGTTAGAAGCAAGAATAATCCAAAACTCGGGTGAAAAAGCTATGTCGACAAAATCGTCAGTAAAACATCCACGAATAAATATTCCCATATTTGCGGGGAACTATGACTCTTGGTACACATTCCAAGATTTATTTAGAAAAATAATTCACGAAGATAACTCAATTTCTTCTACAGAGAAAATGCAGTATCTTAAAACACACGTAAAAGGCGACGCAGCAAGATTAATACGTCACTTAACAATTAGCGAAATAAATTACGAAACAGCTTGGAAATTGCTTACGCAGAGATATGAAGACGAGCGCATGATTGCTACTAAGTTTATTGACAAATTATTAGATTTACCTAAAATGCAACGAGCAAACGCGGTACAATTACGAGACATGCACGACACTATAAATGAATGTCTTGAGGCACTGAAAAATCAAGGTATAAATACACCATCTTGGGGCCCTCTATTGATAAGAATAGTCAGTAGAAAATGGGACGAGGAAACAAATACCAAGTATGAAGACCAATTACAAAACAGGAATTAATTACAATCCTTCGACGAGATGATGAAATTCATGGAAAACCGTTTCAGTTGTCTTAAGTCATTTGACGGGTCGTTATCACATACTAATGGTCAACAATCACGTAATAGACAAACATCGGAAAAATATAAACGCTGTTGGCATTGTCAAAGTATGGATCATAGTATTCATTCTTGCCCTAGTTTCAAAGAGTTATGCGTCAGCGACCGATACAAAGCCGTCACGGAAAAAAGAATGTGCAAGCGTTGCTTAAATCACGATGATCGGAAACAGTGTGTGAGTGCAGTTTACAAACAATGCGATATTTGTCAACATAAGGGGCACAACACATTGTTACACCAATCTAAACCGTTTCAGAATAGTAATAACGCCAAAAAATACACAACAAAAAATGTAGGAATGGAGAAGCCTCAAAATATAACAACGTCGAATTTATCGGCAACAAATACCAACACTAAAAATACAACTTTACTCGCTACCGCTATAGTAAAAACTACCTCTTATGACGGGATGCCGCAGTTGTTGAGAGTGTTATGTGATCAAGGATCAGAAGCTTCATTTTGCACTGAAGAAGTAGCACAACTGCTGGCTTACCCACGTCAAAAAATCCGAGCCGAAATAAAAGGAATCGGAGACGAAAAACCAAAAACATCAAACCATACAATCAACATTACTTTACAACCAAGGTACTCTAGCGATTATAAACTGCCAGTAACGCTAATAATACTACCAAAACTAACAAGTTCATTACCAAGGCATGACTTAAAACAATTACAAGAAAAAATCTTGGATAATGCGCTGATAGCTGACCCAACTTATTATAAAAAGGGACCAATTGATATAATATTAGGTGCCCAAGACCATAGCAAAATACTACTACAGGGTTTCGAAAGACTACGGGACGGAATTATCGCTCAAAACGTGTGTTTTGAGCGATAATTCCGTCACTGTGTAGTTAGGGTGGATTTTATCCGGATTTTATCCCGATGACACGAATAGTGGAGCCAAAATACTGAGTATGGTGGCTTGCACTGAAGAGGTACGACAACTTACGAAATTTTGGGAATTAGAAGAAATTCCACAAAACTACAAACTCACACAGGACGACCAGGCCTGTGAAACCTACTATAAAGAAACAACGATAAGAAACCTAGATGGAACATACACGGTACGACTTCCGTTTAAGGATACAAACTTAAACTTAAACATAAACGGCGAATCGCGCAAAAAGGCCGCTGCTCGCCTATTACAACTAGAACGACAGTTCGCAAAAAATGAAAATTTACGACACCAATACATTGAATTTATGAACGAATATTTACGTATGGGTCATATGAGAAAAGTAGATACAAAAAACTACAACTTAGGAAAATACTACATACCACATCAGGCAGTAATTAAGGAAGACTCACTTACTACAAAGTTACGCGTGGTTTTTGATGCAAGCAGCAAAAGCAGCACAAAAATAAGCCTTAACGACAATATGTATAAAGGTCCACGACTACAACAAGATTTATCCACTATACTGCTACGATGGCGAAAACATAAGTTTGCCTTCATGGCGGATATTATGAAAATGTACAGGTTCATAAAAATTAATGATTTAGACTTCGCACATCAAAGAATATTATGGAGACTTTCTCCCAAACAAGCAATTAGTGAATATGAACTTACAACAGTTACATACGGTACAACTAGCGCACCTTATCTTGCGGTACGAACACTACAACAACTTGCCATAGACGAAAAAGATAATTACCCAATGGCGAGTCAAGCTACATTACAAGATTTCTACGTGGATGATATTTTGTCAGGAGATTCCCAGGAAAACACAGCTAAAGAACTTCAAAGTCAGCTAATATCCATGTTAAACAAGGGTGGCTTTAAACTTAGAAAATGGTCGTCAAACAGTTCAGAGCTCCTCGAAAATATACCTGCGGAAGACAAAGACGATCAACTACTCAAGCTACCATTAGACGAGTCCAGGAAGTCATTAGGCATTTCATGGTCACCACGGGAAGACAGTTTTTATTTTCAAATAACTATAATGGAAAAAGAAAAACCAACAAAAAGATGGATTATGTCAGAAGTAGCGAAAATATTCGATCCCCTGGGTTGGTTAGCACCAATTATAATTAAATTGAAGCTGCTTATACAAGAACTGTGGACTAACGAGATAGGATGGGATCAACCTGTTGATAACATACTCCAGAAAAAATGGGTTGAAGTACAAAAACACCTTAAAATTATAGAAAAAATAAAAATTCCGCGGTGGTGTCACATAACTGATAGCACAGAGAATGAACTATATGGTTTCAGCGACGCGTCCGAGAAAGCTTACGGAGCGGTCGTATATAGCCGTGTAAAAATCAATAACAACTACTACATTACATTATTACAAGCAAAATCAAAAGTGGCACCGAAGAAACAAAAGACTACTCTACCTCGTCTCGAGTTATGTGCAGCACTCCTACTAGCCAGTTTGATCGAAAAAGTTAAAGAAGCGCTCAATTGTAAGAATATCACGATATCTTGTTGGACGGATTCCATGATCACCTTAGGCTGGATAAGAGGAGAGCCTGGACGCTGGCAAACTTTCGTAGCTAATCGGGTATCACAAATTAGACAACTTGTACCGAACGCAGAGTGGAACCATGTAATATCTGCTGATAACCCAGCTGATATCATTTCAAGAGGCCTTGAGCCGGAAAAACTTGTTAATTATTCCTTATGGTGGAATGGTCCACTATGGTTAAAAACCGATCAGATACCCACCACGAGACGTATGCCACAGCCGACTGAGGAAATCAAAAAGTGTCACACAGTTACAAGTGTTACAACTGAGATAGAAAAGAACGATCTCTGGAATAGATTTTCCAGTTTAAATAAAATTTTAAGGGTGTTATCTTACTGCTATAGATTTGCAAACAAGCAAACAATAAATAAACCAATTTCTTGCGTTGAATTAAAAAAGGTAACAAAACGAATAATTCTGAAAATACAACAACAGGAATTCGAAGAAGAATTGAAAACTATACAAAGAGGACAGCCTATGAAGAAAAATAAAAAGCTATCCATTTTAGATCCATTTATAGACGAGGATGGATTACTAAGAGTTGGAGGCAGGTTACAAAACTCTGGATTGCCTTACAACCAGAAACATCCAATACTGTTACCATACAACCATCATGTAACGTCACTAATTATACAAGACGCACATTTAAAAACGTTGCATGGAGGCAACAAATTAACATTAGCATATTTACGACAAACATACTGGATCATTAATGGAAAAAGAAAAGTGAAGAGCGTTATTAACAAATGTGTGAAGTGCATACGATACAAAGCAGACACAAACTCGCAAAAAATGGGAATTCTACCAAAAGTACGAGTGACGGAATCATATCCATTCAGTCATACTGGAGTGGATTATGCAGGTCCAATACAAACCAGAACTATGAAAGGAAGAGGTCACAAGTCTTACAAGTCATACATTGCTGTCTTTGTATGCCTAGCAACAAAAGCAATACACCTAGAATTGGTGGGAGATTTGACAACAGAAACATTTATCGCTGCACTACGCAGATTCATGGCACGTAGAGGTCATGTGTCACACATGTATAGTGACAATGCAACAAATTTCGTAGGTGCAGCCAACTTCTTACATCAAGAAATATTACACGGATATTACACAGATTTAGTGAGTTCATGATGTTTACGAAGTGTGGTCTGGGGCCTGTCACAGTACTCCCTGTGATGTTGAATGGTGTTACTCTAAAAAGAGTCAGTCAATTTAAATATCTGGGTCATTTGGTCAGCGCCGATCTTAAGGATGACGCTGACATCGATAGGGAGCGCAGAGCGTTGACGGTGAGGGCGAATATGTTGGTCCGAAGATTTGCATCCTGCTCAAAGGAGGTTAAAATAACGCTCTTTAAGGCGTACTGCCAAAACTTTTACAGTAGCAGCTTATGGACAGCATATTCGCAGAAAGCCCTCGGCGCCTTGCGCGTCCAATACAACAACGCGTTTAGGATGCTATTGCGCCTTCCACGTTTCTGCAGCGCATCTGGTATGTTCTTTGAGGCTCGTACAGATGGGTTTGCTGCCATTCTGCGGAAAAATGTTGCCTCCTTTTTGCGCAGAGTGCGTGCTAGCGACAATGGCATTCTGGCGATTATTGCCGATAAGTTTGACTGCCCTATTCTCAAGCATCAGATTAGGGTGCTGACGAAGTAGGGTCTGGAATTTTATTTACAATTTGATGTTATGTTTGTATTGTTTTAAATGTGACATTATTTTGATTTTATTATTTGTGATTTTATTATGATTTAAATTTGAATGATTATTTATACCAACTATTATACTATCACCTAGATTAAGTTTACTAACCTTTAGTTGATAAGCTTTTACTAACCATTGGACCTATGTAGTTGTCTTTAAAATAAATCATATTATATTATATTATTATTCCATTTATTCATTTTATATAAATATTTTTACATTTTTAAATATTATTCTATAAAAAATAAAATTAAAAAACATTTAAAAATACAAAAATAGTAGCCCACCGGTATCGGGAACAGGGTCCAAGCTACCGGTGGTCAGGGCTCCTGAGAGAGGAACCTCCTGACTATACGCGCCGTGTCCAGTAGTACCGCTTTCTGGATCAATCCCTTGATCCAGCTGCCTAACGAGAGCCTCCTCAGATGTTCGTCGAGGCTCTTGGCTATTATGCCATTGGCCGTCACGACTATCGGCACAATGATTGCTGTATTCACATCCCACATGTCGACAACCTCGCGCGCTAGATCAAGATATTTACTTTTCTTATCTCTCTCAGCCTTCACGAGGTTCTCGTCATGGGGGACCGCTATATCAACAATCATTGCGCGACGCTCTAGTCGGTCTATCACCACTATGTCAGGCTTATTGGCAGCAATAGTCCTGTCAGTGATGATAGACCGATCCCAATACAACGTGACATTGCCATTTTCGAGAACTGGGTCGGGCACATACTTATAGTAAGGCACTTCCGATTCAACAAGATTGTATTTCAGAGCAAGTTGCTGATGGATAATCCTGGCTACAAGGTTGTGTCTATGCAAATAGTCTCCGTTAGCCAGACTAGAACAACCGGAGATAATGTGACGGATAGATTCACCCGGCCGGTGACATGCCCGACAGATGTCAACTGTGCCATCCTTCACAATGTATTTCCGGTAGTTGTTCGTCATCATAACTTCGTCCATAATCGCAAAGACAAAACCTTCGGTTTCCCCGAAAAGGTCACCAAATCGCAGCCAGGCCACGGACGCTAAAAGATCTACATCGGGCCCATGTAGGACCCGGTAGAAGCGTCCGTGAAGCTCCTTGCTCTGCCATACCTCCCTGCGGTCATTAGTATCTAATACTATAGGTTTGCGCCAGTTCTCGTTAGCCAAGGAGAGCGGGGTAAGGCCCTTGTCCACCGCTACCACATCTCGATGCATACCCACGTCGGCGGCCTGGAAGTATTCCCTAAGACTGCATACCTCGCGGTTGTGCAGGGTCTTAGCATTTAAAAAGCCTCGACCACCACACTTCCGCGGGATATACAGTCTCATGACCGATGACCGTGGGTGATGCATACGATTTGCGGTAAGCAGCGTGCGGACTCTCCTATCCAGGGCGTCAAGTTCTGTCTGAGTCCATTTGAGTATGCCGAAAGAATACATCAAGACCGGCATGACCCAGCCGTTGAAGGCACGCACCTTGTTTCCGCCTGATAAAAGACTATTTAGTACTTTATTCAGGCGGCCAAAGAAGCGTTCCTTCAACGACTGTTTCACGTCACTAGCATTGATGCCTAATGCTTCTGACATACCCAAATACTTGTAAGTTTCGGTTGAGGAAAGGGATCGAAGGTGTATGGAATCCGAGAGTTGTATTCCCACGGATTCCATAATCTCCCCTCGCTTTACATGCATGACTGCACATTTGTCCACACCAAATTCCATCCTGATGGCGTCACTGAAGGTTTCTGTCACCTTCAGTAACTTCATCAGTTGAAAGTTATTGGGGGCAAAGAGCTTCAGATCATCCATGTAAAGGAGGTGTGATATGACCTGACCACCTCTTCTCAACCGATAGCCCAGGCCCGAACCCTCCAGCAATGTACTGAGAGGGTTCAGGGCTAAACAAAACCACAGAGGACTCAGACTGTCGCCCTGAAATATTCCGCGCTCAATCCTTATAGGTTCGCTATTTTCCTGAATCTGTCGACATCCTGGATAGTGAAGGACCGTCCTCCACTGCCCCATACATGACGTCAGGAAGGCGAGCAGTGTTGCATCAATTTTATACAACTCCAGCACCCTCATGAGCCATGTATGTGGCACTGAGTCATAGGCCTTCTTGTAATCTATCCAACATGTCGCCAGATCCTTGCGGGAACGGCGAACCTGTTGGCTAATAGCAATGTCTATGAGGAGCAGCTCCTTAGTACCGCGGGACCCATTCTTACATCCATTCTGAGAAGCAGACATGATGGAGTTATTGTCAATATGTTGATTAATTTTCGCTCTCAGAATGGATGTATGTGTGTAATGTGTTATCGGTCTATAATTTTTAGGTTCCACAGTACTACCCGATTTATGGAGCAGGTGGGTTATTCCTGTCGTTAGAAACTGGGGCAGCGACCCTGACTCTAAGGCAGACTGGAACTGAGATGCCAAACGAGCGTGCGAACTTTGGAACCACTTAATCCAAAAGTTTTGCAGTCCGTCTGGCCCTGGAGATTTCCAATTGGGCAACGGACGGACTGCACGAGCCAGATCTTGGGGGCTGATGGTAATTGCCCCCATTTGTGGTATCGGATCACACGCTTGCTCGACCTCCCGAGTCCAATCACCCTCAGTGTGACTGACAGGCACCGACCAGATATCGCGCCAGAACGAACACATGGCGTCATTATCTGGTAGGCGCATGTCAGTCGCACCTTGGTCGGGTCGCTCCCAAGCCCTATAAACCCACCTTTCGTTGCTCTGGAATGTGCGATTCTGAGTGTATCGCTCCACTCGCCGCTTGTACCGACGAATACGGCTTGCCCATGCATAGATCTTCTGCTTCAGAAAGTCGATACGCTCTGTGACGCGGGACAGATAATCTCGAGACCTGATATCAGTCCCCGAAAACGCCCGCCTCACAAAGCGCATCACTCTAGGGCGAGTGTTGCCCTCCCTGAAGCAGATAAGCTTGCCGATGAGCGCTCTAGCCTCACCGATACGATGCTCAATCCTGCACTGCCAAGCTGGTATAGCTGGTCGTGTAGCTCTGTCAGTTTTGGGAAACTTGACATTAGCTACACGACATGCCGCTGCAGCCGCACAGTACAAGATCGAGTGGGTATCGGCAAGATCTTTGCTGCTATCAAACACATTTGATAGCTGCGAATCTAGAGCACACACCAGCGCCCTATTTTTCTTATGCATGGGCAGACGAGGTAGTCGAGGTCTAAGCTCAGGCGGTGTGGAACGATACTCTCGGAATGCACACTCAAAAGCGCTCCTCAATCGTGCATTGCATTGGGTACTCACGGATATAGCCCCGTCGTCGTCTTCCTCACCAACATGGTCGGGTCGCGGAGATACACTGGGTTGCAGTTGCACCGCGGCCGGAGGCAAGGCAGGCGAGACACGGCTACTCCGTGATTCCTCACGCAGTCTATCAAGTACGGTGTCATCCAGCATATGGTTACGCTGGATGACCCGCACCTGATCCGATAGACGTTGGGCCGACACGTTGACAGCTGGCTCAAGCACCTGAAACAGAGAGAGCATCCGACCACGGTACGCAGTCAGTTTACTTCCCCCCTCTGAAGCCCCAAAGTATGCGCGCATGACGTTTTCGTTAATTGATTGCGTCCATCGCATGCGCTGCACACTTCCACCGGGAGCGGGGACCCTGTCAGAGGCCGATGGGCCTCGAAGTCCCAGGCTGTCCGGCGGCCGGCGTCCTCCCCGTCGACGCGCAGGTGGTGGTGTCGTCGGCGGAGAGAAGTATTCGTCGCTCGAGCTCGACGCTACTGCAGCGTCCAGGATCTCTTCACTCATGGATGTAGGGGATCCCGGTGGCTGCGAGGCGGAGCTGAGCGACGAACCCGAAGATGTTGGGCGTGTGTTTTTGGCTCGGGCCTGGCTTCGCGTGAGCATTTTCTTCTTAGCTTATGTCATTTTACATGTGATATTGTATGGTTTGGCATTGTAATTATATTATATGTTTTCTTCTTGGTTTAATATATATATATGTCAACATTATTAAAATTTAATTTTATACAGATATTACGGTGATTTAATACGGTTTGATAAATAAATTATAGAAAATACGAAGAGCTAAGAATTTTTTGAATGTCACTCTTGACAAGTCAGGCCACAGATAATAATAATAATATTATTATTATTATTACGACGAGTAATCGGAGATACGACTCTAACATACGAGGAAATGACCACCTTACTACACCAAATTGAAGCGTGTTTGAATTCAAGACCATTGTGTGCGCAAACCGAAGATGTTAATGACAACACTATACTAACTCCAAGTCATTTTCTTATTGGCCGAGAAGCAGTAGGAACACCAGATCCGATGGAAAACATTAATACTGACTTAATGAATAGATGGAAACAGATACAAAAGATGAAAAAAGATTTTTGGAACAGTTGGACAAAAGACTATCTACATCAACTTCAGCAAAGATACAAGTGGAAACAAGCACATGAAAATGCTAAAATTGGAACTGTAATACTAGTAAAAGATGACAATGTAAAACCAAGTAAATGGCCGTTGGCAAAAATCACAGAAGTCCACCCGGGAAATGATGGGGTAGTTAGAGTGGTAACAATTAAAAAATCAACAGGAGCAGAACAGAAGAGATCAATTCATACATTGATCCCGCTCCCTGTAAACGAAAACAAAGAAATTGGTACAACGAGTAAAGACATACAAACGGCTACACAATGTAACATATCAACAAACAGAAGAGGTATACGATCACCGAAAAATTGGATAAAGGATTTACTATTACAAACAATACTTGTTTTATTAATTGGCACCATATCAAGTACGCCTACATACACATTAAAAAATATAGATCCAGGATTGTATGTGGAAAAAATAGGAACTGCAACTATCAATCGAGGAATGTTTAGAATTGAAACAGACTACGAGAGAGAAAGTTTAGAACTAGACCAAGGAAAGATTGAAAAAATAACGTCACAATTCCAACAATTTTGCATAAATACGCAAAAAATCATGTACGAAACGCATTGCAACGAATTTTATCACCATTTAAACGAAGAAAAAACAAAGTTTAAGACAACAAAAGGATACCTAACAGAAATAACAAATAAAAGGAAGAAAAGAGGTGTATTAGGTCAACTCTTAACATCGGTGTTTGGAGTTAATGACGAAGTATACAGAGACATAGATACATTAAATAACAACCAGCAGAAACTTATTGATGCTGCCAACCATCAAACAAAAATAATGATATCTACAATCACAACTGTAAACCAAACTGAAGAGCAAATCAAAAAAAAGCTAGATAAATTCCAAGCAAAACTAAATGAAGCAATATCATTTATGAATCAGAACAATGTTTGGTATAAAAAGATTGACAACAACCACGTTAAAATACAAGTAATGCAAGCCTATGAGTTAGCAAACAATTTCATCAATGAAATAATGGATTACTATACAGGTTTACTTGAAATTTATTTACAAAAAGCAAATGTATATAGCATATTAACACCAACACATGTCAGCAACATAATAAAAACGGCTAATCAAAAGTTACCATCAAACTTAAAAATCATTCAGGATCAAATAATACAGACTGAGATGAATGTAAATACTACTCACATAAGAGTATATGCTCACTTTCCAATACACGACGTAACAAAGTATACACTCATACATGTCACGCCTATTCCAGAGAGGAAAACTGATGGATCGTTCGAGTGCTTCTCTATTCAGCAGACTTTCATGGGGTTCGACTACAACAACGAGCGTTACTTTGAACTGAGTCAAGAAGAATTTAAAGATTGTCTTCATAGCAATACAGAATTTGTCTGCTATCCTGTAGTTGTCAAGAACATGCAATTAAATAAAAATTGCATAGTTGATCAACTCTTTAGAACTGAGAACTACACACAAACTCAATGCACGTCAGAAATCTACAAAATGTCGACAGATATTGTATGGAAGCAATTATTCATGCAAAACACTTGGCTCTTCGTAACGACAAAACCAGTAGCCATATCGATTGTGTGTGACGGACAAAGACAAGAAATAACGATTCACGATGTTGGAGTTCTACATATCGCCGAGAATTGCGTTATTAAAACACTTAAAAACATACTTGCTGCAAAAAGAACAACGACTGTGACAGTGCTAGCTTCTTATTCTAAAACAACGAATTTCTCCATTAATACGCAGATTTCACAAACAAACATTAAAGATATATCGAAAGAAGAAGTAGTGTTAGACAGGACAAAAGGAATTTTTGACCATTTAGTCACATCTGAAACTAGCTTACAGACTCAACTAGATAACACAATTTGGAAACAGTTACAGTCTCATACATACATAGCTAGCATCAGTACTTCACTCATAATCATAACTTTAGCATTTGTTTTAATTTATTTTGGTCCACAGGTGTTGAATCGACTTAGAGCCGTCATTACTGCGAGAAGAAACACTGCGCCACCTACTCAATTGCCCTCGATCGTCAGCAACATACCACACACGCAACTAACAGAGCAGCCGTACGGCATACCACGCAGGGTGCCCACTCGAGCACAGCAAACTGGAGAAGGCCAGGCCAGACCATACGAAACCATTGAGCTGTACCAACTACGGTCCTGTCCCTGAGGAGTCGCCAGAATGTTCAATGTTAACCTTTGAACATCGAATCAGCACTTGGCCCGGCGACGACTACACGAGCGGCCTAGTTAAAATAATGACTGAGTTGCATCTTACACGCATGAAACACATACAACTTTGTATAATAGTGTGTATTAAGTTAAATTAGTATATAAGCTGTACATCTTGTAAAATAAAGCAGATTTGAATTTTATATTCTTGTCTCATTACCCCTCACTGTGGCCAAGACACCTTTAGCCATCTCTGATCAGTCCCGTGAGTCTGCGGGCTGGCAGTGAGTTTATCCTTCCCGAACCTGGACATCCTGTCTACTATCCGTCTGTAACCTTAGGTCGCATGGTGCAGACATCCTGAACTTATTTATATATTTATATATCACTACTAGGTATATGGTAGGTTAGGGCTGTAGGGCTTATAGGGATTATAGTCGTAGGGACTGTTAGGCTTATAGGTTCAGTAGGCGCGTGACGTATCATATCCCTACATGTACTAACGCACCCTCAACAGTATTGCGACTTCACGTGACATCTGTTTGGAGTGGTTAGACAAATCTATTGAGTCGATTTGTACTTTACGTTCCATGACAGTTGAATCAATCTTATGTGTATAGATGAGCTTAATATTTACATCAGATATTTACCTTAACCTAATGAATTGTTATCTATTGTATTTACTTACTTTATTGAACTTATACCTAATTTAAATAAATATTTATATTATTTAGCTTAGTAAATTCGTTTGAGAATTATTATTAATTTGTAAAGTCGTATTACATACTTAGCTGCGATCTCTGGGTAATTGATTAACAATTTGATATTTAAACAATAAATATGTAAAAACGGAGCAACCTGCTAGCGTCCCGATTGTTAGGGTTCCACCTGGTGTCGTGTGCGGGGACGCACACGTTGTCAGGACGGTCGATTGTTAGGGTTTGTGAATTTTGATTTTGTTAATTGATTATTTTAGTCGATATTCGTATTAACCGAGCTTTTATTTTAAACTTTACGCTGGCAACTTTACCTTTTTAATATATTCGTGAATGCTCTGTGATTGGTTGCCGCAAAATGGCGGGAACCAATCAGAGAACTCGCTTATTCCCGCTAAAAATAGATATCAACGTGGGCAAACGGAACGTGGCTGGTTGCGCCGTTCTCTTGAATTTTGGGACTCGACGCGATAGCTTGTTAGATAATAAGTACTTATTCCTGTATCGATTTTTGTGTGTACAAGTGCTAGTAAAATATAAGCCTGTTTCGTATAATCGCTGTATTATTACTCAACTACGTCCTGTTCCTGTTGGTGTTTCCCACAGATATTAGAATAAAAATTAAAATTAAAGCATGCATAAATTGAAAAAAAGAAAATAGAAAAATCCTTGTTTACAGAAAAACAAAAAAATAAAAAAGTACTTAAAAATAGTCAGTCTACCATTTTTATGTTTTTCAAATCCAGTTCACTATTTATAGTATAAACCGTGGCGCCCTCTTTCTTACGGATTAATACTTTTCCGTTCGCAGCAAAACTTAAAATTATTTGTCTTTGAAAAGTCTCGAGCGAGATAATGCAGTCGCTTCGCCTTAACAGTGAGACTCTCTGATAAGTAAACCGGTTAACCAGGGCCGCCTAGTTGTAGGGTAGCTGTAGAAAATTTATTGTTTTGGTTCGATCTATTGTAGGTTTTCAAGGATTGAATCATCTTTGTTCTCATAATTGTTGACGTGAGGTCGATTAAGATAGGTTTGTTGGATTCCGACTTTGTCCTCAAACGATAAACATCTCGAATGTCAGAATCATTAATTGGAACATTTAGAGCCTTGCCTTTATTGATAACGATTTTAATTAGATCTTGTTTAGATTCCTGGGTTGAGGGTGGTAAGTTTCTTAATTCTAGACAAGTGGCCTTTTGGTGTCTTTCTAAGTGCTCCACTTTTTCTTCCAGGACCTGAATATATGCCAGGTGATTGCTACGTTCAGCCGATAACTTATTGAATTCCACCATTAGATCATCGTACTTTTTTGAAACAAAGTCAGCCGAATCTTTTAAGGCAGCATTTAGTAATTTTATTTCGGCCACTGACGCCTCGAGAGACGCATGTTTTTCATTCTGCCTCTTCTCAAAATTCGAGAATAAGGTTCTCATTTCTGCCATAAAGATGTCAACGTCATCCACCCGAGTGAATTTCCTTTTATCTTTCCGTAATGTTACGTTAGGATCCTCTTGCTCAGGTAATTGTGCAGGGAACTCGGGCTCCAAGTCAGTACACACTGCTGGTGATGACGGGGGTGGCGTAGGTTTTAGTGGCATAGTGAAAGCGGGTAAAAGAAATATGAAAAAGAAATATGCAGAGATCAAATTTATGATCTCAAAAAATAATATCCTTTGCGAGATTCGAACTTGGACTCTTCAAGTGTGTGAAGGCAAGGCGCTTAACGATTGAGCCACTCAGTCGACAGTAGCTGTGGTAAAATAGTGGATCAGTATAGAGTAGTAATGAGCCTTTAGTGTATCTGTAGCCCTGGTACTTTTTTGCTGCTTAGTGGTTAAAAGCAAAACAAATTATATGTCTATCTTGCTCACTCACATTAGGTGTTTCTTCCGTGCGAAATAGTCCGTGTCTGTAGCGGTTATAATACCCTGGTAGTTGGTGGGCGTTCAAATTTGTTCCTGCGGCGTCCAGAGTGGTCCAGAGCAAGTGATGTCAGAATCTACTGCTCTCCCTCTTCTTAGTCAAGATAATATTGGGCCTCCAAGCTCCACACAAACAATAACTTCTTGAATTTAATTCTGAATTAAAATTAAAATTTGGGACTTCGCAAATTAGTACAAGAAACCAAAAACACGCCTGCTCTCGTGCAATGTTCGGGCGATTCCGAGCGAGAATGTGAAAGCGAGCAAGCCAGATGTTGATGTGCGTTTGTGATGCAGTTGTTTGAAAATCGAAGGAAAACTGGCACTGTAATGGTTTATTTAATTTTTATTTTACCTATCCACGAATATAAAGTTGGTGTTTATACAATATGTTTTGAATTAATTTTTGTAACATTACGTTGTGAGTAAAGATAAAATATTTTAATTGCTATGACACAATATTGTTAACCTACCTACAAGCTACAGGCTACAATACAGAGCAACTGATACGGCAGAGCGTATACATAATGTAGTGACAGCTAAGCTGATTACGAGATAAGCGCACACACATATATACTTATAGGATGTTACTTACGTACACGCTTAACTCGATCCACGGACTAAATGATGTCTCAGAGAAGACCGTCAACGTCAGGTATAGGGGAGCGAGGCGCGGGGCGCGGGGCGCGGGCGTTGCGCCACTCATCCCGGATTTCACAAATTGGCTCGAGTCAAATCCGTGGCCTCCGGACCGGGACGTCCGGCCTTTTCTTAGGATTTCCGGGACAGTTTCCAAAAAAAACATTCGTGACAAATATGAAATGTTTCTGCGGGCTCCGGGAGCGGAGCTGAGCGATGCTGAGCGTTAACAGACTCGGCACGTCGCCAACATTGTCGATTGTTATTCATGTATAAAGTCACCTCGGCTACTTCTGCGAAACTTATTTTGAAAAGTTCGTTGGTTGGCGCTCGGCGGCCGGCGCTCTGCGATGGCGACGTCGTCCTTAACAACGGCGTCAGAAAATCAAATAAAATGTCAGAAATAATTATCAGAAAATGCATAATAGAGTTGTCGCGTACAGCGAATGGATTAAGTTTCACGGCATTAGCATTGCAGAGTGGCGGTTCTTATTAAGTTCAGTTATTGTAGCGCGCCCGAGCGCCGAGACGCCTGATCTCCTCTCAATGTTTTATTAAGAACAGGGTTTTATAAATAAATCCCCGCTTCCACTTTGTTTAACCGCTTCGAAGAAATATTGCTTGTCTTTTTAATTTCCATCCCATTGACTTCAATAAATCTCATTTCTTGAAAAGAGCACCTCTTTCCCGCCCCGCAGTCCTCACGCGGGCCCCTCGTCCGCACCGATCCCGCTCGATTTATTGAATAGACTTTCGCACAATGGCCTCCATTCACTTGTTCAATACTTTCAGCTGTTTATTCGTTGTGTTTATCACAATACATCAGCAACTCATTGTGTACAATACTCCTTCACTATCTGGGCGTTTTATCATGAGGAGGCTCTCGAGAGCTCCGCCGCGCGCCGCCGCCACCGTGACTTATGTTCCGGACGACCCTTGTACTGTAAACTTCAATATGTTTATAGAAAATAATATTATAGGTATTCACAGTTACTGTTGTCTGTTTTAGATAGTGATGTACCTACATATTTACAAAATTGCTGGCATTTACCCAGTTCCAAATTATTCCACGTTTCGCCCAAACTAAAGCCCTGAGTAATTAGTGGGGAAATGTCAAGTGAACACTCTAAACGTTGCCCTTAAACAAAAGATCAGCACAATAAACTACGTTATTTATCGCTTCCAGAATGTTGAAGCTAGCCAACAAACTGGGTATAAGTTAGTTGGGCAGTAAAGTGAAGTGTCGCACAAACAAGCGGCGCGTCGTTTGATAGACTCTGCTCATGGCGGCGCGCGGTCGTAACTCAACGCAAACTTTTTTGTTTTGCACGTCGATCAATTAGTATGGTAATGTTCGCTCCTTACTTTGCTAGCGAGACGAGCGAACTTTGACCGTGAAACTTTGTCACGCAATAAATCTGTCGATAAAACAACGGGGGAGGAAAACACGTTCAGTGTTCAATGGCGAGCGGTGGTCGCGCGTGACGGCGCGGCGTGGCGGCGTGGCGGCGTGCAGGCGTGGCAGTGCGACTGTAGCCGTGACATCCGACGACACGAAATATGTTTGTCGGTCAGCTGAGCTGAGGCCTTACACAAGTGGCATTCCATCAACGAAATCGGCGAGATAGCGATTGGAAAAATGTCAAAAATATATGGGAAAGTGTCGAGCTATCGTAACGTCACGTCATCAATCACCTATCTTTTGGCATTCCGAGCATCGCCATCGCTGACATCGAATGACACTTGTCTGGAGCCTGTCGCGGCTCCGACGCCGACGCAACGTGTCGCACGCGACCCTGTCGCACACGTCACAATACGCCAGATCATTGATACTGTATCTGAAATTGTGCGGCTTTGTGTGAATACATGCAGACAGTCGACATCAAGTCGGTGGACATTTAGCCGCATCTATATCGCCACATCAGAATGACATTAGAAGACGTATTAAGCGTATCTTTTACGTGTATCTAAACACCACACTAACCCTAGATCCTCCCTATCATAAGTGATTACTACAGTGATTTAAACAACACTGTCTAGAGAAATATACAAGCGTTTTGTTTTGTATTAACCAGAAAGTCGCGTCACTTGCATCGCTCCTCATCGCTCAGTAGCAAGTAGCGGGTGTTAGTATGCGGCGAGATGGCGTGGCGTGGGGCGCGGGGGTGACGTAAATAAACCATGTGCACAGTTGCACACAACTCATCCGTGTGAGCGGCCACAATGCGCTATAATCCACAGTTTCATTGAACGCTGGGCGCCGGAGGTCGATGTCACATAAAACATCCCGCTGCACTTTGCCCGGCTCTCCGCGAGGTATTGTGAGTGCGGAGGCGGCGCGGGCGGTTCATTGTCGCCGCAACTCCTGCCTAATGGCCAATGTCGGCCGCGCTCTAATTAAAATTTTTGCCGGTTCCGCAACACATACAAAGCGAGGCGCGTCACATATTTCACGCGCACATTGTGTATGTGTACAGTACCGCCCGCTCCGCAGGGATGCCACCACCGCCGCCCGCTCCGATGAAAGTATAACACAATGCCGCGCCGCGCTCCGCGTACGCCTCATATTTACTTATCTTAATAAATAATAAATGTAAATTCTGCGCGAACTGTAACTATGGTATACCGCATTCATACATACATACATACATAAACTCACGCCTGTGTCCCATGGGGGTAGGCAGAACCTACAGAACGCCACCTGCTACGATCCTTACATACTTCTTTTGCTTCACTCACTTTCATACATCCAGTCACGCACGCTGGTTATGAGTACTGCGCACCGAGTCCTTTCTGAAGAAAATCACCAAAGAAAAAATATTTATTTGTTACCCGCACAGAAGACACAAGATAAGCAAAACACAAACAATAATAAAAACAAAAATAAATAACCCCGTGCGAGACCAAAAAGGCTCCAATCTATGTCTATGTTTTTCTATGGCGTCCCCTCCCGGCGCGCGGCGTTTCCATTCACGTCTGCCTTGTAAATACCTTTCGTTAGTCGCCTTTCATTCATCCTCTCAAAATCCGCATTCAGTTAGAAATAAATTGACACTAGGAGTACTAGGACGTATGAAGATAGTTAACTAGTCACGAACACTGCCGTCGATCCCTCTTGTGTGACGCTGACGTGCGGCGTCTTTATCATTAGCATGCAAACTGCTTAACGTCTGGGGATCTGATAAGCGGTCGCGGTGGCGAAGGGTGGCGGGCCGGGGGAGGGTTAGAGGGGGCAGCGGGAAGTGCCAAATCCCGTTGATCGCGATCACCAGCTGTACGACGACTTCGTAAAAAATACAACCTCGCAAATGTCCTGTTATCAATAATGCAGGAAATAAGTCTCACAAAAATGATACTTAACTTCAAAGCGCTCCTTCAGTGCGCGGTGTTCACGCCGCTATTTCAGAAGGATAAGCATCAGATTCGTGTAAAGCTAGAGATTTTTACAATTCAAAGAGATGGCAGGTCTCGGGGGCCATTTCGCGCTCGTCTCGAGGTAATACGTTAGGCACGCTACATGCGAGCGACACGCGCGACACGTGCGACACACGCTCCATCTGCCAGTGAGGCGCGCACATCGCTCGCGCCGCGCCAAGCTTCTGGGACCTAGTGTGTCTACTCTATCTGTGTGGGTTCAAGATTCAGCTATCGTCTCACCATTTTTGTAAACTTTACAAATTCAATAAAATAAGAAGTGGTAATATGTTTGCATGATTGATTATTGACGGATAGATTAATTTGAATTTAAATAGTTTTGATGCTAAACTTTGCATATACTTGTTTCCAAGTGGATTCAATCGTCCATGCTGTTGGAAATTTTATTTCATCAGAATGTTGTAAGCCGTAGTTTGGTTTGGGAATGAAACCAGACGTAGCAGTCGTTGGTGCGGGAGGCGAGGATTCTCTACTACGTTGGGTTTCGACTCCATTAGCTTTCGTGTTGGCTTTCAAAATAATGATAGTCTCATTCATAATTAGCCATTGAAATATCCTAGTATATTATTTTGATTGATTTAGAGTTTATTTCCAGCTTGTGTTACTGAAAGCACTGTTAAAGTAAAAAAATATTAAATCGATTCAATTACTTAACCCTCATTTTGGACTTATAATCGAATATTTCAGTCATTGAAGAATAGATTGTATGTCTAAGAAGGTTGATTGCGACATGTGAGGATTACGCTGTAAAACATGGACTTGTATGGACTTGAATATTAAGAAAAGTCAGTACATGGTCTTTGAGGCCGGTGGTGCTATATGTCCCCCGAATATGTACCACCTATACGTCTAAATAGTGTACCTTTAGACAGGGTGAAACAGTTTAAATACCTAGGACATATAGTCATGTCTGACCTCAGGGACCATGCTGACTTGGAACGGGAGCGGAGGGCGTTATCTAAAAGAGCTAATATGCTGACCCGCAGATTCGCACGTTCGCACGGGGATGTTAAGGGATACATTCACGATCTAAGTGCCCCAAGTCAACCTCACCTGCTCGCGGTGCATCCTGCTAAATAACAAACGAGGCTCTGACGACCACCGACAAATGGCGGTATAACCATTTTAACAAATCTTCGCAGCTAAGTGGTACAGACTGGTGATGGGCAGCAGCGTCACCAGTGCGAAAAGCTGCGATCTGCGATCACCAACCCGCATACCCAGCGTGGCGATTATAGGCAAACCCTCAAATATGATAAGTCGAAATAAACCACGGCCCCCAGTTCCCGGCCACCCTGCTGTTATACCTGATTATGGCGGCGGTCACGGAGACGGCAGGGCATTCGGGGGTGCGAAGAATCACCGGGTTACGGATGGCCGCCGAACCCAACTGACCTTGGCGACGTATAATGGACGCACGTTACGGCTTGATGAACACCTCGTGCAGCTTGAAGAAGAACTCGAGAGTATAAGGTGGCACGTTCTAGGGCTGAGTGAAGTCTGAAGAGAGGGAGAGGATACAATAACCCTCAAATCAGGCCACCTTATGTATTTCCGAGAGGTAGACCAGCTATCCCAAGGCGGCGTCGGGTTCCTAGTAAACAAATCCATCTGTGACAACGTTGTGGAAGTCTCCAGTGTCTCGAACAGGGTAGCGTACCTCATAATTAAGCTAACCGAGAGGTATAGCCTCAAGGTTGTACAGGTTTACGCATCGACCTCGGCACACTCGGACGACGAAGTGGAGGAAATGTTTGAGGACATTTCCAAGGCCTTGCATTGGAGTACAGAATTGCAGTGATTCGGTAGTAGGATCCTACGGGTTTGGTAGCAGGAATCATAGGTGGCAAATGCTTGTTAACTTCCTAGAAAGAGAGGGGCTTTTTGTAATGAATTCCTTTTTTAAGAAACAGCCCCAGAGGAAGTGGACATAGCGAAGCCCCGACTATGTGACCAAAAATGAGATAGACTTCATTATAACAGATAAAAAGCACATATTCAGGGCTGTCTCAGTGATCAACAGGTTTAATACCGGCAGCGATCACAGACTTGTTTGAGGCTCCCTGAATATCAATCGCAAGCTTGAGAGAACTCGTTTGATGAAGTCTAGGCTCCGTCCAAATATGCTCCAAGCAATGTTGGGATCTGAAGCGTTCCAGTCAGACCTGGAGAACCGTTTCGCTGCCGTGGAAACCGCAAATAGCGTTAACCAGGCGCTCAACCAAATGGTGAAAATCCTCAGGGAGGAAGGTGCGAGATTTTGTAAGATGCGGCGTACGGGCAGGAAGTCTAAACTTTCGGAGGAGACTCTGAAGCTTATGATGGAACGACGTGAAAATCCATCTGTCACTTCGTCAGAACAGCGGGCACTCAATAAACATATAAGAAAAATGGTACGACACAACCTCCGACGAGCCAACACGCTCTCTATAGAGAAAGCGATTGAGCAAAACCGGGGGTCGAAAGTGTTTGTCCAGTCACTTGGGAGGAGCCATCTGACGAAGTTGACTACATCTAATGGGAATATCGTCGTTTCGAAGCCGGAGATTCTTTCGGAAGTTGAAAACTTCTACGGCAAATTGTACGCAACGCATGCATCTCGGCCTGATCCCGAAAATGAGGATTCTAGAGCCACCTTAACCCGCCATTTCACAGAAGACCTGCCTGAGATAAGCCAAGACGAAATCGAGACGGCTCTCAAACAGCTTAAAAATGGAAAAGCCCCGGGCGAGGATGGGATTACTACCGAGCTACTGAAAGCGGGAGGACGTCCGGTACTGAAAGAGCTTGGGGAGCTCTTCAATTCTGTCCTGTTCTCTGGGAGAACTCCAGAAGCGTGGCAACGTTCTGTTCTTCAAAAAGGGTGACAAGACCCTTTTGAAGAATTATAGACCCATTTCGCTGCTTAGCCATGTATATAAGTTGTTTTCGAGAGTCGTCACGAATCGTCTCGCGCGAAGACTCGATGAGTTCCAACCACCGGAGCAGGCCGGGTTCCGAGGTGGATACAGCACCATAGACCACATCCACACAGTGCGGCAAATTATACAGAAGTCCGAAGAATATAATCGGCCCCTGTGCTTTGCTTTTGCGGACTATGAGAAGCCTTTTGACTCTATCGAGACCTGGTCTGTTTTGGAGTCTATGCAGCGATGTCAAGTGGACTGGTGATACATCCAAGTGCTGAGATGTCTTTATGCAAACGCAACAATGACCGTCCAAAATCAGGACCGGCAAACTAAGCATATCTCACTGTGTCGAGGGGTTAGGCAAGGGGACGTTATTTCCCCGAAATTATTTAGCAACGCGGTGGAGGATATGTTTAAGACGCTGGACTGGGAAGGACGCGGTATTAATGTAAACGGCAATTACATCTCACACCTGCGATTTGCGGATGACATCGTCATAATGGCAGAGTCACTGCATGACTTGCAGCTGATGCTGGACGGCCTAGCTGGTTCTTCTGCGCGAATCGGTCTCCAGATGAACTTGGACAAAACCCAGGTTATGTTCAATTCACACGTCACTCCGGGACCGATTGTGGTCAATGGCGGTGTTCTCAAAGTTGTTTGGGAATACGTTTACCTCGGGCAAACTCTGCAGTTTGGTAAGAACAACTTTGAGAAAGAGGCTAATAGAAGAATACAGCTGGGCTGGGCGGCGTTTGGAAAACTTCATCGAGTCTTCTCGTCACGTATCCCACAGAGCCTGAAGACCAAAGTCTTCAACCAGTGCGTCCTACCTTTATGACCTAAAATCAAAATCTTTACCCTTAACAAACTGTCGAAGTTCATCGTTAATATCTAGCTCAACAAAACCAGGTGCAGTGTTATGAATCTTCAGTGCATCCGCGTAGCGCACATCCTTACACGATGAATCACCGAACTTTTGTAACGCTTCATGCCGCTTCACGTGATCCGGATTAGAGCGTGGCACCTTGGGGTCCTTAAGCGACGTACTAACGACACTTAAATTTAAACGCAGAACTAGACTCGACATAGCCACCGGCGGGCGGTTCAAATTAAAGTCTAAAGGTATCGCTGTGCTAGGCCCAGGAACTGGTTCATACATTTGTGCCGCTGAAAAGTTATTCGGAGTCGAAACGGATGTACCCACGTTTTGCATTAACAGGTTAGTTAACACAGCTACATGGTTTATAAGATTTGAAATATCAGATGACTCACCGCATTTCCGCCGTTTTAACTTAGTGTCCGAAGAATCAGATTGCGAAGAGATCGAATCGCTTCGTGGCAACCGGCGTTTACGGCTGGATGTAGACATCGAGTCGTCGCCTACCTGCACTTCTTGATCCGAATTACAATTGTTTAGATTTGCACTATTTATTTGATTTTCACTCATATTAAATATAATTTTTTTATTACTTTCAACTATAATAAGATTCAAATATTAAAAAGTAGCCGCAAAGTCTTAAAAAGATGTTACTTAGTCGGGAAGTAACGACGCTATGAGGTAAAGGTCCTTCATTAGCGAACACCACACCTAGGACCACGTGACTACCGGAACTCGGCACTGATTGGTCGAGGATGTGACATCACGAGAGCTGTGATTGGTTAACAACTGACGGGAAGTATACAACGCCCTCTCACAGATGGTGCATCGTCACATGCCAAATAATATGAATTTATTGACAAGCCTTATTTAAATAAATACCTAGTCTTGTCTTTCTGTGCTTTTATTCATAAAACCCTTTCCTTATACACCACATACATTGGAACTCTGATACACAGTAAATAACCAACAACCATCTTGACATTCAAAGCTTCTTATCTTGGTAGATATCAATACTTTTATATAGAGTTCCATTCATGATTCTAACATCAGAAGAAGGGATTCTGCTCCAGCTCACACAGATTTCTAATGAATTTCATATTATCATTTTCATAAACAACATGTCGACGAGTCGCCGACTCCACTCGCACCAAGACGATGACTTCGCGATGCCGCCGAGACGACGGCACTGCGAGCTGCATAGCTTGTGGATCTAGAAGCTGTACGACGATTGGAACTACGGTTCTTCATGCTACCTTACGAGCAGTGGATCTGCGAGTCTGCAAACTATTGTCAGAACATCAGAATCTGACTAGGTATGGACATCAAGCCAACAGCTACAGCACGAAGTAACTAAAGGGGGGTGAGACTTTGGTTTTTGTTTGTTTTACTATTGAATATATGTGAATTTTGAATATCTTAGGTGTTATACATGTTTGAATTAGCCTAACAATAATTCCTAAGAAGGTTTTCGATTTATTTACCAGAAAATTGGTAGTTGTGTCCTTCGGCCTCATTCGGAGTCATATAAACATAATTTGAGTCTAGCATCTTCTGTTTCCGTGTCACATCTATATAGGTATATGCTACAATCTCCTTCCAAGCAACCTGATGATGACGTAATTCCGCTTTCGTTCACCAGGTGGCTACAGCGTGCCAACTCGTTCATTGGCGTCCTGTTTTTCGGACGGTTCACATCTTTAAAAGCTAACGTTGTTAACGTTCGATAATTAAGATTTGTCTCACGCTATTAGCGTTCGTTATAAGCAAAACATTAAAGTGATAAGTAGTTTATTAATTACATTTTGTTACGATGGTGGACAGTGTACATGCGCGTAATCGTAAGGATTCCGATTCATCATCGGACTCGTCAAGTTCCTCAAGTTTCTCTGAATCGCAGCTGTCGGATTTGGAGACTGTACTGGTCGAAAAATCCCGTAAGAGTAAGAAGACACTAAGTGTCGTCGAGGACAAAGCAAGATAATCAGAAAACTTGCAAAACAGGTCAGTGATTTGAAAGATTTATACTACTACCCTCAAAATACGAGTATGTATGTGAAAATATGAAAATGAAAATTATGAGGGGGGTAATCCGATATATGGTGATAATTTTGTAATCCCTTAAGAACAACCGGTTCCAGACAGACTGTCTGAACCCGTATCAGATCCTGCACCGTCTCAATCATTTGATTTTGATTTGGCAACGCAATGAAAGGAGCCAGCTGTTACTGCCATCTAATCAGTTGGAGCTATTAAATTCAATTCAATATTTTAGTAATGATAATTGGAATAATGTCAGATATGTGGAATCAGAAAAGATTTATAATGCTCGTCCTGGATATGTTAACCATGAAGTAAACGATGAAATCAAATCTTTAGAAAAAGTTAGCCATCTACCCTCAGCGGATAAATTTCTTGGTGCTGTAACTAGAGGACTTGTAATGCAAAGCGAGGCTATGCAGCAAGGTTTTCAGCAGATAGTTGACTGGGTCAAGGATACCGGAAACATGGACGCAGACCAATTGACGTTAAAATTAAAAGAAGTTTTTTCCGGTGATTACCAAAAGATTTCACGTGATTGTATACAGTTAGTCTGTGGCCGTAGGGCCGATATAGTAGAACAAAGACGTGAAGTGTTCATTAAGCAATTAAGAGATCAATCATTTAAGCCATGTTTGAAGAAGATACCGCCATCGAGTGAATTATTGTTTGATAAAGTACCTTTTTAGACCAGGGTCTTAAAAAATAATAAAAAGTGAAAAAAAATAATAGTAGGATGAAACCCATTAGAAAAGAAGGGGAATATTATAAAAATGAAAGGAAAAATAATTTACGGGCGATCTGAGGTCGGGAAGGGGATGGGGGTGAGTTTTTATGGGTAAAAAACAGTTTTCTCGATTTCCGGCAAAACTAAAAGTCCTATCGAAAAAAGTCAAATGGCAAAGTTGTAGGTAATAAAAAGTTCTAAAACTTTTGTATCTACATTTTTTTCACATAACCTCAAAATTTATGTGAAAAATTCAAAAAACCAAGTTTTTGGTTTTTTGAATTACTTAAACTTACTTTTTTATGTCCCAAATAAGCTGTAATTTATTTGATTAAAAATATTTATTTTTTCACCTTATTTTGAATTAATATCGAAAAAACACCCTAATTTTCAATCGAAAATTCACCTGTCGAAATATCAGCTTTTTTCAAAAAGTTGGTATGTTTTCTGTTCGTTGAAATCTCTACTTTCCGATGGTGAATAAAAAAATATATGTTACTATAGTAAATCTTCTCAGAAAATGCAAAAAATCGAAAAAAACTCGAATTCGATTTTTTTTTTAAATTGTTATAAATAATTTCATCGAAAAAATGTGATTGCTGCAATTTGTTTCAATTAAAAAGTTGATTTATTTAATGCTAATTAATTAATTACAAAATGTAGCTATTGCAGTCTCTTGAACTACAAAATGTAGCTATTGCAGTCTCATCACTATATTGACTTTGACAACTTCGATGAATAAAAGCTGATGTCAAAGTCTCAATTTTTTTGTATTTATTGTCGATTCTTTTCTTGCTGGATACCACTAAACGATTCAAAGCTGATTTTTTTATTTTATACACTTGCTTATCATCTGCCTTATTGCAGATGATACAAACAGATTCATCCATACTGATAATCTGAAAAGACAAAATCGAATTAATAATGCCTTCACTATTTTATCGTGAATATACCCCCATGAAAAAAAAATATATTAAAGAAATAAATGTCAAAATGTATAAAAAATATATTATAAATCTATTTAAAATGTATAAATATGTAAAGAAAATCACCTTACTCATGTGATTTTCTTAAATTTGAATTTGCCGCGTCACCGCTCTTTGGTCACAACTGACAGGAGTGACATTTAATTTAGTTAAGTCTTTTGAGAGGAGATTTTTTTCCATATTGTTTGTTTAATTGATAGATTATAAAAAGACCTGAAATAAAGGCATTAAATGTAGTTTCTTTGTCTTTACAGGTAAGCTAACTAATACTTTGTTATAAGAAATATACTTTACGATTTATGTTAAACTTTGTGTATCGAAATAAAACCTTCTTTGTGTGAACCGTACTGGTCAAACACTCTGGAGCAAGGACTTTGAATGCAAAACACTCTTTATAAATTTGAAGATCAGCTTTATTGTATATAGTACACAGCAGTACAGTTTTATTTAGCGAGAATAACAGCAATACAGTACAAGTGACTGGCACTGATGTCGGAAAACGAATGGTCGGCCATACTACCAAAATGCCAGACGATTCGCTTCCATCCCCACCAATCCCCACCATTATACTTGCTTGTGATTGGTCGTCAATAACTGTCAAAGCCTCGACCAATCACAAGAAGTCAATACAGCTACTTTTAATCATACAACTTCATAGAAATTACTGCAACTAGTCAACAAACACACACAATTATAGGCATCATTTAAATATTTATAACAGCTCGGCCATCCGGCTTGCAACGAGTCTCTCGTTGTTATTTGTGTAATTACAAAAAAAAAAAACATTACTCTTTATTTCAATCAACACAACTATAATAACCATACATTATCTGATTAGTCCTTAATTAATAATTATGACCACAAGTCATCATATTAGCATATTTTGGTATCTAAATAAATCTCAAAAACAATCACTCTTCAATAGATTTACTCCTGAATTTGTGTATTAATCCATGACCTTGATTAACAAAATGCTTATAACATTTAAGGGTGTCGGTTACCTGACACTCCTAACTTAATCTATATCTTTAATATCGTCAGTATATGTTTTGGTCCATGACCTTGACCAGTAGATATACTGATACACCAATAGCTAAAATGAGAGGCATCCGTTACCTGATACCTCCCACCAACTCATTAGTACGTGACCCTAACCAATGAGTCGGTATTTACTGGTCCATGACTTTGAGCAGCAAATATTCCAGCCACTAGTACATATATTATACAGGAATAATTTTGATGATACATGACATTAATCATCAAAACTTTAAATCATATTATCATTACTTTTTACTATGACATCGATTTCATATAGTTCTTTAGGTGTACATATTAGAGATACACAATGTAAATTGACGGCGAACAATTTGATTACGGTGTCCTTAATTACCTGCTTTTTTAATTGTATTTACAATATTCATATTTATTTATATATTTATCTTCATTAATGCGTATGAATTTACTTATACATCTATTTACAACTCTTCACATTCAGATTCGCAATCATTACGATCGGGTTCACAATCGGTTGATACGGGTTCGTTAAAGCAGATCCACGGGAATATTTTGTCAATAGCTACCACAGCCTCGTATCTCTTACTAGACTTTGTGAGAGGTGTGTCCTCGACCACGAACCTATCGTTGGGGAGCACCTTCTTAATTCTGTAAGGGCCTTTACATTTAGGTTCGAGCTTCTTAGACTGCCCCTCTATTCCTTTCACGGCTCTTACTACTCTAACCAAATCGCCTTCTTTGAAACGTATTCCCATTTTCCTGTACCTATCATACCGTTCCTTGTCCTTGTCCTGTTGAGTCCTAATAAGCTCACCGGCCGTAGCCCTAACATCGTCAAGACTCTCCCCGACTTCAGACGTAACTTCGTTTATTATGTCATTCAACAAACCTTCAGATGGGTTAGTTAGATTTCGCCCGAAAAGAAGCTCCGCTGGAGTCTTTTTAGTGGTGGCATGTACTGTGGTATTGATACCTAACTGTATGTCTGGTAAATGTTCATCCCATATACCATTTGGTTTGTCGTGATTCATTGCCCCGAGCGCTGCCAAAATGGTGCGGTTGTACCGTTCCACTTGGCCATTCGCTCGGGGTGTGGCGACAGCATTGAGCACGTGCTTTATACCAGGTGATTGAATAAATGTTTTAAACTGCCTACTTGTGAAGCTTGTCCCTTGGTCCGTAATTAAACGTGTTGGCACTCCGAAGTAACTAAAATGCTCTCTGAATACTCTAATGCTTGTGGCCGATTTGGTATTTCGCACAGCGGTAATGTCAACAAATTTAGTAAACGCATCTACGATAACAAGGATGAATGTATTGCCACGCTTGGTGCGGATGAAGGGACCGAGATGATCCGCATGTATGGTATGGAATGGTACGATAGCTTTAGGGATGGGGTGTAGTTCACCGCGCCTGGCACCACTTGGCAGCTTATGATATGCGCAATGAAGGCAAGCAGCGACGTATTTTTTTACAAACCGTCTCATCTTTGGGAACCAGTAAGTAGCTTTTAAGCGTGCCAAAGTTTTGTCAAACCCGAAGTGTCCCACATCATCATGATTGGCTTTCAGTAGTTGCCATCTGGTGCCACTTGGGACAACCCAACGGATAGTATTTTCGTCAATTATACGATATACCCGCCCATTTACAAGCTTGTAATTTTTTAATATTTCAACGGCATCTTTACATTTAGAATCCCCTAAAATCTCCGCGATATTTTTAATGTCTTCGTCAGTCTGTTGCACCGTTGCAAGCCAATCGTCAGTACCTACTAAAAGGACATCTAATACGTGATCAACGTCTGGAGTACCATCTATAGCACTCCTGCTGAGGGCATCTACGTGCGCCATTTTGTCACCAGGGCGGTATTCTATTGAGCAGTCGTATTCCAAGAACTGGAGCCACCAGCGAGCGATTCGTGGGACCAAGTCGCGTTTACTCAAAGTGGTACGCAAAGCGTTGCAGTCTGTAATTATGGTGAATCTAATACCGAGTAAGTAATGCCTGAACCTATTTAATGAGGCAATAATAGCGAGGGTCTCTAACTCGAACGAGTGCAATTTTTGCTCATCCGGACTGGTTTGCCTACTATAATAAGCAATCGGTTTGAACACTCCAGACTTGTCCTGTTGCATTAAAATGCCGGCTACCGCGTACTTGCTCGCGTCTGTGTGGAGTTGGGTTAGTGCATTAGGATCATAAAGTCCTAGAACCGGTCTTCGTACTAAAATCTGTTTTAATTTCTCAAATGATTCCCGTTCTTCACTACCCCAACTCCAAGAAGAGTCCTTCTTCAACAGACCAGTCAGAGGACGTGCTATTAAGGCGAAACCCGCGACAAACCTTCTGAAGAAGCTAGCAAGGCCTAAAAACCTCCTAACTTCGTGAACATTTGTTGGCGTAGGGAATTTGGATATGGCGTCTGTTTTGAGCGACCCTGGTCTAACACCCTCTGAACTGACTTCGTACCCCAGGTAGTCTAATTTGTCATAAAAGAAATTACATTTACTCATTTTGAGGGTTAGACCGCTTTTTGCCAGTAACCGCAACACCTCCTCCAAACGTACCATCCCCTCATCGAATGACTTGGCAGGAATCAGAATATCATCCATGTAAACCAATGCATACGATGAAGCAGGCGAATTGTGGATGATCTTATTCATTGTACGCTGAAAGACTGATGGTGCGTTCACTAACCCAAAGGGCATCCTGTTGTACTCGTATTGACCCTGAGGGGTTACGAAGGCAGTCTTCTCTCGAGAGCCCTCCGCTATTGGGATCTGATAGTACCCGGACGCTAAATCGAGGGTAACAAATAGTGAACTACCTGATAATAAGTCTAACTGATCCTCGATACGAGGGAGGGGGTAGTGCTCTTTTTACCCGACTGCCGAAGGAGGGTAATGTGTTTATCAGTCTATGTATGTATGTATGTATGTATGTATGTATGTATGTATGTATGTATGTATGTAAGTATGTATGTATGTATGTATGTATGTATGTATGTATGTATGTATGTATGTTTGTTCCTATATGGCGTTCTAGAGACCAAACGCGTTGCCCGATTTTGATGATTCTTACGTCAATCAATTCGTCTTAATCATGCGAGTGTCACTGGCTACATTAAAATTGGAAAAAACAAAAATGGCGGATTTTGGGCGCCATTTTGTGGGGGAATAAAAAATTTTTTTCTTCGAAACCCATCGTGCGGGGTATCAAAATAAAGGATTTTAAGAGACGATTTCAAAAATATATAACACTTATATGTTTAAATGTACCCAATTCTAAAAAAAAATAACTAAAAAGTTTTAAATAAAAAAAGTTAATTAAAAAGATCAAAAAACCCGACTGCTTAAAAAGCAAACTAAAAAGACGTAAACAAGAAGAAAATCATGCTTTGCAGTCGGAGGATACATCTGGTTTTGGTCCGCCAGCTCGCGAATATGTATCCTCCGACTGCACAGCATGATTTTCTTCTTGTTTACGTCTTTTTAGTTTGCTTTTTAAGCAGTCGGGTTTTTTGATCTTTTTAATTAACTTTTTTTATTTTGTTTTACTATTCAGAGCACGGTAGTCCACACATAACCTCTTCTCCCCTGACTTTTTGTTAACTAGTACTATTGGGCTCGCGTAAGGACTATTAGACTCCCTTATAATGCCGCTTTCTAACATTTCCTTGATCATATTTTGAACTAGTTGGCGTTCGGTAAAGGACAACCGGTACGGGCGGTAAACGACAGGATCGGGGTCATCCAGTTGAATCACCATTTCAGTTTCCGTTGTAAACCCAAGATCTGTTAAACTACTCGAAAAACAATATTTATATTTATTTAACAAAATCTTTAACGACTCTTTTCGATCTCTTGTTAAGTTTTCTCCGCAACTGATTGGCGATTCATCTATGGGTGACAAATGTAATCTTTGGACCTGTAGGCTCTCAGCTAAAGTGCGACTCCTAGTTATAAGACTACCCTTTTCTATAAGCAGATGGTTGTCACTAATATTCTGAACGAGAATCCTACCCGCACCTTGTGTTAACTTATACTCGCCGGGCAACAAGTAATGTTCATTTCCTTCAATATTGCGCACAGTTCCATTCACGTAAATTTTGCCAGAGTAGGAATTATGCGAGCTAACTGGAATCGCCCCTAATTCGCCGCGTTCTATGCGCGTCTCCTCCATGCATAACAGCGGACAAATCAAAACAGTCTCCTCACTAATACGCTGAAAAATTACATCCGATTCTGTCTTTACTATTTTGACTGAAGGCCTTTCGGTGAAAGTGTGACCTAGTAATACAGAGCAATTTATTAAGTAATCATCTACTACCAATATATCTACGTGATTTTATTCTACACCCTGCACTTCAATCGTGACGTTAGCTTTGCCAAGGGGTTTATATGGCACGTTACCTATTCCTCTCAATAGTGGCCCTTCCCCTACCTTCCAGTCTAATCCTAAACGCTGAGCTTCACTGAGACGGACCAAAGTACCCTCGCTTCCCAAATCAACGAGACATTCTGAAAACATCCCATTTATTTTAATAGGCATTTTATACTTGGCACTTGAATCGCCTGTGTTTTCTACTTTCAAAATTGCTTTTGGTTTATCGTTGGTACTTTGCTTTGACCCAGGGCACTCAGTATCCTTATGTCCTAATAAGTTACATTTAGAGAATTGGATCTTTGGTTTTGTGCATCGAAAGAATGGGTGACCGGCTTCTTTACAATTGTAACAGACCATGCTAGACCCAGTTGGCTTCGAGGAACTGTGACCTACTTTATTACCGGTAAATGCGTTATTTTGTGATCGCCTATCTCTATCCCTAACTTTCTGCTGCTCGTTTGTGGACCTATCTTGACCTACTTTCACAGTTTTCAAAAATTTAAGTAGCGATTCCGGTTCTGTAAATTCCGCTCCCTGAGCTCCTAACCTAACACCACGATCTTCTATACCTGCTATGATACAGTCAACTGCACGTTTTCCTGATATTTCGCAACGATTTAGAAGATTCATTTTAGCATAGTAATATATCTCCAACGACTCCCCATAGCGTACCCTTTTACTAAGCATTTCCATTAGTAAATCTGCATAATTATCCCTAGTTGGAAAAGATTCCCTCAGCTTTAACTGCCACTCTGGCCAAGAAAATAGTAGTGAGGGTAGACCCTGATACCAGGTTTTAGCTACCCCTGTCAATTTCGGCAGAGCATAGTGGACTACTTGTTTATCGTTCCAACCATAGATCTGTGAACATTCGTTAACTTTGTGAAGCCACGTATCAACCGTTTGTTCCTTACACAACGGGTCAAAATCAGGAATAACATTATTTAAAACAGGAAACCTATCGCGATCGCTTGTATTATTCATACCCTTAAGCGCATTATTAAAGTTCTCAATAAACAAATTATTTGACTCACGATCACGACGTGTTTCTTCACGGGGCGGTGTACGAAGATGAGAAGCTCTGCTCCTAGGCGAATGCCTGGATTCCGCGTGGCGTGTCCTTCTTGAATAGTACGACCGGGAACGAGACCGACTAGTCGTCAGTCGCGATCGTCTTCCTCTGGACCGCCTAGACCGCGACACATGGCGGTGGCTGCCACGATTTTCTTCAGGTGAACGCGTACGCCCTCTACCACGGCTGCGGCTTCTGGCGACTAGTGGCGGCGTCAACGTCTCGCGAGGGGTCCGTCTAGGTCCATCACATTCTCTTCGAGAACTAGACCTACGTTGGTCCATGTTCTCGCGGCCTCAACATATAAAAACAAAAGAAAACACCTATGTTAATAAACCGCGCTAAACTAAACTTGTAAACAAGATTTTTATTGACCTCCACATACTTTATTATAAACCATCAAACATGTCCATCTCCAGGGAGTACCCTGGCGAGATTAACATGCATGACTAACCATGTAAACCTCCGGAATATCTCCGTTACGGTAAATACAGCTCAGTTCCTTACATTAAAAAAAAAACGGAATATCAAACATGTTCATCTCCAGGGAGTACCCTGGCAAGATTAGCATGTATGACTAACCATATAAACCTCCGGAATGTCTCCGTTACAGTAAATACAGTTCAGTTCCTTGAATTAAAAATCAGAATATCAAGCATGTTTATCTCCAGGGAGTACCCTGGCAAGACTAACATGCATGACTAACCATATAAACCTCCGGAATGTCTCCGTTACGGTAAATACAGTTCAGTTCTGAAGTCTAATCATTTAGTAGTCTGGTAAACAGAGGCAATCGTGAAGAAAAAAAAAGAAAATGATAAAAATACGACACCGGAATAAACTTTTAGCCTACTTTCTTTACTTATGTATTACAAATTGCAATAATATGAATTCAGTTATGTACATATTTGATGCACGGATATATGAGGGTAGGCAAGCACAATTAAATTAAAATGAACAAAGAACACTTACGTTTTCTACGAACTCCAAATATTCAAGCGTATCTCCAATCCTTTTGTGGGCACTTAAGTTGCTTATCCCACTTGCTGAGATGTGAACCGTACTGGTCAAACACTCTGGAGCAAGGACTTTGAATGCAAAACACTCTTTATAAATTTGAAGATCAGCTTTATTGTATATAGTACACAGCAGTACAGTTTTATTTAGCGAGAATAACAGCAATACAGTACAAGTGACTGGCACTGATGTCGGAAAACGAATGGTCGGCCATACTACCAAAATGCCAGACGATTCGCTTCCATCCCCACCAATCCCCACCATTATACTTGCTTGTGATTGGTCGTCAATAACTGTCAAAGCCTCGACCAATCACAAGAAGTCAATACAGCTACTTTTAATCATACAACTTCATAGAAATTATTGCAACTAGTCAACAAACACACACAATTATAGGCATCATTTAAATATTTATAACATTTGTCTTTACAGAGAAACGCAGTTTCGTTTTTATTTTCTATTATAAGACTAAAATAACATTATTAAACAAAATTTTCTGCATAAAACACACGAAACATGGAAAAGTTAAGGTTTGATTTTGTTGTGAAACAAACAGACGATGGAAAATCAAACGCCATTTGTATAACCTCGATCGCTACACCAGATGGAAACGTTTTTGCTATACCAGCTGAGTACCAACCAGCACATCTACACCAAGAAATAACAAAAACTTCAAACTATGTCAAGATCAAAAAAACATTAAATAAAAGACATCAAACAAGGAAAATATGGATAACCTTATCAGATGAAATATCAAAAGTTTATTTGGATGAAGAACAAAACTTACAGTTCAGTACACCAAATCCTGCTGAATCTATACCTAGTAGCACAAATCAAACGTTGGAGAAACTGTTAGAGAAACTACTTGAAGATAAACAATCAAAATCTGAAACACAAAATTTAGGGATGATTGGCAAGAATTTCATGATTGAAAAATTCTCTGGCAGAAACACAAATGCTTGCCAGTGGATTACAGCATTCAACAAGGAATGTGAACGTTTTCAAATCAATGAAGATATTAAGAAAATAGAATTATTAAAAAACTTTATGGAACAATGTAGTCTAGATTGGTACAACTGCATGCTAATAAAACTTACAGTGGACTCGGAATGGAACAAATGGGGGAAACATTTTTGTGAGACGTTTGCCAATAAAGGATGGTCACCCATTAGATATGCACTAGCCTTCAAATAACAAGCAGGTACGTTACTCGAATATGCTTTAAAAAAAGAAAAGTTGTTACTAGAAGTAAGAAAATCAATTGATACTGGGACACTTATAGACCTTATAGCGTTTGGCTTACCAAATTATGTATCCGACAAAATTGACAGAGAAACATTACAAGGAACTGAAGATCTCTACAATAAAATAGGAAAATTAGAACATCTGGTTGGAAAAAATAAGTATGAAAGAAAAAGTACCATAAATTCAGACAATATAACAATAAAAATTGGAGAAAAAATTTGTCTAAATGAGAAAAAAAGCAAACGTTACCACCCTGAAGAAAATTGCTGGTTTAAAGAGAAAAATCACAAAGCAGTTGTAAAAACAGTAAATAACTCAGAATTGGAAATAAAACTAAATGAGAAGAATCCAAAAAACTAGAGGAAATAATAATAATAATAATAATAAAGCCTTTTTATTTTCCATGCACATTACATTGAGTTTAAAAAAACTACTACTAAATATATAAAAAAAGGTGTGTTTAGGGCATGGCTCCTCTCCGGATATAGGCCTCCTCCAACTGTTTCCATAGTTTTCGATTTGCCGCCTTCGTCATCCAGTCTTCGCCGGCTGTGTTTTTAATTTCATCGACCCATCGATCTTTAGGTCTTCCTCTGTGCCTTTTTCCACTGGGTCCCTTCCATTTAGTGACTCGTTTAGTCCATCTCTTGTCTGTACTGCGGGCGACGTGACCAGCCCATCTCCATTTTAGCTGTTGTGCGTGACGTTCTGCGTCTATTAATTTTGTTTTTTTGCGAATATCTTCGCTCTTGATTTTATCGCTAAGCCTAATTCCTAGCATACTTCTTTCTATAGCACGCTGGCACGAACGAATTTTATGTTTAGTTCTCTCTTGAAAAATCCAAGTTTGTGCTCCATATGACAGACATGGTAACAGACAGGAATCCACAACGTTCTTTTTAAGTTTTAAAGGAAGTTTTGCTTTTAGGATTTCTTTGAAGCTCCAGTATTTCCTCCAAGTTATGTTGATTCGACGCTCTATTTCATCTTCATGTCGCGATTTCCTGAATGAGACCTGTTTCCCAAGGTACACATAACTGTCCACATACTCTATCGGTGTTCCATTTACTATTATAGCCTTTTGTGTACTATTTGTAGAGACTTTTGTTTTGGATGTATTTAAATGCAAACCTATTTTTTCGCTGGCGTTGTTTAGTTCGCAAATCAATCTTCCAATTGTTTTGATGTTTTTGCAAAGAGAATGATGTCATCTGCAAAACGTAGGTTGCTTATGAACTCTAGATCTATTTTTATTCCTTTGTTTCTCCAATCTAAGTTTTGCATTATATCTTGTAGCACGGCTATGAATATTTTCGGTGATAAAGGATCTCCTTGTTTCACTCCTCGCCTTATATATATTTTCGGCCCAATTTTATCTAGCTTTACCCTGCTTGTGCTGTTCTTGTATATGTTTCTGATGATGTTAATGTAAGTATTTGAAACGCCTTGGTTTGAGAGTGCTTGCCATATGCTCTCGTGTGCGATTGAATCGAAAGCCTTCGCGTAATCTATATACGCGATGTATATAGGTTGGTTGAACTCTTGATGTTTTTCCACTATTTGGTCTAATGTGTGGATGTGGTCCATGGTAGAGTAACCCGGGCGAAAGCCGGCCTGTTCCACTGGTTGGTGCTTCTCTATGCTTATCGCTATTCTTTTTTCTAGACACATGGCAAATAATTTATATAATGTCGGTAGCAGGCTGACAGGGTGATAGTTGTTAATATCGGAGGGATCTCCTTTTTTGTAGAGCAGAATTATTCTTGACTCTCCCCATTTCTCTGGAATTTCTTGCATTTCTATTATTTTATTAAACAAGGTTGTGACAGGTCCTATTAGAATATATTTTCCTACTTTCAGGGCTTCATTTGGGATGTTATCGGGTCCTGCGCTCTTCTCTGTCTTTAATTTTTCTATATTTTTCAGGATTTCTCTACCATCAAAAGGTGTTACGGGTGGCTCTGCTTTGTTTTCTGTTTTTTCGTACGTATTTTTTTTGCTGTGTTCGTCCTCGTAGAGATTTTGGTAAAAGTTTGAAGCAATGTTTATTATCTCTTCTCGTGTTTGCGGTTTATCTGTTGTATTTTGTGTTTTCAGAGTTGGTATCCATCTTTTTTCTGTGTTTAGTTGTTTGTATGCTTTCTTCTGGCTTCCAGTAGTAAGCAGGTTCTTTTCAATAATTCCCATCCTATATTTTTCGTAGTCTTTTCTTAACATTTTGTTTGTTCTTTTATAGAGACCTGTAAGTTCCTTCTTTTCCTCCTTGTTTTTGCATGGTTTCGATTGCAATTCAGAGCGTCTTTTCAGTTGTTGTTTGGTTTCTTCCGTTAGAATATCTTTCTTGGTTTTCTTTGAGGTGGCAGAGCTTAGGCTCTGTTTTATGGCCGACTCTAGTTTGAGATAGAATGTCTCTATGTTGTCGCTATTTTCCCACTGGATTTGATGTGTTTTTTCTTGTAGAGTCCTTAGATATGCTTGTTGATTTTTCTCGCAAGTTAGATCCGTATAAGTTTCACTAAAGTTTGTTCTGCTTCGCCTCGGTTTTCCCAATCGAACTGTGCCTCTGAGTAGTCTGTGATCCGTGGGAAAAATATCATTTTTTTAAATCTCCATGTTTGAGAATAATTTAGGACAATTGCTCATTATGTAATCAATTTGGTTTTTATATTGCTTGTCTGGTGTGGTCCAAGTCCATAGGTTTTTAAGGTTTTTCTTAAATGTTGTATTTATTATGGTGAATTTGTTAGCCAATGCGTATTTGAGTAGTTTATCTCCTCTAGTGTTTCTTATTCCGTAGCAGTATGGCCCCATAATTGTGTTTTCTAATGGTTTTCTTTGTCCTATTTTTGAATTAAAATCTCCCATTAGTATAATTTTTCCTTTTGCAAGTTTTTGAGCCGCTTCGATTTGATCGTAGAAATTATCTATTTCCTCTTCAGGTGCTTCTGAAGTTGGCGCGTAAACCTGTATTATTGATATTTTTATTGGGTCGAACTTCATGTTTAGAATGCACACTCTCTCTGATAAACCCACGTAGTTTTCTATATTATTTTTGTATTCCTTTTTTATTAAAAAACCTACGCCATGTTGTCCTTGGGTCTCTCCTGTATAGCAGAAAATATGATTTTCGTCCTCTATAATTTCATTTCCTTTTCTTCTAACTTCTGACAATCCTAAAATATCATATTTTTTATTTGATAATGAATGTTTCAATAGTATCATTCTTTGCGGTGATAACAGTGATTTAACGTTGTATGTGCAAATGTAGAGTTGCTGGTTAGTTGGAGGGTTGCAGTCGTAATCTCCCGCGGTGACTGGCCGTGTTGGGAGACGAAGAGGGGCCTTTTTTGATTGCTATTGTGTATTTCTTAGATCTTGAGGGTTTACAGTGGTTTGTTCTGAGTTAAATTGCAAAATTGGTTTTTTTAATAAGTAATTATCTATATTGTTGTTTCTATTTATTTTTGCTGGTTGCTTTTCCTTTTTGTTTTTTAACTTCGGTGTCATCGTTTCTGGTGACTCTGATAGAGCTATTTTCTTGTTATCTAAAGTTTGGTTTTCAGCTTGTAGGTTTCTATTCTTGAGGATAACAATTTTATCATATTTTAATATCGCCAGACGACCCTGTTCTCTTTCTTTGTTGACTACTTTTTGGAGTTCCTTACGTTTGCTGAGTATTTCAGGTGGGAAATCTTCTTTGATGTAGTAGGGCGTTGATTGTTCAAACTTTTTCTTGTTCTTTAGTATTTTAATTTTAAGCCCCATTGTTGTTAATGTTACAACAATAGGCCTTACTTTTTCACCCTTTTTTCCAAGCCTTCTTACGTACTCAATACTGTTGCTGTCGCATTTAATGTTATGTATACTATTCAATATGTCTAAGACTTCTTTCTCTAGATCCCAATAACTTCTTTCGTTTTCAGCGACTCCGAATAAAAGTAGATTTTTTTGCCTTAAAGTTCTTTCTAGATTATTTATTTTTACTGTCTGTGCTTCCAATTTTTGCTCTATAATCTCATTTCTGCTTTCCAAGTTTTTAAATTTCTCGTTAATATTGTTGTTTATTGTGTTTTTAATATCCTCCTTCATATCCCTCATATCGGTTTTCTGTTGCCTTATTTCTTCTTGCATAGCTTTTAACATGTTTTTTATCTCGTCCATATTTACTTATTTGATCTTCAGTATGTTTAAGCAGTGAATTGTGGTAAGCTCCCTCTTGCGGTGAGTAGAGAAACTCGTTCGATATTGAGCTAGTTGAGTGGTTTTTGCCACTCGCCAATAGATGTCGCTAGCAGTGCAGTAAAGTAAGACAATTGATAGCGATCTTTCCAGAAGTTAACCTAAAAGTATTGTTGTATGTGCACTTGTTTTTTCAGTCCCGCACTCACTTAACAAACAAAATGTCTTTGTAGTTGCTTTGATGCACTTTTCTTCTTATTCACAGTTCTTGACAACCGTCGCAAATGTTTATTGTTTTTTGTCCGTTACGATGTTGCACATTATTTTTCGTGTTTAACACTAGGTCTTTCACTTTTATGCGTAGACTTCACTTTGTCCTGGTGATTTATGGCCACTAATACACGTTTTTAAAAGTTATAGCTACTTTTCACTACTAATTATATTTATTATTCGGCGAAATGTACGGAGCTGATGTAAACAGTAGCACAAAACTAGAGGTATAGGGTATTAAATGATACTTTAAACGTTGTAGGAATTTATGATTCAGGTTCAAATGTGTAATTAATTAATGCAAAATTATTGAAAATACAACCAGTACAAAATACAAGTGATATTCAAATGGTAAACTTGAAGACTATTAATGGTGAGAAAAAAACCAAAGGAATGGTATCACTAAAAATAAAAATTTACAATATTATATTATATTACTATGAATATTTTTGTAGTAGATAATGAGAATTTCAAATATGATTTTTTACTTGGTTTGGATTGTATAAAAAAATTCAAATTAACTCAAAATGAAGAATTGAAGATTACACAAAAAAACCATCCAAAACAAAAGGAGAAAATCTCAAATGAAGAGGATATGAAATACAAAATGAACTCGAAAAATGATACATCACCACCACCACCACCACCACCACCATCACCTTATGTACCATATTCTAGCAAATAAATATTTTTGATTTGATTTGATTTGATCAAATTTAACAAATTTTACAATTCCAGATGTACTTGGTGAAAAAAATGCAGAAGAATTCCTTTCAAGAACAAAGGAATTAAAACAAAAAGAAAATCGCATTAACAAATATGAAGTAAATTTCAATGAACACATAAACTCGGATGAATTCGAAATGTTAGTAAACCATCTAGATTCATGTCAACAATCTGAAATAGAGAAGTTGATAGAAAAATACAAATCAGTCTTCGCTAAGGATAAATATGATATTGGTACTGTACGAGATTATGAAGCTCATATTGATTTAATGGTGGATAAATACTGTTATAAATGCCCATATAGATGCACAATTGAAGATAGAAAAGAAATAGAAAATCAAATTTTAAAACTATTAAAGAAGAATTTGATTGAGGAATCTTATAGTCCTTTTGCTGCTCCAGTAACTATGGCATATAAAAGAGAAGATGATAAAAAAACAAGGTTATGTATAGATTTCAGAGAATTGAACAAAATCATCATTCCACAATCACAACCTTTTCCGTTGATAAGACAAAGACAAAGACAAAGATATTTTATTTCAACTAGGCCACCAAGCGGCACTTTTGAACGTACATAAAAATGATTCTACCGTGCATTCGGAAAGTAGCTTGTTATGGAGAAGAATGCACAAGAAACTCCATATTTACTCTTTTAAAAAAAATATTGTTTTTTTACAATATTTAGGAACATAGGTACATATATAGTTATTAGTTCATATATGTGAGGACAATGCACCCAGAATAGCACCACACCCCACCATACCACCTACAGACATAAAGCATTAGAAGTACTCACACATGGACTGTGCAGTTATATAATAGATACTAGTAAAACATTAACATCCGAAGCAGTCAAGTTATGACCAATCCCAACTGACGGCGTCCGTTCACGAACATGACGCATGAATTGGCACCACCCAGCTCAACCATCATGAAGGGAACCGGATGATCCAACACACGCGCCACCATCAGAGAGACATTTGAGAGAGCATGACACACTCAACGGCCAGGGCACACACAAGTCAACGAACGCCGCATAGGTACAGTAAATGGTAGATTTACAGTTGGGTACATAGTACTCACACACGTGCTGTGCAGTTATACAATACTAAGAAAATTGAGTTTATACAATACAAATATATTCATACAGTCTTCAGCAGGTCCAACAATACCTCAAAACAATAATGTTCTGCATATCAATTGTTATTGCGCCCTAGTGGATGTGGATTGTGGAGCAGGACTAGCATTGAGCCAAGCATTTTTATCAGAGATGTAATCCCCCAACTTATAATATGCTAGCCTACATAGTGTGCGTTTTATACAGGTTTTAAACTTCGTCTCATTCAGTTCAAGAATGTGGGGAGGAATTTTATTGTAACATTTTGTACAGTACCCCATGAAAGATGAGGCTACTTTAGCCAGTCTGAAACCTGGTTGAACTAATTGGTCCCTATTTCTAGTAACGTAATTATGTCTGTCGCCGTTTTTACTAAAAAGATGTAAATTATTTCTCACGTACATAAGAAAGAAAAGAAAGAAAAATATTTATTTGTGACCCGCACAGGAGACACGAGAAATAAGCATAAAAATTACACAATAGTCAAAATAAAAAACCCCGTGCGAGACCAAAAAGGCTCCTATCTCAGCATGTGCAGCGATATCCAAAAAAGGAAATAACCCTGCGCTGATATTCTGATAGGGCCCACTGTTCATGCCACGGACACACTTACGGAAACGGAAAATACAATAAAAAAATAAAATAGTATATATAAATAACAAAAGAAATATAATAAACACAGAAAACGGGTCAAAATATGCGTAAGTATATAAATAAAACATATTAAATGTAGGTAGACCTATTATAGATTATTTGTCGATATCATAGACAAACGAAGCGCGGACCAAAGAGTAAGTAATTTATTAAATATGGAAGAAATCTATTAATCTATGGTCGGCTGTCAATAGAAACTTGTTATGAAGTAGTGTAAATAAATAAGTGTATTGTGTAAATAAACCTGGCGAAAAGAATACATAGGATAGTATTTACAAGTATTGGATAAAACAGAGTGGTGTGCATGTTATTATGTGTGGTGTGGTGTTCGCAAGAAACTTCAAATAAATAAAATGGGTAAAGGTCATTATACCAACTGCGTGCAAACCCCGGGTAAGCTTATCTTTCGGATTCCTTTTGCTTAAGTAATAAGAACTGCTTGAATTTAGTACTAAATGTGCCAATCGTTTTTATAGCACGAAACGGCGGAGGAAGATCATTCCAGATACGAGAGGCAGCGAATTTGAAACTTCCACGGAATGCAGCAGTTCTGTGTGACGCCAACAACAAGTAGGCAGAAGCTCTCGTTTTGACTTTATTTACATCACGCGACCAGGTCAACTTATCGAACAGATAGTCTGGTTTTTTCGTGAGAATTGTGCCAAAGAGCAGGGTAGCCAGATGCAGCTTTCTACGATCTGACATTCTCATCAAATTACCCTTATTTAAAAAAGGAGTTACGTGAGATCGAGGAGGGATGGTAAAACAAAATCTCGCACAAGCATTCTGTACTCGCTGAATCAACCTTTCGCTTCTACCTAGAATGCATGCCCCATACACAGTGTCAGCGTAGTTCAGCTTAGATAAAACTAGTGATTCACAAAGCAGAATGCGCATATCCACACTTATGTAGGGACGCACACGGTACAGAAGCTTAAGCCTGTAAAAGCAGTTGCGCACAGCCTCCATGATGTGGGTCTCAAAGTGCAGGTGCTCGTCAAATAGTAACCCAAGATTGCGGGCTTCCCGGACCCTTTCAATAGAACACCCGTCAATCTTCAAGTCCAGATTCCCATTACTCATCTTATTCAAGAAATCCCTTGATCCCATCAAAATAAATTTAGACTTAGCTGGGTTCAAAACTAAAGCATTTCTCTTAGACCAAGCCGAGATTCTATCAAGATCCTCATTTAAACTTTTTACAGTGTCAACAGCCTGCTGGGGTTGAAAAGATAGATACATCTGCAGATCATCAGCATATAAGTGGAACTTTGTGTTGAGCAGGCAGTTAATGATGTCAGCACTGTAAAGAATGAAGAGTAGCGGGCCCAGGATCGATCCCTGCGGTACACCCCTATTCACGCGCTTAGGACCAGAAGATTTAACGGCTCCATCACTGTCGCTTGTCACCTGGACAAACTGAGAACGGTGAGTCAAGTAACTTTCAAACCACTTTACTGTCTCAGGCTGACATCCGTAGTAAGACAACTTCGATAGGAGGAGCGAGGTATTAATAGAGTCAAAAGCGCGCGAAAAATCCAGTAAGACCAGCAGGGTACCCATGCCCTTATCTCTAGCTTCCAGAATATTCCCAACCACATCAAGAAGGGCTGTGGCCGTGCTGTGTCCCTTGCGAAAACCTGATTGAGCGAGCGGCAAAATGCCGTGTTCCTCAAGGTATGACCGAAGCTGGTTCGAGACAACCTTCTCCAGGACCTTGGAGAGGCATGGCAATAAACTTATTGGGCGAAGTTCTTTCACACTGGTAGGATTAGATACTTTAGGGATGGGTCTAACTATTGCCAATTTCCACAGATCCGGGAAAGATGAGGTGGTGATGGAACGATTAATGATGGCCGTGATAGATGCAAGGGTTCGAGGAAGAGTCATCATCAACATCTCCAAGGAGATACGGTCACAACCCTGAGCATTGGACTTAAGACTATGCAACAGCTTCAGCACCGTGTCCTCCTGGACCGGCTCAACCTGGAAGTGTCCACTGCCGAATCTGTGGTGCTCAAAGTGCTTTAAGTCAGCAGCAGAAACTCTACCAGTGCCAGGAACATCCAAAAAGTGTCCATTAATTTTTTCGGGATCGTTACAAAAATGCGGTAAACCGCGCTCTGGTCCATCATAGATACCAGTGGCAATAGTTGACTTGATGTGACTCCATAACTTTTTTGGTTGTTTAAAATTTTTATTAATATATGTTTTAAAGTATGCACTCTTCTCACTCTCAATAGCAGCCCTAACCAGATATTTAAGTTCTTTGTAAGAGTTAACATGACATAAGGATTTAGTAGACTTAGCCTTTGAATGTATCTTGTCACGTAACTTCATCATTTCCCTGATTGTATAAGTAATCCATGGGGAAGACTTTTCTTTAATTAAAACTTGTTTAATAGGTGCATGCAAATCAAATAAATTCAAAATGTATCTATTAAAAGTTTCTACCATGGAGTTCACATCATCCAATCTGACAATGTATTCCCAGTCCATCTTATTCAGGTCTTCGTTGAAATGGTCAATAAGTACATGATGTTTTCATAAATATATTGACAAGGAACCGTCATGATGTTAATGTCCTTAAACAGTTCCCTTAGAGAATCGCGCCGGCGAAGATTATATATTGCTCTGATGGCTCGTTTTTGCAGAATAAAAATTGACTCAATGTCTGCAGCCCTTCCCCATAGTAGGATACCGTAAGACATTATACTATGAAAATAACTAAAATAGACTAGTCTCGCGGTATCCACATCGGTTAACCTACGAATCCTTGCAACAGCATACGCTGCCGAACTCAGCCGCCCTGCAAGGGATACCAAATGAGGTCCCCATTGCAGCCCCGAGTCCAGCGTGATCCCCAGGAAAACCGTTTTATCGACGAATTCTAGCTTCTCCTTGTTTAATATAATGTCACAATCAGTACTTTTGACATTCGGCAAGGAAAATTTTACGCACTTGGTTTTTTTACCATTTAAAACTAAATTATTGGCAGTGAACCAATCCTGAACCTGCCGTAGCGCGTTATTTACGTCGTCAACCCGACAAGTACGTCTACTTATTTTAAAAATTAAAGATGTGTCATCAGCAAATAACACCATGTTTAGTTTGTTTTCCAATAAACGGGGTAAATCGTTTATGTATATTAAAAATAAGAAAGGACCTAAAATTGAGCCCTGGGGTACCCCCATTTTTACGTTTAACCCTGACGAATTCACACCGTTTATTAGAACTAATTGCTGTCTATCATTCAAATAAGATTTAACCAAACTTAACGCAGATTGACCTAGCCCGTAATGCTCAAGTTTCAGAAGTAATGTTTCATGATTAACGCAATCAAACGCCTTCGACAGGTCGCAGAAGATACCTATGGCATCCTGCGAATCTTCCCACGCATTAAAGATGTGTTTCAATAGGGTGACACCAGCGTCAGTTGTACAACGTCCTCTGGTGAAACCATACTGTTTATCATGCAAGATGTCATTCGTATTAAAATGAATGAGCATTTGATTTAGCATTATCTTCTCAAATACCTTGCTGAAAACCGGCAACACGGATACTGGTCTATAATTATTTGTGACTTTACTGTCCCCAGATTTAAAAAGTGGTATAACTTTACTACATTTCATTAGATCCGGAAAGACTCCTTGATCCACACACAAATTGAAAATCAAAGCCAAGTATGGCGCTATAGTCTGAATAATGGAGGTACAAGCTTTGATGGACATTCCCCACAGATCTTCAGTCGGTTTGATCTTGATTTGCTTAAAAGCTTTTATTACAGTTATGGGATTTATATGTGAAAAGTTAAATACATTCGTGCAGGCTGAAACGTTCGCGTTTAATAATCCAAAAGCAATCGAGGGCGATGAATTTAAGGTTTCAGTTGTTTTAATTGGGATGTTGGTAAAGAAATTTACAAATTCTTGCGCAACTTTTTTGTTATCTTTAATAAGTCCTTGTGTGGTCCCAAGCGTGTAATCAGTATTATTTCTTTTATTCCTATTCGTTTCATTATTTATAATTTTCCAAACCGTCTTGATTTTATTTTCTGCTAATTTAACCTTATTGCTAATGTACAAGGCCTTAGCTGCCTTGCATGTATTTTTAAAAATTCTTGAGTAAGTAGCAACATACTTATTAAAAGTTTCAGTGTTAATACAAGGCTTATGGCCATATAGCTCGTAAAGTCTTTCCCTACTTTTTCTAAGTCCTGTAGTCGCCCAGTCACTGAATAAAAACTTAGGGCATATAGTTTTAGTTTTCTTCTTAAAAGTGTTATTGAACTCTTTTTGAACCACTGAGAAAAATTCATCATACAAAATATTACCATCATTCACTGTGAGGTCCTGATCGCTTAACTTACAGATTAAAGTGCTGTTAAATTTATTTAATTTACCGGCTGTTATTGGTCTGGATTGAATCTGCACTTGTTTTATTCGCATAATGTACTCAAATGTCACCAGTAGCCCACTATGATCTGAAAGCAGATAATTTATAATTGAGGATTTAATGATAAAAACTGTAAACTGTAAGTATTTTTCTACTTTTGACATAAACTCAGCATTTTGGTCAATTCCATTGAAAATAGAAGATAGATACAAAACAGCATTTGTTACACAAGAAGGTCATTATCAATGGACGTGTCTTCCATTTGGATTAAAGACTGCTCCAGCGATTTTTCAAAGAATATTGAGCAACATTATAAGAAAACACAATCTCTCTAGTTTTGCAGTAAATTTCATAGACGACATTTAAATTTTTTCGAAAACTTTTGAAGAACATATTACTGGAGACACATATTACATAAACATATTACATAGATTACTGGAGTCATTACAAAAAGAAGGATTTAGACTAAAATTTTCGAAATGTGCATTTGCAAATAAACACGGCAAATATTTAGGCCACATAATAGAAAACAATTCAATCAAACCTTTGAAAGATTATTTAAGCGCTGTTAAAAAATTTCCAATACCAGAAACAAGAAAAAATATAAGACAATTCTTAGGAAAAAATAATTTTCATCATAAATTTGTACCTCACAGTGCAATTATCCTGGACCCGTTACACAACTTATTACGGAAAGATGTGAAATTCATATGGACTGCGGAATGTCAGGAATCATTTGATAAAATTAAAGCATTGCTATGTTCAGAACCAATACTGAATATTTTTGACCCAGAACTACCAATAAACATATACACGGATGCAAGCATCAAAGGAGTAGGAGCAGTGTTGAAACAAGAAGATAAACTTGGAAACAGTAAGCCAGTTGCTTATTTTTCAAAAAAACTCACTGACTCACAAAAAAAGAAAAGGCAATATATCTAGAATGCCTGGCAATCAAAGAGGCCGTAAAATATTGGCAGCATTGGCTTATAAATAAAGAGTTTGTGGTATACTCAGATCATAAACCATTAGAAAATATGAATATCAAGGCAAGAACTGATGAAGAGCTAGGAGATTTGATGTATTATTTATCCCAATATAATTTCACAATAAAATATAATCCAGGAAAAAAAAACCAAGAAGCAGACTGCTTAAGCCGAAACCCAGTTCTAGAACCATATGATAATAGTGAAGATTTTTTAAAAGTAGTAAATTTAATAAGCCTAAAAGATATAAAAGAAGACCAGCAGACAAATACAGACGTTCAAAATGAAAAACATATATTAGAGAATGAAATTTACTATAAAGTAAATAATAGAAGAAAAAAGATCATACTGTCAGAATTATGCATAGCTTTAATAAAAGATGTCCACGATACCTACTGCCACATTGGGAGAACCCAGATGATAAATAAAATAACACCATTCTACACAGCAAAGAATATTATTGCAAACATTAAACAAATAACTGATGAATGTGAAATTTGTTTAAAAAACAAATCAAGGCGGAAGTCAAAATATGGCTTAATGTCACATTTAGGTCCGGCAACACATCCATTTTAAATCATATCTATTGATACTATTGGAGGGTTTGGAGGGTCACGGTCAACAAAAAGATATTTACATCTACTGGTTGATCACTTCACAAGATATGCTTATATTCTTACATCCAGAAGTCAAAGCTTCAGTGATTTCATGAAACTAATAAAAAATGTGACACAGAGTTACAATATTGGTATGTTATGAACAGATCAATACCCTGGCATAAATTCCAAAGAATTTAAAGAATATCTGAAGAGTGAAAACATAAGTATGGTTTTCACTGCCGTGGATACACCATTTTCAAACGGACTGAATGAAAGGCTAAACCAAACTTTAGTTAATAAGATAAGATGTAAAATAAATGAAAGCGATAAAAAGACAGCATGGACTACTATTGCACAGAAATGTGTAGAAAAATATAACGAAATAGAACACACAGTGACGAAATTTGCTCCAAAATACCTTCTAGAAGGCGAAAATGTAAACATCCTACCAGTAGAATTGAAAACCAAATGTACAAAAGAAGATCTGAAAAGAGATAGAGAACTAGCTTTTGAAAACACAAAAAAATCCCACAATTATAACAAAAAAATATTCGACCTGCACAGTGTTTGTTACTAAATGAACAATTACACATAACGACTTGTAATTGTTGTCTTTTAGGGAGGGAGATGTAAAGAAAATCACCTTACTCATGTGATTTTCTTAAATTTGAATTTGCCGCGTCACCGCTCTTTGGTCACAACTGACAGGAGTGACATTTAATTTAGTTAAGTCTTTTGAGAGGAGATTTTTTTCCATATTGTTTGTTTAATTGATAGATTATAAAAAGACCTGAAATAAAGGCATTAAATGTTGTTTCTTTGTCTTTACAGGTAAGCTAACTAATACTTTGTTATAAGAAATATACTTTACGATTTATGTTAAACTTTGTGTATCGAAATAAAACCTTCTTTGTCTTTACAGAGAAACGCAGTTTCGTCTTTATTTTCTGCTAGCTGTTGCCCGCGGCTTCGTTCCCGTGGACCAACCCACAGGACCCGTTTTAAAGGGATAAAAAAAATAGCCTATGTTACTCAGGAATAATTTAGCTTTCTACTGGTGAAAGAATTTTTTAAATCGGTCCAGTAGTTTCGGAGCCTATTCGGTACAAACAAACAAAAAAATCTTTCCTCTTTATAATATTAGTATAGATATATGTCTAAATTTTATTTGAAATAAATTAATAATTATATCTAATGTACATTATTTACAAACTAATATAAGAACTAAAATAAAAAAAACTAATATGTACAATTACGGGGCGTCAAAAAATTCGTCCACATCGCTGTCAACAGGAAAAGTGCCCAGAAGGCTGGCAGCATTGCCACGTTGGATGGCAATGCTGATTCTTTGGCCAAAAAAAACGCCAGCCCTCTGGTCACGTGAAGAGTCGACCAACCGCTTGGCGATATCCCGAAATAATAGGTGTGCACTCGGACCCCATGGCCCTAGTGTTTCAACCCCAAACGGCTCAAAAACTTAATTACCAATTAAGTTGTTGTATTTGCGCCGTTTGAGATTTTCAGCACCTGCAGCAGCCGCCCCAGCGCAGCCCACCGTGCTAGGAAGATGGGATGGTGCAAGGGTGTCGACGCAAGTTGCATCCCACACCAAAGACCTACCCAACTTCCATGGCATTATGGTCATACCATCTGGTCTCTTCCCATCAACACGTGCCAGGCCATTGGGTTCTAAGATAGCTGGCACCCCGGCGGTGGCAAGAGCACGACGGACTAGATCATTAATGCTAGCGTGCCGCGCAATCCGACCTGCACTCTTACTACAGGAAAGGCCATGATGTCCGAGGCAGTCGACTGCTTCACCGCATTGGCAGCGATGTGGAGCCCCACAAGGAGCGCCCAATCGCAGACATGTAGCGAGTCGGAAGGTTGTGTCACCTAGCATAGTGCCTATGTTAGGTGACGGAAGTGCCTGAAGCCAGAGGCCCGACTCCCACTCACCCACAGCCAGCAGGCGGGCACGCTCAGCAGTATTGGAAGACGTATTAATAATGTTATTCCGTACCAACCTGCAGAGCGGCTCATCCCACTGTCTCTGGGAAAATGGGTTTTCGGGCCGATCCGTATCCGGGCAAGCCATATAGATATAGATTATAAGACTATAATAACATTATAAATATATAAAAAATATGTATAGTAAATATATTTTTAATAACTAACTTTTGGCTGATTTTCATGTATATTTCATATATTTTGAATATATCTGAAATATATTTGAAATGTATAAAATATATATGAAAATCGGCCAAAAGTTTGTTATTAAAAATATATTTACGATATATATTTTATATATTTTTTATAGATTTTTAATATATTTTTTATGTATTTTGAAATATTTTTTTTTTCACGGGATTAACTAAATTTGTTTGTGCAAAATTAAGGAGATTATTATTTTTTTATCTTGTACTAAAATATCATTTAATTTCAATCTTTAGGTTATGTTACGTTAAGCATACTATTTTTTAAAGAAAATATTACGATTTTTATGTTTGAGTTGATTAATACACATAAAAATAGAGATAGTATTTACCTTCCTATGCAGATACGAAAAGTTTTTTTTTTTTACATTCATCTACCCTACCTAACCTACCCTAACTACCTACCCTAACTACCTACCCTACCCTACCTACCCTACCCTACCCTACCTACCCTACCCTACCCTACCTACCCTACCCTGCCCTACCTACCCTACCCTGCCCTACCCTACCTACCCTACCCTACCTACCCTACCTACCCTACCCTAACTACCTACCCTACCTACCCTACCCTACCTACCCTACCTACCCTACCTACCCTACCTACCCTACCTACCCTACCTACCCTACCTACCCTACCTACCCTACCTACCCTACCTACCCTACCTACCCTACCTACCCTACCTACCCTACCTACCCTACCTACCCTACCTACCCTACCTACCCTACCTACCCTACCCTACCTACCCTACCTACCCTACCCTAACTACCTACCCTACCTACCCTACCCTACCTACCCTACCTACCCTACCTACCCTACCTACCCTACCTACCCTACCTACCCTACCTACCCTACCTACCCTACCTACCCTACCTACCCTACCTACCCTACCTACCCTACCTACCCTACCTACCCTACCTACCCTACCTACCCTACCTACCCTACCTACCCTACCTACCCTACCTACCCTACCTACCCTACCTACCCTACCTACCCTACCTACCCTACCTACCCTACCTACCCTACCTACCCTACCTACCCTACCTACCCTACCTACCCTACCTACCCTACCTACCCTACCTACCCTACCTACCCTACCTACCCTACCTACCCTACCTACCCTACCTACCCTACCTACCCTACCTACCCTACCTACCCTACCTACCCTACCTACCCTACCTACCCTACCTACCCTACCTACCCTACCTACCCTACCTACCCTACCTACCCTACCTACCCTACCTACCCTACCTACCCTACCTACCCTACCTACCCTACCTACCCTACCTACCCTACCTACCCTACCTACCCTACCTACCCTACCTACCCTACCTACCCTACCTACCCTACCTACCCTACCTACCCTACCTACCCTACCTACCCTACCTACCCTACCTACCCTACCTACCCTACCTACCCTACCTACCCTACCTACCCTACCTACCCTACCTACCCTACCTACCCTACCTACCCTACCTACCCTACCTACCCTACCTACCCTACCTACCCTACCTACCCTACCTACCCTACCTACCCTACCTACCCTACCTACCCTACCTACCCTACCTACCCTACCTACCCTACCTACCCTACCTACCCTACCTACCCTACCTACCCTACCTACCCTACCTACCCTACCTACCCTACCTACCCTACCTACCCTACCTACCCTACCTACCCTACCTACCCTACCTACCCTACCTACCCTACCTACCCTACCTACCCTACCTACCCTACCTACCCTACCTACCCTACCTACCCTACCTACCCTACCTACCCTACCTACCCTACCTACCCTACCTACCCTACCTACCCTACCTACCCTACCTACCCTACCTACCCTACCTACCCTACCTACCCTACCTACCCTACCTACCCTACCTACCCTACCTACCCTACCTACCCTACCTACCCTACCTACCCTACCTACCCTACCTACCCTACCTACCCTACCTACCCTACCTACCCTACCTACCCTACCTACCCTACCTACCCTACCTACCCTACCTACCCTACCTACCCTACCTACCCTACCTACCCTACCTACCCTACCTACCCTACCTACCCTACCTACCCTACCTACCCTACCTACCCTACCTACCCTACCTACCCTACCTACCCTACCTACCCTACCTACCCTACCTACCCTACCTACCCTACCTACCCTACCTACCCTACCTACCCTACCTACCCTACCTACCCTACCTACCCTACCTACCCTACCTACCCTACCCCACCCTACCCTACCCTGCCCTACCCTATCTCTCAAGTTGGATCGAACTGCACATGGTGTGCGAATTTTATTATAATCGGTTAAGTGGTTTAGGAGTCCATTGAGGACAAACATTGTGACACGAGATTTATATATATTAAGATATTTTTATTGGCAATTCTTTTTTTATCAATGTAACATTTAATCTAACGTTTTTCGAGTAATTAAAGTGTTAATTTTAATAAATAGCTCAAAATTATTTATAATAATTTAAAAAAAAATCGAATTCGAGTTTTTTTTATTTTTTGCATTTTCTGAGAAGATTTACTATAGTAACAATTTTTTTTTTCACCATCGGAATGTAGAGATTTCAACGAACAGAAAACATACCAACTTTTTAAAAAAAGCTGATATTTTGACGGGTGAATTTTCGATTAAAAAATTAGGATGTTTTTTCGATATTAATTCAAAATAAGGTGAAAAAATAAATATTTTTAATCAAATAAATTACAGCGTATTTGGGACATAAAAAGGTAAGTTTTCAACAAATTACGTTAAAAAAAAAAATCTTAGAAAGAAGAAATTAGATATAAATAAAAAACCAAAAACTTGGTTTTTTGAATTTTTCACATAAATTTTGAGGTTATGTGAAAAAAGTGTAGATACAAAAGTTTTAGAACTTTTTATTACCTACGACTTTGCCATTTGACTTTTTTCGATAGGACTTTTAGTTTTGCCGGAAATCGAGAAAAACCGTTTTTTACCCTTAAAAACTCACCCCCATCCCCTTCCCGACCTCAGATCGCCCGTAAATTATTTTTCCTTTCATTTTTATAATATTCCCCTCCTTTTCTAATGGGTTTCATCCTACTATTATTTTTTTTGGTTTTAAAAATTATCGACCCTGGTCTATTTAGCGAATTTGTAAAAATAACGCCGGTGTCAGCAAATTTTTTTATCTGAATAAATTAAATATTTCTGGGCAAGAAAAGAAGACTACTAGACCCCAGGCGGCGTACCCTGGGCCTAGTGGATATCGATCGTCTAGTCGCCCTTTGGCACTGACGATGAATTATAGGTTTCCTCCTCCACAGAGTGTTGAAGCCTTTTATAATTATCAAACAATTAACCCTTTTAATAATAATCCAAGATTTTTTCGTCCTCAACCAAGAGGACAGCAAGCTGGACAACGCTTTTTCCAGCCCGCTCGTTTTCAAAGAAACAAAACGCGGAACAATATACCACGAGGCAGGGCCTCGGGTAAATTTAATAGAAAGTACTGACTCCAAGTTTTCTCTCAAATTTCTTTCTGATCCTCAAAAGCGACGGAACCTACCGTCCCCATTTTCAATTTAAAGAGTTTGAACAATTATCTAAAGATAAGCAAGTTTCGTTTGATTTCTGTAAATCGGGTTCCAGATTTCATTCAGGAAAGGGATTGGATGGTCAAAATAGACCTCCGGCAAGCTTACAACCACGTAAGTGTTGCACCCGCTCACCGTTGTTTTCTCCGTCTAATATATCGAAACCGATTATTGCAAATGACTTGTTTGCCTTTGGCCTGGCGACAGCGCCCAAAGTGTTTGCATCGCTGACCAACTGAACTGCTGTGGTTTTTCTCGACGATTACCTCCTAGTAGCACAGGACAGAACGACACTTATAAAACACGTCGAAATTGTTCTTCAAACTCTCGGTCAGTTGGGTTGGCAGGTAAACAGGGAGAAGTCGATTCTTATCCCTCAGAAAATAATAGAATATCTGGGTTGATGTGGAATCCCTGGTCAAATCAATTTTTTTTACCGGAAAACAAAATTCGGAGCATGAAAATTGTTCTGTCAAAGTTGCTGCGACGGCAGAAGGCGTCTCTGCGAGAAGTACAGAGTATTATAGGCATTCTGAATTTCGCTCATCTGGTAGTTCCAATGGGTCGTTTGAATTTTCGCCACCTACTGTCTTATTGCAACAAAGTCCTGAAAATGACATGCCAGTCGACCTACCCTTTACCTGCGGAGGTGCTGGCAGAACTGAGATGGTGAATGGTTCATTGTGGGGAGAAGTCCAGGCTTCATCCTCCACAGGTAAAAAGTTTTTTGACCATAGATGCAGCAGATTCAGTTTGGGGGGCGGCGTTGAATGGTCTTCATGTATCGGGCAAGTGGACAGAAGAAGAAGAGCAGCTTCATTTGAATCACAAAGAGATGTTAACAATTCTAAAATTTTTGTTAGAATTCGCTCCGTCTCTGAGTCATACAGCTCTTCTTTTGCAGAGCGGCAACAAAGCGGTAGTAGCTTACTTGAGGAAAGAGGGGGGTGTAGGCAACTCATTTCATTATAGAATATTATTGCATCATGTTTAACTGTACAATATCGTGTGTGTTTATCTGTAAGCTATTGTTTTGACCTAACCATTGTCTTGTAAACCATTGTCTTGTTTCCTGTTAACTTTGCGCCCGCGTGAATCACCAATGGCAAGTAATGAGCCAGGATTGGCCAACGGTGGACCAATCCTGTCACGCAGTGATCCGCGTCGGGTAGGCCGAGAGGGGTGAATGCGGACGGAACAAAACCGATGTGCGCGGGCGCAACAGTCTCTTTCACTTCTACCCTTCTCCGTGTAATTATATGTAAGTAGCTGTATTTGTTCTGTGTGTGTAGTATAGTGGTAGTATTATGTGTGTTAAATAAATGCCACGAGTTTGCCAGTAATTTGGTGTTGAATTTTCATTGTGTTTAAAATAATCCGGTCCTAATCGCAAAATTGGTCCTATCGAGCCGGATCATAATGGAAAACCAAAATACTGGCGTCGTCACACGAAGCAAAGCTGCTGGAGTCGAGCAGCGACCTGGAGAGGATATCGCTATTGAAACACGTGGTGAAAAAATTGCCACATGTGCGTTATCCAGGTCGAGAGCGAGCAGCCGTAGCCACGAAGCCCTGGAACATGATAACACGTGTGTTCCCACAGTACCACGTAGTGAAGGAAATGCCACGTGCTTGTCTGTGCGGTCGATCTCGACCGTCAGACCCGCGAAGCGCAGCGGCGCCGTGCTGCAGCCGAATACAGGGCCGAAGAAGAGCTCGCCAAGTTAAAAGAACAGCTGGTAAAGGATAAGGCACAGCTGTTAAGAAAGAAGCTGGCGTTGGAGATAGCCGAGATCGAGGAGGATGAAGAGGCACACTGCGCTCCGAGTGTCTATAGTCATCGTAGCAACAACGTGGTTGAGTGGCTAAGGTCCAGTGATTCCCCCTGCGGACGCGATGATGTAGCGCCTCTCGCACCGGCTGACACGTGTTCAACCGACGGCATAGAACGAGAGCGCTCACGTGAGCTCGCACATGCGCCGCATGCCGCGACCAGCACCCACGTGTTATTTGCACCTGCGGCGTCCTCCTGCCCGCCTACAAAATGTGCGCCTGTCGCTCCGCCCGCGACCATAACCACCGGCGACCCCGCCGCACCTTCCGACATCATGCACCTAGCCGACGCTATCATCACAAGTATGAATAAACGTCCGAGACAAAACTACGATCTCCCCGTGTTTGATGGTAGCCCAGTGGACTGGATGGCGTATCGACGCGCATATGAAGCTACCGCGTCCATGTATAGCACGTTCGATAACACCGTGCGACTACAGGTTTCACTCCGAGGTGCGGCAAAGCATGCCGTTGAAGGCCTGTTGCGTACCGGAACCGACCCAACCGTCGTCATAGAAGCCCTGGAAGAAGAGTTTGGACATCCTAACTTACTACTAGATACCGCGCTAAATAAAATAAGGAGTTTACCACGAGTAATTATAGCGGCGTTGAGTTGCGAAACATGACATGCGTCGTACGAAATTGCGTGTACATGTTGAGAAACATTAAAGCAGAGGGATATATCAACAACCCTCAACTTACGCACGAGATCCTGGGTAAATTAACACACGTGCAACGAGCGCAATATGGCGAGTTCGTCATGGTGAGAAACGTCGATAGCAAAGAAGATCTTCGTGTATCACCAAATATAAATATGTTGCTCGACTTTCTAAGTCATTTGTCACGGGCGTCGGCTTATTACCTGCCACTAAACATGAGCACCGAGCAGAGTAATCGAAACCGGACCACCGCTCCTGCCAACCCCACTGGCGCCCGCGCCTCCATGTATGGGTCGCGCGCCTGGCGCCAGGAATCGACGCATCGGCGGGACCCTGCTCACCGGGTACACATTACCAGCGAGGAAAGTGCGTCATCGAGTGCGTCGTCGCAAACTAGTGTATGTGCGTTGTGTAAAAGTGCGGGTCACCTGTTAACCGAGTGCGACTTGTTCATGAACAAAAGCGAAAAGGATAAGTGGAACTTTGTTAAGGACAGTAAGTTATGCTTTAAGTGTTTGGTGATAAACCATTCTCGTTATCGGTGCCGCGCGAAACCATGTGTTAAGTGCGGTGCTTCACATCACACGCTTCTTCACTACGAGAAGTCGAACGGCCCGGGCGCCGCCGCCGCCGCCGCCGCCCCACGTGCAGGTGCAGCGGCGCATGCGGCCACGCCCCACGCCACGCCGTCGAAAGCAAGCACCACCGCCGAGTCGTTAACGAGTATGGGTGAGCGATGTAAGAACACTAAAACATTATTGAAAATTGTGCCTGTAAGTATTATTGTAAATAATGTAGATTATAGTTGTTATGCGCTACTTGATGATGGAGCCACAGTGTCGTTAATCGATTCATGTGTTTGTAAATTTAGTGGACCATCATCCCCGTTAAAAATTGTTAGTGCGGGGGGCTATGTTATTAACGATAAGAAATCATGTAAGGTGACAGCGCTAATACGTGGACCCAACGGTGTATGTCATGATATATCGTTACGCACTATTGACAACCTAGAATTACCTGCCCAAAGTATGTCCGCCAGAGTTATAGCTAGGAATAAACATCTACGTGACCTAGATTGTTGTGCGATGTCGAGTGCAAAGCCATTGGTACTAATCGGCCAACACAATTGGCAGTTAATCGTTAACCAGCAGATACGACAGGGTAAATCCGGGCAACCAGTTGCGTCACTTACGAAATTAGGTTGGGTTGTTCATGGACCTGTAGGTATTTATGATAGGTCTGGTCAGGAATCGGTTAATTTAGTTAGTGATAATATGGAGGATTTAAGCGAACTCGTTAAACAACAATTTTCGCTCGAGTCGATCGGCATCGCAGAATTGTCACGTGAAAATGTCGTGACTGAACGCGCTTGTAAGGTCCTAGATAGCACTAGTCGCCGTGTCGATGGGCGCTGGGAGGTAGGATTATTATGGTCACGTGATGCGGTGCACTTACCTGATAATTATGATTACGCTGTGAAGCGTCTACGCGGCATAGAGAGTAAGATGGATAAAAATCCCGACTATGCCGAATCATATTCGCATCAAATTGAGAGGTTGATAGCTGAAAATTATGCTAGGCGATTAGAAATTCCGCTCAGTGTTAACCCGGTATGGCACCTGCCGCACTTTGGAGTCACTAACCCGAATAAACCAAACAAACTTAGGTTAGTTTATGATGCCGCGGCCAAATATAAAGGTGTATGTCTTAATGATTATTTGTTAACAGGGCCGGACTTGTTAAATTCTTTGTTAGGTGTATTGTTCAAGTTCCGATCTGGCCCTATAGCTTATACAGCAGACATAGCTGATATGTTTTTGAGAATTAAAATTAGGAAAGAAGATCAGGGCGCGCAACTATTCTTATGGAGAGTTCGGGACAGAGTGCGTGACCCCGACACATATGTAATGGACTCAATGATCTTCGGAGCTAAGTCGTCGCCCGCCGCAGCCATACATGTACTGAATAAGAACGCTACTGAATTCCGAGACACATATCCCAAGGCCGTTAAGGCAATACATGAAAACCACTATATGGATGACTACCTATATAGTGTTGAATCCATAGACAGTGCTCGCCAGCTGATCAAAGATATCTCTATGATACACTCTGCTGGTGGTTTTTCTATCAGAGGGTGGGTGACAAATTCACCGGAGCTCAGATACGAGTTACCAGCTGTCGTGCCTGGTACTATAAATTTTGATAAATCTCCATATAGTGGTGAAAGGACTTTATGGGTGCCGGAATCAGATGAGCTAGCGTTCGATTTATCATTCAAAAAAGTTACACCTGACGTAGTGGAAGGCAGAGTCATTCCTACCAAACGGCAGTTTCTAAGGCTCATTATGAGTATCTTTGATCCATTAGGTTTACTTTATCCTTACACGATAAAATCGAAGATTCTGTTGCAGCAAGTTTGGAAACCAGGTATAGAATGGGATGACCAACTGAAGGAGGATGAGTTTAAAGAATGGGAAAATTGGCTGCGGGACATCAAACAGTTAGGTAACGTACGCGTTCCCCGTTGGTACCGGCTTGATCCTTCTGCTGTCGAATTACACGTTTTTGGCGATGCGGGCGAGTCGGCTTATGCGGCAGTGGCGTATCTAGTTGGTAGGGATAAGTTTGGCCAACCAATCGTCTCACTTGTCATTGGTAAAGCTCGTGTGGCCCCTCTGAAAGTAATATCCGTACCCCGTCTAGAACTACAAGCTGTTGGCGTGTAGGCTAGCTTGCACCGTTGTCAAAGAACAAGGCTTGACAATAACACGTGAGTACTTGTGGTCCGACTCCAAAACTGTCTTGAAATGGGTGCATTCGGATCCTCGGGATTTCCAAAAGTTTGTTTCGCATAGGTTAGCAGAAATCGACCGGAAGTCCAGCCCAAGTGAGTGCGTTGGGTACCATCGGCAGAGAACCCTACAGACGAAGCAACAAAACTACAATGGCCTACAAATTGTAAATTGTGGTTTACAGGTCCAGCTTTTTTGTACCAGGACAAAGATCAGTGTCCGGTCAACGAATACGAGGATGCGGTTGACACTGATTTGGAGCGCCTTGAAAAGGTTCACCTGGTAAAGCAGTATGTTCCACTGTTAGGGCTACAGGTCGAGTTCTCGCTTTTTTAGGTATGTCTCGTAAGAAGCAGGTTGAGAAGTTGTCGGGTAGCAACGTCCGTGATGCTGAGATACTTTTGTTGAAACAGTGTCAAGCCGAGACTTTCCCTAAGGAGTTGGCGCTATTGAGAACCAAAAGTACATTGCCTGCGGATAGTAAAATTCGGGAATTAGATCCTTTTTTGTATGAAGGTGATGGATTACTTCGAGTCAGAGGACGCCTGAGTGCTGCACCGGAGTTAATGTTTGACGAGAAGTAGCCCATCATTTTAGATGGTCACAGTTACACCGCGCATCTTATTGCACTTGAATATCATAAGCGCGCCCACCACGCGAACACCGAGACTGTGATCAACAGCATAAGGGAAAAATATTGGATTACTCAGGTGAGACGTACAGTCAAAACTGCCGTATCCAAATGTCAGCTTTGTCGTGTCCGTCGTTACCTAAGATGGGAAATCTACCAGCCGCTAGACTCGTTAATACGAGAAGGGCTTTCGTACATTGTGGGGTAGATTATTTTGGGCCAATGGAAGTTTCCATAGGACGGCGACGTGAAAAAAGATGGGGCGTTATTTTCACTTGCCTTGTTACTCGTGGTGTCCATTTCGAACTCGCAGCTTCGCTCTCAGCTGATTCGGCAATAATGGCAATCCGACGATTGATAGCTCGCCGTGGACAACCCTCTATCATGTTCAGCGATAGAGGCACTAACTTTGTCGGTGCTGATGCAGAGCTAAAAGCCGCCGTACAGGCAATGGAGAGTAACAAGATTAGGGATTATGTAATAACTAAGGGTATTTCTTGGCAATTTAATCCGCCCGCAGCGCCGCACATGGGTGGGTGCTGGGAGCGGCTCGTCCGCTCAGTAAAGACCGCACTTAAAGTCACATTGTCGGTGCGGGCGCCTAAAGAAGAATTATTGTCTACATTGATGGCTGAGGTAGAAATGACCATAAATAGTAGGCCGCTAACTTTTGTAGGTACAGACCCCGACGGACCCATCGCTCTTACTCCAAACCATCTATTGATAGGTACAGCTACCGGTGCGTCCCATTAGGTATATTTGATGCATCAGATTTAACCATTGGGAAAGCATGGGTTAAAGCTCAGGCCCTGGCGGACATGTTTTGGAGACGCTGGCTCAAAAAATATGTTCCCACTCTTCAAAAACGACAGAAGTGGCTTCACGAAGTGCCACCCGTGAAAGTGGGAGACATGGTTCTTATCTTAGAAGATAATCAGCCACGTAATGTATGGCCTAGGGGCGTGATTAGCGCAGTCCACCCAGGCCGGGATGGCCAAATTAGAGTAGTTACTATAAAAACTTGTAGGGGCTCAATGAAGCGACCCGTTGTAAAAATTGTTGTGTTGCCTACTGACGAGAGTGTTCACGAACAGGGGGGTGGAATGTAGGCAACTCATTTCGTTAGGAGTGAAGGATTTATAGATTTAAATAGTCTATAAAAGCGGCGTGCGCGCCATTACTCGGTTCATTCGACCGACGTCGCTCGTGGCGGAAACATCATTCAAGGACCGTGAGACATATATTTTTCTATTCTGTGTACCTATTGGTTACCTTTTTGATATTTATGTGCTAATTGTTTAAAGTTATTATTTGTGGTAACTAAGGTCAGGTATCAGTGATTGTTATTTTGTTCCTAATTAAAAATAAAGAGTTGTATGCTTTTAGTTGTGTATCGCATTGTATTTTTTTTTAAATGTCCCTGCTTCTGGTTTCTAAAATCAGAAGTGGGATAAAGAACGCCTAAATTGCCCACTAAAAACAAAAAAAATAAAATATTCAAGGAACAAAATCTCAAAATACCTGTCTACCTGCATTTTTTTTTACTTTTGTTTTCTCTGTGTCATTATTGATATTTTGCGAGTGTGTGATTAGCTATCGAACCTTTGTGCTAAATATGCCTAAAAGTCATGAACGCCGTCGTTCACGAGATCGACATCGTGAGTCGAGTGAAACCGCAGATAGATCGCGTGATAGATCACGACAGAGCCGCCGTCGGGAACGTAGTGGCTCCAAGGATAGTTCGTACTATCGTCGCCGTGATGCTCGTAGACACCGCCGTTCTAGATCTCGATCAACATTAACACCCCCACGTGCAAGGTGCCCGTCGGTAACGCCTCACACTAATAACTCGTTACAAGATACCCTCAGCAATATCATGACAAGGCTTAGTGCTATCGAGCATAACGGTACGAATGCGATATCCACACCTAATAATTTGGAAAATTCACACACTAGAGCAAACCTCCAGGACCCGGTTCGCGAGGTCACCCCGCGTTCTCGTAGTCCCACAGGCTTGAGCGATGTTCCGCAGCGAGTTCGTACTAATAACTCAGAGGGCCTTTCAACGACCATTCGTACAAACGATCCAATCGCTGGCGGATCCGAAGCTATGTCCACTGTAACTATGCTCGCTGAAGCCTTAAGATCTTTACTGCTTGCTAGGTCGCACAGCTACTACGTATCTAATTTCGATCCAAACATACACGATATTGACCTATGGTGTAACGAAGTGGACCGTGCAGTAATCGCGAACGGTTGGAGCGACTACGAATGCCTGTCGCGAGTAGCTTCTTGCCTTAAGGGCGACGCTAAAATTTGGCTAAACGAATGGGCCACCACCGACCAAACTTGGTCAAACTTTAAGCTTGAATTCAAACCCCTTTGCCCTCGGAAACTAGACTATGCTAATATTTTATTCGAAACTCTGAACACGACGTCTGACAAGTTCACAACGTATGCCGAATATGCCCGGCGTACTCTGCTGCGTTTAAGGATAGTTAAGGGTCTCACCGATGAATTGCGAACTCTGATAGTCATACGTGGTATTGATAGCCCGCAAATAAGGGCAGCTGCGGCCAACGCAAACTTGGCGACCGAAGGCATAGTCTCGTTCCTTTCGATTTACATCAAACCGAATCGCACTAAATCTGATTCTCGCGGTAACTCAACAAATAAACATGCGTCCTCGAACTCACCCTCCAACCGTGGGCCTAAGTGCTACGTATGCAATCAGCGCGGACATTTAGGCCGAAATTGTACCAAAAGGTCTCGTAGGGAACCCGTTGATAAGCCTATCGTGAAATCCGGGACTCCAGGGTCGGTCAATGATGCCACTGCTACCACCAAATCGGAATCGCAGTGCTCATTTTGTAAGAAAAAGGGACACACGGAAGAAAAGTGCTTCGCCAAGAACCGGTCAGAATCCAGAAATCAGCGAAACGTTAATTTGTGCACAGTTCACGCAAATAATAAAACGGACATTGTAACGGCTGTTGTTCAAGGCATCCCCATGGACGCACTTATAGATAGTGGAGCCCAAAACGTGTCGCTGATTTCTTCCGATGTTTTGAAGCACCTTTCTTGCCAAATTAAACCAACACACTGCATCCTCAAGGGGATAAGCGAGCGGGAAATCATAGCTTCGACGTTCATAACCAAACCCTTCGCGAATTCATTGACGCTGGAAACGCCCTCGTATATATTGATGACGTCCTTTTGCTAAGTAACACCATAGAGGATGGTATTGTTTTGCTCCAAAAAGTCCTGCAAACTCTCACTAAATCAGGTTTTTCAATAAATCTGAAGAAATGTTCCTTCTTGACTACCGAAGTCGAATATTTAGGTAGGAGAATAAGCTTAGGTCAGGTACGACCGAGTTCACGTAAGATAGCAGCCTTAAAAAACTCTCCGATTCCCAAAAACGTCAGGCAGGTTCGACAATTATTAGGACTTGCGGGATATTTCCGCAAGTACATTAAAAACTATGCGACTAAGACCGCGTGCATTGCTCATTTAACTCGAAAAGGGGTCGAGTTTCGTTGGGGTCAGGAACAAGAACAGGTTCGTCAAGATTTAATTCAATGCTTGACTAGCGAGCCTGTTCTTACCATATTCAACCCTGAACTTCACACCGAGGTTCACACTGACGCAAGCTCCGTCGGTTTTGGTGCGGTACTCCTACAGACTGACACTGATGGTGGAAAGCATGTGGTGGCATACTTCAGTAAGGTTACCCAGGGAGCAGAGAGCAAATACCATAGCTACGAGTTGGAAACGTTAGCGGTCGAGAAGGGTTTGCAGCATTTCCGCCAATATTTGGTAGGCTTGCAATTCAAGGTCGTCACAGACTGTAACGCTCTCAAATCTACAGAACGCAAAAAAGATCTGCTCCCTCGTGTCGCTCGATGGTGGATCTACCTACAGGATTTCCACTTTACTATTGAGTATAGAAAAGGAGTCCTGTTGCCGCATGCCGACTATCTCAGTCGAAACCCAGTCACTACCGTTAATCAAATAACGAGACCTCGCAACTGGGCACAAATAGCACAAAGTGCGGACCATGGAACGAGAGATCTAGTACAGAAACTCTCAGAGGGACAGCTCGATTCCAGTCGCTATGTCTTAAAAAACGACCTTCTGTGTTATAAATACACGCCAGTTGGTGAGGAAGCGCGTCTCCTTTTTTTCATACCCAAGGGCCATCGACTCAGTCTCTTACGCATCTTTCATGATGAGCATGAGCACATTGGTGCTGATAAAACCTTGCACCTTATCCTTAAACATTTTTGGTTCCCCGGTCTCCGCCAGTTTGTGTCTAAGTATGTTTCACATTGCCTAATATGTATTTCTAAAAAGCGTGTGCCTCGGGCCCCGCTGCAGAATATTTCATCTTGGCCAAAACCCAACACACCTTTTGATACCATTCATGTCGATGCTCTGGGACCATTACCCGAGTCAGAAGGTTACAAATTTATCCTGGTACTGGTCGATGCCTTTACAAAGTTTTGTCTTTTGTACCCCATTTACCGTCAAGATACCAGTGAGTTAAAACGTGTAATGTCTCAGGCGGTTTCTCTATTTGGAGTTCCCAAACTGCTAGTTACAGATAGGGGTAGGATGTTTGAGGCCACAGATTTCGTCCAGTGGATGTCGGAACTTGGCTCCGACCTGCACTACATCACTCCTGAAATGCACGGCTCGAATGGTCAAGTGGAGCGCTACATAAGAACTGTGCTCAACATGCTTCGTATCGAGGTAGGACACAAGAGGCAAGAACGCCTCCTGGTCAACTACGCTTTGGAAGCTACAACTGGTATTGAATATCAGTAAGCAGAAAACCACTCAAACCTCAGCTATAAACATAATGATTGGTACCGACGCTTCTACTCCGTCTATACGATCGCTGGTGCGTGACCTAGCTGCAAGCACTCCAGATACCAACAGAGAGGCTCTGCGGGAGATCTGTCGAAGTCGCGCTAGTGAACTGTTGAAGAAAAATCAAGATCAACAGGACGCTTCAGTCAACCGGTCTAGACGCCCACCACGTGAATACAAGGTGGACGACCTTGCTTTTGTCATAAAGTACTCGCAATCAACGGGCAAATTAGACCCTGGGATGCGAGGACCGTATAGGGTAACCAAAGTACTACCAAACGGTCGATATGAACTTAAACTGCTTAGTGGAAGCTGTGGGAAAACTACCCAAGCAGCCTCCCAATTCATGGTGCCATGGAAGGGAGAATGGTGCCCAGAAAGTTGCAACATTTTTTTCGAAAGTGAGTACTAAAACTATTTTTGATTTCAGAAATAGTTGCGGGTGTGTTCCCCTCGATGGCGTTAGTCGCCCAACGTGCGGGTGTGTTCCCCCTCAATGGCGTTAGTCGCCCAACGTGCGGGTGTGTTCCCTCTCAATGGCGTTAGTCGCCCAACGTGCGGGTGTGTTCTCCCTCAATGGCGTTAGTCGCCCAACGTGCGGGTGTGTTCTCCCTCAATGGCGTTAGTCGCCCAACGTGCGGGTGTGTTCCCTCTCAATGGCGTTAGTCGCCCAACGTGCGGGTGTGTTCTCCCTCAATGGCGCTAGTCGCCCAACGTGCGGGTGTGTTCCCTCTCAATGGCGTTAGTCGCCCAACGTGCGGGTGTGTTCCCTCTCAATGGCGTTAGTCGCCCAACGTGCGGGTGTGTTCTCCCTCAATGGCGTTAGTCGCCCAACGTGCGGGTGTGTTCCCCCTCAATGGCGTTAGTCGCCCAACGTGCGGGTGTGTTCCCCGAAAGCGTGTGTCGCTTGACCTTTGGACATGTTCCCCCGCAAGGGCGTTCGTCGCCCAACGTTGGTGTTTGTCACCCTTATAGCGTTAGTCGCTGTGGTAAAGTATAAGGCAATGATATAGGACGGTTGGGACGCTAACTATCTTATATTATTTGTCGCCATGTTCTTTTGATTTCCTTAGGTGATCAGTATACATGTGTTACTTGTATGAATAACCATCGTAAACTTTTCAGATGACGAAACTGATGAAGTTGAGAGTGACCCAGACCATTCTGAAGGCAACGAACCAGTACCTGTGTCGTTAGGACTATCCATGCCGAGTCTTGACGCCGAAATAGGAGCAGTGCAGGCGCACCAGCGTCACCGCACTGCAGACGCATCCCAAGAAATTCAAGCCGAGGACGACTTGGCGTCAGGAGAGGCCGTGTTAGGAGTGAAGGATTTATAGATTTAAATAGTCTATAAAAGCGGCGTGCGCGCCATTACTCGGTTCGGTCGCTCGCCAGCCGTCGCCCCGTGCGGACGTCTCGCTGCTCGTCGCCCCACCGCGCTCCCCTGCGCCCCACTCTCCGTCTCGTCGCGCCCCTGCGTGACGTCACTGCGGCCGTGGCGTCTTCGCACGCCGCTCCTAGGTGTCGCTACTAGTAACTTTGGTTACTAGTAGTGGCAGCTATTTTGGCCCTTCCGGGCAAATCCACTTTTGTGGTCCCTGGCGGGAAACCTAGCGGTGTTAACAAGCCAGTGGGGTGTGCCCCAAGCACCCGCCAAGTCCCTTAAGGACACGGCAGTCATTGGAGTCGGGAGCGGGATCAGTTGGCCTTGGTAAATAGCCTAGTCAACCCCCGCTTCGTCCCCCAGCATTCACCTGGCACGGTCGGGTGTGTTTACCCCGACGTGCCAGACTTCTTCGGTACACATTGGTGGGTGGCCCACCTTCGGTGGGTTTACCGGTACCTTAGGGCCCTGTCACCCAATAAGATTGGTGGCAGGTAGACAAGCTTAGGGCTCACCAGATACTCACCTCCCAGTCTAACCCGACTGGGAGGGTAGGTTGCACACATCCCCGGGCCCCTCCACCCGGGGAAGATACCCCTCCCGGCTTTACCGGATCTACATTTTCTCAATTATGTCGTTCGCGGCAGTAACTGAACTCCTTCACGAGATTCTCGAGAAGGAGAAACTCACCAAAAAGTACAGCCATGCTGTAAATCAGGCTTTAGCCACTCATGTGCCCGCTTCGGGCCCGACCGGGGCCCCTGGACCTAGCCAGGCACCCGTGCCGAGCGAAGCCCAGGTCTCGCCCAGTTCGCCCTCCCCGGTAGCCAGGCCCACTTCTGGGACTGGTGAGCCATCCCTACCTAAGCCCCCAGCACCGGCCGTCGAGCCTAAAGCTACTGTCCGATCATGGAGAGATCCTCCTTCTCCTAAAGCTTCATCTTCCCAACCGGCCGTCGAGCCTAAGAAAACCCGATCATGGAGAGATCCTCCTTCTCCCATATCCTCTCAAGTCAAAGCTTTTAGAAGCTATAAGGAGCGCATAGCCGCCCTTCATAAATTAAAGCCCAAGTCCAAGAACATCTAGGCGGACGATGATGACTCCCCCATGGAAGAGGGAGCAACCCTCAGCACTGACGAGGAATGGGAAGCTATGGCTGACCAAGCTAACTCAGTTGCTGACGACCCATTAGACCCAAATGTCCCCGATAGGTCAGACGACTACGACACCGTCTCCTCCGATGGTGACTCCGTAGTTTGTTCTGGAGGAAAGAGGAAAAAGAGGACTAGTCCCCTCAACGCTACCAAGGCCAAAAAGGCGGTAACAAAAACCTCTCCTCAGCCAGTTCTGCCACCGGCCTCGCCCGTAAGGCAAATCACCCCCACCCCTGACATTGCTTCTTCTCAGCGGTCTAACCGCAGTCCCAGTCCCATGGTAATAGTTACCAATAAGAAGCTCCATCCCCCTCCACCTGTTTATCTTCAGGATAAAGTCAAGTGGAACGATGTTTCGAACGCTTTTGTTGAGCGGAAAATCAACTACATCAAAGCCACTGCATGCCAACAAGGCATCAAAATCCAAGTACCCACCCCCACTGATTTCCGGAATCTAACCCGGTACCTCAAAGAAAGGAACATCTCGTTCCATACTTACTCCCTCCCAGAGGAAAAGCCCGTCCGAGTAGTTATTAGGAGAATCCCAAAAGAGATCCCTACGGAGGAAATCCGTAAGGACCTTCTAGACCAGAATGTCCCCGTCACTGAAGTCCACCGCTTGCATAAAGCAAGAGGCGGACAACAGTACGATATCGTATTAGTTGTCTGTAGCCCTACTGAGGGATACAACCCGATCTTCAATATAAAGACCGTGTGCTCCCTGTCGGGCATTTCGATTGAGAAACCCTACCGCCCCCATCTTGTAGGACAGTGTCACAACTGTCAACTTTATGGCCATTCTCAGGCCCATTGCTATGCAACACCCAGGTGCGTTAAGTGCATGGGCGATCATGGCACTAAGGACTGTCCCCGTCCTAAAGACCGCTTACAGTGCACGGAGCCTCCCAGCTGTGTGCTCTGTGGGTTTATTACCGGGGTTGCCCAAAAGCCCCCAAGCTCGCGCCTAAAATGGCCAAGCGATACAATGCGCACATAATGCGCATGGCTCCCTCTTCCCAACCACCCCCCCGTCTAGCCCCTCAGAGGACTTCACCATGGGGTAAGCTGAACCACCAAAGTGTGGCTCCTCAGTGCCAAAGTGCCCATCCCATCGCTGATGGCCCACCCCATAGCAGCTCCAAATCCAGTCCGCGACCCAGTGGCCCCAGCTGCCCCCATGCCCGCACAAAGCCGGAAGGTGGCTTCCACCACCACCGCCGCCATGTGCCCGCCCCCTGTCGCCCCCTCCGGGCACAAGCCATATTTGAGCGTCGCTGAAAATATTATCAGCGCGTATTCCATATGGATGACCCCTCAAGCCCGTGCTCTGGATGCAGAAATCCGGAATGCAGGCTCTCTCTCCCCCGCTTCATGCAGTGCCCTCTTCTCGAGGTACCAGTGCATTACAAGGGAACTTGACAGCCTTGTCTACAAGGACGGTCAATGGGTTCGTAAATAGTACGAACATCTATACAAACGTAGCATACACACCGATTGGTCCGTCCTCGCCGCCGAGGCCCCGCCGCGAAGTCCCAGTCATTATTTATGTAGCCAGCCCGCGAATAGCTGTGCCATAGTTAATTCTAATTAGTTAATTGGAGTTTCTTGTCCGTTCTTCTCCACGTAGGCTTATTCCGAACGGATGGTAGAATCACTTTATTAAGATCCAGCCTTAGTTGTCCCCCCAGCGACGCCCTGAGCCGAGGTTCGACCCCAACTGAGGTAGCCCTCAGCGTTGTCGCTTAGGTTTAGTAAATTTTTGCCTAGCTGGAGGCTATATTGTTTAGTCTACGTAGGAAAGCCCGGTTAAGCAGCTGAACAGTCATTTTGACTGAGTTGCGAGACGCCCCGAAGAAAAAAAAAAAAAAAAAAAATTACTCGGTTCATTCGACCGACGTCGCTCATGGCGGAAACATCATTCAAGGACCGTGAGACTTATATTTTTCTATTCTGTGTACCTATTGGTTACCTTTTTGATATTTATGTGCTAATTGTTTAAAGTTATTATTTGTGGTAACTAAGGTCAGGATCAGTGATTGTTATTTTGTTCCTAATTAAAAATAAAGAGTTGTATGCTTTTAGTTGTGTATCACATTGTATTTTTTTTTAAATGTCCCTGCTTCTGGTTTCTAAAAATATAATAAGATAGAAAAATAGTAGCTAAATGTATTTCTGTTTACTCTGCTGGCAAAGTAAATATGAATGTTTGGATATATGAAAAAATATTATAATTTCATGGAATAAAAGGCTTTTTTATTTTTATTTATTTATTTACTTACCTACGTAAATGTTATTGTAAAAAAATATATAAATACCTATCTTTGTTTGAATTAATTTTGTTGTATTTTCTGTTTGTTGTATTATAAGTCATCAATAAATGTTTGTTGAACACATAGGGTTGCAAAAGCGATTATATTCCCTTAAACCGGCACTGTCGTAAAATCTGTTTCTTCCTGACATATCTTAACTATATCACTTTATCAATTTTCAGGTACAAAAAGCCAAGGATTTCATATAAACTTGCGAGAGCCCTTAGTCCAGGCTATCACAAAATTCTTTCTTAGCTTATTCCTCCTACTCATAAACTCTAGACATGCTTAATTTCAGGACGGTAGTACATAAAGGAATATTGGGCTCTTAATTCTTCACATTTCAAAGATTATTTGAACGGATCATTTAAAATTGATGCCAATAGATGGCGCATTTTTAAATTTCTGAGGCATTCCACTCGATTGTTAAAATTTGCATTGGAACACATTTTGGTGCAAAAAAAACTGTAGAAACGTACAAAAAATACTATAAAACAGAGGTTTGCTTTAAGAGAACCCAATTATGGATTAAGCTCGCCTTTGTACATAAGCTGTCCTACTATATTTGATAAATGTATGTTTTTGTGTACAATAAAGAATAAGAATAAAACGAACCGTTACTGTATTTAAAGAAATATTCACGAACCTAGTAAACCCTTTTACTTGCAAGTCGCTGCTAACACCATCTATTGCCGTGAAACGGGATCGAACGCGATTGAAGTACTTTCAAAAATAACAAGAGTAAGCAGATGAAAAACGCTAGTTACGTCGTCGCACGGTTTCTTTGTATGGGATGAGGCATCTGCATGCTAGTATTATATTATCTGTGGTAATATCCATCGCGTCCTACCTATTGATATTTTTAAACTTCCAAATGTGTTTAACAAACATTACACTTTTTTACAGATTTTTAAAAATTCTCAACATATTTTTTAAATTTTGTAAAATCGTTAGGCCTAAGCAAGATTCGAACCCGGACCCTATAACTCACGAGTCAGGCTATCATACCGCTGCGCCATTCTGACACTTGTCATAGCTGTGAAATTCATCGATACGTTTATAAATCATCCATCACGTCATTATTCATGTCGGCCGTGACGTTTATAAAATGCTAGCTGTTCCTCGCGGCTTCGCTCCCGTGGGCCACAGGACCCGTTTTTGGGATAATTAAATAGCCTATGTTACTCAGGAATAACATAGCTTTCTATTGGTGAAATAATTTTTCAAATCGGTCCAGTAGTTTCGGAGCCTATTCGGTACAAACAAACAAACAAACAAAAAAATCTTTACTCTTTATAATATTACGAGCTGTTGCCCGCGGCTTCGCTCCCGTGGGCCACCCCACAGGACCCGTTTTCGGGATTAAAAAATAGCCTATGTTACTCAGGAATAATGTAGCTTTGTATTGGTGAAAGAATTTTTTAAATCGGTCCAGTAGTTTCGGAGCCTATTCGGTACAAACAAACAAACAAACAAACAAACAAAAAAATCTTTCCTCTTTATAATATTAGTATAGACTAGCTGTTGCCCGCGACTTCGTCCGCGTGGTTAAGAAGATATAAAGTTTAATGATGTTTAACGCAAACTATTTTTATATTTCAGACAACAGAAAATGCCTATCATACTAAGCATCATTTTTTAAAGCACGAATTAGAAAAAAAATTAGAGTATCACAAAATTCTGTCTTGGCTTATGTCTCCTACTCATAAACTCTAGACTTTTTAAATTTCAGGACAGTAGACTTTCATACTAACTTGCGAGAGCCCTTAGACCCCCTAAATCCGGCCCTGTCGCAAAATCCATTCATAGCGACAAACTACTAACTATAAACTACCTCCCTGCCAAATTTTAAATTAGTAGCTCAAAAAATGAAGGGCATTCATACAAACTTCGAGAGCCCTTAAACCCCTTAAATGCGTCCCTGTCGCAAAATCCGTTCTTAGTGGACGTCTACTATCTATAAACTACATCCCTGCCTATATTTAAAGTTAGTAGTTCAAAAAATGAAGGACTTTCATACTAACTTGCGATAGCCCTTAGATTCCCTAAATCCGGCCCTGTGTGTGTGTGACCGAATCGCTTTTATATAGATATAAATAAGATTCATCAAAAAAACTTTAACACCCCCTAAATCGGATTTTGGGGGTAGGTTCGAAAAACTTATAATGACAACCATTATTTTTTACTTAGGTTGATATTTGTGTCAAGTTTCAAGTTTATTAACCTAAGAAGGCAGGTTTTTATTAAAAAAAAAAAACGACTTTGGGGGTATTTTTTAAAAACTAATAATTGCAACCTTTTGTTGCTTACTTATTTATTTATTTATTTATTTATTTATTTAATACTTCATGCACACACAAGTACAGAGGCGGACTTAATGCCTTAGGCATTTTCTACCAGTCGACCTTTGGGTGATGGAGAGATAAACAGTGGTAGGTGCAATATTGCGTATCAGGATTATTTAAATATACATATAAACTATACATACAATATAATTATACCATATATACTCAAAATAATAAACTAAATATATAAATATATAATACTTAAACATTAGTAGTAATAGATAAATAATTGAAAAACATTAGCGCTGTGACGATACTACTGCCAACTTCTTACGGATATGCTCGCGAACTTTAACTTTGAAGGTCAACCGGCTGGTTGCCATCCTGATTTCCTGGGGGAGCGCATTCCACAGAGAAATAGACTGAACGAAGAAAGAACGGTGAATGAAGTCAGTGCGGTGAGTGGGACATTGAAGAAGGCGGTTATGTGATGACCGTAGATTTTTACTGTGGTTGGCGCAAATATATTGAAAGTGAGGGGCCAGATAACTAGGGAAATTAGAAGAGTCGAGAAATGAGAACAAGGTAGTTAGTGCCCTTTGCTCTCTGCGCTGACGTATGGGTAACCACTTTAGAAGTGATCGATGCGCAGAGACATGATCATATTTACGCAAATTGAAAACAAATCGAATGCAGTAATTTAGAAGACGGTCAAGTTTGTTGAGAAGATCTGCATTCAGGTCGTAGTAGCACACATCACCATAATCGATGATATATGATTACTTAGTTGGGTATTTATGGCAAGTTTCAAGTTTATTAACCTAATAATAAGTTTTTCAAAAAAACTTTGGCACCCCCTAAATCGCCTTTTGGGGGTAGTTTCGAAAAACTAATAATAACAACCTTAATTATTTATTTATTTTAGTATTTGTGTAATGTTTCAAGTTTAGTTACCCATGAAATAAGATTCGGCCATACAAATTTCAACACCCCCTAAATCGACTTGTGGGGGTAGTTTCAAAAAACTAATAATGTCAATCTTTATCATGTACTTAGATTACTATTTGTGCCAAGTTTCAAAAATATTAGCCGAAGGATTTAGATTTTTCATACAAACTTTGCCCCCCTTTTTAACCCCCTTAGGGGTAGAAATTCGGAAAATCCTTTCTTATCGGATGCCTACATCATACAAAGAATAAATCTTTCAAGTTTCAGGTCTCTACGTTGAGCGGTTTGGGCTGTGCGTTGATCCGTCAGTCAGTCATTCAGGACAAAGCATTATATATATATAGATTAGCCTTGCCGTGATTTACCTTTCACTATAATTTTTAGTATTTTCCTTTATCTGTCATATATATTTATTAGTATATTAGATATTTAGTATAGTGTGTATGTATTTTATGTTATTATGTTTAAGTAAATAATATTATTTATGATATTGTACACTGACAGCCCTAAATTCTTCTCCTATCGTTCAGTCCATCCAAAGGTTGTCTGTAAGAGATTGCCCTGTGCGATAAGACCGCCCATTGTACACTTTGTTTTTGAAAATGTTTGTCCTTTATGTTTTTATTTTGTGGTGTACAATAAAGTTTATAATAAATAATAAATAAATAAATAAATTAGTATAGATTATAAAAATTAGATTATGAAGAAGACTGAGGGTAAGCTTAAAATTTTGTTAAGTAATACATGACATCTAAACATATAAAAGAAGAAAGTTAGTGACTGACTGACTGACTGACTGACAGACTCACTCACTTACCATCAACGCACAGGCCAAACGGCTGAAGCTTCAATCATGAAACTTGGCATGTATTGCAAGATTTTTGGAAATTCCACCCCTAAGGGCGTGAAATAGGGGATGAAAGTTTGTATGAAAATCCGTCAGTTTTAAAGTCAGGATCTTCATTCATATTTTGGGTTTAGGCTGAAGATTAAAAAATAATTTACACGTATCTCAGCGATTTTGAAGATTTCACCCGCACGAGGGTGAAATCGTCTAGAGACTTGAAATTTTCAAATAGATACTTTATACTGTGCAGGCATCCACTAAGAAAGGTTTTTTGTGAATTCCATCCCTAAGCGGGTGAAATAGGGGATGAAAGTCTGTGTGAAAGTCGGCCAGTTTTGAAGTTAGGATCTTCGAATTTTGGATCTGGGCTGAAGATTAAAATCTAACGCAAATTATGTTTTTTTGGGAATTCCGTCCTTGGGGAGGGCGGATCATGGGGGATGAAATGTTGTGTACAAAAGTCCTTCTTTTACAAAGGAAAAATTATTAAAAATACTTTTAAGCCTTTAAAGTCTGCTGATCTTCTATCTTTATCTATCTTCTTATCTAAACATATAAAAGTAGAAAGTGAATGAACTACTCACTGACCATCAACGCACAGCCCAAACGGTTGAAGCTTCAATCATGAAACTTGGCACGTAGGTTCCTTTGGTATTGTAGGTGAACACTAAGAAAGGATTTTTGGAAATTCAACCCCTCATCATCATCATCATCATCATTTCAGCCGAAAGACGTCCACTGCTGGACATAGGCCTCCCCCAGGCGTCGCCACATTGACCGATCCCGTGCGTCTCGCATCCAGCGCCTTCCCGCAACCTTAACCAGGTCATCGATCCACGTAGTGGGAGGCCTTCCATCTTATAGTCTTCCGGTTCGCGGTCGCCACTCCAGAACTTTTCGGCACATCGGCCATCCGTTCTGCGAGCAATGTGCCCTGCCCACTGCCACTTAAGTTTGGCAATTCTTCGGGTTATGTCGGTAACTTTGGTTCTCCTGCGGATATCATCATTTCTGACGTGATCACGCAAAGAAATTCCGAGCATAGCCCTCTCCATTGCCCTTTGGGTGACTTTAAGCTTTCAGATAAGGCCCATTGTGAGCGACCACGTCTCGGTCCCACAGGTCGGTCATTGTGGTAAATTGGACGAGAAGATACGCCGTCCAGCCGAGTCGGATTCGACGGTTGACCTCTTTCTTGAAGTTGGACCTACCCAACTGGACCGTTTGTCCCAGGTAGACATAATCATCTACAACTTCGAGTGAGTGTTACATAGGCATTCATCATGACCTTGGTATTGTCCATGTTCATTTTAAGACCCACTCTTTCGGAAGCTCTATTGAGGTCATCGAGCATTTTACTGAGGCTCTCCATGGTCTCAGCCATGACCACTATGTCATCGGCAAATCGAAGGTGAGTGATGTACTCGCCATTAACGTTGATGCCAAGCGACAATGCCCGGCTGAAGAACTATAGGCCCATCTCACTTCTTAGCCATGTCTACAAGTTGTTTTCAAGAGTCATCACGAATCGTCTCGCGCGCAGGTTAGACGATTTCCAACCTCCCGAACAAGCCGGATTCCGAAAAGGCTTTAGCACCGTAGACCACATACATACGCTGCGGCAGGTCATACAGAAGACCGAAGAGTATAACCTGCCTCTCTGTTTAGCGTTTGTGGACTACAAGAAAGCCTTCGATTCGATCGAGACTTGAGCTGTATTGCAGTCTCTCCAACGGTGCCAGATCGACTACCGGTACATTGAGGTGTTGAAGTGTTTGTACAAAAACGCCACCATGTCAGTCTTCAGGATCAGACCTCGAAACCAATCCTTCTCCAGCGCGGAATGAGACAGGGAGACGTCATTTCTCCGAAACTGTTAACTGCTGCGCTGGAGGATGTCTAAAAGGTTCTGGATTGGAATTCCACCCCTAAGGGCGTGAAATAGGGGATGAAAGTTTGTATGAAAATCCGTCAGTTTTAAAGTCAGGGTCTTCAAGGAGGATAAAGTCATGGGAATAATGAAATCGTCTAGACTTGAAATTTTGCACATAGATACTTTATACTGTGCAGGTATCCACTAAGAAAGGATTTTTGTGCCTATTCCACCCCTAAGGGGGTGAAATAGGGGATGACAGTTTGTATGAAAGTCGGTCAGTTTTGAAGTTAGGATCTTCGAATTTTGGGATTGGGCTGAAGATTAAAATCTAACGCAAATTAAGGTATTTTGGGAATTCCGTCCTTGGGGGCGCGGATCATGGGGGATGAAATGTTGTGTACAAAAGTCCTTCTTTTACAAAGGAAAAATTATTAAAAATACTTTCAATACTTTAAAGTCTGTTGGTAACTATAAAATGGCTCAACACATAAATATAGGAATTAAATAGGGACGGGAAAATCTGCTTCGCCATGACAATTAATAAGGCTCAAGGACAAACTTAGAAGAATACTGGTGTAGATTTGAGGGAATTTTCCCTTTTTCCATGGACAGTTCTACGTAGCGTGTTCACGTGTTAGCTCATCAAATAGTCTGGTGATATTGGGTTACTATATTAATACCATAGTCCTTAAGAATAATAGATAATACTATTCTGTTTTTTTTAGTTCCTGATACTGGTGGGCTACTATTTTTTATATTTTTAAATGATAGTTTTTGTCTTTTAAAAATATAAAAAATGTAACAATTAAGAAAGAAATTAAATGAAGGACAGAATAAATAATACTACGTATATAAATGAATCTCCTATGTTTTGAAAGACCGCCTTTTAAGCAATTTTTTTTTTTTATTGTACCTACTTCGCAACCCGCAACATCCCTCTTTAGCCATACAGTGCTGCCTAAATATGCTGATGTTGGTTAGCGTATGACAATTGTGTATCAATAACATAAACAATTAGTGTTAATTTTTTTTGGGATTGGATAGAAACCCGAAATGATTCTAAACTTTTAATTATTAAATAAAATAAATAAATAAATAAATAAAATGTTTATTTCCAATAATTACTTTACAAAGGTTACAGGTACAATAATATAACACAACATAATGTGCGTAAGGTATTATCTCCTGGCTCCCAAACTAGGTTTATAGCCTGTGACTTGGGGACCAGTGATTCCATAAGGGGGTACATAGAAGGTCAAAAATCTGTATTCACCAGTAACATATCTAACATAACAATATAATGACTATAAGGAAATAATGACTATTAATAATACAGAAAAATAAAAAATACAGAAAAATTAAAAAATCATTAAAAATAAAAATTGTGTTAGAGTGAGAGTGAGTGTGTTGAAAGTTAATTACAATTAATTATCCTAGAAATGCCCATTCCAAGTCGAGGTTGGAACATGGAATGGCTACAACTAGCTAACCTCGGTCCTACAAATATCTATTCCAAGCCGATGTTAGGACATGGAATGGTTACATTAATTAAATAGACTAACTACAACTAACTAACCTTCGAATATCCATCCTACTCGAAGTAGGAATATGGAATGCCTTCTTCTTACAAAAATGCTTATATTAATAAGCGTTCAAGGCTGCATTGGCTTTAAGGTAATTGCACCGTCAGTAACTTCCTATATTGGTGCTAAGTAGTTTCTGTGTCAGCAAATGTTAGCTACGTGCGTTGACGGCAAGGTAACTGCACCGTTGCAAGGTCTATGAATACTTAGTTTCCGCAATGTCAGCAGATTCCTAGGCATACGTAATAAACGATGTATTATTATTATTTCCTTTATTCATCTCTTTTCTTATTAATTACATTTTTAAATATTTTTATAAAACATATACAAAAAAGAAAACATTTAAAAATATAAAACATAGAGGCCCACCGGTATCGGGAACAGGGTCCAAGCTACCGGCGGTCAGGGCTCCAGAGAGAGGAACCTCCTAACAATGCGAGCCGTGTCCAGCAGTACTGCTTTCTGGATCAGGCTCTTGACCCAGCCGCCTAACAAGAGCCTCCTAAGGTGTTGGTCGAGGCTTATGGCTATTAAGCCATTGGCTGACACGACTATCGGTACAATGATCGCTGTGTCCACATCCCACATGTCGACCACATCGCGAGCCAAGTCAAGATACTTGATTTGCTTATCTTTCTAGGCTTTCACGAGGTTCCCGTCATGCGGGACGGTAATGTCAACAATCATTGCACGCCTCTCGATTCGGTCCACCACCACTATATCAGGGTTATTAGCGATAATAGTCCTGTCAGTGATGATGGACCGATCCCGGTACAATGTGATATTGCCATTCTCGAGAACTGGGTCGGGCATATACATGTAGTACGGCACTTCCGATGCCACAAAAGCGTATTTCAGAGCAAGTTGCTGATGGATAATCCTAGCTACAAGGTTGTGCCTATGCAAGTACTCTTCGTTAGCTAGATGAGAACAACCAGAGGAAAGCTAGGAAGCTAGATATGGTCGCACTAAATGTCTCAATTATATGATGTATTTATCTACCCTCATAATTAGTAGTTTTTATTCTTGCAAAGTTACCTAGTCATTTTCACACTATTTATGTACATATTCCCACTTTCCTCACTATTTTAACGGATACAAATTTATTATATTTAAGTATACATACACACGTCACTTTGCAGTAAAAAACTGATTTACATCCGTCACCTTAAACATCAGGTCCTGTTGAAAACCAGCGTCAGGCACTAGTTGTCTGGCATTTTTGCTGAACTGGGCCTTTTTGGCGCAGCCGTGAGGCACACTCTCCTGCTGATTTCTTACGCCAGACCTTATCTTTTTAATTTTTTTTGTGTTTTATCTGATGTATAATATTATGTTGTGTGTCTTTTAGCCTGTGCCAAATAAATTTATTTTCTTTCTTTCTTTTTCTTTCAGAGATAATGTGACGGATCGATTCACCCGGGCGGTGACATGCCCGACAGATGTAAACCGTGCCATCCTCCACAATAAATCTCCGGTAGTTATTCGTCATGATAACTTCGTCCATAATTGCCCAGACAAAACCTTCGGTTTCCCCAAAGAGGTCACCGAAACGTAGCCAGGCTACGGACGCTGATTGGTCTACATCGGACCCATGTAGGGCCCGGAAAAAGCGTCCGTGAAGCTCCTTACTCTGCCATACCTCCTTGCGGTCGTTAGTGTCAAGCACTACAGGCTTGCGCCAGTTCTCATTCGCCAAGGAGAGCGGGGTGAGTCCCTTGTCCACTGCTACTACACCTCGATGCATATCCGCGTCGGTGCTTAGAAAATATTCCCTGAGGTTGCATATCTCGCGGTTGTGGCGGCTTTTGGCATTTAAAAAGCCTCGGCCACCACACTTCCGCGGGATATACTCATGACCGACGATCGTGGGTGATGCATTCGATATGCAGACAGCAGTGTACGGACCCGCCTATCCAGGGCGTCAAGTTCCGTTTGAGTCCATTTGAGTATGCCGAAAGAGTACATCAATGCCCCAACCGTTGAAGGCGCGCACCTTAAATTGGTTCCGCCCGAAAGAAGGCTATTGATTACCTTCTTCAGGCGACCAAAGTAGCGTTCCCTCAACGATTGCTTCATGTCAGTAGTGCTGATACCTAACGCTTCCGACATACCCAAATACTTATAGGTTTCGTTTGAAGAGAGGGATCTCAGGTTTATGTTGTCCGCGAGTTGAATTCCTACGGATTCCACAATCTCCCCTCACTTTAAATGCATGACCGCACATTTGTCCACACCAAACTCCATCCTGATGGCGTTACTAAAAGTTTTAGTTACCTTCAGTAGCTCCATCGGCTGAAGATTGCTGGGGGCAAAGAGCTTCAGATCATCCATGGAAAGGAGGTGAGATATAACCTGACCACCGCTCTTCAATCGATAGCCTAGCCCTGAATTCTCCAGCAGCATGCTTAGAGGATTCAGAGCTAGACAAAACCAAAGTGGACTCAAACTATCACCCTGGAATATACCTCGCTCAATCCTTACAGGTTCGCTATGCCTCTGGATATTTTGATATACTGGATAGCGAAGGACTGTGCTCCATTGCCATACACGATATCAGGAAGATCCGTAGAGCTGTATCTATTTTATACAATTCTAAAACCCTCATGAGCCATGAATGAGGCACTGAGTCATAGGCCTTTACGGCCGGCTACTAGACTTGTGGAGCAGGTGGGTAATTCCTGTTGTAAGGAACTTGGGTAGCGAACCAGACTCCAAGGCTGCCTGGTACTGAGATGCCAAATGAGCGTTCGACCTTTATAGCCACTTGATCCAGAAGTGGCTCATGAGGAGCCATGAACGAGGCACTGAGTCATAGGCCTTCTTATAATCTATCCAACATGTCGAGAGATCCTTTCGGGAACGCCGAACCTGTTGGCTAATTAATGGCCATATCTATAAGGAGTAGCTCCTTAGTACCGCGGGACCCGTTCCTACATCCATTCTGAGAGACCGACATGATCGAGTTATCGTCGACGTGTTTATTAATTTTAACTCTCAAAATGAATGTAAGAACCTTATAGACCGTTATAGACCGTTGGTAAACGATAACATGTAATAGGTCTATAAATTTTTGGGTTCCGCGTTGCTACCAGACTTGTGGAGCAGGTGGGTAATTCCTGTTGTAAGGAACTTGGGAAGCGAACCAGACTCCAAGGCTGCCTGGTACTGAGATGCCAAACGAGCGTGCGATCTTTGTAGCCACTTGTTCCAGAAGTTGTGCAGCTCGTCCGACCTCCCGAGTCCATTCACCTTCAGTGTGACTGACAGGCACCGACCAGATGCTGCGCCAGAATGAACACATAGCGTCATTATCCAGCAGGCGCGTATCAGTCACACCTTGGTCGGGTCGCTCCCAAGCACGATAAACCCACCTTTCATTACTTTAGAATGTACGATTCTGGGTGTATTGCTCCACTCTCCACCTGTACCTACGAATACGGTTTGCCCATGCAAACACTTTTTGTTTCAGGAAGTCGATGCGCTCTGTGACACGGGAAATATAGTCTCAGGGGCTGACATCAGTCCTCAAAAACGCCCGTCTCACAAAGCGGATCATTCTTGGGCGATTATTGCCCTCCCTGAAACAAATTAGTTTGCCGTTGAGTGCTCTGGCCCCACCAATACGACGTTCGATCCTGCACTGCCAAGCCGGTACGGCTGGTTTCGGTCGTGTAGCTCTGTCATCTGCAAATTTGACGTGGGCTACACGACATGCCGCTACAACCGTGCAGTACATGATCGAATGTGTATCAGTCAGGTCTTCGCAGTCATCAAAATAATTTGACAACTGCGAATCCAGAACAGCCACCAGCGCCCTATTTTTGTTATGCATGGGCAAACGAGGTAATCGTGGCCTAAGTTCGGGTGGAATGTAGCGATATTCCCGAATAGCACACTCCAAAGCACTCCTCAATTCCTCATTGCACTGGGTACTTACGTTTGTAACCCTGTCACTACTCTCCTCGTCAGCGTGGTTGGACTGTGGTGGCACCACAGCCTGCGACGATGGGGCAGTGACACGGTTACCCATTTCCGTTCAGAGGCGATCAAGTACAGTATCATCCAACATACGATTACGCTGGATGACCCGCACCTGATCCGAAAGTCGTTGCGCCGAAACATTGACGGCTGGCTTAAGCACCTGAAACAAAGAGAGCATCCGGATACGGTACGCGGTCAGGTTGTTTCCTCCTTCTGTAGCCCCAAAGTATGCGCGCATGACATTTTCATTAATGGATTGTGTCCATTTCATGCGCTGCACACTTCCGCCGGGTGCTGGGACACTATCAGAGACCGGTAAGCCTCAAGGTCCTAAGCGGTCCGGCGGCCGGCGTCCTCCCCGTCGACGCGCAGGTGGTGGTGTCATCGGTGGAGAGAAGTACTCGTCGCTCGAGCTCGACGCAACTGCCACGGCCGGTGTCACAGCACTCACGGTGGGGCTGGTTTCCGGCGGCGGCGAGGCGGAGCTGGGCGACGAGGCCGGAGGTGGTAGGCGTGTGTTTTTGGCTCGGGCCTGGCTTCTTGTCAGCATTCCTGCTTAAGTTGACATTGTGTTGTTTGCTTCATTATTCCGATTTTTACTGGGTTCTCCTTCTTTTTTTTTTTTACATACGGGTAATACATTATTGAAATTGTTTTTATTCGGATTTTATGTGGAAATTACAATGCTTTAATAAAATTAAATTCATAAAAATTAAGAGTGAAAAATTTAAAAGCTTGACAAGTCAGGACACAGATTATTATTAGTAAATGTGTAGCTATTTCACTGGTGGTTTCTGCCCGTGAATCAATTTCCAGATTCTCCTCTCGGTCTGCAGCAGGTCCGTATGTTCAGGATATCCGGAACGGTGCTTGATAGCCACCCGGGTGACACGAGACGTGATTATCGATGGGTGATGTATCCCGACGTCTCCCGCGGATATCCTACCGACTGCGCCAATTACGTTTACCACTGCCGAGGGATTGGAAAGAAACCCGAACGGATTCTAAACTTTTAATGATTAAAGTTAATTACAATTAATTATCCTAGAAATTTCCATTCCAAGTCGAGGTTGGAACATGGAATGGTTACAATAATTAAATAGACTAACTACAACTAACTAACCTATGAATATCCATCCTACTCGAAGTAGGAATATGGAATGCCTTTGTAGCGCCCCTGCTGACGTGATAAGTTTGTTTATTTACATTAACGCAGGCGCTACATTACATACGACGACGGGCAGGACGCCAGTCGTTCGTCAGCACTCATACTGTTAAGAGTAAATTTAATTAGTAATTGTTGTAAGTGTTACGAGAGAACAATATAGTACGATTTTTTTTATCGTGAATTGTTATTTCATTTGACCACCAGAACACACGCAACATAATATCCTAAATTGGTGACACCGACGTGATTGTTTTTTTTATGCCACAGTGTACTAACTTTTGTGACTATTTGTGTGCAATCAGTAACTTTAAAATTCGGTGATAAAGACCACTGGTGTTCCGGACGTACCCCATATTCCATCTACGGACATTATGGCAGATATCGAGCAGTTGACAGCTGAGATTGTAAAGATCAATGCAACGTTGACAAACATGCGGCGTGGTAGGTCAAGAAGTAACAGCTGTTATCCGAGGCGCTATTCAAGATCGTCATCAAGATATCGCACACCGGATTCCCCAGACTGGCTATGCAGTTATCACTTTCGGTACCGCCATAGAACCAATCGCTGCGTACCTCCTTGTGCGTGGAAGCAAAGGGATTACAGCAAAAAGGGAAATGCCAGGTCTTCACAGTCGGAAAACTAATAAGCACGGTGCAGTCGTCGGCGGAGGTCTGCGCTGTGGTGCCCTGCAGCCGCCTATCAGTCATGGACTACAACTCGGGTTTGCGTTTTCTCGTCGATACAGGCGCGAACGTGTCTATGTTACCGGTAACGAAAATAATTTTTAAAAACTTAGGGTGTTCTGACTACAAATTATATGCTGCCAACGGTACCGAAATTGCTACTTATGGCGTTAAGTCGCTTGTTCTAAACGTAAAGTCACGTAGACCGTACCGTTGGGAGTTTATTATAGCTGATGTTAAGCAGCCTATTCTGGGCGCAGATTTTTTGTCCTATCATAAAATATTTGTAGATATGAGTCAGCGAAAACTTATAGATCAAATCAAATCAAATCAAATGTATTTATTTCAACTAGGCCATTATGCGGCACTTTTGAACGTTAAAAAATTTACATGTAATAAAAAATTGATTCTACCGTGCATTCGGAAAAGTAGGTTGATATGGAGAAGAATGCACAAGAAACTCCATAATCAGACTACAAAATGTATCAGCCGCAATTGTAAAGATGCAACAGTCTTCCGTTAATTCTATTATTGAAAGTTGTCCATATTATGATTTATTGTGTATGTATCCGAAATCACAAAACCAGCGTCATTCAGGGAATCTCCTCCGCATAATGTGTTGCATTATATCGAGACGACGGGACCACCCGTTCATGCTCGCGCTCGTCCTTTAGCGCCAGACAGATATAACAAAGTTAAGGAAGAGTTTAGAATTATGCAGGAATTAGGTATCTGTAGGCCATCTAAAAGTGCTTGGGCCAGTCCACTTCACGTTGTTCCGAAGAAAAACGGTGAATTGAGACCATGTGGTGACTATCGTCGCTTAAACGCGATAACAAAGCCTGACAGATACCCAATTCCTCGTTTGCATGATTTCACATACGTGTTGGCGAATAAAATAATGATTTTATTCATACAAAATTAGACTATATGAATTTCCCCGCATGACGTTCGGTTTGCGAAACGCAGCACAGACATTTCAGCGTTTCATGAATAATACTGTTTTACAGGGTTTGGATTTTTTATATAATTATTTGGATGACGTCATCATTGCTAGTGAAAATAGCACCCTCCATAAGGAACATTTAAGGTTGGTTTTTGAACACTTCAATACTTACGGCATCACGATAAACTTAAGCAAGCGTTGTTTTGGACAGTCGCGCATAGAGTTTTTAGGGCATGAAGTTAGTGTAGATGGTATCAGACCACTCGATGAGAAAGTTCAGGCAATTGTGAATTTTCCTAAGCCCGAAAATGTAGCCGAATTAAGACGGTTTTTAGGCATGCTAAATTTTTATAGGCCACATTTACCAAATTTGGCTTCGTATCAGTGTGAGCTTAATAAGTATTTAATTAACGCAAAGAAATTGACAAGACTAAAATTCATTGGACAGGTGTTGCTAAGAACGCGTTTGTGCAATGTAAGACGGGTCTGCAGAAGGCCGTTACACTGTCACATCCTCGTCAAAATGTTCCACTTGCGTTAATGACCGATGCCTCTAATATATCTATGGATTCAGTTTTGCAACAAAAGGTAGACGGTGTTTGGAAACCGTTGGGCTATTTTTCAAAGAAATTAACCCCTACGGAACAAAAATATTCAACCTATGATAGGGAGCTGCTAGCCATTTACATCGATCTGTAAATATTTTCGCAAATTATTTGAAGGTCACCCTCTGACAGTGTATACAGACCACAAACCTTTATGTACTGCATTTTCAAAATTAAGTAAAGATGACAATGAAATACCAAGAAGGACGCGTCAACTACTTTTTATTAGCGAGTTCACGGACGATATTCGCCACATCAAGGGCGCATATTATAGTAGCGGATACATTGTCGCGAGTAGAAACAATTCTCTGTCCGACTGTACTCGACTACAGTGCACTCGCTGACGCGCAAATGAAAGACGAGTATGTATTGCGCATGTTAAAGAATGCGGACAGCGACAGTAATATCAAGTATAAACAAATGTTATTACCTGAATGTTATTACAATGCCAATTTATTGTGAAATTTCTGGAAACGTTATTAGACCATATTTAACAGAGCCATCCCGGTGTAAGAACAACGAGAAAGATGGTTTCTAAGTATTTTGTTTGGCCTAGTATGAATCGAGATGTGGGTTTGTGGGCTAAAACTTGTCTGCAATGTCAGAGGTCGAAGGTCAGTCGTCACGTAATGTCAGGCATAGGAGAATTCACACTGTCTGGTCGTTTCGAGCATATCCACACGGATATTGTTGGTCCCTTACCAACATCTCCACAAGGATTTAGATATTTAGTCGCTATTATAGATATGTGTACGCGTTGGCCAGAGGCTTTCCCCGTGCAGGAAATAACTGCAGAGGTAGTTGCGAAATGTATATACGAGGGATGGATAGTTAGATATGGTTGCCCGATTAGGATAACGACCGATCAGGGTCGGCAATTTGAATCGTACCTTTTCAAAAATTTTATGCGTTTTCTAGGAATTCATAAAATTAGAACCACGCCATACCATCCCCAGAGCAACGGCGCCGTGGAAAGGTGGCATCGCTCATTGAAAGCCGCCCTCATGGCACGTTTGCACGAAAATACCAATTGGTTAGAGAAACTGCCCAGTGTGTTATTCGGCATGCGGGCTGCCATTCGCACGGTTAGTGGGGTCAGTGCCGCGCAGTTAGCATTCGGTAGATCTTTACGTTTACCTGGCGAGTTTTATGAACGATCTAATGATAGTCATAACAACGACTCATATAGTTTAATTAAAAATATTCGGGAAACTATTAGCTCTTATAGTCCTACTAGAAATAAGCTTAGTTCTAAGAAGATATTCATACATCCCGATTTACAAAATGCAGAATTCGTATGTGTTCGGGACGATGCCGTTCACAAATCACTTAAACCACCTTATGACAGTCCCTTTAAGGTCCTTGAACGTGATTCTAAAGTTTTTAAAATTCAATTGCCCGATCGCGAAGCTCGTATCTCAATCGATCGACTGAAACCAGCTTTCACGATTAACGAACAAAATTCTCCTGTCTATGACAAATTGAAAGCTAAGGATGACAATATTCCCACAACGCATTTGCCCGATATGCAGAAAAGTACGCAAAATGAGCCGCAAGTTTTGCGGAGCGGTAGGATAACACGACGACCTATAAGGTTTGCGGACCAGGTATTCGCACACCGTAAAGTGTAAAATAAGTTAGGTAGATTTATTTCGTAGTTTAGGATTTGGATATCATGTGTATGATTGAATCTTTGAATGCGTTAGTTTATAACAAATTATAACACATAGATACATATTGTTTATTTTTTTTTATTAATTGTTGTTAAGTTCGTTTTTAATTAAGGGGAGGATGGTGAAGGGACATACATACATGCATACTATGTAAGTGCACGTGCATAGCTATGTATGTGTAAAGTGTCATCTTCACAATTCTCATCCATTTTATTCATTGTTTAAAGTAGTCCAGTTTAACATCTTGAACCGTAAAAAAGCCTAAATTTGTATATCTAGAGTATCCAGTAATAGTGAAATATTGTCGCCCTGAAAGACAGCAGTACGAATAGTTTTCTAATAAGCGTCGTATTAAGTGTAACAGTTTATAAGTAGTAAAGGGAAATATAAATTATGTGTAATAAATATAACGTGCTGAGTGCTCTATAAATAATACAGTCTAACTTATTGAAACACAGAGTTTTAATATTGTGTTATGTCGTCATTGTATAAACAAATAATTCGAAAGTCTTTGAAATATTGTTTACTTACTTAGAAGTATATTTCTAAGTACTACTTGAGCGCACAACGCGCTAGCCATATGAACTTATGAAGTATCCAGATAAGAGAATGTTTATGTTAACCATAAGTGCCGCGTTAGCATAATTATAAATGAACAACAGAGTTGCTTGAAAAATGTTATTGTTATTGATAATTCGAGTACGGAAACTTTTGTTTATATTTGAATTGTTTCAACTTATATTTATTTGACAACTTACGTAAGAAATTATAGGAATAAGTCCCGGAGATTTGTTAATCGTAATATAAGTTAACTGTTCAATTTTAGGTTTATATCGAAGTTTACTTGTTTACATTTCTTTTTTGGGGAGGAATGATGTAGCGCCCCTGTTGACGTGATAAGTTTCTTTATTTACATTAACGCCAGCGCTACATTACATACAACGACGACGGGCAGGACGCCAGTCCAATATAATAGTAATATTTGCGCCAGTCGTTCGTCAGCACTCATACTGTTAAGTTAGGTTTTATAATAGTTTAGAGTAAATTTAATTAGTAATTGTTGTAAGTGTTACGAGAGAACAATATAGTACGATTTTATTTTATCGTGAATTGTTATTTCATTTGACCACAAGACTACACGCAACATAGTATCCTAAACATTCTTCTTACAAAAATGCACCGTCAGCAACTTCCTATATTGATGCTACGTAGTTTCTGTGTCAGCAAATGCCTAGCTAATAGCAATGCGTTGGCTTCAATGTAACTGCACCGTTGCAAAGTCTATGAATACATAGTTTTTGCAATGTCAGCAGATTCCTAGGTATACGCAACACACGCTTACTTGTGGAATCGATGTCAATAACTACAGAAAACTATCTTCATTGGGGTCACATAGATGGCACGCACGCAGCGCAAGTAAATTTCGTAGTATATCCTCCTGCCCATAGATGTCGTTTTTTATACACTTTTAGGGGTGAAGTTTCTCTGCAGCTGTATGTACAAAAAAAAAGCCGAACTTTCATCATACAAACTTGCGAGAGTGCTTAGACCTCTTTAATCCGGCCCTGACACAAAATCCGTTCTTAGTGAATTTCTACTAACTATTAAATACGGGAGGTGACAAAAAAGTTTGTAACACAAAAAATTAAGTAGTTTCGTACAAACTTGCGAGAGCCCTTAGACCTCCTTAATCCGGTCCTGTCGCAAAATCCGTCCTTAGCGGACGTTTACCAACTATCAAATACCTCCCTGCCAAATGTAAAGTTTATATCACAAAAAATGAAGGAGCTTTATACCAGTCCGGGGCAGTGGTCCAACTGCTCTGTCCAACTAGTTGGACCATGGGTCTTTAATAGGGGCAGTTATCCAACTTCAAAAATAGTTGTACCACAGCACCTTTTAAGAGTTCCGTGGTCCAACTCATTTAAAAAATAATTTGCCAACTCTAAAAACCTCAACTGCATCTTTATGTGTTTATGGTACCTACTGGTTAACGGTTATATTAAACCTCTTTGCAGTAAAAAAACCAAATTTAAGTCGGGTGACTAATTTTTAAACTTAATTTTTTACAATGTTTTACAACATTCAACGAAATTTATCTAAATCATTACCAACAGTAATATCACCTGAAATCAGTTGTAGCTGAATTTCTCGTACATAATCATCATTCTCAATGTGGACCTTACGTCTGGCGATACGGGAAGCACAAATTAGTCTACTAATGTTGCGCCTTTGGTTTTTGCTTTTCTAAGTGACAAAAAGCAATCGACTTATTTTGCGTTATTTGAAATGCTAAGATCACAGTTAAATTGGGATCCAAAAATATTACATTGTGACCTTGAAATGTCTATTCTGAACAGCATTAATGAATTTTGTCCGACTGTTAAAATTGTAGGCTGTTATTATCATTGGTCACAATGTATTTGGAGACACGCAAAAAAATAGGTATCTCAAAAACTAAATCAAAAAGAGTCAAAAGAACTATTTCGTTATGCTTAGTTTATCCACTATTGCAAAGTGATAAATTTGTAGAAGGCTGGGTTACATAAAAAAAGAAAGTTGTTTTAAGCTCACAAACTGATTTAATATATAGAGCGTTATTGGATTCAAGGAAGTTTTGTTGAATTTTCTCAGCTTATAAGCGTATTTAGCCAGAGGCATAGGACTAATAACATTTCAGAAAGCTCACATACAAAGCTAAGTCGGCGCATTAATGCAAAAAATGTTACGTCTATTAAATGTTTTAGAAAATTTTACGACTTTATCAAGCGAAATCGCACACAAAAGACGTAAGGTCCAAATTGAGAATGATGAATATGTACGAAAAATTCAGCTACAACTGATTTCAGGTGATATTACTGTTGGTAATGATTTAGATAATTTTCGTTGAATGTTGTAAAACATTGTAAAAAAATAAGTTTAAAAATTAGTCACCCGTCTTTAATTTTGTTTTTTTACTGCAAAGAGGTTCAATATAACCGTTAACCAGTAGGTACCATAAACACATAAAGATGCAGTTGAGGTTTTTAGAGTTGGCAAATTATTTTTTAAATGAGTTGGATCACGGAACTCTTAAAAGGTGCTGTGGTACAACTATTTTTAAAGTTGGACAACTGCCCCTAGTAAAGACCCATGGTCCAACTAGTTGGACAGAGCAGTTGGACCACTGCCCCGGACTCCTTTATACAAATTTGCGAGAGCGCTTAGACCTCCTTAATCCGGCCCTGTCGCAATATCCGTTCTTAGCGAATGTCTACTAACTATAAACTACTTCCCTGCCAAATTTCTTTTTTATACGTCAAGCAGTTTTTGATATTTCGTGATAGGTGAGTGAGTGACCTTACGCTTTTATATATATAACTAGCTGACCCGGCAAACTTTGTTTTGCCATAAAAACACCAAACATTCATCTACCCTACTTACCCTACCCTACCCTACACTACCTACCCTACCCTGAGAGTACTCGCGGGCTGTATCTAGTCAGGCAATACAGAGAATTACACAAAACATTTGGCAGATACGCGAGGTGACAAATTTATCGCACCGCAGCGCAGCGCACTAAATAAAACCACATCGTAAACAACTCAACACTATTTAATTATTAAATAATAAACTCGAGGACGTACGCGTTACGCGTTGAGCGTTGGGTTCCTTAAAAAAGTGAGGTCTTCTTCTAGTCCTTTGTCGAAGAAGCTGTTGGAGGGCGGTCCATTGTGGCCAGCGAGGCAGCGGTGCTGGCGCAGCAGCAGGTACAGCAGTAGGTTGTACTCCGACGTGGCGTTCTGCACCATCTTCAGCGTCACTTCCAGCTGCTCCTGCTGAGCGTCCCACGCGCGCAGCCGCTCCACGCTGGCGCCCAGGTACTGGTTCAGCTGCAACAACCAGTGGTCAGCGACGCTCTACGCACTGCGCAGCTACTGTGCCAAGAGCCCGCAACTAATCCTGCCGTATTGGACGAACGTACTCCCAGTATTCATTAGCCTGCACAACTTACCATCCTTGGGATTTCCAGACAATACTTATGTGTTTCCTGATGGAGCCATAGCGATCATTTACAGTACAGTAATAACCAATCTTTTTGTCCGGTCTGAAGTTGGCTGCAATGACTGCGCAGTAGTAAAATCATACAATAACAGCAACGCGCAGTGCCTTGGGCTTCGGAAAGCCTATGTTCAGCGCGGCCAATAAGATTGGTGAGACTACTGTAGATGACTCCCGCCTACTCGACGTAGCTGCGTGGTACAGAAACATACCTTTACTTTTGCATGAAACCCTTAAATACGCAATCAAATCGAAAACTAAACCCAGTCCATGTGGATTCCCACCAAACAACATCATAATCAAATCACACCTTTACTATTCTTCTTTCCATGAGCTTTCGCTGTATCCACTCGCAAAGATATGTTGACATTCCTAGTACCAGTAACGTTACTGTCACAAACAGATCAAGCGGTGGCAAGTGAACGATATCGAACCATCCGAACGCCCTGGGTGGACTCTCGGGCTGCTCCAGCAGCGGGTCCTCGGAGCCCGTGTACAGGTCCGGCACGTAGTACTGCGCAGGCAGCAGCAGCAGCGCCACCACCGCCGTCACCACCAGCCCGCTCGAACAACCGTTTAGCGCCATTCGTTACCCACATCCGTCTACTAATAGATAACTAAATATCACTGTACAGTGTACACACACAGTACAGTATTATGATCATAAAATTGCCCGTTCATTTGTATTTTGTGAATGCTAATTTAAATAATTTATTTACAGTCCTATGTCCTATTATTGAGTCTATGACACGTCAAATTTTTTCTTCAGTATTTATACGTATTATCTCTAAGTAGTCTGTGGGATTATACCAAAGAAGATTATATTATACCTACGAGCATCCGCTCATAATCCGCTTTTTTTCAAAAAAGCTTCTAAACGCCTTATAAATACGGAACATAAAAAAATAATAATTTAAACAAGCAGCTCGGACAATAAATTATTAATTTATAATTTCCTTATAATAATAATATAGCTTAATATAATATAGCTATAATAATAATATAGCTTATGCTCTGCATGTCCACTGCAGACTTATGTGTTATTACAAATACCTCTTTCACTCACTGGCGTACTAGAAGATACAATACAAGGAACCAAAGAACCAAACCGCTGTTACAAAATGTAATTTTAATTGCCAACATTCTCTCTTGTCCGAGTTTTTCGAGTGAAGTTCAGCGGCTGTTTTATTTAATTATTTGCTCATTGACTCCTTGTGGATATAGTGATGTCAAGTCAGTGTAGTTTTGATACTAAAGTTTCTGAGCTTATGGACAATTAATATGTGGAGTCATTGAAAAAGTGGAGCCAAGAATTTTATAATAGAATTGACTACTTAAGATAAGCTAGCCGAGAAGGCTGATGAAGGCTGAAAAGAACATATTCTCGAGCTGGCTGACCAAAACTATAAATATCCTCCGACTGCACAGCATGATTTTCTTCTTGTTTACATCTTTGCAGTCGAGTTTTTTGATGTTATTAACTTTTTTATTTACAACTTTTATTAAGTATAATTATTTTCGAATGGCTTTTAAACATATAAGTGGTATATATTTTTGTAATCACCTCTAAGAACCCTTCATTTTTATACCCCACTCGATGGGTATCGAAGAAAAAAAAATTGCATCCCCTACAATATGGCACCCAAAATCCGCCATGTTTCTTTTTTTTTAACGTAACGGCACTTATCTAAGAACACTTGGGCGGCCAAGACCTATCTAACGATGTCTTAAATATAAAAATCCGTCAAGTGGTTTGAAAGATACGAGGTAAAAAAGAATATTACATACATACAAATATACATACAAACATACCTACATACATACAAGATACGCACGAAAAACACCCTTTCTTTGATGCCGGGTAAAAAACATTAGAATGTGTTCAATAATTATTTTTTGTATCCGCATTGTAATGCTATATTATCTGTGGTAATGCATAACAAACTGACTTTCAAAAACAAAAGACTTGGCTTAAAAGGCTTAGTAGCCAGGTAATCCAGGATTTAAAAAAAACATCATTGTCACAGTAATATCGATATATTCCGTTACTTCCGTTATAATACCAACAAATAATACCTCTGTTACTTGTTTTAACTCATATTTATTTTCTATTCCGAACGAATACTGTTCGCGACGAAGCGACACATAGCTTATAGTCTATATACTCACCTATATACCGTTGAAATACTTAAGTTATTTAAGTAAGCAATGTATGTAATAGCATAGGTAAATAAAGAATTTAATTCTTTTCGATTAGGGGTCCCCTAAAAAGCGGGAGCGCAAGTAGCGCCGGTTGCGCCACACTCACGCACCAATGCGTATTATTTACCTTTACATACACTACACTGTTAGGAAACACAATCTAGGTGTTCTAACTTGGATGCCCTAAGGCTATGACTGAAAAATGATACCTAACAACAGTACATAGCCAGGGACTATAGAGTATCACCCTGAAACACTAGATACATACACATTTCTCTCAAGTAAGTGGTAAGATGAACTCGTTATAAGCGATTCAGCACTTCTAGGTAACCTAGATATCTGCCTAGGACATGTAAACAGATAGTACTCACATAGTTCTAGTACATAAAGGCCACTTGCTTGAGATAATGTGTCTGTATACATAGAACACAAGGGTTTTCGAGCGCTTGTCGGCGGGCCCGCCCGCCTTCAGGTACCTTCTGAACCTGAAGGGATATAGATTTGCTTACTGAAGCAATACCCTCGGGGACTGGCAGGCAGGCGCTCGGATTCTCCCATAGGCCCCAGGTCCTCTGACCTTCGGGCATATCATAAAACCTGTTGGATTCCCTGGGTCTGGCAAATATTTCCCTTTTCGGCCGCTTCCCGGCACCAAAACCACCAGAAGGGCTGGTGGTATACCCTAGTTACACACACCGTTCGATTCCTTGTTTCTTGGCCTCCCTGATCACACTTTTGTAAGGAGCCCAGCTCTGGTGACCAGGGAGATAACCACCGAAATATGTTGCCCGGCCCCGGGACATTCTCATTTTCGGACACTCCAGGGTGAATACTGACTCGAGGGTTGAACCCACACCCACCAGAGTGGCACCATGGGGTGGCCTGTCGTGATGGCCACCGATTAATGCCTGGTGGTCGTGGATTCCACGGGTACCTTGAGTGCAAACTAACTTTATGTTAGAAAATAACATCTTTCACTACTCGCGCACACTTCCAGGCACCTACACGCCTGAAGGCTATAGATATAGCTATAGAAACACTAGATTCCTATAGCTTAGGGAAAGGGCTTTCGAACCCCCGCAATGAAAGTCAAAGTAGTGGAAAAATGTATACTTTAGCATGTAATAGCCATAAGTTCGAAAAACCAGCAGAATTTCCCTTCATCACTCATTCTTCCTAGCAGAACTCCTCGGAGGAGATAGCCAGGGACCTGGACCAAGGTCCATCGGATGGGCCATTTCAAGGCGCTTCCAACCATATAGGTCATGCCATGATCATGACGTCGGGAAGGGAGGTTCTGCTGATTTATAGCATAAGTTTGTAATAAAAAATTAAGTAAATAAAAAACTTGTGCGACTAAAAAATCAGGGTCCTCGTGACGGTAAAGTTTGGTAGTACGATAGTGCGCATGCGCATCGAGCAATTCGGTAGCCAAATTTGTATTAGAAGAATCCACGCAACTTTATGTCACGAAGACCCTGTGAAAACATCGCAAAACACTAAGAAGAATAAAGTCTTTTATTTCCTGGACATCATATCTTCACCCGTGAACATCTGGCAAACCTCAAGCAGCTCACAGAGGCGAGAATTCTTGATGACAACTGAACAATAGGTGCAAGGGTGTCAACGCGCTGGTGCTGGAGCCTTACAACCTCCAGAATCCCTATCTACCGCCAGCGATCACGTCCACCCCGTACAAATACCATTGTAAAACAAGTTCAAAGATATTAGGTCAGCAAAAATGCTTTGTATGCAATTATAAGACCTTTAATTGAAAAAAACGTGCGGGAATTTAAGGGATTTGCCGAATGAAAACTTCAGGAATACTCAGTGCAAGAAAAAAATACTATATTAGGTGTTGACGACACGGGCTAAGTACAGCAAGTGAAAATATGAACAAAATAATCCATTTGCGCATTGCAATTAGAGTAATAGCTCATTAAGTGAGTTGTTGCTATGCTGTGATGATCAGGCGCTCCAACATGCCCCCGGGCGTTGAAAGCAACGGTTTCAACCAGATTCCGAAGACACGGGCAATGGGCAGATTCTGTTGAAGGCTCGTCGAACGACACCAGTGGACGTCTGAATGTCTGCGACACGAGCGATGCCATCCGTTCCTGGGTGAACAGCCACAATTCGTCCAAGTCTCCACTTCAGAGGTGGCAGGCTATCCTCCTTAATCACGACCAAGGAGTTTCGTTTTAGACCATCCTTGCAGGAACGCCATTTGGACCGCACTTGTAATTCTGCAACATACTCCTTACTCCATCTGCTCCAGAAGTGTTGACGGAGTTGTTCAATCCTTTGGAATCGAGACAGATGGTTGGTAGAGTTGTCCTGGTAGTCAGGTTGCAGCAACGAAGTTAAAGGCCGTCCAACAAGAAAGTGTCCTGGCGTAAGCGGTGTATATTCCGCAGGATCTGAAGACATCGGTATAAGTGGACGAGAGTTCAAGATGGCTTTAATTTTAGTTAGTGCGGTGTAAAGCTCCTCAAAAGTCAAATTACAATTTCCCAACACTCTTTGAAGATGGTATTTTGTTGACTTGACACCCGCCTCCCAGAGTCCGCCGAAATGCGGGGTATAAGCGGGTATAAAGTGGAACCTTATTTCATCGTTCGCTGCACTTTCACCCAAGGACGAACTATTTAATTTTAAAAATTTAGATAGGTCGTTGTACGCACCAACAAATGAGGTACCGTTATCCGAAAAAATATCAACGGGTTTACCTCTCCTAGATATAAATCGATACAAAGCTAGTAAGTAACTATTGCTAGTTAAATCGCCAACAAGCTCCAAATGGATAGCCTTGGTTGTAAAACAAATAAAAATTGCGATGTACACCTTTACTAGCCTGCATCCACGACCTTGACGACTAGCACACATAATAGGGCCGGCATAATCTACGCCCGTGCTCTCAAAGGGATAACCTGGACGAAGGCGTTCTTGTGGTAAGTTACCCATTAACGGGGATACGACCTTACCCTTCATACGATGACACAGAACACACTTACGATAACAGGCCTTCGCCAAGTTGCGACTTCCTATTGGCCAGTAAGATTCCCTAATGGAAGCTAGCAGTAATAATAATTTGAATAATAATTTTGTAAACTCATGAGTGGACTGTAATATAATAGGGTGCTTTTTACTGTAAACAAAATTAGAATTATCGAGACGTCCTCCTACTCGCATGATATTTTTATCGTCTAAAAAAACATTGAACTTTAGAAGGGCGCTCCCTTTAGGTAAGCTCCTTTTATTTAAAAGTAATTCGTACTCGGGAAACGATTGAGATTGACTTTGAATAAAAGGAGCTTACCTAAAGGGAGCGCCCTTCTAAAGTTCAATGTACCCCTGCCTGCCTGCTGCCTGCCTGCTGCCTGCCTGCTGCCTGCCTGCTGCCTGCCTGTGTGCGCCTGATCATCACAGCATAGCGACAAAAAGAATCAGCAAACATCTAGTTCAATAATAAAATATGACTAGAATCAACTTTATTATAATTTCAGTTGCAACCTGTTTAATATTTTTTAGCAAAAACATGAAAACAAGAACAATTTACTTACAATCTAAAGATTACAAAATATCTCAGAAAATCAATTCTTAATTTATATTAAAATTTACCCGACTACGTCAGGTAAATTTTTCACAATAACAAATCACTTTTAATCTGGCAATAATTGTAAAATATCATATAAAATCAACTTTTCGTATAATCAAAAATCTAATCTTTTCGTCAAATCAGTCACTCATCAAATCATCATCTATTTATTCTTTTCTTTTACCACTTTCTTAATTTTTCGCCTAGTCTATTGTCGTGAAGAGATCTTTGATTGTTTTAGGGTTCCGTACCCAAAGGGTAAAAACGGGAGCCTATTACTAAGACTCCGCGTTCTGTCTGTCTGTCCGTCTGTCACCAGGCTGTATCTCATGAACCGTGATATCCAGAAATTTAATATTTTCACAAATGATGTATTTCTGTTGCAGCTATAACAACAAATACTAAAAGAGCAATCCAGCCTTACAACAATCGTGATTTATTTGCCGTTTTTTGCGATAATGGTACGGAATACTTCGTGCGCGAGTCCGACTCGCACTTGGCTGGTTTTATTTATAGCCGGCCAACAGTTGCCACTCAGGCCAACAGTTGCCACTCAGGCCAACAGTTGCCACTCAGGCCAACAGTTGCCACTCAGGCCAACAGATGCCACTCAGGCTCACAGTTGCCACACAACGCTCGGCTACTCTTTGCCAAACTAGATTATTGGGTTCGTGAAAATAGGGAAATTTTAGAACTCTTATCTTTAACTTAATCATTACCCTGGGCCATGTACCACTAGTCGTTCCAAACAAACTTTAAAACTCAACTGCAGCAAAAACTGCCAAGCTTACAGAAACCCTCGAGTAAAACCTTCAACGCCACGGCCCTCTAGATTGTATTGCTCTCACACAATGGTCTCTCTAGACCCTGACCTTCGCCAGAATCCACTGGTACGGTCAAACATATTACGTTCGATAGACTGAATTATTTAACACCTTAAGCTTGCTCATTATCATCAAAATCCTTTTGACATCTACATCGAATGGTACATAACCCACTGGCATCTTTCTTACCTACCGCGTGCACACTTGTAGGTTCTAAGCGTACCTATTTAAAACTTTCGGTGTATAACGATCACTGTCCTGTCACATTCACCTATCGCGGACTCAATACAGGGCCTGGTTAGTTTTCGTACTAGAGTTTTCCACACAACACTCCATCAGAAAAAGGTCCAACGATCAAAAAGTTCAACAACTAAACAAAGTAATTGTAACAATTCTGTTACTCTTTACCATAATTCAAAGACAATGCATACTCAACTCATGAAACTTCTTCGTTGACCCATCGCCACATGTTACTCATGAGGTGCGGTCCAAAGTTTCTAGTATGAGTAGACATGTCAATCATATTTGGTTTCACTACCACTGTCATCAACTATGTCGGTTAACTGTCGAGGAACCTTGCGATCGGAGATCCTTCCCATAAGATTCGCGCTTTTTACTCAAAGATTTTGGAACATACTTACTGTTAATATGAGGGAAACAATTAAGCCTGATTATATTTGCTTCCTAATAGTTCTTGTGAAGGGGCTTCGCGAATTAACTCTTCAAAATCAAATATCAACAGTAACCATTTACTATCGCTCACTAACTCAGTTTTCATGTAAGGAAAACAATCGCGAAATCTGCTACTATCATAATATTACTTTGAAAGTAAGCAAGTGAAATATGATTTGAAGACAGTGGCTGTAAATCGTTACGCAACATAAGATCTGTTCTGAATACACGTAAATGACCAGTACGTAACTCGATACAATTGCGATGGCCCTACGACATTACTAACTCGCTTTGCCACTGAAAATCACTAGTTTTGCTGTCATTTTGGATATCTCATTTCCTTCTTATGGGATATCTCATCCTAAAGTTCGCAGTGAACCTATTGTTGAAACTATACCGTCAATAGGAAACTCATAAACTACTTGATTTTAGTAAGTGTGTCTTAATTACCTAGTGATAGTGCTAGATATAATCACTACCGATTCAGCGATCAAACATGAACACTCCTAAAACTCGAAATATCAACTATTCACTAGAGTACATTTGACCTCACTATCGAAATAAAATGGAAGCGACTCACCGAGTATTCCATTCCAAACTTGCGCGCGCTCGTAACGTTCGGCTACCACCTGCGAACTGCTAGCCTACCGATCCTCAGATATTGACACGTCAGCCGCCGCATACAGCATCTAAACCGCTAGCCAGCAGCAGAGGCTCCACTGCGACACAATATGGTATCTGAAACATGAAAAACACTACGAGAGTACATGTTCATACGGTTATCTTAACGATACACAGCTTTTATGGCAATTAAAGTCATTGATTGCGCCAGCGATTGCGTTGGCGTTGGTTTGGAAGCAAGCCAACGTACATCCCGTGCCCATGAAGGGCAGTCGAGCTGACCCTGCCAACTACAGACCCATATCTGTAACCTCCATCCTCTGTAAGAGTATGGAACGGTGCTCAACGGTAAGCTCCTGGCATACCTAGAAGCGAACGAAATCCTCAGTGACCGCCAATTCGGCTTCTGCCGAAATCGGTCCACTGGGGATCTTCTAGCGAATGCCATTTACATCTGGAGTGAGGCCATCGAGAGACACGGGGAAGCGCAAGCCGTCTCCCTCGACATCTCGAAGGCTTTCGACAGGGTCTGGCACGAAAGCCTCATTGGTAAGCTTCCTTCCTTCGGTCTGCCTAGTGGTCTGTGTGATTGGATTGCGGACTTCCTGAGGGATCGATCCATCCGAGTGGTTATCGACGGCTGCTCGTCCAGTCAGTTAGATATCAACGCCGGAGTCCCTCAGGGGTCAGTGCTCTTGGCAACATTATTCTTGCTGCACATTAATGATCTGCTAAAACCCATGAAACATTATTCTTGCTGCACATTAATGATCTGCTAAAACCCATGACAGCACTGTTGCTGAGAGATACGTGTCCGACGCACGGGCTACTGGGCCTCAGATTAGGTCTCTCCGGGAGGCCATGGTTGAACGCTTGAACTTGTCCTTGGAGGCAGTCTCCGAATGGGGCGATGCCAATCTGGTCAAGTTCAATGCCGCAAAAACACAGGCGTGTCTCTTCTCCGCGAAAAAGAGCCAATTTCACCCGGCTCCATCTTTCCAAGGTGTAACCATACCGATAACGGACCATCTTGAGCTTCTTGGCGTAACGTTGACATCGACACTTAATTTTGGCCCATACATTGAGGCAAAGGCTCAACTGGCTGCCAAAAAGTTGGGGATCCTTGCGAAGGTGAGACGGTACTTCACGCCGGAACAGCTGCTTAAGTTGTATCAAGCGCAAATTCGATCTTGCATGGAGTACTGCTCTCACCTCTGAGATGGATCTGCCAAATACCAGCTTGATGCACTTAAGTCGATTGACAGACGGGCCAAAAGGCTTATTGGCAACGATGCACTGGTCGCCTCAAAGCTCCAGAGCCTCGATCATCGACGCCGAGTTGCCAGCCTGTCGGTTTTTTATCGGTTACATTTCGGGGAGTGTGCGACGGAACTGCAAAATTTGATTCCGCCTAGCCCTTTCCATCATCGGACTACAAGACGTACGGCCATGCGCCATCGGTACAAGATGGACAAAACGCTTTGTGCGTATGGGAGGGATCCATACGCACAAAGCGTTTTACTAATACTTTCATTGTGCGCACAGCTAAGGAGTGGAACTCCCTTCCGGAGTCTTTGTTCCCTGATAACTACAACCTTGGGGTCTTTCTAGGCAAGCGTGCTTCACCGTAGACCACATCATCGCTTAACATCAGGCGAGATAGTGGTCAAACGCGAGCCTAGAAATTGTAAAAAAAAAAAAATACCATCGGTGCCCGTTGCACCGATTTAGTAACCTAAACCGGCACGGCAAAATGGGTTATTATGGACACCGAATGTGAGTGCAGAGTTACTGTCCAAAACATGAACCACATATTACAGGGTCCCAAGTGTCCAGGTAGGTATTTGGGCTTTAGAGAATCCAATAAATGCCATAGCATTTTAAGTCGCAATTAACGAGGCCTGGTAGGGTTTACCACCTTTTAGATAGTTTGGCCCTCCGACCACAAAAGAAGAATACTATGCTTCTTCTCTATCACACTATAAAACTAATCAAAATATTTAAATATGTACATACTTATACGATAAACAAAAGTAAACTATACAAAATAATACTTAAACTAACTACTTATACTATATACAAAAGAAAGGTACACTTAGGCGTCGAAGTACTCCTCCACATCGCTGTCATCAAAATATTTAATTTGGAATTATCTTATTTTCCAGACTGAAGTGTAAGGCAGGTACGTCACTGTCACCAAATCCACCAACTTCCAATAATAGTCGGCCAACGCCAGTCAAGGGTTATTGCCAGTGTTAGTAAAATAATAACACTCCAACAACACCAAAACTTGACCATCGATAACTAACATGAAATCATGAACTGACACGGGCCACCCCGACGATCCACTGACCGCCATACCGTACACAAAACCAGAATTTTGAATAATGAACACTCTTGGCCATAGTCATTGTTTGAATACATGTATGTGTGCGGGACGCAGCGGGTGATCTTCAATGATGGTTATATTTTAAAATGTACTCAAAATTACTTTAATTGTGTTAAGTAGGTACATCAAATCGTGATGGTACATAATACTTTAAACAGGGTAAAAACGTATAAGGACGACGCCAACGCACGTTCGTCCAGAGGCTCTCAGTCGAAGAGTGAAGCGACGGAAGCCGATGCTGAAGACAACACGGTGACCACAGGATATAATGTTCTGTCGCGACGACCAGGAGCGCGCGGGATTTGAATCGAAGCCAGAGTTGTCCGTCGCGCTGCAGAGATGGCGTCAGCAGTCGGTTCTTAACATGCCGGCAGCCTTGGAAGAACCATTCCAACACGAAGACCAGGATCATTGAGTAGGTAGAGGGCAGATCTTAGAGAAAGCCCGCCGGATGACGCCAGTGGCCGTACGGATATCAGCGACACGTGAAACTCCGTCTTTCCCAGGGAATAGTTGTGTAACTCTACCCAGTTTCCATTTGAAGGGAGGAAGCCTTTCCTCTTTAATAAGAACTAGGCTATTTTGAGCGATGTCTTCACTGTCGACCTACCATTTCGTACGTTGCTGGAGTTCGGATACGTACTCCTTGGACCAGCGCTGCCAGAAGTGTTGCCTCAGCAGTTCCACTCGATCATAGCGCCCCAGTTGTGTAGGTGTGTTGCTCGTCAGGTCCTCGCAGGCGGGAGCAGTCAGCGGTCGGCCGATCAAGAAGTGAGCTGGAGTCAGAGGAAGATAATCGGTTGGGTCGGAGGAGAGAGGGGACAAAGGACGGGAGTTGAGGACGGATTCAATTTGTGTTAACACAGTTTCAAATTCCTCGCGTGGCACCCGCTGCGTCCCGCACACATACACGTATTCAAACACGCGTTTTCGTATACGCGCAGGCACCGTACGCCTGTTGAGATGCATCTGTAAATATGTGGAGTTCTTTATATCGCGAATCTGGTGTTGTTACATAACGAGGTATTTTAATATTACGTAAATATTGTAGGCCAGAAACGAAATTATGCCACGTATTTGCAATATTAACGGGTACTTCTTCGTCCCAATCTAGTTTTTGAAGCCATAAGTTTTGTAACAACGACTTTGCTGTGATAACTGCGGGGGCAAGCAGACCTAACGGGTCATACACCTGTGAAATTATTGATAACATTAGACGCTTAGTAACCATGGAATCACCTTTGTTGAATTCAGTAGTGAAATGTAGTTCATCACTCTCCGTGGACCAGCCCAAACCTAATGTCTTAGATAAATTATTGTTACCTATGTTTAGATCTTTAGTACTGTCAGGACAGACTTTGTGGCTAAATGTCCATTTATGTAGTGGAAAACAACCTTTATGCAACACTGCAGCTGTTTTATTACACAAATCAACCAGTGCATCAAGGTCATCGTGACCAGTGATCAAATCGTCGACGTAGAAATCTTCATAAATTGTTTTAGCGACCAAAACATTATCACATTCCCGTGCCAATTGTTGTAAACATCGCATGCTAAGAAAAGGCGCTGATGCAGTGCCATACGTTACAGTTAACAAAGTATATAGCTTCAACGGTAAATCTGGATTTTCCCTCCATAAAATCAACTGTAAGTTACGCTGATCTGAATCAATCAAAATCTGCCTATACATTTTTTCAACGTCAGCACAAGCAACGTATTTATACTGCCTAAACCTAAGTAAAATTGAAAAAATATCATTTTGTAATGGCGGACCTATGTATTGTATATCATTTAAAGATTTATTAGTTGACGTTTTCGCGCTCGCGTCAAATACTACGCGTAATTTTGTCGTGAGACTATGTTCACGATAAACACCGTGATGCGGTAAAATGAAATGTGGTTTATTTAATAAATCGTTAACATTAGACACCGGGGACATGTGACCAAGTGCCTCATATTCCCGCATAAAATCACAATATAATTTCTTATAATGAGGTGAACGATTTAATTTTCTTTCAAGAGATAAAAACGATTTTTTGCCATGGTGTATGAATCACCTAATGTATCGACCGAGTCCTTTAAAGGAATGCGCACAGTGAACCTACCGTGTGTATCACGCTGTGTGGTCTCTGTAAACAGTGTTTCACAAAAACGATCATCCTTTGATAACGCAAAAGGTAAATCGGTTAGTTCTTCCAATTCCCAAAATTTACGTAATTGAGAATCAATGTGAACAAGATTACATTGTACTTGGTCTGTTTAAAACGAATGTTTACTACGAATAGGGCCAGATATGATCCACCCTATTTTGGAGTCATATAACGTAGGACCCGAAGCGAGTTTTATTTTCTTATTATTTAATAAGTCCCAAAATATATCCGCGCCTAAAAGTATATCTATATCAGACGGGATACTAAACTTAGGATCTGCGAGCGACATATATTTAGGTATACGTATGCACTCGCAATTAACGTTTAACGAAGGTAACTTTGATGTTATTCGAGGTAAAACTAAGCATAGGATTTCCGTATTAAAATCACTAACTTTAGATTGTATATTTACTTTACAGGTGTGAGAACTTTTAGAAACGCTTTGTCCTACACCCGAGATATGAACAGTGGACTGTATAATCGGCAATTTTAAACGATTGCATAACGACTCAGTAATAAAACAGTTCTGACTACCGTTATCAAGAAGAGCCTTTACTGTGTGATATTGGCCATTAGCATCAGGAGCATCGATAAGAGCTGTCGATAACAATACCGGTTGTACCGCGGCACTACACGTCAGTGCACTACGCTCCGATTGAACCTGCGTATCAGTTGTTGGCATAGGACGCGAACTTAACGTGGACGCGTCCACTCCATGAAGTAACGTATTATGTTTCCCTTGACATAATTTGCAAGGACCATAAGAACAATCACTTAACGAGTGACTGGAACGAATACAATTTTGACATACCCTCTTATTATTAACAAATGCAATTCTATCTCGCACCGACATATTAAGAAATTGTGCACACGAATACAGATAATGATCCCTACCGCATAACCCGCAAACACGCTTCTGTTTCTTGTTATCGGAGGTTTGTTTGCTCTTTGCGACGTAAGAATGCGAGTGATGAGGTTGACTCGATGAATTATCTTTCTTATGAGAAACTTTTGAATCGACACTACCTTTCTTAAAATTTACCATTGCTAGCATATCTGCGCGGTTTCTCAAGAAATCGATTAAATGATGTAGTTTTATCTTTTCACCATTCAACTGAGACACGAGTGAACCCGTATGCGTTTCCCACTCGCGTTCGGTGGCCGGGTCCAGTTTTTCTACAACTAAATAAATTATGACGGTATCCCAAGTATCAGATGGTTCGTCTAAAGATTGTAGTGCACGTAAATTTCGTAATGTCGAATCAATAAGTTTTCTAATCTGTTCACTCGACTCACTTTGAAGCGGTTTGAATTTAAACAAAGATTTCATATGATTTTGCACCAATAAACGATTATTATGGAACCTGTTTTCCAATAAATTCCATGCGTGAACGTAGTTTGCGCTTGTAAATTCTAATGCACTGATAACTTGCGAAGCGGAACCGGCAAGTGATGATTTAAGATAATGGAATTTTTGTATGCTATCCAAATCATCGCGATTATGAATCATGGTAATGTACTAGTTTGGATACTCAAGCCATTGATCAAATGAACCGGCAAATGCAGGTAATTTAATATCTGGTAGCTTTATCGACACAAAATTTTTATTACCACTACCTACATTTTTAACTAATTGATCGTTATCGCTTAACAAACACTTCGCGGTAGCCATAAGAAGAAAATATTGTTCTTCAAACGTTTCCCGATAATCTATCTGTTGTAAATCTATTTGCTCAATTTCATCTTGAATTAAATTAAATTGTTTAAACATATCAGAAATTTACTGTATTCGCAATTCAAGCTCTTTACGCGTGGTACTATTTATGTAATCTTTTTCAAATTTAGTAATAAACTTCTCGAAAAGCGTTAACCTGCCCTTGAGCGTGCTTCGGCTTCTTTTTAATTGCACTAGCTTTTGCTTATCTAATTTAATGGGATCCTGACTGACATCCTGATAATCTTCGTTGTCACTCATTTTAGCGGTTGAGACAGGCAAAAGTACTTACAGTTTTTTGGCACAGCACGTGGCCACGGCGACGCACAGCTAGGCGACTGGGTAACGCACGACTGAAACACGAGAAATTTCACGTATTAGCACAAAATTGTTGGAAAGAGAAGAGGATGGGACGGGTTGTAGGTATACCGGACCGTGACTGCTACCATTCCCTCGATGATCTTGCTATTTCCTGACGCAATGATGGCTGCATCCCGCGCCGTTCATCTGAAATCCGGCTCGAAGGACCAATGTTTGAATACGTGTATGTGTGCGGGACGCAGCGGGTGATCTTCAATGATGGTTATATTTTAAAATGTACTCAAAATTACTTTAATTGTCTTAAGTAGGTACATCAAATCGTGATGGTACATAATACTTTAAACAGGGTAAAAACGTATAAGGACGACGCCAACGCACGTTCGTCCAGAGGCTCTCAGTCGAAGAGTGAAGCGACGGAAGCTGATGCTGAAGACAACACGGTGACCACAGGATATAATGTTCTGTCGCGACGACCAGGAGCGCGCGGGATTTGAATCGAAGCCAGAGTTGTCCGTCGCGCTGCAGAGATGGCGTCAGCAGTCGGTTCTTAACAGTCATAACAAAATGAAAACGACTCACCAGATTGACAAAGATCCGTGAGTATGGATATTTCCACACGTCCACATGCGTCTCCTTGACCTGTCCAGCTCCTTGGTTGTTGCTAGCCTCCTTACTGCTCCGCTCCAGACTGGTTTTTCATTATTTCTGTTTCCGAGGGTAGTCGCAACTGACACCGCATTTTTTTTGCAAGAATGTAACTGCCATTTTCACTAGCATTGTTTTTAAGTGTGATCTCCTTAGCACGACCTAATCCCAATTCTGATGTCGCATCAAGGCTGGCCGATAGATGCAAACCATCGGGAAGTTAGGATGTATTTCCCTTAGGTTAAGAAATCGTGTGTGGGCAGGTAGGTGGGTACAGCGGTGAAATGAAATCACACAAGTTATTCGATACACTGGGTTTATTCAAATAGTCACAAGTTACAATCTTGCTTACTAATATTACGGATCGACACTGATTCTACGACGTGTTAGCTCTAAGGCTATCAGTACTCAACTGCCATATTCTGCTGTCCCCACCAGTGTTGCCATACTGTAGGGACCAAAAATCTGTACATCTGTCCAAAAAAATCCGTACAAAAGAAACCTAAAATTAAAAGCAAAAAATACATATACAGTCTTTAATCTTTTTTTTATCATATCATTGTGAACATTCAAATCAATACAAGGTGTATTTGCTAAAAACAAAAAAAAGGAAGTAAAACAAAGGTAATATATTTATCTCTTTCATTACCTACTGCAATCAACGTCAACCCGCCCCACCGCGCAATATATAAGCGGTTAGAAAAAGCGCGCCAATGCGTAGTTGTTCTTGCTTTGCCGCCAGATCTTTGCTTTGCGCTTGCGATTTGTTTTGACGTCCGTACTTTTGACTAAACTCGACATACTTATATCTAAACTGAATACTTATATCTAATTATATACTGTGGGTTACAGTCATACTACACAGCTGTTATTGGTAAACAAGTTACAAAAATAGATAAGAATAAGAATAATTTATTAAAAAGTAAGTAATTTCACAAAAATGTACATTAGGTGCAGTAGTATTATTTCTAAAACAATGGTATAAATAGTGCTTATATGTAAACTATAACTAAAACATTTTATTATAACTGCAAGATTTTATACAAGAATTTCTATTTTTGGTAGGGACCTGCCCGATATAGGTTCTTTCAAACCTGAGTTTCAGGCGATTAAATTATTGTACAGACATTCCCAATTCTATCTTAAAAGTAGTGTCTTCTAAGTATTTACTTTTTATTATGCTAGTTTTATTTATGCTACTTATAAATAATTATACAACATCGTAATTTTTTTCTTTTTTTATTTACCAGCTTGATCATTACACAATTGTTTTTAGCTCTTATTCTAGCTACCTACTTATTCACGGTCAATTAATACATCTTTCAACATTCGCGCAGTTCTTTCCTTCGACCTCGCAATCGGAACCGAATGTGGCGACGGTGTAGACGAATGATCACTAGTTGCAATTGGACTTGCATAATTGCTACTAACATCCAGCAGTGGCGACTGGTTGTGGTTAGTTGGACTTGTCCGTGTTAGTGTTGTGATTTCGGTATGTGCCTGCGAACATTCCGCCAATAACAAATCACAGTCTGCAATAGGTATTATTTGCCCTACAGTCATCGTTGCTCTTTGTCTACGCCTACGAACACCCTGTTGTCGTGAACATGCTTTGAGTCTTGCTCCTATCGGTACTTACTAGTAATTGGACGCCTCGCAGACTTCCCTGCACTCGCTGAAGATCCAGTCATACGCACAACTAACTGGCTTCGTGTACGTCGTAAACGACAACAATACACACACACACACACACTTCTACAATATATGAGCGAGGTTGAGATGCGCGCGCTACTATAGAAACTGGTTTTCTATCGCCCTTAGTTAGTAACCCGATGACAATTGTTGTTGTTTTTGTTTTTTTTTATTGATAGGCTTGCGCTTGACCACTATCTCACCTGATGGTAAGTGATGATGTGGTCGACGATGTAGCACGCTTACCTAGAAGAAACCTATTCACTCTTGACTTAAAGACTCCCAGGTTGTAGCTATCAGGAAACACAGACTCCGGCAGGGAACTCCACTCCTTAGCTGTACGCATAATGAAAGTATTCCCAAAACGTTTGGTGCGTATGGGTGGGATGTCCACCATGTACCGATGACGCATCGCCGTACGTCTTGTAATCAGATGATGGAACGTTGAATTGAAAACAATAATTATGCATATTTCTTTGACACAAACCATGACCTGTCTTTGGAAATGTTTTCACATCAAACAGGAAAAGTAAACAAACTGGGAACAAGAAAGATTTTTGAGAAGATTTACGATCGTCTGCTCATTGACATAAAAAAATATCCTATTGACACTACTCATATTGACACGTCAGACAACAGTGATTTTTTTCTTATATAATAGCTTAAAGATACTTCATCAAAACATTGCTGGGCTATTAAATAAATCTGACATACTTACTGTTCACCTGCAAAAATTATCCCAGCAGAAAAGAGACATAGATATAATTTGTATCACAGAACACTTCTTAATGGCCGGACATGAGAAATTATTGAAGGTAGCGAACTACAAATTGGGAGCAATTTATTCAAGACCATCTCAGAAACGAGGAGGAGCATGTATTTTGATTAAACGTTGTATTGAATACAGAAGGCTTTTGGATGTCTCTCGTCATTCCATACCTAATGTTATTGAATGTTGCGGTATAGAACTTACGAACCAAAATGTAATTATTGTTTGCATTTATAGACCACCAAAGTTAAATAACTTGAATGTTTTTTATGAAAAGTTAGAGATTATTTTGAAGAAGCTATGTACCAAATCTGATAAGAAAATAGTCAAAGACAAAGACAAAGACAAAGATATTTTATTTCAACTAGGCCACCAAGCGGCACTTTTGAACGTTACATTAAAATGATTCTACCGTGCATTCGGAAAGTAGCTTGTTATGGAGAAGAATGCACAAGAAACTCCATACTTACTCTTTTAAAAAAAAAATGTTTTTTTACAATATTTAGGAACATACATTATTAAATTCATACATGTGAGGACAATGCACCCAGAATAGCACTACCCACTATACCACCTACAGACATAAAGTATTAGAAGTACTCACACATGTACTGCGCAGTTATATAATAGATACTAGAAAAAAAATTAACATCCGAAGCAGTCAAGTTATGACCAATCTCAACTGACGGCGTCCGTTCACGAACATGACGCATGAATTGGCACCACCCAGCTCAACCATCATGAAGGGAACCGGATGATCCAACACACGCGCCACCATCAGAGAGACATTTGAGAGAGCATGACACACTCAACGGCCAGGGCACACACAAGTCAACGAACGACGCATAGGTACAGTAAATGGTAGATTTACAGTTGGGTACATAGTACTCACACACGTCATGTGTGGGGACTTCAATATAGATACGCTTAAAAGAAATAACTTGACACTGGACTTTGAATACTTTCTTTTGGGCTACAACCTTAAATTAGAACTACGACAACCCACCAGGATGGCCAGTAATACTTGTTTAGATAATTTTGCATGCAACTCTAAATTAATATGTAAAACCGAAGTATTGGACTTCGCATTGCCTGATCACACTGTAGCAGCCGGCATCAACATCCACGCGCTACGCGCGCTGACACATAACTACCGTTGTGTAGCGACGCGCGGTATTTATAGTTCGTGCAAAATCGACCCGCTCATATATAACTTCAACAAGTGGGTAGCACAATATAATTGTAAATCGCCTACCCTACATCTATGTAATAAACTAAAACGAATTGTATATAAATACCTGCTCTTCAAATATATGTCATTTAACCCAAATACTCTTTTACTTAACCATCTCCTGACGAACTGGTAAAACACTGCTCAACTATTGAGAACTATTACTAATAATTGAAGTAGGTATGTTACTTGTGTCACTTTTATTTGTATAATGTATTTTTCCTGTTTCTTATTTTTTGCATGTCGGCACATGTAAATTAAAAAATATTGTGATTTTGTGTGTTGTGCTGTGTCTTTTGTGTGCACTGAATAAAAAGTTTATCTATCTATCTATCTATCTATTGGAAGTTAAGGTTATTAAATCATATAGAATAAATTCATGGCGCATTAAAAAACGCGATCTATCTGATGAAAATATGGCTAGATTCAAAAATTATCTAAAATGTCTTTCTTTCTCTGAAATCTACCAAACCGAAAATGCTAATGAAGCATACGATTATTTTCTAGAGCATTTTCAGATGCTGTACGATCTTTGCTTTCCTTATAAATTAATAACAGTTAAGTCTAATAAGAATTGTTTGAATACGTGTATGTGTGCGGGACGCAGCGGGTGATCTTCAATGATGGTTATATTTTAAAATGTACTCAAAATTACTTTAATTGTCTTAAGTAGATACATCAAATCGTGATGGTACATAATACTTTAAACAGGGTAAAAACGTATAAGGACGACGCCAACGCACGTTCGTCCAGAGGCTCTCAGTCGAAGAGTGAAGCGACGGAAACCGATGCTGAAGACAACACGGTGACCACAGGATATAATGTTCTGTCGCGACGACCAGGAGCGCGCGGTATTTGAATCGAAGCCAGAGTTGTCCGTCGCGCTGCAGAGATGGCGTCAGCAGTCGGTTCTTAACATGCCGGCAGCCTTGGAAGAACCATTCCAACACGAAGACCAGGATCATTGAGTAGGTAGAGGGCAGATCTTAGAGAAAGCCCGCCGGATGACGCCAGTGGCCGTACGGATATCAGCGACACGTGAAACTCCGTCTTTCCCAGGGAATAGTTGTGTAACTCTACCCAGTTTCCATTTGAAGGGAGGAAGCCTTTCCTCTTTAATAAGAACTAGGCTATTTTGAGCGATGTCTTCACTGTCGACCTACCATTTCGTACGTTGCTGGAGTTCGGATACGTACTCCTTGGACCAGCGCTGCCAGAAGTGTTGCCTCAGCAGTTCCACTCGATCATAGCGCCCCAGTTGTGTAGGTGTGTTGCTCGTCAGGTCCTCGCAGGCGGGAGCAGTCAGCGGTCGGCCGATCAAGAAGTGAGCTGGAGTCAGAGGAAGATAATCGGTTGGGTCGGAGGAGAGAGGGGACAAAGGACGGGAGTTGAGGACGGATTCAATTTGTGTTAACACAGTTTCAAATTCCTCGCGTGTCAGCCGTGCGTCACCCAGTACACGCCGCAGGTGGTACTTGCAGGACTTGACTCCTGCCTCCCATAAACCGCCAAAATGAGGACTGTAAGGAGGTATGAACGTAAGACGAATTTCATTTTGATTAATAAAATCAGAAATATCATCCGAATTTTCAAAAATTACTGCTAATTCTTTTTCAGCGCCTACAAAATTCTTTCCATTGTCTGAAAAGATTTGATAAGGCTTACCGCGACGTGATATGAAGCGTTTCAAAGCTAAGATATAATCTTGTGTGGAAAGGCTACCAACTAACTCCAAATGTATGGCTCGAGTGGTAAAGCAAATAAACAAACAAATATATGCTTTTATTAACTTAGAACCTCTGCCTTTGTGGTCCGATATGAGCAATGGCCCTGCGTAGTCGACGCCACATTGCATGAAAGGAAAGCTTGGTTCTAATCTTTCGGATGGTAAATTACCCATAATCGGGGTCAATGTCCTACCTTTCATGCGTGTACATGTAACGCAGTTATGTACTACCTGCCTAGCCAAGTTTCGAGCACCCAGTACCCACCACCGCTCACGCATGGAATATACTAGAAGCTGAGGTCCTGCGTGAAGTAGTTTTTTATGTTCATATTCACACATCAACCTAGTGAACCGATGTTTACCACTTAACAGTATCGGGTGTTTCTTATCGTAACTAAAGTCAACCGCGTTGTTTAACCTACCCCCTACACGAATAATTAATGATTAAACGAACTTACCTGTAAGTGAAGTTCTATCATAATTATGTGAGGTGTTTCGTTCGAAGAGATTAGATATATATACACTTGTAGTCACACATACAATGTCGCCACTACTGCACTAAGTTCAAAGAGAAAAAAAAAAAAAAAACTAAAAAATAGATGTGGGTACACTGACACGTCTCATAGGTTTACCGTGTTCAATACCTCATTTAGTTCAGAGATAATACATTCATTTCACAATTTAGGGGTTCAAAAAAGGGAGGGTGGGATACTAATCTCTTCGAACGAAACACCTCACATAATTATGATAGAACTTCACTTACAGGTAAGTTCGTTTAATCATTAATTATGCTTCTGTGTTTCGTTCTCGAGATTAGATATATATACACTTGTAGTTATTGAGAGTTCTTTGTGAAATGTACATTCAAATCAAATCAAATCAAATCAAAATCATTTATTTGTAAAACATAGGTAATGATTACATGCAAGATCTTAAAAATTAGGTAGTGCGCTATGTTTTGCCATTTGACATACAAATTATAAAAAAGAAATACGATTATATCATGAGGTACTGTACTAAATTATAATATAAATTTACTACAATATTATCATTATTTACGTATTTGAGTACCTTATGTATTAACACATGCATACAACTTAAATTTTATTATTCATAATCAATTATATTTCATGTCAAAATTTAAAGTCTATTCAATAAAAAAAAAAAATAAGATTAATGGAAAAATTACAAGTTTATGTCAGCATTATACATTTAAAGAGATTCGTCATTAAGAAACTCGTCTAGAGAATAATAACACCTTTGAAGCAGTAACCCGTTAAGCGTCTTTTTAAACTTCTGCAATGGCATACATTTTATTTCATCGGGTATTTTATTATATATTTGTGGAGCAACACCGAAGAAGCTCTTTTTCATTAGAGAAGTTTTACATTTCACAAGGCATAATTCGTTAATATATTGAGCACGCATCGGAGTTTTCTTTACTGAGCATAATTTTTTGAATAAATGTGGATTTATTTTTACAAATAAAGCAGTTTCCAGGATGTATAATGCCGGTAGAGGTAATATTTTAATTTTTTTTAAATATGGTATGCAGCTATCTGTTGTTTTTAAACCACACATTGACCGTATACATCTTTTCTGCATCCTGAAAACAAGTTCCCTATTTGTTGACTGTCCCCAAAAAATAACACCATACCGCAGAATTGAGGCGACCAGTCCATGATAGGCTGTTATCAGTGTTTCAGTATTTACTTTCTTTGAAAGTTGATATAGCAAATATGCTGATTTACTTAATCGCTTGCAAATTTCCTCCAAATGAGGTTTCCAAGTCAGTTTATCATCTACAGTCCATGATAGGCTGTTATCAGTGTTTCAGTATTTACTTTCTTTGAAAGTTGATATAGCAAATATGCTGATTTACTTAATCGCTTGCAAATTTCCTCCAAATGAGGTTTCCAAGTCAGTTTATCATCTACAGTTATACCTAAGAACTTCGCAGCACTAACTTCTTCTATGTCATAATTATTATAAGCAACATTAACCAGTGGTTTCTCAAGCCGTTGGTGAAAGTGCATTACTTTGGTTTTATTTAAATTAATTATAAGATTATTATCATTAAGCCAATTTATTATTTTATTTAAAGAATTATTAATGTCATTTTGATAATTGTTTAGATTATTACATTCTACAATAGCCGTGCTATCGTCTGCAAAGAGTACCATTCTTTGCCCTGTGGATTTTGGGAGGTCGTTTATATATATCAGGAATAGCGGTGGTCCCAGAACGCTACCTTGAGGCACGCCATATTTTATGTACCTTGGTTCAGAGGTATATGTGGTTTCTAATTTGGTTATAGGACATATTCTAGAGATTTCCGTACATTGTAATCTATCACTTAGGTATGATTCTAAAAGTTTAAGGATGTTCCCTCTAACGCCATAACCATGTAATTTTTGCAGTAATATTTTATGATCCACAAAGTCGAACGCCTTCGTCATGTCTGTATATATCGCACAAACATGTTTCTTTTTATCGACACATGTCAAGACACTTGATAGTAAGTCAAACAGTGCCATATTAATATTGACATTTTTTCTGAAACCCTTTTGTTCATTGCAAAATAATTTAAATTTTTCGAAATAAGCATAAATGGAATTATAAATTACTTTCTCAAAGATTTTTGAAAATACCGGAATTTTTGCAATTGGTCTATAATTTCCAACATCTGTTCTGTCATTTCTTTTAAAAAGGGGCTTAATGATTACTTTTTTTAAACTATTTGGGAATATACCATCAGCAATACAGAGATTGATTACATGTGACAGTGGTGGCGCTATAACTTCCTTGACATATTTTATCACTTTGGTTGATATCCCATCGTGTCCGACGGTATTTGTATTCTTAAGGCTATTAATTATTTTAACTATGTCATCATCTGCAACAGGCAACATAAATAATGAATGCGATGTTAGATTTTCCCTAAAAATATTTTTTGTCGACGTACAATTCGTTTGTATATTGTTTTCAACAGTCTCAATAAAATATTTATTAAATTCATTTGCTATATCCATGGGATGTGTCAAAATTAAGTTATCTTTTGTTATAGATAATATTGGTTCTTGGGGCACACAAAATTTTGATTTGTTTATTACTTGCCAGGCTGCTTTTGATTTATTTTGTGATACGTTTATAAAATGGTTATTTTGGGCTTTCTGGGTTAATTTTATTATTTTCCTGTAAAGTGTGGAATATTTTTTTAAAACAAGTTTATTTTTTGAGTTAGGATTAAGTCTATATGCCCAGAGTAGCTGTCTCTGTTTTTTACTACATAATTTAATTCCACGAGATAACCATTTAGTCTTTTTATTAGTATATATGGTGACATTCTTTTCGGGAAAGCATAAACGATACAATAATAAAAACTCATCTTTAAAATTTTCGTAAGACTCGTTAGCATCTTTGGCGTTATACACTTGCAAAAAAGATAAACACCTCAAGTGATTTTTGAATTTGGATAAATTATATGTTGAAATGTCTTGTTTTTTAGTTTTCCAGAATTTCAATTTCAACATTGTAAATAGGATTTAGATAAATCAACAAAATATTGAAAGAACCAAAAGACTTTGGTAATAAAAAATATTTTTAATCACAGCTAGATTACATAGGAATCTACATGTATATAGTACTTATTTATCACAACCTTAGTAATTTTAGCTAGGATAGGTTAGAAACAATCATGTTAGTGATTTATGAATCACCATCATCGACCAAAATACTCCTAGCAAATAGGTTTCTAGAATCTGTTGATATTGCCCTGTTACAAATGTTGTGGATGTGCCTGACCATCCGGCAGTTTTCCTGATTAAATCTAAATTGACACCCACTTTATAAGCTCGAGAAGTACTGGCATGTCTAGTACTGTGAGCGGAAAATTCGGTTACATCGATTCCACTCACCTCTAAGGTACTCTTTATCCACCTACTAAGTGTTTGAGCACAAACTTTATTATGTGGCTTTTTGGTATTAATAAAAAGAAAGGTGTGATTATTACGCAGCGATTCGGTTACTCGTAAGTAATCAACTAATAATTTAGCAGGGCATATTTCGGGTCTTTCCCGAAAGTATGGTAGTATAAGCATTGGCTGTTTAGATTTTACACTGGATGTTTTGATTAAATCAGGGATCTTAATAGATATTTCATTAGGTAATGTACTAATATTCTCGACTTTAATTTTTGATAGGGTTTGAACCCTGTGGGCTGTAACAAGTGCAAGTAAAGTTACCAATTTCTTTGTAATTTTATCTAACGGTAAATTATCGTTAGGTATCCAGGTAGACAGAGTTTCTATAACTAATGAAGTATCCCACGTTGAATCGTATTTGGGCAAGGGTGGACGAAGTCTAAATAGGCCTTTAAATAATCTTTCTATCCGATCATCTTTACTGATTTGATGACCTAAAATTAAAGACAGTGCAGACCTGCAACTGTTCAGCGTACCAAATTGCGCACCAGATTCAAATAATTCGGTAAAAAAAAAAATAATCTTCGGTATGGAGGCCTCATAAATATTAACGCTGTTGTTCTTACAAAAAAGATACCATTTTTTCAAACAAGTATCATGTTGTTTGATGGAATTATCCGAGAGGGACGCCAACATGATGTGAATTGATGCAGGAGGAATACTTCTTCTCAGTAGAGATTCCCGCACAATATTCCGGCAACCAGGGTAATCCGCTTGTGTATTTGACGGTTGCTGGAATGAGAAATTATTAATTCTTGAGAAGAATGAAATATCAAAGGTTTACTTTGCAAAAGCTTATTAAACAAGGGATACCACGGCTGTGACGGCCATGCCGGGACGACTAGTATTCCTCTAGCTCGATCACTAATTATTATTATTATTCCATTTATTCATTTTATATACATATTTTTACATTTTTAAATATTATTCTATAAAAAATAAAATAAAAAAACATTTAAAAATACAAAAATAGTAGCCCACCGGTATCGGGAATAGGGTCCAAGCTACCGGTGGTCAGGGCTCCTGAGAGAGGAACCTCCTGACTATACGCGCCGTGTCCAGGAGTACCGCTTTCTGGATCCAGCCCTTGATCCAACTGCCCAACGAGAGCCTCCTCAGATGTTCGTCGAGGCTCTTGGCTATTATGCCATTGGCCGTAACGACTATCGGCACAATGACTGCTGTATTCACATCCCACATGTCGACAACCTCGCGAGCCAGATCAAGATACTTGCTTTTCTTATCTCTCTCAGCCTTCACGAGGTTCTCGTCATGGGGGACCGCTATATCAACAATCATTGCGCGACGCTCTAGTCGGTCTATCACCACTATGTCAGGTTTATTGGCAACAATAGTCCTGTCAGTGATGATAGACCGATCCCAATACAACGTGACATTGCCATTTTCGAGAACTGGGTCGAAAATGGGTCAAGTCAAATGGTTATAATGTCTTATTATTATTATAAACTTTATTGTACACCACAAAAAAAAAAAATCTACTAATAATCTTTCTTAATGTTTTTAGAATAATTGCGAATGGAGGAAAACCGTAAAAATACCATTCTGACCAACATATTGAAAAAGCGTTAATATTATAAGCGTCAGGATCTTTGTGCCATGATACGTATTTAGCGCATTTTTTGTTTATACGGCTAGCAAACATATCAATATCAGGCTGACCGAAAGACTTAACTATTTTTTGAAAGGCAAACTCAGATAATTCCCATTCAATATCGGGGTGAACTCGTCTCGATTCAGCATCGGCGATACTATTCTCGACTGATGGGATATAAATAGCAGAAACGAAAAGGTTGCGAGCCTCACACCATTGCCATATATCTTTGGTAAGTTTAGTTAAATGGGGAAACTGCACACCTCCCATGCGATTTATATAAGAAATCGCTGTCGTATTGTCAATTCGTAAAATAATTTGACAGCCGAATAACTTATTGCTAAAAAATTTAAGGCCAATGAAAGCAGCCATTAATTCTAAGTAATTAATATGCTGATTTCTTTCCTCTTGACTCCAAGAACCGCTTGCCGTTTTTCCCGCACAAGCTACACCCCATCCCGTAGTTGAGGCGTCAGACTGAACAGATTTATTGATGGAGTTTATCCACCAATCAAAATCTGAATCTAAAGTAGAAGGAATGGTCATGAACTTTTCATAATTATCATCGCCTCTTAAATTTAAGAATTTACATCTTTCGAACTCTTTAGTATACATCCAGCCATATTTAATGGCAGGGCAAGCAGATGTTAAAAGTCCTACTAAGCGAGCAAAATCCCTTATTTTACACCTATTGAGATTTTTTAATTTTAACAATTCCTTCTTTATCTTCGCACGTTTTTCAGCAGGCAAACTAATTTCCATTGTTTTAGAATCAATGATAAATCCTAAATATTTACATGAATTGCTAGGAATCAGACAACTTTTATATTCATTTATGATGAAGCCCAAAGAACAAAGAAATTTCTTTGTAATTTCGACATTATTAATACAATCACTGTAGCAATGTGATACAAGACATAGATCGTCAAGATATATTGTTGACAAATTACCAGTACATCTTAATAATTTGACAACAGGTTTCATGATTTTGGTAAAAACGTAGGGCGCGGTATTGAGACCAAACGGCAGAACATTAAATTCAAATAAGTTATTTTTCCATTTAAATCTTAAGTACTTTTTTGAATTATCGTGAATTTTAATTAAAAAATATGCATCTTTAAGATCGATTGTCGACATAAAACAATCTTTTGCAATAAGCTTACTTATTGTTCGAAGATCTTCTAATTTAAAATGCTTTGTATTTATAAATGCATTTAATTGTTTTAAATTTAGAATTAAGCGAGTCTTTCCGTTTGGTTTCGGTACCAAGAATACATTAGATATGAATTGCCCGTCGCAGGGTTCACATTTTGATACAGCACATAGAGTTAATAAATTATCTATGGCCTGGTCAAAATCATATTCTTCTATACGAGAATATTTTTTAGACGGTGGCATATTAATCTGAAATGGAGTTTGTGCAAAAGGAATTTCATAACCCTTTATCCATGACAGTACAGTTTGGTCTGATGTTATTTGCGACCATTGATCGTAAAAATGACATAGCCTGCCGGCAAGATTTACCGTAGTTTCTATTGACGGTTGCGGCTGTTGCTCGGACGTGAGCCTCTGGATGACTGCGCGTGCTGTTGCCTCGTCGAGGGTGCAGACTCCTTCGTTCTCCGAGGCCCCATCGGTCTGCGGTACGGGGCTGGAGCCTTCCAGTTTAAATTCCTGTTGGATGGTGGAGGCCTTGGCTTATTTGCTAAAACTTTGGGTGGTGGAACAGACTTCAGTTCAGCTCCCGACTTATTTATAGCCTTACTGCCGGTTTCCCAGCTCAGAATTATCGGGCTGTTAACGTAATCGAGGATTAATCGCCTGTTAATTCTACTTTCAGTTTCTCAACATCCAAGTGTGACAAGTGGTTGACAATTTGTCACATTTGAGTAAAATCTCGAATTAACCACATGTTACAGCAGTTTTGGGTTTCTGAGCACCTTTTTCAATGTTAATCTCTTGTCAACGAGCCTAATTTATAATTGTTGGAAATTGGTCGATTATTCGCGGATTAAAATTAATATTATGACTTTAAAGGCTTATATTACGATAAAAAGATAATAGGGGTCGGCGAAAACTATGGTATGGGTTGAGTTATAAAAAATATGTTTAATAAATCAATTATAGTTGATTACCAAGATCTAAAAAAAATTAGCATATTACAAACTTTTAAATTAATTACATTATAAAAACTTGACACAATTATAAAAAATTGTTATTTTGTATTTATTTAAATAAATAAAAATAAAACAAACTGTTACTGACCTGGGAATCGAACCTTCCTCACGCTAGTGCGCGTGAGGAAGGTTCGATCCCCAGGTCAGTGTTGACTATACCCTGTACTTTTTTGTTTACTGTTTGTGTTTAACTTGAAGCGGCTGGGGTGGTGACCGCGCCAGGGTAAGCAACACTTACCAAGGTCAGTCTTGGGATGGGTGACCACTTTTTTTTGGATCGCTTGTTTATGGATAGGTGACTCCGCCAGGGTAAGCAACACTAACCAAGGTCAGTCTTTGGATGGGTGACCACTTTTTTTGGATCGCTTGTTTATGGATAGGTGACTTCGCCAGGGTAAGCAACACTAACCAAGGTCAGTCTTTGGATGGGTGACCACTTTTTTTTGGATCGCATGTTTATGGATAGGTGACTCCGCCAGGGTAAGCAACACTAACCAAGGTCAGTCTTTGGATGGGTGACCATCGCCACAAAATTTTTGATCACCCATCCTAAAGTCACCCCGTTAGGTTAAACAACATCTAACAAGATCACCCATCCAAAAACAAGCGAACCCAACAAAAGTGGTCACCCATCCAAACAGTGACCTTGGTATGTGTTGCTTACCCTGGCAGGGTCACCCATCCAAAAACAAGCGAAACAAAAAAAGTGGTCACCCATCCCAAGACTGACCTTGGTAAGTGTTGCTTACTCTGGCAGGGTCACCCATCCAAAAACAAGCGAACCAAAAAAAAGTGGTCACCCATCCCAAGACTGACCTTGGCAAGTGTTGCTTACCCTGGCGGGGTCAGCCATCCAAAACAAACGAACCAAAATAAAGCGGTCACCCATCCAAAGAATAACCTTGGTAAGTGTTGCTTAACCTGTGTGGGTGGCGTCACCTATCCAAAAACAAGCAAACCAAAAAAAAAAGTGGTTACCCATCCAAAAATCGACCTTGGTAAGGTTTGCTTAACTTGGCGGCTACACCAACCCAGCCTCTCAAGATAAAATACTATTTAAAGTTACTGATTACGTTATAGTAGTGAATCAATACCAGCTAGGGTAGCCAACCGAAATAAATTAATGTCGATTATTAAATGTAACAAGCGATTACGTAATTTCTCGATGATGAAGTGTTGAGAAACTCACTGACAACTGACGGCTGGTTAATTTGTGACAAATTGTCAGCTGATTTGAGATGTGACGTTGACTTCAGAAACTGGCCCTTAGCCGTTCTTAACGTATCAGCGAGCTCCTGACCGAATAGTAAGGTATCTATTTTGGTCACCTGCATCTGATCTTTTAAATCCTTTTTCAGCACAGCAAGGATAAAATTACGCCTGGTGACAGAATCATTATGTTGACAGTCGCACAAGATGCGCCCTGTGTCCACAAGTAATTTCAATATGTCTGGATCTTTTGTTTCTTTGGACAAAAGAATAGTAATAGCTTCACTAAGACATGCGATAGCACTGCCTATCTGCTTCTGTTTCGCCTGCATAGCATTATCTCGCTTTACTATGGCGTCAGTGACAGCCGCCTTAATCTCTGGATTAAGGGATGGTGCGTTTATAAGCTTACAGTTAGCTGGAGGCAAATGAGATTCTAAAAGCTCCTTGCGGAGTTCTTTTGTTAGACCAGAAGTGGCTATGAACTCATAACGTACGGCTAAGTCCTTCTGGATATCTTTACCAAACAATGTTCTGATTAGTGGATCAGTCCCTAATATTTCCAACACGGTTTCGTTTAAATCATCATGTTGATTCTCCTTTTCAGCAGCGGTAGCCTCTTCAGCCGTTGCCTGGGGAGGGGGCTCTTGTATCGCTTCAGGTAAATTTGACACCTGCAGTGACTCCAAGCATATTGATGCGCTAGTTGATGGTACCGGCTCGTCAAGGTCCACCGGTAGGTCTTCATTATTTTCCGATTCTATAATTGCGTTATCTGCAATCGGAAATAATAAATTGCTATACTATTCCCGTTAGGATAGTAATAATATAATTGTTGTGCAATATAATACGCTACAAGTAACCAAAGTATCGTTAATAATATAATTTACATTAAAATATGTAAATCGATGCAAAAGTACGCATGACAAATAATGACAATGGGTAAGTAGGTACCTTAACAGGTTATTGGGATTTATGGGTAGAGGTGGACACCAATGAAAGATCGTTTTATAAGGGTTTCAATAATATAGTTTAATTACCCTTTACTTGTTAAATTGGAAGGTGTGTTTTAGTAATACTTTATGATACATGTGTTCCCTAGCACGGCTGATGCGATTGTGTGTGTGTAGTGACCAGATAGGATTTGGGTCTGGACTACCTGAGAAGGGTTCGAAGCCAAACCATATAATATAAGGTTAGACAGAGACAGACATAGAGTATTGTAGATTTCTTTTTGTTAAACTCCAACACGCCCCCTCAAAAATAAATCCTTTTCTATTTAATTACGACATACTCGTAATGATACCTATCTCATACCATCTTTATACAATAATAAAAACACACACCTTCCTTTTTCTCTCTTGGGAAAACAATATCATCATGGTCCAACATTCATTGCGCAGGATAAGGGAAAACCAAGAAAAACCTTATCAAACCAATTAATCATATCTATTGTAATCAATGAAATATTAAAGTTATTTGTCTTCTTATTATAACCAAGCTCTTTTAATTAAAACATCCTTAATTATAACCAAGCTTTTATAATTAACTTATCGGTAGCATTACAATCATGCTATTATAATTAACATAATATGTAATCATCCTTGTAATTATAACCAAACCTTTATCAGCTTCAGTTTTAGCCATGTAGTTATCTTAGTAGTTACCTATTTTGCTTTTATGTATTATGTTGTTATCATAGTTTACTGCCCATTTGTGGCATAAAAATCACATTGTGCAATAATCAAATGCTTTTAAGTTAAACAAGTAACTCATTGTACTTTTTCCATCTATTATGTCAGCCCATTCACAATGAACAAAGCCACTTCCAATAATTTTGTTTCAAAACCAACTTGAGATTTATGGTTCTTTAAAATTTGTTAAGACCTTTTTAAGTCTGACCATAATAAAATATTGTTTTTGCTTGCATACTGACTTAGAAAGTTTACAAAAAAATACTTGGGTCAGGTCGGGTGCACAGCATGGCATCAAGCACACAACAAAATTTCTACAAAGGCAGTAGTAAGTTCTCACGAATTTAATACTTCGTAATTTAGTTTACTTTCAACTTGGTTACAAATATTGACTGATTTACTCAAGGACTGTTCATATATTCTAAACAAAAGTAACTTTGTTTACCAGAAAACCTTTTCACGCATTTCGGTCTTACATAATAACAGTATGTTTTACAACTATTCATAGAACATATTTAAATTACCGATCGTTACAAGATCGTTCACATGTAAAATTTCAATACAATTTAAAATATGACTTAACATACATAACATCGCATTTGTGTTCCCCAAAGGGTTAGATAGAGGCTTAGTACACTATATTATAGTACAACCACATTTTGTCAGTTACATAGAAACTCTTTAAAACATGACTTAACATAACATCACGCCTATGTTCCTCGAAGGTCAGGCAGAGGCATAGTACACCCACATTTAACCAGTTATGTTTAGATCCCATAATAAAGGGGGACTTCCCTTAATCCTTTCATTCCTTTTTATCTGGCAAGAATTATCGATATTTTCTTTTTATCAGTACAAGTTTTATAAGAACTTTGTTTATTAACATCGTATGGCTTTAGTATCTATGTTATTAGAGTATTTTATTACTCGAATTATACTACTTTTAATCCATTCATCAGAATTTAAATTTTCTGATTCCACTGATTTAAAAACCATCCAATTTTTTTTATCATTGGATTTAGTTCCATCAGTTTTGATACACACCAGATTTAGGTCTTTATCTGTTTTGATATCATGTAGTATTTAAATAACTCTATTTTAATTCCACTGATTTGAACCATCCAATTTTGTCTTTTTGGATAAAGTTACACCAGTTTTGAATACACCAGATTAAGGATTGTCATAACTGTGAGAATTAATTGACACTGATTTTCAATACAATCAGTTTTGTTATGGAAATGTTCGGTTTTATTTCATTTCCTTCAAAATGTAACGCAGCCCTCGACTGCTTATAACTCACTTCATTATGACATTCCCAACTGTTTCATATTTTTCACTCTTTATGTTCCATACTTTATAGCCATTTGGTAGGTCCATACCTTACTTACCAGAATATTATTCTAGGACTTTTCATCAACTTTGGTTTTAGTGGTTTTATTATGTACATACACGGTAGAACCGAAAACCTTTAAATATTTAATAGCAGGTTTTTATTTTTATTATATTTCCACAATTCATATGGTGTTCGAGTTTCTTTCAAATATTTGGAACTAACAGCTTGCAGACTGCTTTAATCCATATAATGACTTAAACGAATATATTTGAATGTGACTTCTTTTTTATTTGCAAATTATATTTTCAACCAGGATATGCTATGGAAATATTCATATACTTAGATTTCCTTGGTCAATTTCCCATTCAAAATGATTTAACATCTATATGATGCACTAGCAAATTAACTACTAACTCGCTAAAGATATTAATCTTAAACTTGTGTTTCTTGCAACTAATGCAAAAGTTTCTGACTAGAACCACTAGCCATTTATTCACAGGTTTTCGAAACTCATCATTTTTAACCGTAAATGGCACTTACAGTTTTATTGATAAAATATATTTAATATGCAAAAGATTTTAGTGTTTCACTTCAGGTATAATTTATAATAAATAAATTATATTCCTCCTTAACATTTTACCATAGGTACATGTTCATTATCATGCATACATAGATTAAATTTCAGAATACGATTGAGGTATTTGAAATATCAAAGATTCAGCACACAACTGCATCCTAACACTTGCTTATTTTCTGTTTCATTATCATTACCTTATGGTAAAGTTAACACATTTCCATTTTGATATGAAAACTGGATCAAACGCTCCACTATTTCTTTAACAGATTTATTAGCATATGATATTAGGAATTAATTCGTATTTAAAGGCATATACAACCTAATTTAATCTTATCAGGTTCACACCACTTCAATAGAGTGTAACAAGTCAGAGATATCAACATAGTTATTGCTACTTTTTAGCCATGATCCATTCGGACTCAGGTTTCACTGGCCTATTCGACAAGATGTTAATCTCATCCAATACTACATCTCTGAATCTCACAAACCAATTGTCTAACTTAATTGTCTACACTTTAAATACAAATTAGTGTGACTCAAGTAGGGACTTTCATGTTGCGGACACGAAGTAGCGTCATTCATCTGTTCTCCAGATGTTACGAGTGGGCAAGACCCGCGCCCTTAGCGCCTCTCCGCTCGTCTTTTGTTGTTTCGTCCGAGCAGGTAGAGACAAACCCTTACTTTTACCCAAAGAATTATTTCTCTTTAACAACACATTGTCAAATTTCATTTTCTACTTTTATTAACAAAGTAAAACCAAAACATTTAAATACTTTAGTTGTGGCTTCTTATTTCGCCATAACTAATAAGGTTTGTTTTACAACCTCAAATATGTTTGACAACCTCAGTAGGTATTGCCCAGAATAATTTCATCCCTGAATGATTTGGAATATTTACGACCTTAATAGGTAGTACAATTTATAACATGCCGATCTTGTAAAGCCGTTGGTCCCGGCTGTCATTTGAAGATCTTTGGCAGTCGTTACTGGTAGTCAGAAGCCTGAGATCTGACATCAGTCCGGCCAAGAGATATCGCGTTATCCAGTTTCTGGGTTGTGGAGGTCAGATAGACAGTCACTCCATGTAAAACACTGGTACTCAGCTAAATCCGGTTAGACCGGAAGCCGACCCCAATATAGTTGAGAAAAGGCTAGGTAGATGATGATGATGAATTTATTACATGTACTACTCCGTTCTATAATTCATTGTTATTATTGATCCATTCGGCAATATCATTCAATGCCGTAATGCAAACTACTGTTTAATAGTAGGTATATCCTTTTTGAGTTCAGGACTCTTATATAATTGGATACAATTTCCTCTCCATTATTAAAACTAAAGTTAGGTAACAATAATTCTCAGACCAAAATTAGCTTTACAAAACACAACTCGGTTTTTGGTTGCAATATACGAAGAAGTGTTTTGACTGTACACATCTGTGTGCACTATAATTATCTACCTTTTATTTAAAACTAAACTTTTGTATTGTTATGCCAAACAAAATTGTTTTCAATAAATATGCGCTTCACACAATTTTTCGTAAAGCACTTATTTTTGATTGCATCACTATTAGAAAATAGTTTAATTAATTTTATTTTCAAAGAAAAATGAATTGCCTTTATGGCCTCATACTTCGTTTCAAAATAAATCATAATTATTATTTACGAATGCAATACAAACATTTGCTAATTAAAGCGTTTATAAGATGCAAACAATTATCGCCAATTTCATTTTAGATTATCATCAAAGACTTACCATTTATCGGCTTACCAACCATTTCTAAACACAATGACACCGCCATCTTTATTAAAAATGACAGCCATTCCCACTTTGCATTTTCTTTACCGATGATAAGGGATTTCGGAACATAGCACACCTGGAACGCCCATCTTACAGGTAACTGGCAGCTCCTCCTCCTTCGTCGCTAGTCCAACACGCGCCATTATTCCACTGCCCGTCACGAAGATAAAACCAGAAGTCTATTAAGGTTTTGAACTAACCGTATTATGCACTGTTGTATTGTTTTATTGTTCCGTCTTGTTTCACTTAGATGCACAACACGTTTTTAATATTTAGTGTCCGTATATTATTATTTTCACTTTGGCTTAGCGCTCTGGGCCCATAACCTATTGGGATTTATGGGTAGAGGTGGACACCAATGAAAGATCGTTTTATAAGGGTTTCAATAATATAGTTTAATTACCCTTTACTTGTTAAATTGGAAGGTGTGTTTTAGTAATACTTTATGATACATGTGTTCCCTAGCACGGCTGATGCGATTGTGTGTGTGTAGTGACCAGATAGGATTTGGGTCTGGACTACCTGAGAAGGGTTCGAAGCCAAACCATATAATATAAGGTTAGACAGAGACAGACATAGAGTATTGTAGATTTCTTTTTGTTAAACTCCAACACAGGTAACAACGGATTTTATTCTAATGTTTTACTTTTATTAAACGAGAACAGCGGGTAAGATGAACTCATAGGCGTTACATCGTGAACCCGAGTTAAGTATAAGCATAAATTGCTACGTGCTTATAATTAGGTACCTAAACAGGTAACTTAGTAATATTTACATGTACAGACACAGCGGGTAAGATGAACTCAAGACGTTGCATCGTATACCCGAGTTTGAAAAAGGATAAGTTGCAACTCGTACGTTGTAACGTTAATCCACAATAAAACAATAAAACTACAATAAAACTTATTATCCGTTGTAAAACGTAAACATTTAGGTACCTTGAGGTTTTGATAACATCCGCTCAGAATCCGAGGATGATGAAGATCTACGTCGTCCTTTTAACAATTTTCTTTCCAACTTCTTAATTTTCTTCTTAATATAACTCAATGAATCCTTGTCATCACGTTTCCTTTTCGGCATTTTTCGTTAAGACACACAAAAAACACTAAACTTTTGAAAAAACTGAAACGCTATAATAGAAATACAAAGTGGCGGAGCACTGGAATGTGAATGAGGTATTGAACACGGTAAACCTATGAGACGTGTCAGTATACCCACATCTATTTTTTAGTTTGTTTTTTTTTTTTTTCTCTTTGAACTTAGTGCAGTAGTGGCGACATTGTATGTGTGACTACAAGTGTATATATATCTAATCTCGAGAACGAAACACAGAAGCATAATATTTAACTTATCTAAAAATATATTTAAACCCGCTATTTTATTAAATGTTTTGTTTTTATATTTTAAGGGTATATTATTTTTAAGGTTGTAATACTCATCATTAAACGACTGTTGTTGAACTAATTGAGTCAAAACGGTAAGTGACTGTTGAAGTTCATTCACTGATAACGAACCGGTTATGGCGCCGCCGGGAGTGTGCGCACGCACATTATTTATAAATCACAACATATACGCACAAGCCCGTTGCAAACGAATAAATGATGAAAAGCGGTCAAGGTCGATTACCTGAATGGGCTGATTACAACTTAAACTTATCGTTTGCGACTTAACTTCCGGCAATTCAGCGGGTATTAATTCTTCATCCTTATTCGAGTTAATAAATGTGCTAGGTTCACTTAAGAAAGTTGGACCGTTCCACCATATGTGATTATTATAATATTTTAACGACTCTAAGCTAACTCCACTTGTTATGAGGTCGGCAGGGTTCTCGGTACCCCTAACGTGCCGCCAAATACTATCGTCAGTAAGCTCGTTGATTTGTACTACCCGGTTTTGCACAAACGTTTTAAGTGAGTGCGGAGACATACGTAGCCATCCTTGCACTATGGTTGAATCTGTCCAAAAATAAACCTTATCGAAAGTTAAACGTAGGGAACATTTAATTTTATTATATAACTTTGCACCTACTAGCGCACCGCATAGTTCGAGCCTAGGTATGCTTACGGTTTTTATTGGTGCTACTTTGCTTTTTGCACATAATATATGCACAGAGATAGGTATCGAATGCTCAGAGTTATCATAACAAGATCTTATATACGCGCAGGCACCGTACGCCTGTTGAGATGCATCTGTAAATATGTGGAGTTCTTTATATCGCGAATCTGGTGTTGTTACATAACGAGGTATTTTAATATTACGTAAATATTGTAGGCCAGAAACGAAATTATGCCACGTATTTGCAATATTAACGGGTACTTCTTCGTCCCAATCTAGTTTTTGAAGCCATAAGTTTTGTAACAACGACTTTGCTGTGATAACTGCGGGGGCAAGCAGACCTAACGGGTCATACACCTGTGAAATTATTGATAACATTAGACGCTTAGTAACCATGGAATCACCTTTGTTGAATTCAGTAGTGAAATGTAGTTCATCACTCTCCGTGGACCAGCCCAAACCTAATGTCTTAGATAAATTATTGTTACCTATGTTTAGATCTTTAGTACTGTCAGGACAGACTTTGTGGCTAAATGTCCATTTATGTAGTGGAAAACAACCTTTATGCAACACTGCAGCTGTTTTATTACACAAATCAACCAGTGCATCAAGGTCATCGTGACCAGTGATCAAATCGTCGACGTAGAAATCTTCATAAATTGTTTTAGCGACCAAAACATTATCACATTCCCGTGCCAATTGTTGTAAACATCGCATGCTAAGAAAAGGCGCTGATGCAGTGCCATACGTTACAGTTAACAAAGTATATAGCTTCAACGGTAAATCTGGATTTTCCCTCCATAAAATCAACTGTAAGTTACGCTGATCTGAATCAATCAAAATCTGCCTATACATTTTTTCAACGTCAGCACAAGCAACGTATTTATACTGCCTAAACCTAAGTAAAATTGAAAAAATATCATTTTGTAATGGCGGACTGATATTGTATATCATTTAAAGATTTATTAGTTGACGTTTTCGCGCTCGCGTCAAATACTACGCGTAATTTTGTCGTGAGACTATGTTCACGATAAACACCGTGATGCGGTAAAATGGAATGTGGTTTATTTAATAAATCGTTAACATTAGACACCGGGGACATGTGACCAAGTGCCTCATATTCCCGCATAAAATCACAATATAATTTCTTATAATGAGGTGAACGATTTAATTTTCTTTCAAGAGATAAAAAACTATTTTTTGCCATGGTGTATGAATCACCTAATGTATCGACCGAGTCCTTTAAAGGAATGCGCACAGTGAACCTACCGTGTGTATCACGCTGTGTGGTCTCTGTAAACAGTGTTTCACAAAAACGATCATCCTTTGATAACGCAAAAGGTAAATCGGTTAGTTCTTCCAATTCCCAAAATTTACGTAATTGAGAATCAATGTGAACAAGATTACATTGTACTTGGTCTGTTTAAAACGAATGTTTACTACGAATAGGGCCAGATATGATCCACCCTATTTTGGAGTCATATAACGTAGGACCCGAAGCGAGTTTTATTTTCTTATTATTTAATAAGTCCCAAAATATATCCGCGCCTAAAAGTATATCTATATCAGACGGGATACTAAACTTAGGATCTGCGAGCGACATATATTTAGGTATACGTATGCACTCGCAATTAACGTTTAACGAAGGTAACTTTGATGTTATTCGAGGTAAAACTAAGCATAGGATTTCCGTATTAAAATCACTAACTTTAGATTGTATATTTACTTTACAGGTGTGAGAACTTTTAGAAACGCTTTGTCCTACACCCGAGATATGAACAGTGGACTGTATAATCGGCAATTTTAAACGATTGCATAACGACTCAGTAATAAAACAGTTCTGACTACCGTTATCAAGAAGAGCCTTTACTGTGTGATATTGGCCATTAGCATCAGGAGCATCGATAAGAGCTGTCGATAACAATACCGGTTGTACCGCGGCACTACACGTCAGTGCACTACGCTCCGATTGAACCTGCGTATCAGTTGTTGGCATAGGACGTGAACTTAACGTGGACGCGTCCACTCCATGAAGTAACGTATTATGTTTCCCTTGACATAATTTGCAAGGACCATAAGAACAATCACTTAACGAGTGACTGGAACGAATACAATTTTGACATACCCTCTTATTATTAACAAATGCAATTCTATCTCGCACCGACATATTAAGAAATTGTGCACACGAATACAGATAATGATCCCTACCGCATAACCCGCAAACATGCTTCTGTTTCTTGTTATCGGAGGTTTGTTTGCTCTTTGCGACGTAAGAATGCGAGTGATGAGGTTGACTCGATGAATTATCTTTCTTATGAGAAACTTTTGAATCGACACTACCTTTATTTTTTACTAATTTTGAATCGACATCCTGATAATCTTCGTTGTCACTTATTTTAGCGGTTGAGACAGGCAAAAGTACTTACAGTTTTTTGGCACAGCACGTGGCCACGGCGACGCACAGCTAGGCGACTGGGTAACGCACGACTGAAACACGAGAAATTTCACGTATTAGCACAAAATTGTTGGAAAGAGAAGAGGATGGGACGGGTTGTAGGTATACCGGACCGTGACTGCTACCATTCCCTCGATGATCTTGCTATTTCCTGACGCAATGATGGCTGCATCCCGCGCCGTTCATCTGAAGTTCGGCTCGAAGGTCCAATGTTTGAATACGTGTATGTGTGCGGGACGCAGCGGGTGATCTTCAATGATGGTTATATTTTAAAATGTACTCAAAATTACTTTAATTGTCTTAAGTAGGTACATCAAATCGTGATGGTACATAATACTTTAAACAGGGTAAAAACGTATAAGGACGACGCCAACGCACGTTCGTCCAGAGGCTCTCAGTCGAAGAGTGAAGCGACGGAAACCGATGCTGAAGACAACACGGTGACCACAGGATATAATGTTCTGTCGCGACGACCAGGAGCGCGCGGGATTTGAATCGAAGCCAGAGTTGTCCGTCGCGCTGCAGAGATGGCGTCAGCAGTCGGTTCTTAACAAGAATATTAAATGGGTTTCAAATGGTATCCGAGTGTGTAGTAGGAAAAAAAGACAATTACTATAGAAATACAGACGAGAACCATCAAATTGTAATAAAAATATCTTTAGAAATTACTCGCGCAGGTTTCGAAAGGTTATTAAATTAACGCAAAGAGCACAAAATAATTATTTCATCAATACTTCAAGCAATAAGTCAGGCAGGTTATAGATAACAAAACCCGAATCACTGAGCCTATTTCCCAAATAAAAGTTAATAATACTACCATTACTAATCCGACAGACATTGCAAACGCCTTTAATAACTATTTCATTGACCAGTCACAAGATAACATGACGAAACCACCGGACACTACGAATTTGACGAGTAACCCCAACTCACTTTTTATGCATCCAGTAGTACCGCAAGATATTATGAGAGCGATACAATCATTAAAAAATAAAAGCAGCACTGGATATGATGGCATATCAACAAAGATTGTAAAATTCGTATCAGGCGACATCGCCTTGCATTTGTGTCCTTAACTTATGTATCAGTACTGGAGTATTCCCGGATGGTTTAAAAACAGTTATAGTGAAGCCACTTTTAAAAAAAAACAATAAAGAAGATCTATCAAATTATAGACCGATTGCTTTAATACCCATTTTTTCCAAGGTTATAGAAAAAATAATTTATGACTCGGTTAATAATTTCTTATCCAAATATAATATTTTAAGTGCGGAACAAAAGGGTTTTAGGAAAAATAAAGAAAAAAATATGGCCGTTTACGATTTAATGAATGTCATATTGCAGAATGTAGATAAAAAAGTATCAGTTTGCGCAATTTTTACGGACATGACGAGGGCATTTGATTGTGTTGATCACGAAATTCTTATAAAAAAGCTAAACATCATAGGCATCAGAGGAAATGTACTTAATCTCTTAAAGTCATACCTTAGCAATCGTAAGCAACACACTGAAATATCTAGAATATGTCTAAAAACTAAGCGCGAAGAAAAATATTTATCAGAGGCTAGAATTATTAGGTATGGCGTACCACAGGGTAGTGTGCTGGGCCCTTTATTATTTTTGTTGTATATAAATGATTTACCTCGCCACATTAAATATCCTATGGTCTTATTCGCTGACGATAGTACTGCCTTGATTAAATGTATTGACAAAAAAATATATGAACATGACATAAATGACACTTTAATAAATATTATACGCTGGCTTGACCAAAATAATTTAACGATTAATATACCAAAGACAAACGTAATGCATTTTTATCAACGGATTCCACCAGAAGTCTTAAATTTACATTATAATGGACAAAAAGTTGACCAAATACTAGTTTCTAAATTCCTTGGCATTTTGATAGATAGCCAATTAACTTGGAAGCCACAAGCAGAAGAAGTATGCAAAAAACTTAGTGCAGCTGCATATGTGCTCTTTAACTTGTCTAAGAAAGTAAATATGGCCACAAGGTTAATTGCATACCACGGGTTAGTCGCATCGATTTTGAGATACGGTATAATATTTTGGGGAAATTGTAGTCTGAGGGAACAGGTGTTTAAGGCTCATAAACGCTGTATAAGGGCTATGTGCAATTTAATAGTAACAGATAGCTGCGTACCTGTATTTAAGTCCCTAAAATCACTATCATGTCCATCCCTTTATATTTTCGAGGTGGCTGTTTTTGTTAAGTCAAATATGCATCTATTTAATAAAGTGTCCGAAAATAGAAACCGGCCAATCAGGAGACAGTATAAAAACTTGCTAATTGTTAGTGGTTCCGATACCACCCTATTAAAGAAAAGTATTATATGTATGGGTCCGATAATTTTTAATAAAATACCTGATGCAATAAAAAATGAGACATTTTTTTTAATTTATTTATTTAACAATTTTTGTACACACACATAATACAAGGACAAGAAGAAGGAACAGAAAATTAGGTACAGAGGTGATGCTTATTTCTAATGAAATCTCTTCCAGCATACCTGCGTAAGGAAAATGATAAAAAAAGAGATGTAGACATTGTGTGTGGAGGGAAAAAATAAAGACATAAAACAATTCACCGTTTAGTAATTTATAATGTTACTAATAAAATATATTGTCATATACAAACATATAAGTATACATATCATAACAATAAATACTAAATAAATACTAAAATATATAAAAAGATAATATACATATTATATGCAACTATGACGGAATGGAAAGGTAGTGTTCTTTCACTCTTCTTTTGAAAACTGTAAGAGTTTGGCAGTCCCTTATGTCAGGCGGCAGCAAGTTCCACAAACGCACCGCGTGCACTGTAAAGGAGTAGGAGTAGAAATCGTTTGTGTGTACATTTGTACTTTTCAAAAAGAAATTGACAGATCTATTAATAAATAAATGTTATTACTCAATTAGCGAATTTCTGACCGATAAGAATTTTAATTGATAGCATGACATTTCTGTTTTCCTGACTTGTACTTGAAATTTCTTTATTTTATTTTATTTTTTATTTGACTGTATTCATTGGAACTTGACGAATTTATAATCCCATTTTATTAAAGTATTGCCTATTTCAAATTATTTACTGAATTTGATCTTGACATGGTAAATTTGTATTGATTTAAATCATTCATTTAGGAATGATTTATATTAAATGGGTCTTTATTATTATAATTAAAACTGTTTGCATGCCTTAGTTAAGGTAGTTAGTATAAGGATCATTACATTAAAACTTATTATCTGTAACTTGTACCTACTTTCTGTGCAAATAAAGAACTATTCTATTCTATTCTATTCTATCCATAATTGGCATAAATGGGCCTTTTAAATAAAAAATAAATTACGTTAATATCTCACACACATCTTGTTTTATTCAATTTTAACCCGTCCTTGTTGAAAGACCCTTTATAAATGCAGAATTCCTCTCTAACACGAGACCAAGATAGCACACGGGCTGCTTCCTTTTTTTACCCGACTGCCGAAGGAGGGTAATGTGTTTATCAATCTATGTATGTATGTATGTTTGTTCCTATGTGGCGTTCTAGAGACCAAACGCGTGGGCCGATTTTGATGGTTCTTACGTCATTCGATTCGTCTCAACCCCGCGAGTGTCACTGGTAGGCTACATGAAAATTGGAAAATAAGAAAATGGCGGTTTTTGGGCGCCATATTGTGGGGGCCCAAATTTTTTTTTTCTTCCAAACCTATTGTGTGGGATATCAAAATAAAGGATTTTAAGAGGTGATTTCACACACACACACTTATACATTTAAATGTACCTAATTCGAAAAAAAAATTATCTAAAAAGTTATAAATAAAAAAGTTAATTAAAAAAATCAAAAAACCCGACTGCTTGAAAAGCGAACTAAAAAGACGTAAACAAGGAAAAAATCATGCTGTGCAGTCGGAGTATACGTCTGGTTTTGGTCAGCCAGCTCGCGAAGTGTTTGTTTAAGTCTTTTTAGTTCGCTTTTCAAGCAGTCGGGTTTTTTGATTTTTTTACGGGAACGTTTTTAAATTTAATAGTAGGACACGATTTAAGATTACCCTTCAAAATGAGTTACCTGACCTTTGCTCCGCACAAAACTTATCAATAAGTTTTGATCGCCCCACTGAGATATTAATCGTAGGCAAGTGTCAGCCAAGTTCTCGAGTCCAGCTCGAGTACTTGATTGAATGAGCAGAAGATCGTCGTCCGCGTAACCGGTTAATGAACAGCCACTTGGAAGTGGAATCGCGAGGAAATCATGAAAGCCTAAATTCCATAAAGGCGGACCAATAACCGAACCCTGAGGACATCCCATGGTGAGAGACTTCAACATGGAATGATGGCCGAGTTTGAGTTTCGCGGAACCATTTAAAAAGTAAGAGTAAACTAGATTATATATATTTCTATAGCAGCCCCGAATTTTCATTTTAAGTAGTAGCATTGGCCACCATATTATATCTATGGCCACCATAGAAATATATGTTGGCCACCATGCGTTATCAAAAGCCCCAGAAATATCTAGAAAAATCCCAATTACGTACTTATGTTCAGATGTATTAACTATTTTCCTAACAGTAAGGGCCGCAACTACGGTAGATTTTCCAGTAGTGAAACCGAATTGATTGTTATAAAATTTTGGTCCTTCCGGTAGCAAACGTGGAACGATAAGGCGCTCCAGGAGTTTTCCCAAAGATGGAAGTAATGTTATGGGCCGGTACGACTTACGGTCGTCCGAGGGTTTGTCGCCATTTTTCGGGATGATTCGTATAAATCCGCGTCGCCATATACGAGGAAATACGCCCTCCGCAATACAACGGTTTTAAACGGCCAAAATCGCATCACCGGCGTATTTACACGCTTCTATAATCATCCGATTAGATATTTTATCTTCACCCGATGACTTGTTGAGTGGTAACCTCTTGACAACGTTTATAAATTCGTCAGTGGATGGAAGGTCTGACGCTGGTGATTCAGGTGGTATAGCTGCCCACGCTCTGATCTGTTGATGGTAGTCGTTGTCATTAGCAAGTAAGTCATCAGGCATAAGAGTATTCAGGAAAACTTCAGTTGTTTCCTCAATACTGGTGGTGTGTTTATTATTTACTTTATTATTCAATTCATTCTCTGGGACTTCGTCGAGCTTCATTGCCTCGGCGCTTTTCTTTTGGTCGCCACTGTTGATTCTGGCTTGCAGGAGTTGCAGTGGTTTGGGAATAGTGCGGTGGGATGTTCCCAAAAAAAATTATCTGTTGTTATTTTTTTAGTGCGAAAGTGAATACCGATATTGAAATTGCGACTTGTTTAGTTGTCTTGAATGTTCCGATGTAATGTCTCTTGTCACTATGTTGTCAGACCAGACAGGCACAAGCAAGTTCTTTTTTTACTGTTTTCGTTTAATCTTTGAGCATTCACACACATTTTAAAAAATATGATCGGCATGTAAAAGTGTTTGTACAAACCATCTTATAGAAATAAAATCATTTATCATTTATCACACAATAATCATGAAACAATTAAATTCTTCGGCAGGTAATTAAACTTGATGCCAAAAAAGCTGCAGGCTTTGATCTTATCACTAAGGAAGTGCTAATCCAACTACCGAAGAAAGGTATTGTATTCCTAACGGCACTCTACAATAGTATACTACGAACCAAATACTTTCCAGAATTATGAAAAGTTTCTCAAATAGTGATTTTCCATAAACAAGGCAAACCTAGAGCATGTGGAATCGTCGTATAGACCCATCAGTTTGCTCCCCGTAACATCCAAGCTATTCGAAAAGTTTTTGTTAAATAGAATAATGCTACAATTACTTCAAAGGTCCGTCACCAATTTTTTTTTGGCAGAAACACTCTACGACAGAACAAGTCCACAGGATCTATGACAAAATTAGGATGTCTCTGGAAGATAAGGAATACTGCTCGGCTGCATTTTTACCCCACACCTACTACGAACTGCTGGCATCTTAACTCTCTTACAGAATTTTTGAAGTCAAGGAAGGAGAGGCCACCTCGGCTTTCTACAAGATAACTGCAGGAGTGCCCCAGGGCTCGGTACTGGGACCAGTGTTGTACACCATATTCACAGCAGATCTGCCACATACTCCGGACATTACGTCAGCAACATATGCAGATGATACAGCAGTTCTGGCTGGCAGCCACAAAGACCCCGAAATTGCTTCTCAAAAACTTCAGGGCAGTCTAGATGACATTAACAAATGGCTAAAGACGTGGCGCATAAAAGCAAGTGCTTCAAAATCAACCCAGGTCACTTTCAGCTTAAGACAAGGAATATACCCACCTGTAAAACTAGGCGAGCATGTACTACCACGTAATGAGTCGGTGAAGTACTTGGGCATGCATCTAGACCGCAGGCTTACATGGCGGAAACATATACAATCCAAGAGAGACCAACTGAACATAAAGTACAGGAACCTATACTGGCCTTGGAAGAAATTCTGTCCTGTCGGTGGACAACAAGTTATTGGTATACAACACAATTTTAAAGCCAATTTGGACTTAGGGTATCCAACTATGGGGTACTGCTTGTGTCTCCAACATTAATATGCTCCAGAGGTTCCAAAATGTTATCCTTAAAAACATCACAAACGCACCGTGGTTTATAAGAAACTGCGAGGTTCATGAATACCTTAACGTAAACACAGTGCACCAGGAGGCGAAAATCTGGGCAGAACGCTACAGAACACGCTTGGAGAATCATACAAATCCCTTGGCGAAGGCTCTTACAAAACCGGATAACAAAAGGCGGCTGAAAAGATTGGCTATAATGGACCTCGCAAAGTAGGACATCGGAACGTATAATGTCATGAATATAAAGAGGGCAATCTCGCTGGAGAAACCACTCTGCACCACAATATTGCAACAATTCTGCTCATAGTCCTAGGACTGATTGCAGAAGAAAAGGAAAATAAAAAACTTTGAGCATTTACACAAAAATCATGAAACAATTAAATTATGAAAATGGCTGTTTAGTTAATAGTACATTACTGAAGCGGCCAACAAAAGAGGCATTGATGGACGAACGTGTAAATGTAGGCCGAGGCGAAGCCGAGGCACCTATTACGTAAGTCCATCAATGCCTAGTTGTGGCCAAGGCTTGTATAGTACTTTTCTCACAAGTACCTATAGATTAAGTCCTGGCGTGGCCGCACATGAGACAGCAATAGTTAATTCTGGTGTTACAACAAGAACAAGAACACTACAACCCACCATCGCAATGACACTTATTATCTATAAATAACCCAAATGCCTTGTCACAATCAACACATAATACCACGAAATCACAGAAAATCATTCAAAACCGAGTTTGTTTGTCAAACCTGCCATTATATTAGAGTTTGACAAACAACAGAAACCGGCCATGGTGACAAAGACAAAAAATAATCTTTTGTCCTTATTATTTACATGGAGCTGCCAATTGGCCATCTCGCTCTATCAATCAAGCTCATTTTAAGGCTTAGCTTTTCTCAAATAATGCGCGGAAATAAAATCTAAGTAGTACCCAGAACTCATTTTGTCAAAATCTATGACGAACAACAATAATTGTTCCGCGTTAAAATGTTATTTTGTTTTTTTTTTCAATAAACAGCGTTCTATTTGCATTTCGTTCGAAATTTAAATTAAAGCTTTGATAAGTTACCTCCTTGGTTGCCATGTTTCCGAGTAAAAGATCGTTCCATTTTTAAATAACACGACAGATATGAGTTTACTATGTAATTTACCTATTTGGCCGCTAGACACGACAGATATGGATTTTCATACAAGTTTTGCCGACCACTGCTCGCATGTATATTGCCAGTACAGCAATTTCGATTTATCTCGAAGAAGGTTGTCAAAATAATGCTCAAATTTCCAAGCATATTTGAGAAAATGTACTTACTAATTCCTGAATTTATATAACTATACTGATAGATTTATAATAGAATGTGCGCTAAACAGCCTGAGCTTGCATATAAAAAATATCCTCTTGACAGTGCTAAAAAGCCAGAGTTCTCAATGAATGAATTATTCGCACCTTAATCATACTATGGCATGGCCTATATACAGTTTTCATATCGATATCAAAAACGGTTTTCAGATATAGATATCAGTAGTACAGTTTGCAAACATTAACATGATATTTAGATGAGATAACTTTATTTTTGGAAGTCGGTGTCCATAACTATAAATAAAAATTTGGTACCTACCAAAGACACCGACTTCCAAAAATAAAGTTATTTTTCACTTTCTAGTTTTCTTATTTGGAAATCGGTAGTATTTTTTTGTAAAAAAGCTTTTTATTTTTCACTTTTTAGTTGTAACTACCTAATAGGGAAGTAGTTAAGTAAGTACCTATAACGACAGAATAGTTTACCCGAATAACATGAAAAATGAACATAACCGGTGAAATGAGAGATCTGCATACCCCTTTCGAGCATACTGGCGAGATGTTATGTTATGAAATAGTATAAACAATAAACAGACATGCGTTTGCAGCAATCCCGAGAGATTTGCCGTTATTTATTGAAGAGTTCTGTTGTATATCTCCGAAGTTCTTTATCAAATCTTCACCAAATTAAAATGGGACCAATTTCGGAATATAATCTTTCAAACAAAAAAAGAATTTTCAAAATCGGTCCACAATTGACGGAGATATCGGTGAACATACATAAAAAAAAAAAAAAAAAAAAAAAAAAACATACATAATGTCGAACATAGAACCTCCTCCTTTTTTGGTAGTCGGTTAAAAATTATCAAGGAACGCGAACTAAAGCAAACTCACACTACTGGTATTTAAAGTTATTTATCAGTTTAGCTACTTGTAACTACGGCGATTTCCCTTCATGCTTTACTAGGCTTAGGACTAGCAGAAAAGTTTTGTCATTTGAGATAACATTGTACATTTAAATAATCCCAATCTACAGCTCGTTCAACCGATTTTGACTTCTATTGCTTTGGTAATATGACAAATAGCAACTGTAACAGTTAGTTTTGGTAACAGGTTTATGCTTTGTATGCCATCCTTTTACTTACAGGATAGAACTCAAAATCGGTTTAACGGACTGTAAAAAGTATTGGAAATAGTTATTATCTGTGGTATTGCATATTGTCTATGGCAATACTGATATCCGGCCTGTTGTAGAGAAACTGCCATGCATGTCGTCTAGTGAGCAAAGATTGTTGTATTACAAACTATCCTATTTTATACTTAATAAACGTGTCTACTGAAATCATGAGTATATTATTAATTTCTATTAGGTTATGGGCCCAGAGCTCATTGTATTCAGTCAGATCGACAAAGAGAGTGTAGTGTAGGAAAGTGATAGGAGCCGCCATTACTAAGGCAGGCACGGAAAGGCAGGTTTTCTTTCAGCAAAGATATTTCTAAAGCAAGAAATAAACAAGGAAAATAATCGAGATGGCGATGCAAGTATTGCATATCCCAAAATTAGAAAGGGATAATTTCTCTAACTCGCTTTTTCGCGTTGAGATGGCGATGGATGAGAGAGGATGCCGAGACATGCTTTTGGGGGTATGCGGAACAGAGTGTAAAGTCCCACAAACCTCCATAGAAAAGGGAGGATCCTCCGACCAGACGGGTGTTGTGTCTGGTCCGGGCAACTGCCCAACGGTTATCGTCGGACTGTTGTATACGTTCAAATCGCGCCGAAAACTTTGCTTGCGCGATGCAGGATTTGTGTGACGTCATGTCATTAGCTTGTAAGTGGCGGCGTCGGTGCCGCTACATCACTCCCCTCCGGAGACCGGAGGTCGATAGCAGGTTGAGTCGTCCATACATCTTGTGATGCGTGCCTGGCCAGTGGAAGGTTGGTTCCCGTGAGTCGGAACCGGAAGTCGCAGAGTTCGCGGTGAGTCGGAACTGTATGCGGTTGTGCCCCAGTGAGTCGGGGTGATGATGTCCCAGTGAGTCGGGACAGTGTTGCTGGCTCCAGTGGGTCGGAGCGGTGATGAAAGAAGCTGAGGGTGATGACCAGGTAAGCGCGTCCGCTGCATGCTGGTGGTCAGGATACCCCCGTAGATGCCGTGGGTACTGGCTGGCTGTGTGACTCGCTGCACGAAAGCTTGAGGAAGTGATGATGACGTCACGATGAAGTAGCTCTGCACGAAGGCTGCGCTGATGTTCATGTTCGAGGGTCACCAGTTTGGGGGTATGCGGAACAGAGTGTAAAGTCCCACAAACCTCCATAGAAAAGGGAGGATCCTCCGACCAGACGGGTGTTGTGTCTGGTCCGGGCAACTGCCCAACGGTTATCGTCGGACTGTTGTATACGTTCAAATCGCGCCGAAAACTTTGCTTGCGCGATGCAGGATTTGTGTGACGTCATGTCATTAGCTTGTAAGTGGCGGCGTCGGTGCCGCTACATGCTAAACGAAATGGCAGACAAGAAAAACGATGATTTTAAAAGTAAAGTCGCTAAGGCTCGCAATATAATTATACAAGCACTGCCAGACAAACATCTGGAATATGTAAAAGAATCCAGTACAGCCTACGAAATTATACAAAATCTTAGAAGAGTTTTTGAGAGAAAAAGTACGGTCTCAAACCTGTATTTGAGAAGACAACTGATGGGTCTCAAATGTAAAAAACAGGACAATGTTGAAGAACATTTTAGCAAGTTCGATAAAATAATAAGAGACATGGAAGCAAATGGTACAAAAATGGAAGAAAAGGAAAAGGTATGTCAAATTTTATTGAGCTTGGAAGATGCATATCAGTCAAAGATTACAGTTCTAGAAACAACAGACACTGAGCTAACGGAAGAATTCGTGAAATGTAAATTACTTGATGCAGAACTGAAATTGAAAAATGATAAAAGACAAACATCTACTAAAGATTATGCTTTTCAAAGCAGCTCTATAAAGTGTTACAGCAGTGGAGAGCTAAACCACTTTGCTAGAAATTGTCCTCGTAATGCTCGGACAGATTATCAGCAAAATGAAAGAGGTAGAGGAAATTACCAAGGTAGAGGAAATTATCAAGGCAGAGAAAATTATAATGATCGAGGAAATTACAAAGAGAAGAATAAAAATAGCAGCTCAAGCGCTAATATTGGAGAAGACATAGAAAATGATAGTAATGTTGTATCCTTTATTGCTGAACAAGCTCACTCAGCAACAAATATAAAAATTTGGAGAACAAAATAGAGTTCGTAATTGATTCTGGAGCAACACACCATATGGTAAATGATAAATATGAAAAATGGATGACAGAAATACAAGAAATACCTGAAATAAAAATTCAGACAGCAAATGGAAATATGATTTCAGCAAAAAAGAAAGGTAGTATTAGTGGATTATCAAAAGAAGGAAATACTGTTGAAATAAAAGAGTGCCTTATAATAGAGAAGCTATCACATAATCTCATATCTTTGGTAAAGCTAAATAAAAAAGGATTGAAAGTAATATTCGATAGAAAAGTGTCAAAAATAAGCAACAGAAATATACTTTAGGGAAAATTATTCACCCTAAGTCTGAATGTCAATAAAGAAAAGGCATTGTTGGAGTTTAACAAAAATAAATCTACAATACTCTATGTCTGTCTCTGTCTAACCTTTTATTATATGGTTTGGCTTCGAACCCTTCTCAGGTAGTCCAGACCCAAATCCTATCTGGTCACCATACACAATCGCATCAGCATTGCTAGGGTATACATGTATCATAAAGTATTACTGAAACACACCTTCCAATTTAACAAGTAAAGGGTAAATAAACTGTATTATTGAAACCCTTATAAAACGGTCTTTCATTGGTGTCCACCTCTACCCATAAATCCCAATAGGTTATGGGCCCAGAGCGCTAAGCCAAAGTGAATATAATAATATACGGACACTAAATAATAAAAACGTGTTGTGCATCTAAGTGAAACAAGAAGGAACAATAAAACAATACAACAGTGCATAATACGGTTAGTTCAAAACCCTAATAGACTTCTGGTTTTATCTTCGTGACGGGCAGTGCTACAACAGACAGGAATAATTGCGCGTGTTGGACAAGCGACGAAGGAAGAGGAGCTGCCAGTTACCTGTAAGATGGGCGTTCCAGGTGTGCTATGTTCCGAGATCCCATACCATCGGTAAACAAAATGCGAAGTGGGAATGGCTGTATTTTTTTTAAATTAAGTTAGCGGTGTCATTATGTTCTAAAATGGTTGGTAAGCCGATAAATGGTAAGTCTTTGATGATAATTTAGAATGAAATTGGCGATAATTGTTTGCATCTTATAAACGCTTTAATTAGCAAATGTTTGTAATACATTCGTAAATAATAATTATGATTTATTGTGAAACGAAGTATGAGGCTATAAAGGCAATTCATTTTTCTTTGAAAATAAAATTAATTAAACTATTTTCTAATAGTGATGCAATCAAAAATAAGTGCTTTACGAAAAATTGTGTGAAGCTCGTATTTATTGAAAACAATTTTGTTTGGCATAACAAAACAAAAGTATAGTATAAAAAAGGTAGATAATTATAGTGCACACAGATGTCAGATGTGTACAGTCAAAACACTTCTTTGTATATTGCAAACAAAAACCGAGTTGTGTTTTGTAAAGCTAATTTTGGTCTGAGAATTATTGTTACCTAAATTTAGTTTTAATAATGGATAGGAAATTGTAACCACATATAAGAGTCCTGAACTCGAAAAGGATACCTACCATTAGACAGTGGTTTGCATAACGGCATTGAATGATACTGCCGAATGGATCAATAAGAACAATCAATTATAGAACGGAATAGTACATGTAATAAATTCATCATCTGCCTAGCCTTTTCCCAACTTTATTGGGGTCGGCTTGCAGTCTAACCGAATTTAGTTGAGTACCAGTGTTTTACATGGAGTGACTGCCTATCTGACCTCCACAACCCAGTAACTGGATAACGCGATAACTCTTGGCTGGACTGATGTCAGATCTCAGGCTTCTGACTACCAGTAACGACTGCCAAAGATCTTCAAATGACAGCCGGGACCAACGGCTTTACATGATCGGCATGTAATAAATTGTACTACCTATTTAAGGTCTAAATGTTCCAAATCATTCAGGGATGAAATTGTTCTGGGGAGTACTTACTGAGGTTGTCAAACATACTTGAGGTTCTAAAATACACCTTATTAGTTATGGCGAAATAAGAAGCCACAACTAAACTATTTAAATGTTTTGGTTTTACTTTGTTAATAAAAGTAGAAAACGAAATTTGACAATGTGTTGTCAAGGAGAAATAATTATTTGGGTAAAAGTAAGGGTTTGACTCTACCTGCTCGGACGAAACAACAAAAGACGAGCGGAGAGGCGCTAAGGGCGCGGGTCTTGCCCACTCGTAACATCTGGAGAACAGATGAATGACGCTACTTCGTGTCCGCAACGTAAAAGTCCCAACTTGTACTTGCAACACACAAATTGATATAAAGTGTAGACAATTATGTTAGACAATTGGTTCGTAAGATTCAGAAATGTAGTATTGGATTACATTGTGGATGAGATTAACACCTTATCAAATAGGCCAGTGAAACCTGAGCCCGAATGGATCATAGCTAAAAAGTAGCAATAACTATGTTGATAACTTTGACTTGTTACACTCTATTGAAGTGGTGTGAATCTGATAAGATTAAGTTAGGTTGTATATTCCTTTAAATACGAATTAATTCCTAATATCATATGCTAATAAATCTGTTAAAGAAATAGTGGAGCGTTTGATCCAGTTTTCATATCAAAATGGAAATGTGTTAACTTTACCATAAGATAATGATAATGAAACAGAAAATAAGCAAGTATTAGGATGCAGTTGTGTGCTGAATCTTAGATATTTCAAATACTTCAATAGTATTCTGAAATTGAATCTATGTATGCATGATAATGAACATGTACCTATGGTAAAATGTTAATGAGCAATATAATTTATTTATTTATAATTTATATAAACACTAAAATCATTTGCATATTAAATATATTTTATCAATAAAACTGTAAGTGCCATTTACGGTTAAAAATGATGAGTTTTGAAAACCTGTGAATAAATGGCTAGTGGTTCTAGTCAGAAACTTTTGCATTAGTTGCAAGAAACAAAAGTTTAATATTAATATCTTTAGCGAGTTAGTTTAATTTGCTAGTGCATCATATAGATGTTAAATCATTTTGAATGGGAAGTTGACCAAGGAAATCTAAATATATGAATATTTCCATAGCATATACTGGTTGAAAATATATTATTTGCAAATGAAAAAGAAGTCACATTCAATTATATTCGTTTAAGTCATTATATGGATTAAAGCAGTCTGCAAGCTGTTAGTTCCAAATATTTGAAAGAAACTCGAACACCATATAAATTGTGAAAAACATAATAATAAAAAAAGAACCTGCTATTAGATATTTAAAGGTTTTCGGTTCTACCGTGTATGTACATAATAAAACCACTAAACCAAAGTTGATGAAAAATCCTAGAAAAATATTCTGGTAAGTAAGGTATGGACCTACCAAATGGCTATAAAGTATGAAACATAAAGAGTGAATAAATATGAAACAGTTGGGAATGTCATAATGAAGAGAGTTATAAAAAAATAAATTAAAAAAAAACATTTAATTCAGACTATTAAAATGTCCATATTTTGTTAGTATTACATTATCTTAAAACTATGTTAGTCATGAGGGTATCAAAAGGTATTACAAATGATTGATTATAAATTAAAATTGTATCGAAAGATATGATTATAAAATAAATTAAAATGAAATTGAAATAAATAAATTAAAATTAAATTGAAATTAATAATTTAAAATGAATTTTAATGGTTATATTGAAATAAATTATAAAATGACAACACTAAAACAAAAACTCAAGTGACATGCAGCCTGATGAGCCTTCCCACAGCTGCAGAATCTGGTCTGTCTGCAATCATCCTTATAAGCAGTCGAGGGCTGCGTTACAATTTAAAGGAAATGAAACCGAACATTTCCACAACAAAACTGATTGTATTGACATGACGTCAAAAATCAGTGTTAATTAATTCTCACAGTTATGACAATCCTTAAACTGGTGTCTTAAAAACTGATGTAACTAAATCCAAAAATACAAAATTGGATCGTTCAAATCAGTGGAATTAAAATAGAGTTATTTAAATACTACATGATATCAAAACAGATAAAGACCTAAATCTGGCGTGTATCAAAACTGATGGAACTAATTCCAATGATTAAAAATTTGGAGGTTTTTAAATCAGTGGAATCAGAAAATTTAAATTCTGATGAATGGATTAAAAGTAGTATAATTCGAGTAATAAAATACTCTAATAACATAGATACTAAAGCCAAACGATGTTAATAAACAAAGTTCTAATAAAAAAAACCTTGTACTGATAAAAATTAAATATCGATAATTCTTGCCAGATATGAAGAAGTGAAAGGATTAAAGGAAGTCCCCCTTTATTATGGGGTCTAAAAATAACTGGTTAAATGTGGTTGTACTATACTTCTGCCTTACCCTTCGGGGACACAGGCGTGATGTTATGTTAAGTCATGTTTTAAAGAGTTTCTATGTAACTGACGAAATGTGGTTGTACTATAATACAGTGTACTAAGCCTCTATCTAACCCTTTGGGGAACACAAATGCGATGTTATGTATGTTAAGTCATATTTTAAATTGTATTGATGTTTTACATGTGAACGATCTTGTAATGATCGGTAATTTATATATGTTCTATGAATAGTTGTAAAACATACTGTTATTATGGAAGATTGAAATGCGAGAAAAGGTTTTCTTGTAAACAAAGTTACTCTTGTTTAGAATATATGAACAGTCCTTGAGTACATCAGTCAATATTTGTAACCAAGTTGAAAGTAAAAAAAAATTTGGGACAAACCCACCGCACTATTCCCAAACCACTGCAACTCCTGAAAGCCAGAATCAACAGTGGCGACCACCAGAAAAGCGCCGAGGCAATGAAGCTCGACGAAGTCCCGGAGAATGAATTTAACTGTCTTGGATCCCGCAACGAAATTAATCAGAAAATAATAACGGAGGAGTAGGAAAAAACATAAATTTCCACTACCCTCCATATCAAGCAGGAGACAGAACAAACAAGGCCACTAGGCACAAAGGGTCGTTTACAACTGGGATAAGCCCAGTTGCCTAGCACCACGGATAAAAATAAGAATTAATAATTAATGGGTCCTAACATTGTGAGCTGCTATGTCGAACATTGTGAGTTGAAAGCAAACTAAATTACGAAGTATTAAATTCGTGAGAACTTACTAGTGCCTTTGTAGAAATTTTGTTGTGTGCTTGATGCCATGCTGTGCACCCGACCTGACCCAAGTATTTTTTTTTTTAAACTTTCTAAGTCAGTATGCAAGCAAAAACAATAATTTATTATGGTCAGACTTAAAAAGGTCTTAACAAATTTTAAAGAACCATAAATCTCAAGTTGGTTTTGAAACAAAATTATTGGAAGTGGCTTTGTTCATTGTGAATGGGCTGACATAATAGATAGAAAAAGTACAATGAGTTACTTGTTTAACTTAAAAGTATTTGATCATTGCACAAAGTGATTTTTATGCCACAAATGGGCAGTAAACTATGATAACAACATAAAAGCAAAATAGGTAACTACTAAGATAACTACATGGCTGAAACTGAAGCTGAAAAAGGCTTGGTTATAATTACAAGGATGATTACATATTATGTTAATTATAATAGCATGATTGTAATGCTACCGATAAGTTAATTATAAAAGCTTGGTTATAATTAAGGATGTTTTAATTAAAAGAGCTTGGTTATAATAAGAAGACAAATAACTTTAATATTTGATTGATTACAATAGATATGATTAATAGCGCAGGATAAGGGAAAACCAAGAAAAACCTTATCAAACCAATTAATCATATCTATTGTAATCAATCAAATATTAAAGTACCTTCCTTTCTCTCTGGGAAAAACAATATCATCATGGTCCAACATTCATAGCGCAGGATAAGGGAAACCCAAGAAAAAACCTTATCAAACCAATGAATGTTGGACCATGATGATATTGTTTTTCCCAGAGAGAGAAAGGAAGGTGTGTGTTTTTATTATTGTATAAAGATGGTATGAGTATGTCTTAATTAAATAGAAAAGGATTTATTTTTGAGGGGGCGTGTTGGAGTTTAACAAAAATAAATCTACAATACTCTACGTCTGTCTCTGTCTAACCTTTAATTATATGGTTTGGCTTCGAACCCTTCTCAGGTAGTCCAGACCCAAATCCTATCTGGTCACCATACACAATCGCATCAGCATTGCTAGGGTATACATGTATCATAAAGTATTACTGAAACACACCTTCCAATTTAACAAGTAAAGGGTAAATAAACTGTATTATTGAAACCCTTATAAAACGGTCTTTCATTGGTGTCCACCTCTACCCATAAATCCCAATAGGCATTAATCACAAACAAGACAGATTCCAATTTGTGGGCATTCTTCTGTGCCACATGTGGACATCTAAATTATGGTGGAATGAGAATACTTAGTTTACCATTATCTAATGAACGTTGTTCCATATGCATGGAAGCTAAAGGAACCCGTTGCTCATTCACTCCCACACCGAAACCAAGATCAAGACAAATTGAAGAGTTGATTTACTGTGACATTGGTGGTCCAGTAACACAAACAACCATGGACGATGAAAAATATTATTTGACAATAATAGATGACTATTCACATTTTACGGAAGTATATCTTCTAAAAACAAAAGATGAAGCGAAGGATTACATTATGAGATACATAAGCAGAAAGAAAAATAATGGTACAAATGTGAAAAGAATAAGAACTGATAGAGGAGGTGAATTTATAAATGAAGAGCTGAGAACATTCTATGCAGAAAATGGTACAAAACAAGAAACAACTTGTGCATATACACCACAGCAAAATAGTATATGTGAAAGGATGAACCGGACATTAGTTGATAGAGTCAAAGCGATTTTGCTTGAAACAAACTTACCAAAATATCTATAGTGAGAGGCAATCAGAGTTGCAGCACATACAATCAATAGATCCCTTACAAAAGCACTTGAACACCTGCTAACATTATGTTCTCTGGAAAGAATCATTTGGAAAAGTTGAGAGTTTTTGGTTCAAAAGCATGGTGTATGATCTTGCCAAGGCAAAACAAACTGGAACCTAGAGCAAAACCAATGTTTATGATAGGATACTGTGGATCAGGATACAGATTGTGGGATCCAAAGACAAATGAAATAATTGAGTCAAGAGATGTGCGCTTTGATGAGACCAAATACAGATTTGAAGGAAATGAGGTAAGAAATGTTTATATAGAAGAAAATCAGTCAGAAGAGTCCAAAGGAAGATCACAAACAGAAATAACAAGAACTAGTGAAGCACATGAAATGACAAGAGACCAATATGAAAGCTCAGAAGAAAGAGAGGAGTACAATCAGATAAGTAAAAGACAAATAAAAATACCTACTAAATATGATGACTATGAGATATACGTAGCTTATGCATTAATAACCGAGAATGATCCTGAAACATATGATGAAGCCATTAAAGAAAGTGTGTGGCAAGAAGCTATACAAAAAGAAATAACATCACTGAAAAACCTAAATGTATGGACAGAATGTAAATTGCCAAGTAATGAAAAACCTATTGAAACTAAATGGGTATTCAGAACTAAAGAAGATGGCACAAAGAAAGCAAGGCTTGTTGCTAGAGGTTTCCAGCAAAAAGTAGAAGACAACAATGTACCTTCAGCAAAAATTACTACAATAAGACTAAGATTATCCCAAGTAATACAGAAGAATATGACAACTAGACAGTTAGATATTTCTACTGCTTTTCTTAATGGACAGTTACAAACTGATGTTTATATAAAACCACCCAAAGGTCTTAATATAAAGAATAACAATTTGGTTCTTAAATTGAATAAAGCTTTGTACGGACTGAAAGAATCACCCTGCTGGAACCAAACATTCAACAAATTTTGTCTAAATATAAACTTAACAAGATCAAAATATGATGCTTGTCTTTACACAGGCATAGATATATACCTCATACTGTTTATTGATGACATTCTACTACTAGGAAAAAAGGCAGAAATAGACAGGATAGTGAAGTTATTACAAAAGGAATTCAAGGCTAAGGATATGGATGAAATAAGGAGTTTTCTGGGAATTGACATAATAAGAAATAAAAGTACACTTGAAATTTCACAAACAAGATTTATTGATAAATTAATAGATCAGTATGGTATGACAGAATGCAAAGAGGCAGCAACACCTATGGAAGTAAATTATTTATCTCAAGAAAGAGAAATATGTGCAAATGTTCCATTTCGAGAACTATTGGGAAGTTTAAATTATCTCTCAATGATCAGCAGACCTGATATAACATTTGCAACTTCATACCTGAGCAGAAGTTTTGATAAACCAACAGATAGTGACTGGAATGCAGCCAAGAGAATATTGAGATATTTGAATGGAACCAAACAGCTGCATTTGACTTATACTTGCAATAGTGTCAACTTAATTAAAGAATTTTCAGACGCGAGAATTTGGGGGCCGAGTCACCCACGTCCGTAGGAGTGTACCCTTTGATTCCCTACACGTGGTCCCCGGGTGGTGCAAATCAGGTGACAATAACTGGTGGTAGGTTTCGGCCGAAGGCTTGCGACCACCCACCGGGCAAAGACGTACCGCCAAGCGGCCTAGCCGTGTTCCGGTTACGATGCTCGGTGTAGCCAACTAGAGGAGTTGGGTCGAGATAGCTGTTCTACTGCTGGCAGACCAGCCTGACGCGCGCTGTTATAGACGTATCGGAGGACTAGTCGCGGAGGGTAGCGGGATCCGAGGCACGGTGCGCCGCTGGCCGACCGCAGGTAGTTGGGGGCCCAAGTAGTGTGCCAGCCACGCATGAAAGGCTGCCCCGCCAACTGTCGAAAAAACCCGGAATGCACCATCGTGCTGGTTGGCGACCAGATGGGGAGGGCCCGATGGACATTCCGGGGGGGCTCGGGCGTCCCCGCAGTCTCCGGACTAGTGCCCCAATGATGTCATTTTTTCAGTGCGTGTCTGAAGGTTAGCAGCGAAGAACCTCGTCTCACTTCCTTCTCCTCACCTCCATTCACTCTTCTTCAATGATGCCAAGGAAAAAGAATACAATTAGAATTAAACAGCGGCTGCACCCCCTCCCCCACAAAGTGCACCTCACCAACATTCGAGGTCTGCACTCAAATCTCTCTGCAGTCCACTACCACCTGGAGGCTGAGAAACCAGCGCTGTTTTTCCTTACGGAGACGCAGATAGCGAGTCCATCTGACGTGTCGTACTTATCTTACCCAGGGTTTACCCTGGAGCACAATTTTAAACCGCGCGCGGGTGTGTGTATGTACGCCCGTGACGATACTTGCTATCGGCGTCTCCGTAACCTTGAGGACTCCAGATTCTCAACGCTGTGGGCTTTAGTGGACACAGGTCTGGATAAGATTATCTACGCCTGTGTCTACCGTTCGCACAGCGGAGATCAGGAGACAACCAGGCTCACGGAGTACCTCAGTGAGGCTGCTGACGTGGCACAGCAGCGGTACCCTTCCGCCCAATTAGTGTTACTGGGGGACTTTAATGCCCACCACCAGGAGTGGCTCTTCCCATACCAGTGCACTGACCATGCTGGACGGGAAATGCGTAAGCTTTCGCTAGCGCTAAACCTCACCCAGCTGGTCCAGGGGGCAACGAGGGTACCGGATTTCGATTCGCACACGGCGAATTGCTTGGACCTTCTGCTGACAACAGATCCAGACAGATACTCTGTGACGATATCTTCACCATTAGGTAGTTCCGACCACTGTCTGGTGAAGTCTGTGTCCGTCTATTCCCCGCCCGATCTCAGCCCAAAAGGCACCCGGCGGGTTTGGCGGTACAAGTCAGCAGATTGGGATGGTGTGCGATCTTTTTTCGCATGCTATCCTTGGCAGCCTACTTGCTTTTCTTCGACTGATCCATCGTCGTGCGCGGACGCCGTGACGGATGTGTTGCGTCAGGGAATGGAGTACTACATTCCGTTCTCTGACGTATCAATGTCTAGCGAAGACCGGCCTTGGTTTGGCGCCGAATGTAAGCGCGCCAACGCGCTTAAGCATGACGCGTACCTGGCTTGGGTCGACGCTCGATCGCGTAAGGCGGGTGACGTGGGTCAGAAGAAGAAGGCCTTCAACAGGGCTGCTAAGTCCTGCAAAATGGTGTTGCGAAGGGTTCGGTTCGACCACATTAGCCGAATAGGGACCAAACTTGCTTCTTACCCAGCAGGTAGTAAAGCGTTTTGGTATCTGGCTAAGTCGGTCGAATCGAACTTCTTTCGTCCCTCACTACCACCACTGCTGAAACCCGACGGCAGGCCCACTCCGCTGAGGAGAAGGCAAATTTATTTGCCTCTCTTTTTGCGGAATCTTCGTCTGAATCCCGGTGGCGCGCGGCCCCCTCCTTCTTCTGATGGATGCGAGACGAGTATGTCGGACATTCGTATCCATCAAAAAGACGTCCGTAGGGTGTTGTGCAACCTCGACGTGAACAAAGCTAGCGGCCCTGACGGAATACCAGCAATTGTTCTTAGAACCTGTGCGCCTGAATTGTCTCCGATCTTGACACGCCTATTCCGCCTCTCTTATGAGGCTGGAAAAGTGCCGAATGCTTAGAAGCAGACTAACGTACAGCCCGTGCCCAAGAAGGGAAGTCGAGCTGACCCGGCCAACTACAGACCCATATCTGTAACCTCTCGTGTACTCAGCTCTAAGCTCCTGGCATACCTAGAAGCAAACGATATCCTAAGTGACCGCCAATACGGCTTCCGCCGAAATCGATCTACTGGGGATCTTCTAGCGTATGCCATTCACATCTGGAGTGAGGCCATCGAGAGGCACGGGGAAGCGCTTACCGTCTCCCTAGACATCTCAAAGGCTTTCGATAGGGTCTGGCCCGAAAGCCTTGTTAGTAAGCTTCCTCCATTCGGTTTGCCCGGTGGTCTGTGTGATTGGATTGCTGACTTCCTGAGAGATCGGTCCATTCGAGTGGTTATCGATGGCTGCACGTCGGACCACTTGGATATTAATGCCGGGGTCCCTCAGGGGTCGGTACTCTCAGCAACTTTATTCTTGCTGCACATTAAAGATCTGCTAAAACCTTGGGGTCTTTAAGTCAAGAGTGAATAGGTTTCTTCTAGGTAAGCGTGCTTTACCGTAGACCGCATCATCGCTTAACATCAGGCGAGATAGTGGTCAAACGCGAGCCTATAGACTATAAAAAAAAAAAAAAAAAAAAAGCACCTTTGGGTATGCAGACGACAGCACTGTTGCTGTGAGATACTTGTCTAACGCTCGTGCTACCGGGCCTCAGATCCAGTCTCTCCGGGAGGCCATGGTGGAGCGCTTGAACTTGTCCTTGCAGGCAGTCTGCGAATGGGGCGATGCCAATCTGGTCAAGTTTAATGCTGCTAAAACCCAGGCGTGTCTTTTTTCCGCTAAAAAGAGCCAATTTCACCCGGCTCCAACTTTCCGAGATGTAACCGTGCCAATAGCTGACCATCTTGAGCTTCTTGGCGTTACGTTGACACTTGACATCGACTCTCAATTTTGGCCCGTACATTGAGGCAAAAGCTCAGCAGGCTGCCAAAAAGCTGGGGATCCTTGCAAAGGTGAGAAGGTACTTCACGCCAGAACAGCTGCTCAGCTTGTATCAAGCGCAAGTTCGATCATGCATGGAGTACTGTTCTCATCTCTGGGACGGATCTGCCAAATACCAGCTTGATGCACTAGAGTCGATCGAAAAGCGGGCCAAAAGGCTCATCGGCGATGAGGCACTGGTTAAGTCAAAGCTCCAGAGTCTTGAACATCGTCGCCGAGTTGCCAACTTGTCGGTTTTTTATCGATTGCATTTCGGGGAGTGTGCGATGGAATTGCATGATCTAATTCCGCCCAGCCCGTTTCATCATCGGACTACCAGACGCACGGCGATGCGCCATCGGTACATGGTGGACATCCCACCCATACGCACTAAACGTTTTGAGAATACTTTTATTATGCGTACAGCTAAGGAGTGGAATTCTCTGCCCGAGGCTGTTTCCCGATAGCTACAATCTAGGGGTCTTTAAGTCAAGAGTGAATAGGTTACTACTAGGCAAGCGTGCTCCATCGTAGACCACATCATCGCTTACCATCAGGTGAGATAGTGGTCAAGCGCAGGCCTGTAACTGGGCAGGTGACAAAGTGGACCGTAAGAGTACCAGTGGCATGACGGTATTCCATGGTGATAACCTTATCTCATGGACATCCAGGAAACAGCCAATGGTTGCCATATCTACAGCAGAGGCCGAGTATGTTGCAGCAGCTATGTGTACAAGTGAACTGTTGTTTGTGAAGGGACTTACTTCTGAGTATTAAGATGATCACTAACTATGAAAACACTAAAAGATCGAAGCATATTGACATTAAGGTGCATTTAGTGAAGGATGTTTATGCTAAGAAGTTAATGGATGTTAAATTTGTTTCGACTAAAGAAAATATAGCAGATATTACGACCAAAGCATTAGCTAAAGATAAGTTTTTGTGTTTACGTAAAAAATTGTTTTAGTTTGACTTTTGAAGTTCGAATCATACTCTTTGACATAAAGTTTGGTGTTGTCACACAGTCACAATATGATTGTAATTTCCTCAGATAAAGAAATAACACTAATTTCCATTAAATTAAATGTTGTCAGGACAACATTTACAGCTTGGCCAGAAAGAGTAGAAAAAATTGAGGTCGCCACTATCGTTTATATGGCATCATTTATACTATAACATGAAAGAATTTGATACTTTAAGTATTTTTAAAGATAAATCAGAATGGGGAAAATCGTTAAATCAGATGCATTTTTTTTTATCTAACTAGTAAATAAAAAGCCTAGGAGAGTAAAAACATCTTTATAATAGTAACAATATATTTTCTAATCACTATCTAAATATTCTACAGCCGACTCTATGCTTGGCTGTTGTTGCAAATTTGCCTTCGTTTTTATTGCCTTCGTTTATTTTGCGTCGAACAGTGCTTTCTGATTTTCCTGTAATCAAAATAAAACATTAATGAAGAATGATGTGCGTGACGATCAAAAATTGCAGTCGCTCTATACAAACTCACTTTGTCAAAGTACTTTCCCTATGTAAACATAACCTCTAAAATATAAAAAAAACTTCGATTATATGGTATATTTTAAAGACCAAACTTTAACTGTAACTTAGATCATGAACTATGTATATTATATAAAATTAGATTGAATAAATACCTGTCATATCAGCAACTCGTTTGTAAAGGTCATCCAATTCTCTTAGAAGTTTTCCGGCATGATATTCCTCCAAACACCTCTTAAAAACATTGTAAATAACTTCTCTGGCACCACTTTTTGTCGTTTTTCCTATTTTCAATAACAATTCACCGACTAATACGTTTAAAATCTACCAAAAATCACATTAATTCACAATACACTTTTATTGTTTTGGTAGTTTGAGTCATGTTTGACATTTCTTTCATGTTGCCATGTGTAGAAAAAATTAGTTCACATCGTCGGGTCAGAAGTCAACTGGCCAATCTGCAAATGTCAAATTGTTGAGGAGGTGGTTATTAGTAAAAACAATGTTGCCACAAATCAGTGATTTCTTAAAATCAATTCAAGTTAATGAATTTAATTAATATTTATGACCTTCTTTGAATGCAGTAAAACAAAATAATGTTATTATTAACGGATATGAAGATATAGCAGATTGGTTAGTTTGCTATGGCAATAAAAATAACAGTTACTGATTTTGTACATTATGTAAGTTGCCAATGTGGTAGATTGGCAAGTAGATTGATGTGTGCCAAATCACATCAGAATGAAATCAATAATTTAAACTCACTTAACTGCAATATAAGTTATAATGTTAAGTTTTATTTTCTATTTATTCTAAAATATAGGTTGGTAGATAATGATAAAAAATGAAAGTCTGTGCATGTAAAAATAATAATTATAATATAAAATGTTACGCTTAAAATTAAATGAACTAAACAAAAAGAAATTGACACAAAATTTTTAACGAAGTCAGCTGACAGTTTGGATGAATAGCGTAATCACCGGAGCTATTCGCTATCTTCATTTATATCGGGTTCTGGGAGGCAGTCTCTTGTAGTATCAGAACAAGGAAGGTCTTGGTAATAGTTATGATACATTCTTGGTATTTGGTGGTCAGTGCACAATTTTATAAGATCTTTTTTCTTCGCAGCTGATATTTGAAATTTACCTGTATAGGCTGCTATAGGATAATTTAATGCTTTACCTCGTTTTTTCTTTAACTCTAATGCTGTAAATGGTTCATTACTGTCAAAGTTTTGTTTTAGAAATATTGTATTAGGTACCTCTTTTCGATATTGTATCCATACAGCGTCATTGATACCAATTTTATGCCCTTCATTCGAAGCCTTGTATTGGTTTAACATACCAAAGTCTTTAAAATCATCATGAAGTAATGTATTTACATTGTATGGCCGAGGATTAGTACGTGCTAATCGAACAACCTGTGCCCAACCATCAGGAGTATACACAGGTATATTTTTTGATTTCAATTCAATCTTTGAATGAATTGAATCACATTCCATATGAGTGTGTCCGGTTTCAAAGAATTTGTGATCAATTATCTTTAATGTCGAATGTTCCTTTAATGTGAGCAAGCACATGGACGAAAAATGATAGTTTTTCTGTTGACCGCCGCATCCATCTGACATCATTTTAACTGCCTGGATGTTTTTATGTGCTGCAATAAATGCATTTATACACGTTGAAATTTCAATAGTCCCACGTTTTCCTTCAGTTTCATCCCACATGTAGCATTCAACGTTTTGGTTTCCTAGATTATAAATAGTTAAGTTATAAACGGCTAACTTTCGTACGTAGAAAAATGGGCCACTTGCACCTTTAGGTGTATTTAGTACTGCTTCCAAGTCAAAGTTAAATGCAAGAACTGTTTCATTATTTTGTGCTTCCAGCTTATCTTCATCTCTACATTGGCGTGCTTCATCTCTTCTTGATAGATGCCGTGTGTAATCTTCAATTTTTTTGGCTCTTTCTTCATCATTCATTTCTCTAAATGCTAAACAGTGCTTGCATAAATCCTTTTTTGGCTTGTGAAAACTCAGTTTGTACTCTCTGAAAACTTTGCGGTATTTTTCAAAGGATACAACTTTTACTGCTTTAATTAAACATAGTTTTTTATATTCGTTATACATTGTTGTTATGTTAAGAGTTGAATCTAAATATTTTACCGTACTATCACGTCTACAGTAATGCGATTCTACAGCAGGAAAGGAAAGTATGTGGTCCCTAAGAAATTTTTCTTCATCTGGTTTTAATTTATTTGGAGGTGTCTTTTTCCCTCTCTCGTCTGGTTGTAAGAGGCCGTGCTCATTAAGTTTTTTTAAAGCTCCTTTTACAAAACCGCCGGTAATATTGAGAGTATCTAAAAAGAACTCCCGACACACCACTTTCTTTTCATTACCAACAGTTAATGTATAAGTTAGGGTAAAATTCCGCCTGGAAGGACCGTTGGTAGTGGTCCGATTTTTTTTATTCTTAGTCACATGCTTCACAACAAAATGACGCTGTTCCAAAAGATTTGGCATATTTCGGAATTGAGAATAAATTATTTCTCTCTCATCTTGAGGGACATCCGAAATACACTTGTGTTTAGGAGTATTTAAACATTTTGCTGGTTTTATTGGTCTGGCTTGTATTATTCTTCCTTTCCTTGTTTTATATGATTCACCTTTTAAACGCTTACTTTTTTCTATGTTCATTTTCCACGTGTTAGGGTCCTTTACTTTTCTCTTTTTCGGATTATTTTGACTATCGTTTTGCTCGTCTGTATTTTCTACATAAAATTCTTCAATTGTTAATATCGAAGGTGATTCATTGACTGTTCGGCTGGTTTTAGATGTTCCTTTACGTCTATGTTTCTCTACTCTATCTGTAGTATCTTCATCTGACGTAGTATCACTTGACTCATTGTGATTTTGTTCTAAATAATTAGGGTCTTGGACGGAATCATCACTATTAAGCTGTTCGTTACTCAAAATGTTAAAGCCTTTAAGCGTTTCCGGTGACATTAGTGGTAAAGGGGAAGAAGCTGGTGAAAGGAGCGGAATATTATTTTTAGTCATTAGTAGTGAACAGGCTTGAGCTTCTATGTTTGTTTCTCTAAGTTCGAGTGTAGTTTCGTGTGGTAGGGGTGAAATGTTCTTCTTGGCCATTTGAAATATTGAGGGAGTTAATGGTGAAAAGGCAGGAGCTTCTATGCTTGTTTCTCCAAGTTCGTGAGTATTTTTCGGTGTTAAAGGTGTAGTAGCTGTTGTTTCTTTCATTTCTTTAGAAAACTTCAGATCTGTGAAAAATAAAAACTTCTTAGTGTTCACCTAGAACACATACTCGTAAGTACCATTGCAAATTTCTGATTCTAGACTAGAGATTAAACAGATATCCGGCAACTATCCGGTATCCGGCCTATCCGGCTCAAATTTTGTATCCGGCCGAATACCGAATAGGGAGCTAGTATCCGGCCGGGTACCGGATTTCAAATAAAATCGTACGAGATAAAGATTAAAGGCATTTTAATTTTTTTTTTATTAAAATTAAGGTTTTGGCTGTTTGCTGTTAGTCAGCAGAGCAAAAATGATATCCTATTTGTATTAATAAAAAACAAAAATACCTGAATGGGAATCGCTTTTACCGCAGTTGAATTCTGGACTAGCTGTAGGTGTATTTTCTATTATATCTGTAATGCAATAAAAGCAAGAGCAAGCTATAGAGTAAACCCCGAAGTTAGTAGGTACCTATTCGATAAGCACCTTCATGCATTATAGTCATATTTATACATCAACACATCAATTTATTTTCAGGCTACTCTCGTCAATAGACACCGTGCAAACTAACATGCCATTATGATAAAATACAAAATGTGTTGGTAATTAGAACCACTTATTTCACATAATTCTGAATAAATAAAGCCCACCAACACCTCGCCCTTGTACTGCAAACTCACTATTTAGCAACGAATTAAGTAACCTTAGCAAAGATAGGTACTTGTTGAAAAACTAACTTTTATAGGTTATAATATAAAACACATACCTGTATTATCACTTTCATCGCCAGAACTGTTAATACCTGCGTTTTTAAGTATCTGACGCACACGATTATTTCTTCGAAGCATATTGTAGCATAAATTTACAATTCAATTAATATTTTAACAAATTGACAGACAGCAGCACGCTCGCCAGTAACAGTAACAGACAAACTAAAAAAACGTTATTTATGGTTTGCAAGACTTTTTTTTAATAATTTTATGGCATGGCTTTTTGGCTTTTGTGCCATGGTTTGAAAAACTCAGTCGCGTAAAAACGCGTCAGTGTTAACACCAAAATTTTCAAATGTGTTGTTAATAACGAATAAGCTGGGTAAATAAAAATAATATTTATTTCTTTAAAATGCTATGAAATTATGTTTGTAAAACGTTAAGATTAGTAGAAAAATATTTAAATTATTTCTGATCCAAGTTAATGAGTTCAATCTGCCAATTAGGGTAGTTCATTGCAGCACCTTCATATTTTAATAACTTTTAGAACCACTAATTGCCACATACACTGTTTGATCATTGTACTTTTTAAAAATTAAGTTACTTTTGACTTGAGGTGAAGTATCCAATCTGCCACATATGCCAGTTACACACTGTGGCTTTTGTTTTCTAGGTTATATTTCACTAAAGTAAAGTATCTAATCTGCCAGTTAGGCTAATTGCGCATTGTGACTTTTGTTTGTAGGTTTTATTGCACATAAGTAAAGTATCCAATCTGCCAGTTAGGCTAATTGCGCATTGTGGCATTTGTTTGTAGGTTTTATTGCACATAAGTAAAGTATCCAATCTGCCAGTTAGGCTAATTGCGCATTGTGACTTTTGTTTGTAGGTTTTATTGCACATAAGTAAAGTATCCAATCTGCCAGTTAGGCTAATTGCGCATTGTGGCATTTGTTTGTAGGTTTTATTGCACATAAGTAAAGTATCCAATCTGCCAGTTAGGCTAATTGCGCATTGTGGCTTTTGTTTGTAGGTTTTATTGCACATAAGTAAAGTATCCAATCTGCCAGTTAGGCTAATTGCGCATTGTGGCTTTTGTTTGTAGGTTTTATTGCACATAAGTAAAGTATCCAATCTGCCAGTTAGGCTAATTGCGCATTGTGGCATTTGTTTGTAGGTTTTATTGCACATAAGTAAAGTATCCAATCTGCCAGTTAGGCTAATTGCGCATTGTGGCATTTGTTTGTAGGTTTTATTGCACATAAGTAAAGTATCCAATCTGCCAGTTAGGCTAATTGCGCATTGTGGCTTTTGTTTGTAGGTTTTATTGCACATAAGTAAAGTATCCAATCTGCCAGTTAGGCTAATTGCGCATTGTGGCTTTTGTTTGTAGGTTTTATTGCACATAAGTAAAGTATCCAATCTGCCAGTTAGGCTAATTGCGCATTGTGGCTTTTGTTTGTAGCTTTATATTGCACTAGAGTAAAGTATTCAATCTGCCAATTTGGCTAGTTTTGCATTGTGGCCCAAATCACATAGATTAGTTTACCTCTGCTGAAATTGATATTTTTGCAGTTACGTAGAAAACGATTTGTCTGTATCTTGTGGATTTGAAGTGCCACAGATACAATATTTTGGCACAGTATAATGTCGTCAGAAAATAATAATGTCTTTGTATTTAAGTCCAAACTGTCAAAATTACACTTTGGTTAGTTGACTATTGTACCGACGACATTTATTTAATTTCTACTCTTTCTGGCCAAGCTGTAATTAAAGGATTTGTTATGAAACTTACTATTGAGAAATATAGGAAATAGTTATTATCTGTGGTATTGCATATTGTCTATGGCAATACTGACATCCGTCCTGTTGTAGAGAAACCGCCGAAAACAAAGATTGTTGTATTGTATTACAAACTATCCTATTGTATACTTAATAAACGTGTCTACTGAAATCATGAGTCTATTATTAATTTCTATTAAAAAGGGGTTGTAAAAGAGGTAGCGATATGGTTCCTATCAGTTTGAAGTTTACGTTTTGTTCTTACGTTTTTGCATTGTTACGGTTTTAGGTTTTGAGTTATTCGTTCTCGAACACAAGTAGTTTTGATTCGATACATACAGTTTTTGTGATATCGGTTATTTTGATATGGATATCTATATGATATGATATCGAACCCCATATCCGATATAAGTTACGTTTTGATATATCAGTCACATCCCTACATTTTCTTGACTTTTATGAATGACATTTGTTTCGTTGACTGTTTTCGTAATAAAAAAGTTTTGAAAACTAGGTACTACAATTTACTACATTTGAACAAATAGAACTACTCAGGTAATCTTTGAAACTACATAGATTGTTGTGCGTTTTACAAGGAAGTGGTGAAATCAAAGGCATGTTATATTTATTAGCCTAAACAGATTGGTACTTCTTCCGATCTTTTCATCATAATTTATTTACTTCACCTACTTTCACACTGGTTCTGCATTTCTGCATGAACTTTAGTATTTAATATTCAAAGTATGTTACTTTCATTTTAGGGCCAGCTGTTATGTGGAGGTGAAAGACAAACTAAGGAGTTGGTGGGCATCTAATGTGAATCTCGCTATCATGAAGAAAGTAGTATTATTCAAGAGCGAGTCGGAAGATTACGTGAAAGCTTTCCTCGACATCAACTACAGGACAGTTTTCGTGGAGCCGCTGCAGTTCGAGTTCATGAACAAGCAACAACTGTCGGCGAAACTGCTGGAAGACTACACCGGCATCATACTCACCAGCCCTAGAGCTATCGAAGCTGTCTCCAAGTGCTGGGACCCCGCAAGGTTCATGATATGGAACACAAAGAAAGTTTACACCGTGGGTGATGCGAGCTGTCACAAAATCAAACTACTGCTAGGCTTAGAAGCAGTAGGCATGTCATCAGGAAATGCTGAAAATCTTGCAAAAATTATAATCAAAGAAAACCCTTCAGAGTCAAAGTTTTTATTTCCTTGTGGCAGTTTGAGATCTGAGACATTGCCTACTATTGTACAATCCTCAAGTATCACGCTGGAGGCTTTGACAGTGTATGAAACTAAAGAAAATGAGAACTTGAAGACAGATCTGATGGAGCTCAATGACTCTGAGAATCCTTGTTGCATGGTATTCTTCAGTCCCTCTGGGTGCGAGTACATACACCGGCAGCTACAGACTTTTAGCAACAGTCTCTCGGAACTGCCACACTTTGCTATTGGGAACTCCACAGCACACAAGATTGAGAACCTTGGCGTTGAGGTTGCTGGAGTAGCGGTGCGACCTAAGGCAGACAGTCTGGTGGAGTCAGTACAGAGCTACTTCACAAGTTCACAGAGTAGTTAATAGATGAGAGAGCTGCTTGTATTTATATTGTTAAAGTAATTGTTAGGTTAGGTGTGAAATGTTTACAAATGGTGTTGGATGTACAAAATATTTGTTGTTAACATTATATCAAGTGCAATAATTGTTATGAATACAGATAATTTATTTTACTTAAACTATTACTTAGACCGAAAGCCGCCCCAACATACTTAGGGTTAGGCAGATTGATTGATTACATACATTGATTAATTTTACTTAAATGGCTGGTGTCAGCTCAGCCAGCAGGTCACACGTCGTGCTCGGCGGGTGCTGGGCGCGGGGGCTGCGCGGCGTCCCACAGCCGCATCACCCCCACATACGTAACCACGGCGCTCGCTATCACCATGCCGGCGTTTAGCACAGCTAGCGGCTGCAATTCATAGTATGAATTTCTATATTCTCTGATGAGTTAAGAAAAGTAGGATGGTTGAGCAATTTGTTTTTATGACGTCTGAACACACTTGTGCGAGAACCAGAGGAAACATACATTGAGTTTTAAACAAAATACTTCATAATTGAACTCGTTACTGAGAGCAATGTAGGTACATCATCCCCGCAGGCTCTACATTTGAGGTGTTTTGCTCACCAAGAATCTATAGCAGTTCCCTGCAATCTGTGAAATATTATTAAAGCTTAATTTCTCACAGTGTGTGCTGCCTCCCATAAAAGAAAAGCGGGCAAACAAGACTGAGTATTAACGTAACTACGTAACACAAAGAAAACGATCTGTAAAGTACAGCCCCATCAATTGTCCAGTCGCAAATTATTCCAAAAGAATTGGGACAAAGAGGGCAAGGCAATGATGAATTAAATATAGCACTCACCCCGTGTAAGTAGCTGACGAGGCTGTAGAACTCGCACACCGTGATGCTGAGCACGGCCGTCAGCAGCAGCAGCAACCCCGTCACCGTCGATACTATGATGTCCTGCACACAACGACACAGCTGATCACTTGTACAGGACTAGACTGCCTACGGCAGCTGCGCGACACGAGAGCGCGCCTAGCAGCTGTGTGGTCTGGTAACCACACAGCTTTAACGAGGCAAGCTCACAGTCAAATGTATGGCCTGCAGCTGAAACTGCACCCCTGCAGATGTACAAACCGTGAGCAGGTAGGACTGCGGCGCGCGGAGCGGCAGGCCCAGCACCGCGCCGCCGAACAGCAGCGCGCAAGTGGCGCCGCTGGCCAGCGCCGCGCCCGCCGCGCTGGGCGCCAGGAGCGGCGCGCGCGCGCACGCGCACCAGCCCAGGAACAGCACCGACGACACCACGCTCACTATCTGTCGACGTCAAAGTACATTATACACCTCAGTTAGGGACCGCCTCCTCGGGCGAAAGAATCGCGGCAATATTATCGATTAGTTCGAATAATATCGCCGCGATTTTTTCGCTCGTGGAGACGGCCCCTAAGAGAGTGTATAGGAATACGTGGCACGGGCGATAATATGGCTGTGATTCTCTCGGTCGTGGAAGCGGCCCCTTACATTGTCCGTGCTTGTATACCTGTTGTACGGTGCACGTACATAGTTTTTAAAATTGTTTAATAAGTAAGGCGTGCAATAAGAAGGCTCGCACCTTTGCACTTATACGTGCGACCTACATTAGATATTATAAGAATCATGCAGCAGCAGCAAGCAGAGCATTGATGATGTATTTGTATCAATTTAGTGGTCTAATAGAAGCTGTTTGGATCGGACAACTTGCATTTTTATCTTGATTCCAGCCCGTTGGCATTCATTAAAATTTTACATTTCACTGACATTTGTATTGCATTTACAATAATTAATATTATGATGTATTTGCATTTGCACCCTACATTATTTTTTTGGTCCTTTGAAATTATTACAAGTACCGTACAGTCCGATTGATCGGTCAGTAAAACGTTGCGTTAGACCTGCGTCTTGATCGAGTATTGCCATGCAGAAGCAGTCGCAGCGATCCAGGTTCCAGAGCGACACGTTGCATTAGCGTAAAGGGAGAGTTCCTGTGTATCAAGTGAGATCGTTCATTTTTTGCTTACTTCGTTAACAATTGAGGGTTTAATCGGGCGTCAGACTGAGATCCTGGAGGAGCTAAAGAGGGTCCACACCAACTTCAAGAAGGATTCAGCGAGCAGGAAGACCTCCGATTACATTCAGCAAAGACTTAAGCGGTTAGATCAGCTTGGGCGGAATGTAAATAGAAACATCAGGAGCTGAATGCAGTAGAAGAGAAAACGCATACAACAAAACAATATTCACGAGGTATTAAGGGATTGGTACCACGGAGCTTATAGCATGCGGAACCAAGGTGCAGAGTGTACCCAGCAACGCCAGCTCTAGCAAGGTAAGCGTGGAGTTTGACAGGATCTTGTTCGGGAGCAGAGGTCAAGCTACTCGAGCTACAGCAGTTGCATAACGCGAAATTCCCTGCGTTCGACAGGTTAGTGACGAGTAAGATCATTGAAGAGGTCATCAAACAATGGGAGATAGAAGACGCCTTGAAGACGTTAGGGTCTCGGTGGTCAGCAATTGACAACATGCATCTGCGAATCGATGGTACGTTAGAAGGGGCGCCTAATGAGTACTATGACGAACTTGTCGCCACGAACAGGCATTTCTAAAAACAAAGCGGGCGCTGAACGTAGAACTGAATGCCTCCGTGCACCAACAAGAATCCGTGCCTAAAATAGATATACCCATTTTCAACGGGAACTATTCGTTATGGCCTACGTTCATGGATCTGTTCGTGGCAGCTATACACAATAACCCTGTAATTGCAAAAGCTCAAACATCATTTAAAGGGGAGACTGCGCGGCGAAGCGGAGAATCTCGTCCAGCATCTACACATCTCACCCGAAAACTACGACACGTGTTGGGAAATCTTGAACCACCGGTACAACTACGGTTTTTAGTTCGCTTTTCAAGCAGTCGGGTTTTTTGATCTTTTTAATTAACTTTTTTTATTTATAACTTTTTAGTTATTTTTTTTTTAATTAGGTACATTTAAACATATAAGTGTTATATTTTTGAAATCTTCGCTTTAAATCCTTTATTTTAATACCCCACACGATAGGTTTGGAAGAAAAAAGAATTTGGGCCCCCACAATAAGGCGCCTAAAAACCGCCATTTTCCAATTTTCATGTAGCCAGTGACACTCGCGGGGTTAAGACGAATCGATTGACGTAAGAACCATCAAAATCGGCCCACGCGTTTGGTCTCTAGAACGCCACATAGGAACAAACATACATACATACATACTTACATACATACATAGACTGATAAACACATTACCCTCCTTCGGCAGTCGGGTAAAAACAATCTGCATTCGACCTTAAGTGGTTATAATGACACGAGCAATGAAACCATAAATTTGATACAGAATTTGGGCGTAGATACAGGTTCATGGGATCCTATTCTAGTCTACGTGTTATGCGAGAAACTAGATTCCGGAACGTACGCGGAATACATGCAGTCTAGCGCGGATCCGCGAGAGATACCTACTTTCAACCAGCTTATGGATTTTATTGAGAACAAATTCATGGCATTAGAACCTTTGCATAGAAAAAAGCCAGAAAACAGTAGCAAGCCTCCTGCAAAACCACTATCCAACGCATCTCATCCATTCAGCAAAACCTCCAAACCAGCAAACTCTCGAAACTTCCATGCGTACAACGCTGGACAATTTAATAAGGTCATTTGTGCAACACCAATCACGCATTGTTCCAGTGTTCCAAATTCACTGACATGGCAAGTTCGGCAAAATTACAATTCATCGAAAAGAACAACATTTGCAGAAACTGTCTGTATGTGCATAGCAAGGGCTATTGTGCGTCACAAAGATGCAGAGAGTACAGTGACCCACACAACATGCTATTGCACAATGACCATGAGCACAAATGCCCTCAGCAAAACAAAAGGTGGATAAACCGTTGCAGTCAACTGCACAAGATTCAGGGTCAGCTACAAGTATGCAAAACAACTTCGCATCGAATAATGATGGCGAGATACTATTGGCCACTGCATTATACAACGCATACAACCCGAATCTCTTCAAAGTTAGAGTGAACAGGCTTCTTCTGGGTAAGCTCACTCCATCGTCGACTTTGTCTCTGTCACCTCTGGCCTAGACTAGAGTCATGAGCAAACCCATCACAAATAATAAAAAAGTAGCAACAGCTGATGGCGATTACGTTACACTACGGGCGTTAGTTGATCACACATATCTCTGACACAAGTTTAACAAATATCTCTAATCACTGAAAATGCAGCTCAAAGACTGGGAGTAAAGCGTTAACAGCTGAACGCGAGCATAAGTGGGATCGGCACCCTTTCCAACAGGAGCAAGGGAAAGGTGAACCTACTTCGCAGGTCCGTACACAACGACTTCCAATTTACCACGGAAGCATTAGTCATGCCCCGGGTGGTAAACAATCTGCCTAACGCAAACTTTACAAAATGAACTTGGACGCACCTAACAGACATCACATTAGCCGATCCAGAGAACAACATATCAAGGCCCATTGACATACTTTTAGATGCACAGGTATTTTCTGAAATCCTGATGAATAGCCTGATTAAGGGAGAGCCTTATGAATCCATAGCACAACAGACTCGCTTAGGGTGGATTCTGTCAGGCAATGTCACATTCAACAAGACATTCAACTGCAACGGTGTGCTAAACCAAGTGGAGGACTTGACAAAATACTGGGTCGTGTAGCAGAGTTACATACAGGAAAAGACGGCCACACGAGAGTTGTCACATTACAAACTGCGAAAAGAGAAGTTAACGACCGATCACAAAACTAGTACCACTAGTTGAAGTTGAAGAAGAAAGACTTGGCGATACTGACACATCTACAAAAAAAAAAGTTAATTAAAAAAATCAAAAAACCCGACTGCTTAAAAAGCAAACTAAAAAGACGTAAACAAGAAGAAAATCATGCTGTGCAGTCGGAGGATACTTATTCGCGAGCTGGCGGACCAAAACCAGATGTATCCTCCGACTGCACAGCATGATTGCTGGAGCAGGAGGTATGGGCTTATGGTCAACCCTATTAAGACGCAGGTTATTGTAGTGGGCAGTTCTAGAATGGTTTCAAAGATCGACTGGACGTCTCTTCCCCAAGTTCTTTTTGACAATTCAGTTATTCCATTCAGTGCGAAAGTTAAAAACTTGGGGATATTCATCGATAAAAACTTTTCATGGACTGCCCAACTGCAGGAAGTTTGCCGCAAGTTGTTTGCATCTGCCGGAACTTTGAGGCGGCTGCGGCATTTTCTTCCGACTGCCACCAAGATTGCGCTTGCACAATCTCTTCTTCTTCCTATCCTTGATTATGCTGATGTCAGCTATCTTGACCTTACTCAAGAACAACTCGATAAACTTGAGCGACTTCAAAATGTTTGTATAAGGTTCATATTTGGTTTGCGCAAATATGACCATGTTTCCGAATTCCGTGTAAAGCTCAAGTGGTTGCCAATTCGCCTTCGCCGGAATGCTCATATACTTTCACTTTTGTACAATGTGCTCTTTACTCCTTCTAGCCCTCTTTACCTCAAGGATCGTTTTCAGTTTATCTGCGATTCCCACACGAAATCTCTTAGGTCATCAGAAAACTTGCGACTTAAAATGCCTGTGCATTCCACTACGTTCTTGGATAAAACATTTACTGTCCAGGCTGCTCGTTTGTAGAATGCATTGCCTGACTCAATTAAACGTGCTCAGTCGTTGCCTGTCTTTAAAAAACTTATAAGGGAACATTACCTGTTTCTGTGATCCTGTACTTGTTTAAGCTGTATTGTTTACTTGTTTGTATAATTAGATTATTTTGTATGTATGTATCTATTTTAGTAGTTTGTTTTTTGTACCTAATTGTATTTAGTAATACTTGTATTTCTTCAAATTTGCACCAAGTGCAACCCCATGTCGTGTCCAGGCTATCTCTATCCATTCAAGGTTGCCTGGAAGAGATCGCAGAGCGCGATAAGGCCGCCTGTTGTATGTTTGTTTTAATTTTGTTTTTTTTTTGTATTGTTTTATCTTGGTAGACAATAAAGTATATATATATATACTAGCTGACCTGGCAAACTTTGTTTTGCCATAAAAACACCAAACATTCATCTACCCTACCTACCCTACCCTAACAACCCTACACTACCTACCCTACCCTAACAACCCTACACTACCTACCCTACTTACCCTACCTACCCTACATACCCTACCTACCCTACCTACCCTACCTACCCTACCTACCCTACCTACCCTACCTACCCTACCTACCCTACCTACCCTACCTACCCTACCTACCCTACCTACCCTACCTAACCTACCCTAACTACCTACCCTACCCTACCCTACCCTACCCTACCTACCCTACCCTAACTACCTACCCTACCCTAACTACCTACCCTACCCTACCTACCCTACCCTACCCTACCCTACCCTACCTACCCTACCCTACCCTACCTACCCTACCTTACCTACCCTACCCTACCTACCCTACCTACCCTACCTACCCTACCCTACCTACCCTACCCTACCTACCCTACCCTACCTACCCTACCCTACCTACCCTACCCTACCCTACCCTACCCTACCCTACCTACCCTACCCTACCCTACCCTACCCTATATCTCAAGTTGGACCAGACTGCTCACGGTGTGCCAATTTAATTTAAAATCGGTTTATATGTAGTTTAGGAATCCATCGCGGACAAACATCGTGACAGGAGATTTTTTATATATTAGATATACATGATTTTCTTCTTGTTTACGTCTTTTTAGTTTGCTTTTTAAGCAGTCGGGTTTTTTGATTTTTTTAATTAACTTTTTTTATTTACAACTTTTAGTTAGGTACATTTAAACATATAAGTGTTACATATTTTTGAAATTGCCTTTTAAAACCCTTTATTTTGATACCCCACACGAAGGGTGAAAAAAAAAAATCCCCACAAAATGGCGCCCAAAATCCGCCATTTTTGTTTTTTCCAATTTTAATGTAGCCAGTGACACTCGCAGGATTAAGACGAATCGATTGACGTAAGAATCATCAAAATCGGGGCACAACTTGCAGGGTGACGCATTTTTTATTTTTAGGGTTCCGTACCCAAAGGGTAAAAACGGGACCCTATTACTAAGACTTCGCGATCCGTCTGTCTGTCTGTCTGTCTGTCTGTCTGTCTGTCTGTCTGTCTGTCCGTCTGTCTCCAGACTGTATCTCATGAACCGTGATAGCTAGACAGTTGAAATTTTCACAGATGATGTATTTCTGTTGCCGCTATAACAACAAATACTAAAAACAGTATAAAGTAAATATTAAAGGGGGGCTCCCATACAACAAACGTGATATTTTTGCCGTTTTTTGCTCGATATTAATAACGGCTACAGGTAGACGCCTGAAATATTCACAGAATGTTTAGTGTAATATTTACTTCAAAAAATAATAATTAATAAATTAAGGGGGTCTCCCATACAACAAACGTGACTTTTATGCAGTGAATGGTACGGAACCCTTCGTGTGCGAGTCCGACTCGCACTTGGCCGGTTTTTTTTGTTGTCTATAGGCTCGCGTTTGACCACTATCTCGCCTGATGTTAAGTGACGATGCGGTCTACGGTGAAGCACGCTTACCTAGAAGAAACCTATTCACTCTTGACTTAAAGACCCCAAGGTTGTAGCTATCAGGGAACAAAGACTGCGGAAAGGAGTTCCACACCTTAGGTACCTGTGCGCACAATGAAAGTATTAGCAAAACGCTTTGTGCGTATGGGAGGGATGTCCACCATGTACCGATGGCGCATGACCGTACGTCTTGAGCTTCAGAGCTTCAGATCATCCATGTAAAGGAGGTGAGATATAACCTGATCACCTCTCTTCAACCGATAGCCTAGCCCTGAATTCTGCAGCAGCATGCTTAGAGGATTCAGGGCTAGGCAAAACCAAAGTGGACTTAAACTATCTCCCTGGAATATACCTCGCTCGATCCTTACAGGTTCGCTATTCCTCTGGATATTTCGACATCCTGGATAGCAAAGGACTCTGCTCCATTGCCCCATACACGACATCAGGAAGGTGCGTAGAGTTGTATCTATTTTATACAATTCTAGCACCCTCATGAGCCATGTATGAGGCGCCGAACCTGTTGGCTTATGGCCATATCTATAAGGAGTAGCTCCTTAGTACCGCGGGACCGTTCCTACATCCATTCTGAGAGACCGACATGATCGAGTTATCGTCAACGTGTTTATTAATTTGAACTCTCAAAATGGATGTAAGAACCTTATAGACCGTTGGTAAACATGTAATCCATACTTCTATACTAATATTATAAATGCGAAAGTAACTCTGTCTGTCTGTCTGTCTGTTACCTTTTCACGCTCAAACCGCTCAACCGATTTAGATTAAATTTGGTAAGAAGATATTTTGAGACCTTGGAACGGACATAGGCTACTTTTTTTTGCAACACATGCGAAGGGGGAGAAATGGGAGGGGGTTTAATTTTGAATGAAACTTCTTATTATGGCTTTAGCCGTTGAACCGATTAAGATGAAATTTGGTGTGAAGATAGTTTGAGACCCAGGGAAGGACTAAGGCTATTTTTTTTGCATAAAACACAAAGGGGAAGAAATAGGGGGGTGGGTTAGATTTGTATGAAACTTCTTATATGGCTTAAACCACTGAACCGATTTAGATGAAATTAGGTACGCAGATAGTATGAGATCCTGGGATGGACATAGGCTACTTTTTTGTATAAAACAAGGTGCAGGAGAAATGGGGTGGAGTATGTTATAAAATTTGAAAATAATGAAAATAATATGAAACTTCTTTTTATGGCGTCCTTCTTATTCGGCTGTAGGCATGATATAATTGTTTATGAAAGATTTGAGTGTCAATTTGAAAAAGTCAACTTAATGTCAGTGTCCGTGAAATTGGTATTTAAGCTAAACTTTAAAATACTCTACGGCATATTTTTATTAGGGGGATATTTTTATGCTGTGGATATGCCTCGCAAGCGTAAATCTCCTCTGAGCTGTAGCTCTAGCAGAGCTCGAACAGCAAGAGTAGCTAGAAGCTAAGAAACAGAGGAGCAGACTCAATCCGTCTAATTTTAGATGCTGAGCGTCACGCAACCCAAAGAGCTGCAGAGACTTTCGATCAGATTCAGGCTCGCCAACTCGCAGATGCTGAACGTCACGCAACTGAAAGAGCTGCTGAGACTTTAGACCAGATTCAGGTTCGTCAACACGCAGATGCTGAGCATCACGCAACTCAAAGGGCTGCTGAGACTTTAGACCAGACTCAAGCTCGCCAACTCACAGATGCTGAGCGTCACGCAACTCAAAGGGCTGCTGAGACTTTAGACCAGACTCAAGCTCGCCAACTCACAGATGCTGAGCGTCACGCAACTCAAAGGGCTGGTGAGACATTAGACCAGATTCAGGTTCGTCAACACGCAGATGCTGAGCGTCACGCAACTGAAATGGCTGCTGCGACTTTCAACCAGACTCAAGCTCGCCAACTCACAGATGCTGAGCGTCACGCAACTCAAAGGGCTGGTAAGACCTTTGAGCAAACACAGGCCCTTCGGATTTTAGATGCCGAACGTCACGCGTCATCGATAAATGCTGAGACGCCTGAAAAGTCCCAAATATGGCATGTTTTACGAGCTCAACGGCAGTCTGAAAGGAGACGTACGTTTGCAAGAAATACATGGGAGTTGTTCCACAACGCTGCGTCTGATTATGACCCATTGATTGATTACACTAACCATCGATTAGTTCTCATAGGGAACATGGATAAAAAAAAACCGGCCAAGTGCAAGTCGGACTCGCACACAAAGGGTTCCGTACCAATATCGCAAAACACTGAAAAAAACCACGTTGTTGTATGGGAGCCCCCCTTAATTTATTTTATTTTAATTTAATAATTATTATTTTTTGAAGTGAATAAACAACTAAACATTCTGTGAATATTTCAAGCGTCTACCTGTTGCCGTTATTAATATCGAGCAAAAATTCACGTTTGTTGTATGGGAGCCCCCCTTAAATATTTATTTTATACTGTTTTTAGTATTTGTTGTTATAGCGGCAACAGAAATACATCATCTGTGTCAATTTCAACTGTCTAGCTATCACGGTTCATGAGATACAGCCTGGTGACAGACGGACAGACAGACAGACAGACGGATCGCGAAGTCTTAGTAATAGGGTCCCGTTTTTACCCTTTGGGTACGGAACCCTAAAAATGTAATCCATGGATGGATAAAAAATGTAGATATTGTGTAGCACTCAACTCATTCCACATGATGAGACACCGGGTATGTGTGTTGCTCTGGAGGAAAAGTTTCAGTTCTAACGCTTGGTGAGCCAGAAGAAGTCTTTGCTTTTGTGACAGTGATGAATCGCGCCGTTTTTTAAGCGGAATAAGAAAATATAATACATCCTTCCAAGCAAGCTTGAAGCAAGTGGCAGCAGAGTGACTAACCCTGAAACTCTACAGGGTGAGAAACTCTACCCTGTAGAGTTGCTTAACTCTTTAGAATTATCAGGGGTGCCGTCTCATACGTTGAGGCTGAAAGTTGGTGTCCCAGTCCTGTTAATGAGAAATCTGGACGCACCAAAATTATGTAATGGCACCCGACTACAAATAACACACCTAGGACGCAATATAGTAAGGGCAACAATTATGACAGGAATAGCAAAGGGAGAAGATGTAATGATTTCACGTATTCCGATAATCCCAACCAATATGCCATTCCAATTTAAAAGGTTGCAATTTCCCCTTAAAGCGGCATTCGCGATTACCATAAATAAAGCTTAAGGACAAACACTGAAAGATGCAAGAGTGAATTTAGAAAAAAACTGATTTTCCCATGGGCAACTGTATGTAGCGTGTTCACGAGTATCAAGTCCACATAATCAATATGTTTTAGCAAAAGATGGTAAAACTAAAATATTGTTTAGGTACACGACTGTGTTAAAGTAAGTTATAAAAAATTACAACTCTGTGCTCACAACCCACAGCCACAATTTTGACGACCTAACCATGTTATGTGCATCTGGACCGAGGGCCCATTTTTTAAATCCTTGCAAAATGAAATAAGACTTAAAGGGAAATTAGTTAAAAATAGTAAAAACATAATGCAATGGGCGTAGAATTTCTTAAACGTGAATTAAAACATTTATGATTAAATTACTTGGGCCCTCAATCCAGACGCGTACATAAACTGGTATAGCCTAAATCTCAGAAAGTACTATGCCTGGGTTAATCATTTTTATTTAGGAATTTAGTTAAGAATTTCTTAAATATTTTAAGAAATTCCCAAATCTGTAGAATATGACATTATAGATTTATGGCGGTATATCTAGGGCCCTCAATCCTTTAATGTCTCTACTGAGGAATCTGCAAAACATGAATTTATCTGAAGATATATATTAATAGGACTCTAATATATTTTGCTTAGATACCTCTGTAAATTAGTTAAAAAGAAATAATGACACAAAAATGAATTGTTAAAAAGTAAATGAGAATTGAATTTTACTATAACGTCTGAACTGAGAGCCCAATATTTTCGGCTTTATTGACTAGGTTCAACATCATAGATTAAGTCAAATTAAAATAAGTTTTTTTACTATTTTTTAATTAAAATGTCACATATCGTCCGTTCTTCTAAATGCAATACTTTAAGAGAAAATAGATTTTAAATTTTTCATAGGAGAAATTTTTGTAGGGTACATATGATTTTGTTACTTTTTTGGACTGATCAGTTTGTATCCTCATACAAGCTATTTTTTAAGCACATAAAGTAAATATTTATTGCTTGAACTGTCGGAAGCGACCTTTTTTTGTGATACAATATTTTGAAGGGAAGACAGTGCAATTTTCAGGAAAAGCCATTATTGCATGGGTCCTTTTCGGGCGAGGATAAAACAAATCTTTCTTGGTAATGTACGGTTACAAAGTAACTGCAAATGCATTATGGAGAATAACGGATTGAGGATAATACCTGTGTGTCATGTAAATGTGTGGCAAATTCAAATTACGAGCTCTCTGATTTGATCTCATTTGATTTGAACGGGACAGATAAAATTAGTTTGAAGGAACTACCCGAAACAATCTGTTTAAAAGGAAAATATTTTAAAATATTAGGTGTTATTGAATTTGTCCACCCGTTGAACCGGTTATGTAAAAGGCCGCATGGTCTGTTATGATGATTTAATGCTTAGATTTTACAATAGTAGAGAAGAACAACCTATTTATATACACATTGTGACATAGGTACGGTTAGGCTCACAGAACAGATAAAAGAGGTCTTTTATCTGCTATTGGTGCTACATATACAGTCCATAGAAACAATGACATATGATTATCCGTCCAAAAAAGTAACAAAATCATATGTACCCTACAAAAATTTCTCCTATGAAAAATTAAAAATCTATTTTCTCTTAAAGTATTGCATTTAGAAGAACGGACGATATGTGACATTTTAATTAAAAAATAGTAAAAAAACTTATTTTAATTTGACTTAATCTATGATGTTGAACCTAGTCAATAAAGCCGAAAATATTGGGCTCTCAGTTCAGACGTTATAGTAAAATTCGATTCTCATTTACTTTTTAACAATTCACTTTTGTGCCATTATTTCTTTTTAACTAATTTACAGAGGTATCTAAGCAAAACATATTAAAGTCCTATTAATATATATCTTCAGATAAATTCATGTTTTGCAGATTCCTCAGTAGAGACATTAAAGGATTGAGGGCCCTAGATATACCGCCATAAATCTATAATGTCATATTCTACAGATTTGGGAATTTCTTAAAATATTTAAGAAATTCTTAACTAAATTCCTAAATAAAAATGATTAACCCAGGGATAGTACTTTCTGAGATTTAGGCTATACCAGTTTATGTACGCGTCTGGATTGAGGGCCCAAGTAATTTAATCATAACTGTTTTAATTCACGTTTAAGAAATTCTAGGCCCATTGCATTATGTTTTTACTATTTTTAACTAATTTCCCTTTAAGTCTTATTTCGTTTCGCAAGGATTTAAAAAATGGGCCCTCGGTCCAGATGCACATAACATGGTTAGGTCGTCAAAATTGATTGAATTCACATAACCATGTTTATAAGAATCAAAAATCAAATTAGTACCTACTGCATTTTATGTTACGCACAATACACTATTTTTGTACTACTACTCTGTGTTCCCTTTTCTACGTTTTACGCGAGCGAAGCCGCGGGTAAAAGCTAGTAGGTCTATAATTTTTGGGTTCCGCGGTGCTACCAGACTTGTGGAGCAGGTGGGTTATTCCTGTTGTAAGGAACTTGGGTAGCGAACCAGACTCCAAGGCTGCCTGGTACTGAGATGCCAAACGAGCGTGCGACCTTTGTAGCCACTTGATCTAGAAGTTGTGCAGCCCGTCCGGCCCTGGAGATTTCTAGTTCGGCAACGGACGGACTGCATGGGCTACATCTTGGGGGCTGACCGTGATAGCCCCCATTTCTTTTATTGGATCGCACGCTCGTTCGACCTCCCGAGTCCATTCACCTTCGGTATGACTGACAGGCACCGACCAGATACTGCGCCAGAATGAACACAGCGTCATCATCCGGCAGGTGCGTATCAGTCACACCTTGGTCGGGTCGCTCCGAAGCCCGATAAACCCACCTTTCATTACTTTGGAATGTACGATTCTGGGTGTATCGCTCCACTCTCCGCCTGTACCTACGAATACGGTTTGCCCCATGCAAACACTTTTTGTTTCAGGAAGTCGATGCGCTCTGTGACATAGGATATATAGTCTCGGGGGCTGACATCAGTCCCCGAAAACGCCCGTCTCACAAAGCGCATCACTCTTGGGCGATTATTGCCCTCTCTGAAACAAATAAGTTTTCCGATGAGTGCTCTGGTTCGTTTGTAACCCTGTCACTACTCTCCTCGTCAGCGTGGTTGGACTGTGGTGGCACCACAGCCTGCGACGATGGGGCAGTGACACGGTTACCCATTTCCGTTCGAGGGCGATTAAGTACAGTATCATCCAACATATGATTACGCTGGATGACCCGCACCTGATCCGAAAGTCGTTGGGCCGAAACGTTGACGGCTGGCTCAAGCACCTGAAACAAAGAGAGCATCCGGACACGGTACGCGGTCAGGTTGTTTCCTCCCTCTGTAGCCCCAAAGTATGCGCGCATGACATTTTCGTTAATGGATTGTGTCCATTTCATGCGCTGCACACTTCCGCCGGGTGCTGGGACCCTATCAGAGACCGGTAGGCCTCGAGGACTTTATACTTTTTAGGAGGTTTAATACTTTCATTGTACGCACAGCTAAGGAGTGGAACTCCCTTCCGGAGTCTTTGTTCCCTGATAGCTACAACCTTGGGGTCTTTAAGTCAAGAGTGAATAGGTTTCTTCTAGGTAAGCGTGCTTCACCGTAGACCGCATCATCGCTTAACATCAGGCGAGATAGTGGTCAAACGCAAGCCTACAGATTATAAAAAAAAAAAGGACCTAAGCGGTTCGGCGGCCGGCGTCCTCCCCGTCGTATTATTTTAATTATTATTGTAATTATAATTTTGCATGCCTAAATTGATGGAACACGGTTGACTGCGCATTAACCTGACATCTGGAAGTGTATTTTTATGTACTGTGTTGAGCAATAAATGAATTTGAATTTGGAAGTTGATTTATCCAACAGATTAGTAATCGGGTAAACTAATAAGTTGTATTCAATACAAGCAAAAGATAGAAAAATATTAAGCTTTAATTTATTAAAGTGTCCACGCAAGTTACTCATTATAAATTCGAAATAAAGTTTAACAAGGATAGGTGCTCGTTCCAAAACAGCCCTTTCATAAGTATGAAAAACTATCTTAGCATTCATCATCATTATCATCGTCATTTCAGCCGAAAGATGTCCACTACTGAACGTAAGCTTTCCCCAAAATTTGGGGAAAGCTTACGTTCAGTAGTGGACATCTTTCGGCTGAAATGACGATGATGAAATACTCGGTTTTTATAATTTCCAAAAAATAGAGTTTATTATCCATTGGGGAAATTTGGCAGTTTGTGGTTATGTGCTGTTATTTGTACCTATTCCATTCCGCGCGCTTACTTGAGGGCGCTAGGGTAATGATTGCATACGGGCGCTACATAGGCTATAGAGACGCCTCTGTCCGTACCATTATCTCAAAAAACGGCAGAATATAACGTTTGTTATATGGGACGCCCCACTTAAATATTTAATTTATTCTGTTTTTAGTATTTGTTGTTATAGTGGCAACAGAAATACATCATCTGTGAAAATTTCAACTGTCGAGCTATCACGGTTCATGAGATACAGCCTGGTGACAGACGGACAGAAAGACGTACCGCGGCATCTTAGTAATAGGGTTCCGTTTTTACCCTTTGGGTACGGAACCCTAAAAAGCGTCTCCCCTGAGCCTCGCTCTGCACTGCAGCACGTCATCACTGAGCCACCGTCTTTCCTGGAATCACTTTGTGGGCGGACAGGGTTCCCATTCTGAGCGCCCGCGACCCCGGAGTCCCCGTCCCCTGGTCCCGTCCCGGCGTTTTAAGCTTCGAAATGCGGCAGAGCCGGCAGGACGGCTTCAACAAAGCGCTTGCGCGAAAATTGCGGCTGCTGCCAGCCGCTCGAGCAAGAAGTCGCCGTTCATGCAGCCTTAGTCTTAGGCTTAGCACGCACTGCGGTTTTCAAACGAACGATTTTTTTTCCGCACGTTCTGCGACATATGGAAAGCCTGATAGCCTGCTTAACCAAACAGGCTCTCACTAAAGGTCCCTCGCACGACACCCGCGTAGAGGCGGCGAACTTCTTCCCGTTGTTCCCCAACTTCGGGCCCCAGTACATATATATCGACACACCTGGACTTGCTCCAGTGTGTATCCTCCTACTTAAGGTTAAATACCTACACCTCTTCTCAGTGCCTAACCCTTCGGAGAATAAAAGATCCTCACTGTATCGGACTTGCTCCAGTTTGTATCCTCCTACCTAAGGTTACATACCTACACCTCTTTTTAGTGCCTAACCCTTCGGAGAATAAAAGATCCTCACTGTATCGGACTTGCTCCAGTTTGTATCCTTACTGTATCGGACTTGCTCCAGTTTGTATCCTTACTGTATCGGACTTGCTCCAGTTTGTATCCTTACTGTATCGGAGTTGCTCCAGTTGTATCCTTACTGTATCGGACTTGCTCCAGTTTGTATCCTCCTACCTAAGGTTACATACCTACACCTCTTCTCAGTGCCTAACCCTTCGGAGAATAAAAGATCCTCACTGTATCGGAATTGCTCCAGTTTGTATCCTTACTGTATCGGACTTGCTCCAGTTTGTATCCTTACTGTATCGGACTTGCTCCAGTTTGTATGCTCCTACCTTTTTTTTTTGGGTGGGAAATCATCCAATGACTTCTCTCGCTCTGGGTGAAGCGGGAGGGCGTGTCAGCCGTTTACTGACTAAAACCCACCCGTGTTCCTTCAGTTGTTTGTGCCAGGGCCGCGGTAACACCCTTTTAAATTTATCCGCGACCCAGACAGACATCGGCCCTGGCGGGCCCCGTAAATTTTGCTGACATCTGTTTGAGGCGCGCGTGGAACACTACGCGCCGTCGACTCGGGCCTGGTACTTCATCGTCAGTATGCTCCTACCTAAGGTTACATACCTACACCTCTTCTCAGTGCCTAACCCTTCGGAGAATAAAAGATCCTCACTGTATCGGACTTGCTCCAGTTTGTATCCTTACTGTATCGGACTTGTTCCAGTTTGTATCCTTATGTAGCGCCCCTGCTGACGTGATAAGTTTGTTTAGTTACATTAATGCAGGCGCTACATTACATACGACGACGGCACAGGACGCCAGTCGTCCGCCCGCACCCTTACAGTTAAGTTAGGTTTTATAATAGTTTAGAGTAAATTTAATTATGTAATTGTTGTAAGTGTTATGAGAGAACAATATAGTACAGTTTTATTTTATCGTGAATTGTTATTTCAGTTGACCACCAGAACACACGCAACGAAAGTTCCCTAAATTGGTGACCCCGACGTGATTGTTTTTTGGGCCAGCAGTGGCAGTTGGTAGTGGCAGTGTAGGTACTAGGGCATGCATTCCGAAATTTCGAAATTTCATAGTTTCGACCGATAGAGGATCATCTGAAAATGAGTCTGAATACGAAATTGAAGCCAATTAGACCGTTGCGTTTGGGCCACCTTGCGACCATGGTGTAAAATAAATAAAGAAGAGTGATCGAGTGAGTGTGTGAGTGTGTGGTGTGTGAGTGAGTGAATGAGTGAGTGGGTGAGTGGTGAGTGGTGAGTGAGTGAGGTGAGTGAGTGAGTGGGGAGAGTGAGTGAGTGGGGAGAGTGAGTGAGTGAGTGTGAGTGGGTGAGTGAGTGAGTGAGCTCAGCCATTAAAAAAACCAAGCTTTATAATAATGGTGGCCCGTGAGGGTAATACTTTGACAAGGTCTACAATCGGCTGGGAATGCCCATATTTCTTTGCTATCGGGGGGAAACCTTCGTCTGAACTCGCGCCTGAACTTTTGAGGAAAAACCAGGCAGTGTGGTATTTTTACCTCATAAAAACTAAACTGGTGATCAAAAATTAAAATACTACATTCTTGGGGAGACTACAAAGAAGTCTCCCTTGAGCCTCGCTGTGCACGGCAGCACGTGATCACTGTACCACTGTCTTACCTGAGATCACTCGGTGGACGGACAGGGACTCTGTCACACTCTGAGCGCCCGAAACCCTGGCGTTCCATCTGCCTTAAATGATTCAAGCAGGGTTTCGGCGTGTCTACATCGAAGTGGTTGCCTCCACGATGCCTTCTTCTCCGAGTGGAATTGGACTTCTCGCGATTTCACTTGGTGGTTATTTTCCTCTAATTGCATGTTGCCGCCAGCATATTCCTCACTAATACTACTAACTGTAACTACTAATACTAACTGGCAGAGACAGGTCTCGCCCGATCCTGGCGACTAAGACCCACCATTCAAAGGCCCAAGAAGGTACTCCTCGAGCGTGTGCTGTGCAGAATCCAAGTTGCCTCTACAATGATGGCAATTTACCGTGGCCTCTCACCCAATCCTATTCAGGTACTCACTGAAGCAACCTGAACGTGCCGCTAGGAGATGCGCTCCGCTCTTTTTAGCCAGCCACGTGCTATTCAAATAACCATTTTTTGCTGCAAGCTGTTGATTTTAGTCCAATGCTGGACAACTGACAGTCTATTTCTGCCTCCGAGATTGGGCAGCAGTCTTTGCAAAGCACCCACTGGCCTACCAATGCGAGGAAAAGGCACTCGAAATGTTCTTCGAAGCCCCACCGTACATGGTTAAACCAAGATAGTGGACTTGCGCATCTCCTATTGTCACTAACGAGCTGGGTAGCTCTCTGCTCTTCGGCAGTGCCTCAATTCTATGAGGCGCTATCTGTAACTATCTTTAACCCCAGCTCGTGAATCTACGCTGACCAAACGTCTCTTGCCACTCCGAGCTTGAAAAGCTGGATGGTATTGTCAAAGATGTCCCCAGCAATGGAGTATTTGTAGTAGACGTCTTCAGGAAAAGAATATTCACTTTGTTTGAATATAAATTGCACTTAGGCACCTCTCCAGACTACAAATTTTGCATTTTGAGTTTAGTTTAAGTATTATTCTGATTTTCCATTACATTTGGCTCCTCAGTTTCGAAATTTCGAAATTTCGAAACTGAGGAGTCCAATTTCGTAAGCTAATTTCGAAATTGAAAATGTACAAAACTGCATGCCCTAGTAGGTACTAACTTTTGTGACTATTTGTCTGCGATCAGTGACTTTTAAATTCGGTGATAAGGACCACTGGTGTTCCGGACGTACCCCATATTCCATCTACGGACATTATGGCAGTAACACTGTTATCACGAATTCCCGAATTTTGGGTGGACCAACCGCGCGTATGGTTCATCCGCGTCGAGGCAATTCTCGCTCCACAGAAGATGAGCGATGTTGCTAGATTTGATTTAGTTGTTGCCAATTTGCCTAAGGATGTCATTGTGCAACTATCCGACTTCCTGGCCAAACCTCCAGAGTCGGGCAAATTTCAAGCATTGAAGACGAAAATGTTGACGCTGTTCGAGGATTCTACAAATAGACAAATAGAAAAACTCATAGGTAATATGGAGTTGGGCGATCAAAAGCCCTCACAACTACTCCACCGGATGTGGGACTTGGCGCGTGACAAAATCCCGGACGACACATTGAGTGTGCTATGGCAAGGTCATCTACCAACAACCGTACGAGCGGTATTGGCCGTTTCAGATACCAAAGGACTTGACAATTTAGCGATGATTGCAGATAATGTCGCGGAGGCTACCCGCGTCCCACAAGCTTCGGAAGTGTCCCAGAAATCTGTATCAACAGGTGAATCGTCCAAGGTTACGGCAGATATCGAGCAGTTGACAGCTGAGATTGCGAAGATCAATGCAACGTTGACAAACATGCGGCGTGGTAAGTCAAGATCAAGAAGTAACAACCGTTATCCAAGGCGCTATTCAAGGTCGTCATTAAGAAATCGCACAGCGGATTCACCAGACTGGCTATGCAGTTATCACTTTCGGTACCGCCATAGAGCCAATCGCTGCGTACCGCCTTGTGCGTGGAAACCAAGGGATAACAGCAAAAAAGAAAATGCCAGATCTTCACAGTCGGAAAGCTAATAGGCGCGGTGCAGTTGCCGGCGGAGGTCTGCGCAGTGGTGCCCTGCAGCCGCCTATCAGTCATGGACTACAACTCAGGTTTGCGTTTTGTCGTCGATACAGGCGCGAACGTATCTATCTTACCGGTAACGAAGAGAATTTAAAAAAACTTAAGGTGTTCTGACTACAAATTATATGCTGCCAACGGTACGAGACGACCGGTAGCGAGAGATCGCAAGTTCGCAACCAGCATCATACAAAAGTTTTTGGATTTTTCAAATTTCTAAAACATTGTTAAACTTGAATAGTTCCGTAACGGTTTAAAAACGTTATTACGATGGAGAATGAGCAAGGTGATAACATCACATTCAGAAAACCAAAGCGCTCAAGTTCTCTGTGTGACATGTCATCAAACCAATCCCTATTTGACACAACAATGTTAAGTTTACCGAATACGTCAATCAATGAATCACAAAACTCCAAAGAACTTTGCGATAAAATCAATCTACTACAAGAAGAATTACTTATAGCAAACCAGGAAGTAACAAACCTAAACATAGAAAATACGAACTTAAAGCAAGAATTGGAAAAGTATAAGCTGATAATAAATAATTATAAAAAAGTCTGTATAGCTGAAGCACCTATTCGCACACCAAGATCTAAATCTGGCAAAAATAAATTGGTTTTAATGACTCCGAAATCAATAATACTTATCTAATACCACGGCATGTAAACATTGAACACCCACTGGAGGAACCGCAATGTTCAATATCACAAGAAAACGGTAACTCAAGGACACGACTACCAAAAACTAAAACCAAAACGTTTACCTAAACAATATGAGAAATTGAATACCGCAGTTTCAGTCAAGGAAATAGTACCTTTAAATAATAGTACCAAAAATAGAAAACTATGCGTACTCAGTAACTACACCCAACGAGGCATGCTACAAGCTATTGAAGAAAATTTTACAAGGGACTTTAATTATTGTAGTTATCCCTCACCAAATTGTAGCATAATACAACTTTTAGCGGGCATTAAATCAAAGTTAAGGCATTTTAATATGAATGATTATTGTATAATTGTATTGGGGGAGACTGATATCAGAACCAACGATAATCTTATTAATTTGGTAAAAGTAATTAAAGAGTGTTTAATTAGTGTAGCACACGCAAACATAATAATATGCGCACCTACATATATCCGGGGGGGCACTTATTTATAATTATAAGGTAGAATTGTTTAATAACTTACTCTGTATGGATATCCAAAATAATGACAATGCATATTTTTTTGACTCTAACTATGGGTTAACATTTGACATGTTTTCGAATATGTCTGGCAAATTAAATAGGGATGGCATACGATGTATATTTAGAGACATTATGAATAGAATTAAAATTGACTTGGAATCATTCCCTTATGACTCAACTAGTGAGCCAACTGACTCAATCAATGGACCAAACTCACAGTTACATACACACACATATACAGGTACATTTAGAAGAATTATCACAAAATAATAAGCCCATAGACGTAATTTGTATAACTGAACACTTTATGACGACCGACCAGGAAAGCATACTTGACATACCCAACTTCCGTTTAGCAACAAGTTATTCTAGAGACGTAAAGAGGGGAGGGACATGTATATTAACTAGAATTGGACATTAATTTACAGTATTTAATACTGACTGTTCAATTAAAGGTATCATAGAGTGTAGCGCAATAGAACTAAGTGAGCATGGACTCATTATAGTTTGTGTATACAGAGTGCCAAACTCAAGCATAAATATATTTTTCAATCATTTAGAAAAGCTGTTACGCCAAATCTGTGACAATACTAATAAAAAAATTGTTCTATGTGGGGACTTTAACATAAACATACTTAAAAGAAACCGCCATACTATGTAATTTGAATAACTTCTGGAAAGTCACAACTTAAAGTTAGAAATAACGAGGCTTATCAGTAACACTTGTCTCGACAACTTTGCACACAATATACAAAGATGCAAAAGTGACATAATTGAATTTGGTATATCCGACCACACGGCTCAATTATTACAATGCCCTGTCAAAAAAACCTGCATGCTAAAATCTTGGCGTATTAGAAGGCGTGATTATAGTACAGAAAATCTCGCTAAGTTTAAAAATTGTATGAACAGCTTGTCGTTTATTTTATACTTTTTCTGGCTTTACATTTATCAGACAAATGACCCGAACGAAGCTTATGATTGTTTTCTAGACCTTTTTTATGTTTCTATAATCTATGTTTTCCTTTTAAAATAATAACGATAACATTAAATAAAAAACCTAAATGGATATCCAAAGGTATTAGAAACTGTAGTAAAATTAAATTAAGAATGTTATGGCATGAAAGGGAACGATAGATGGATAACGAAGGGCATAAGAAGATCGTGTATAAGAAAACGGTATCTCTATCTTAACCAACAACACAATAAAATAAACAGGAAAATGTCAAATAATCAATATAAATCATACAGCTACATACTCAAAAAGTGCATATATAAATCTAGACAACTACAAAGTAAGAAATATATTGACACTAATAAAAATAAATGTAAAGCCACATGGGCAGTCATTAATGAAAACATTGGGGACATTAGTACGATAACAAAAATTGACAAAATAATCTACAATAATCGAACATATGAAGATCCTAAGGATATAAGTAACAAATTTAACGAGTTTTTTATACAATTGACAAATAGCAAGACATTTAAATATAGTAAAGACAAAATAAACAGGACTATCGCTACTAATAACGAGCATACAATATTCCTTAAGCCTACTGATGCCATGGAAGTATTTCAAGTAATTAAAAATCTTAATAACACAAATGCAGCGGGAGTAGATGACATAACAACCAATGCAATTAAATTTAGCGCACCACATATATGTCAACCACTGTGTTATTTAATTGACTTATCGTTTGAGGAAGGGACCTTTCCACACATATTGAAAAAGTCAGTAGTTAAGCCACTTTTGAAAAAAGGAGAAAAATCCGACATGAACAACTACAGACCAGTGACACTGATACCAATAATGTCCAAAATCTTCGAGAAAATCATGTTGAAAAGGCTTCAAGATTTTACAACAAGCCATCGTCTACTTAAAGACGAGCAATATGGATTCCGACGGAATAGTACTACTTCATTGGCATGTTTTAATTTGACCAAAATTATCACCCAGGCTATAAATGATGGAGTACCAATTGCTGCAATTTTCCTAGACATGAGTAAGGCGTTCGATTTTGTGGACCACAAACTGCTCTTATATAAGTTAGAAAAGTATGGAATAAGAGGCAAAGCGAATGACTGGTTGAGAAACAACCTAAATGACAGAAAACAATGTGTAATAACGAAATGGACAAAACGAAAATTCTACACTTTCATCAAAGAACACAGCCCAAAGACCTAAACGTCAGATACGAAGGCAAGATAGTACACCCTATGACAGACACAAAGTTTCTTGGCATTCATATTGATAATAAACTCTCGTGGAAAACGCATTTAGAGCACGTCTGTAAAAGAGTTAATAAATGCTCGTTTGCTCTCTACAAACTCTCGAAGATAGTCAATCAAGAAACTGTATTAGCCGCTCACCACGGACTAGTTTCGCCTATTCTAAGATATGGTGTAATATCCTGGGGTAACTCGGTTGAAAAGGAATCCGCTTTTAAAGCTCAAAAGAAATGCATCAGAGCAATGTGTAATATTGACTTTACTACAAGCTGTAAACCATATTTTAAAAACTTGAAAATTCTAACACTGCCTTCATTATATATTTACGAATTAAATCTGTTTGTGAAATCAAATCCAGACTACTACAAAACCGCTTTTAAAATTTACTATAGACAGTTACGTGACAAAAAAAGATTAGAGATAGAAATACCGTATGGGAAAACAGCCTTATTCTTATATTATAATGTCCAAGAGTATCTACAGGAAAAAGATATTGTAATTTAGTTTTAGGTGTTTTAATCTGTTCTATTTATAGATCAATATTTTTTTATTCAATTGTAATTTTGTGTGACACCTTATAATAATTTAATATGATCTGTATTTAATAAACCTGACATTATGACATTCTATGATAATTTAATATGACATTAATAATTAATCTGACATTTTGATTTGTAATTTAAATGATGCAATGTTTAAAATTAAATTGATTGTAACACTACTTATATTGTGAGTCTGAACTTGAATTCATTTGCACACCATTAGGTTATAATACAGTGTATCTATTGAAAATATTATTTGTAACACCTTACTAACCTGTATTATGCAAATAAATTATTTGATTTGATTTGGTACCGAAATTGCTACTTATGGCGTAAAGTCGCTTGTACTAAACCTAAAGTTACGTAGACCGTACCGTTGGGAGTTTATTATAGCTAATGTTAAGCAGCCTATTCTGGGCGCTGATTTTTTTTCCTATCATAAAATATTAGTAGATATGAGTCAGCGAAAACTTATAGATCAGACTAAAAACTTAAATGTATCAGCCGCAATTGTAAAGACGCAACAGTCTTCCGTTAATTCTATTATTGAGAGTTGTCCATATTATGATTTATTGTGTATGTATCCCGAAATTACAAAACCAGCGTCATTCAGGGAATCTCCTCCGCATAATGTGTTGCATTATATCGAGACGACGGGACCACCCGTTCATGCTCGAGCTCGTCCTTTAGCGCCAGACAGATATAACAAAGTTAAGGAAGAGTTTAGAATTATGCAGGCATTAGGTATCTGTAGGCGATCTAAAAGTGCTTGAGCCAGTCCACTTCACGTTGTTTCGAAGAAAAACGCTGAATTGAGACCATGTGGCGACTATCGTCGTTTAAACGCGATAACAAAGCCTGACAGATACCCAATTCCTCGTTTGCATGATTTCACATACGTGTTGGCGAATAAAATAATGATTTTATTCATACAAAATTAGACATAAATAGAGCCTAGCATAAGTATAGCACCGGAAGATATACGGTTTTACGGTTTTAGACATTTATTTTCTCAAAAGATTACAATATCGCTTACAGAGAGTAGTGTTTAAAGGGATATTTTCGGGAGCGCACTCAATGAAATGTCAAGTTTACGAACCAACTGTTTAATGGCGGCTTACCCGCAACTTATAATTATCATACAGATACCACACAGAGAAAATACAATATTAATATAAATTAAAAATGAATGAAGCCGACTGGCGTAGTGGGGTAAAGTCGTTACAATCTGAGAAGTCCGTTGACGTTTCTCATTATAAATGCCGCAATAACTTTCCACGTGAGAAATTGAAAAATCAAATTCACAATCCTAATGTGTAATAACACACGAACATCAAAAACATCATAAGTACACTATAACAACGAGTATCATTTGCAAGCATCAAGTTCACTTATTATTAAGTATTTTTATAGCTGTCAAAACAGGCTGGACAATCTTAGTTTTGTCTTACTGTGACAAAAATACATAGGAATTTTTGTAACAGGTTTAGTAAGAGGATAGTTGTAGTAAAATGTAGTGTGATGCATCGCCACTACGGGTAGGTGTGCATGAGCTGAGGGAAACAATACAACACATGTTTATTAAGGCCCATGACATAGTGAACTGCTTATGAACTTAGGTTATAAAATGTATGCATTTGACAGCTTTCAATAGCCATAGCGACGATGCGCCACCTATCGTGAAAAAATGGCAGTTCACATCCTCATTCTCTGTCCGACTGTACTCGACTACAGTGCACTCGCTGACGCGCAAATGAAAGACGAGTATTTATTGCGCATGTTAAAGAATGCGGACAGCGACAGTAATATCAAGTATAAACAAATGTTATTACCTGAATGTAATAAACCAATTTATTGTTAAACTTCTGGAAACTTTATTAGACCATATCTAACAGAACATTTTAGAAAAGTTGCTTTTGATAGTGTGCATAGTTTGAGCCATCCCGGTGTAAGAACAACGAGAAAGATGGTTTCTAAGTATTTTATTTGGCCTAGTATGAATAGAGATGTGGGTTTGTGGGCTAAAACCTGTCTGCAATGTCAGAGGTCGAAGGTCAGTCGTCACGTAATGACAGGAATAGGAGAATTCACACTGTCTGGTTGTTTCGAGCATATCCACGTGGATATTGTTGGTCCCTTACCAACATCTCTACAAGGATTTAGATATTTAGTCACTATTATAGATAGGTGTACGCGATGGCCAGAGGCTTTCCCCGTGCAGGAAATAACTGCAGAGGTAGTTGCGAAATGGATATACGAAGGATGGATAGTTAGATATGGTTGCCCGATTAGGATAACGACCGATCAGGGTCGGCAATTTGAATCGTACCTTTTCAAAAATTTTATGAGTTTTCTAGGAATTCATAAAATTTGAACCACGCCATACCATCCCCAGAGCAACGGCGCTGTGGAAAGGTGGCATTGATCATTGCCCTCATGGCCGTTTGCACGAAAATACCAATTGGTTAGATCAACTGCCCAGTGCGTTGTTCGGCATGCGGGCTGCCATTGGCACGGATAGTGGGGTCAGTGCCGCGCAGTTAGCATGAACGATCCAATGATAGTCATAACAACGATCCATATAGTTTAATAAAAAATATTCGGGAAACTATTAGTTCTTAAAGTCCTACTAGAAATAAGCTTAGTTCTAAGAAGATATTCATACATCCCGATTTAAAAATACAGAATTCGTATTTGTTCGGGACGATGCTGTTCACAAATCCCTCAAACCACCTTATGACGGTCCCTTTAAGGTCCTTGAACGTGATTCTAAAGTTTTTAAAATTCAATTGCCCGATCGCGAAGCTCGTATCTCAATCGATCGATTGAAACCAGCTTTCACGATTAAAGAACAAAATTCTCCTGTCTATGACAAATTGGAAGCTAAGGATGACAATATTCCCACAACGCAATTGCCCGATATGCAGAAAAAAACTCCAGTTTGTATCCTTATTGTATCAGACTTGCTCCAGTCTGTATCCTTACTGTATCGGACTTGCTCCAGTTTGTATCCTTACTGTATCGGACTTGCACCAGTCTGTATCCTTACTGTATCGGACTTGCTCCAGTGTGTATCCTCCAACCTAAGGTTAAATACCTACACCTCTTCTCAGTGCCTAACCCTTCGGAGAATAAAAGATCCTCACTGTATTGGACTTGCTCCAGTCTGTATCCTTACTGTATCGGACTTGCTCCAGTGTGTATCCTCCGTCGTGCGGTGTTCCGCAGGGCTCGGTCTTGGGACCGCCCTTGTGGAACATCGGGTACGACTGGGTGCTGAGGGGCGAACTCCAACCGGGCGTAGACCTGACGTGTTACGCGGACGATACGCTGGTCACCGCCCGGGGGAGTTCGTACAGGGAGGCAGCGTTGCTGGCGACGGCTGCGGTCTCACAGGTGGTGAGCCGCATACGGCGCCTTGGCCTGGAGGTGGCCCTCAACAAGTCGGAGGCCATGGTCTTTCATGGCCCCCGGAGGGCGCCACCGCCCGATGCCCACATCGTGGTCGGGGGGGCTCGAATCGCTGTCGAGTCTACCATGAAGTACCTAGGATTGGTGCTCGACAGCCGGTGGGATTTCGGCCCCCACTTACGGCGGCTGGCGCCCAAGTTGTTGGGCGCGGCTGGGGCGTTTTCAACGCTGCTTCCCAATCTGGGGGGCCCGAGCGCTGCCTGTAGGCGGCTCTACGTGGGGATCGTGCGATCGATGGCCCTGTATGGGGCCCCGATCTGGGCGGCTGACCTGACGGCTGGCAGCATCGCTGTTCTGCGAAAGCCGCAGAGAGCGATGGCCGTCAGAGTCATCAGGGGGTATCGCACGATCTCCTACGAGGCGGCTTGTGCACTGGCCGGATCCCCGCCCTGGGACCTGGAGGCAAAGGTACTAGCGTCATTGTACCGGTGGCGCGAGGAAACGCGGGCGCGGGGCGAGGGGCTGATGCAGCGACATATAGAGTTGCGTCAGTCTCAGCTTCGTGAGGTCCTGGTGGCGGAATGGCGGGACAGGCTTTCATGCCCTACCGCCGGCCTCATTACCATCGAGGCGGTCCGGCCAGTGCTCGAGCGCTGGCTCGGGATGAGGCACGGCTCCCTGTCGTTTCGGGTGACACAGGTGCTCTCGGGGCATGGTTGCTTCGGGAAGTACCTGTGTCGCATAAACAGGGAGCCGGACGCCCGGTGTCACCACTGCGTCGACTGCCGGGAGGACACGGCGCGGCATACGCTGGCAGAGTGTGCCGCTTGGGAGGAGCCACGCCGTGCCCTCATCTCTGAAGTTGGCAGTGACCTGTCGCTGCCGGCCGTAGTCGAGTCTATGGTCGGCAGCGAGGAGTCCTGGGACGCGTTGGTATCCTTCTGCGAAACAGTTGTCTCGCAGAAGGAGGCTGCGGAGAGGGAGAGGGAGATTTCATCCTTTAACCCGATCCGCAGTAGACGCGCCGGGCGTCGGCGGAGGGCGGATAACGCCCTCTTCCAACCCCCCTAAATGGGTCCAGGGGCGACGGACTCGGGGACGTCCGTCGCTCCCCACACATCATGACCCGAGGTGGTGGCGCGTAGTGTTCCACGCGCGTCCCTCTTAGGCGCCGCGGGGGGCGTCCAACACCTCACTCCCCCCCAACCCGAGGTCGTGGCCCGCAGAGGCGGGCCGGCACTAGCCGGGGGTTGCGGAAGTATCACTGTTCCCGCGACCCCCAGCGTAGGTGTGGGATGGAACACCGGGGTGGTTTTTAGTCAGTACAAGTCTGACAGACCCCTCCGCCCTCCCCAAGGCGGAGGACATCCAATGAGGATTTTCCACACCGGAAAAAAAAAAAAAAAAAAAGTGTGTATCCTCCAACCTAAGGTTAAATACCTACACCTCTTCTCAGTGCCTAACCCTTCGGAGAATAAAAGATCCTCACTGTATTGGACTTGCTCCAGTTTGTATCCTTACTGTATCGGACTTGCTCCAGTCTGTATCCTTACTGTATCGGACTTGCTCCAGTTTGTATCCTTACTGTATCGGACTTGCTCCAGTTTGTATCCTTACTGTATCGGACTTGCTCCAGTTTGTATCCTTACTGTATCGGACTTGCTCCAGTTTGTATCCTTACTGTATCGGACTTGCTCCAGTCTGTATCCTTACTGTATCGGACTTGCTCCAGTTTGTATCCTTACTGCATCGGACTTGCTCCAGTCTGTATCCTTACTATATCGGACTTGCTCCAGTGTGTATCCTCTAACCTAAGGTTAAATACCTACACCTCTTCTCAGTGCCTAACCCTTCGGAGAATAAAAGATCCTCACTGTATTGGACTTGCTCCAGTTTGTATCCTTACTATATCGGACTTGCTCCAGTCTGTATCCTTACTGTATCGGACTTGCTCCAGTTTGTATCCTTACTGTATCGGACTTGCTCCAGTTTGTATCCTTACTGTATCGGACTTGCTCCAGTGTGTATCCTTACTGTATCGGACTTGCTCCAGTTTGTATCCTTACTGAATCGGACTTGCATCAGTTTGTATCCTTACTGTATCGGACTTGCTCCAGTTTGTATCCTCCTACCTAAGGTTTACTGTATCGGACTTGCTCCAGTTTGTATCCTTACTGTATCGGACTTGCTCCAGTTTGTATCCTTACTGTATCAGACTTGCTCCAGTCTGTATCCTTACTGTATCGGACTTGCTCCAGTCTGTATCCTTACTGTATCGGACTTGCTCCAGTTTGTATCCTTACTGTATCGGACTTGCTCCAGTCTGTATCCTTACTGTATCGGACTTGCTCCAGTTTGTATCCTTACTGTATCGGACTTGCTCCAGTTTGTATCCTTACTGTATCGGACTTGCTCCAGTTTGTATCCTTACTGTATCGGACTTGCTCCAGTTTGTATCCTTACTGTATCGGGCTTGCTCCAGTTTGTATCCTCCTAAGGTTTAATGCAGACGACAGCACTGTTGCTGAGAGATACTTGTCCTGCGAACGGGCTACCGGGCCGCAGATCCGGTCTCTCCATGAGGCCATGGTGGAGCGTTTGAACTTGTCCTTGCAAGCAGTCTCCGAATGGGGCGATGCCAATCTGGTCAAGTTTAATGCTGCTAAAACCCAGGCGTGTCTTTTTTCCGCTAAAAAGAGCCAGTTTCACCCGGCTCCAATTTCCCGTGATGTAACCGTGCCATTAACAGACCATCTTGAGATTCTTGGCGTTACGTTGACATCGACTCTCAATTTTGGGCATACTAATGTATGTATACCTGCTGAGCCTTTGCCTCAATAGGCAAAGGCTCAGCTTGCTGCCAAAAAGTTCGGGATCCTTGCGAAGGTGAGACTTCACACCGGAACAGCTGCTCAACTTGTTGCGCAAGTTCGATCACGCATGGAGTTATGTTCTCTCTGATGACTAGAGTCGATCGAAAAGCGGGCCAAGAAACTCATCGGCAATGAGGCGCTGGTCAAGTCAAAGCTCCAGAGCCTTAAATATCGTTGCCGAGTTGCCAGCTTGTCGGTTTTCTTAACCGACTTACCAAAAAGGAGGAGGTTCTATGACTTTGTTTTTTTTTGTATGTTTACTGATATCTCCGTCAATTGTTTTTTTTTTTTTTTTTTTTACTATTTATAGGCCTGTGTTTGACCACAATCTCACCGTGGTCAGTGATGATGTGGCCGATGGTGGTAAGCACACAAAGCCTAGAAGGGAACTGGCTCTCAAGTGCTGCTGTCGGAACACACCGGAAGGTGCTTGGCGACAGATTTTCAACTTGAGGGTGGTTGCCAGCCAGGCGGGTACTACAAAGTACCCTACCACCGTGCTATGTTTTCCTCACGATGTTTTCCTTCACCGAAAGCTCAAGCTCATTGTAGGATTCGAACCCGCGACCTTCGTCTCGGTATCCGACGTCACTACCACTGAGCTATCATCGCCTTAAAATTGTGGACCGATTTTGAAATTACTTTTTTGTTTCAAAGACTATGTTCCGAAATAGGTCCCATTTTAATTTGGTGAAGATCTGATGGAGAAATTCGGAGATATACAACAGAACTCTTCAATAAATAAAGCAAAATCGCTCGGGATTGCTGCAATCGCATGTCTGTTTATTTTTCTTACCATTTCATAACATAACATCACGCTAGTACGCTCTAAAGGGGTACGCAGATGTGTAAAGTTCACGTTGGTACACTCTCATTTCACTGGTTATGTTATGTTCAGTTTCATGATATCCAGGTAAAAAAAACTTTTTACAAAAAAAAACTACAAAGTGAAAAATAACCTACCTACAAAAGACGATGGATTCCGAGTGTGTGAGCGGGTGAGGGGTGAGGGGGGAGGGGCAGGAGGGGTTTGTTGCGCGATTTTATAAAAGTTTTTTGGAAGTGTGCGGAACAGGGTGTAAAGTCCCACAAACCTCCATAGAAAAGGGAGGATCCTCCGACCAGACGGGTGTTGTGTCTGGTCCGGGCAACTGCCCAACGGTTATCGTCGGACTGTTGTATACGTTCAAATCGCGCCGAAAACTTTGCTTGCGCGATGCAAGATTTGTGTGACGTCATGTCATTAGTTTGTAAGTGGCGGCGTCGGTGCCGCTACATCACTCCCCTCCGGAGACCGGAGGTCGATAGCAGGTTGAGTCGTCCGTACATCTTGTGATGCGTGCCTGGCCAGTGGAAGGTTAGTTCCCGTGAGTCGGAACCGGAAGTCGCAGAGTTCGCGGTGAGTCGGAACTGTATGCGGTTGTGCCCCAGTGAGTCGGGGTGATGATATCCCAGTGAGTCGGGATATTTTTGTTGGCTCCAGTATTTCGGAGCGGTGATGATTTGTCCCAGTGAGTCGGAACAGTGCTGCTGGCTCCAGTGGGTCGGAGCGGTGATGAAAGAAGCTGAGGGTGATGACCAGGTATGCGCGTCCGCTGCATGCTGGTGGTCAGGATACCCCCGTAGATGCCGTGGGTACTGGCTGGCTGTGTGACTCGCTGCTCGAAAGCTTGAGGAAGTGATGATGACGTCACGATGAAGTAGCTCTGCACGAAGGCTGCGCTGATGTTCATGTTCGAGGGTCACCAGTTTGGAAGTGTGCGGAACAGGGTGTAAAGTCCCACAAACCTCCATAGAAAAGGGTCCTCCCTTTTCTATGGAGGTTTGTGGACCTCCGACCAGACGGGTGTTGTGTCTGGTCCGGGCAACTGCCCAACGGTTATCGTCGGACTGTTGTATACGTTCAAATCGCGCCGAAAACTTTGCTTGCGCGATGCAGGATTTGTGTGACGTCATGTCATTAGTTTGTAAGTGGCGGCGTCGGTGCCGCTACAGTTTCATTTTGATATTTTTAGACCGAAGCAAAAAATTTTTTGCGGTGGGGAAGGTAAAGACTTAACGAGGGGTGGGGGTTATGCTATCTTGTTCGCCGGCCTGAAGGGACGGCGGGCAGCGGGGCAAAATTTTTATTAAAATTTAGCTAGCTCCAGCCGTTTCCAAGATATGGGACTTTTTAGTTTTTATGATTTGGTCGCCGGTTCGTTCTTGGTGGCGGCTCGAGGTCCTGTGATGGAGGATTTTGTACGTCTAGCGTTTAATAATATTGGTATTCAAAGAAAACGACCTTATACCCGTAAGAATACGGGTCACTTTTGCGTGGCATTCAAAAGTGGCCTTATGCTAGTGGTAATAAGGGTCATTCAGAATTTGGTGCCGCGTTTTCCAGTTCGAAGGTTCGGTTCCGCATGTGTGTGTTCCGCGTAATGAATAATTATGCTCGAATTAAAATTAAATAGAGGGATCTGGAGGAGGTGTCCTGGGGCCTCGGCACATACACTAGTAAACTAGTGTAACTAGTAAACTAGTGTATGTAGGTCGGCCTCGGGCTATCTCGCTCCGTTTCCGAGTTATTTGTGTTTTTGGAATTTGGAGGTTGAATTTCGCTTGGCAAAAGAAGTTTTTACAACTGATGGATGAATAATGACGTGTATGTTAATTTTTGTTATTTAGATGGGGGGGTTCCGGAGGAGGTTCCTGAGGGCTCGGCACATATACTAGTAAACTAGTATATGTGCCGAGCCCTCAGGAACCTAGAGAACCGGGAGATAGCCCGATTTTGAGGCCGACCTACATATACTAGTTTACACATATACTAGTTTACTATACACTACTACACTAGTACACTACTATACTAGTATATGTAGGTCGGCCTCAAAATCGGGCTATCTCGCTCCGTTTCCGAGATATTTGTGTTTTTGTAATTTGGAGGTTGAATTTCGCGTGGCAAAAGAAGTTTTTACAACTGATGGATGAACATTTTTTAATTGAGATTTAGCATAAATAAAAAATAAATAAATAATTATAATTGCATAAGTTGATAAAAAATGCTATGCAATAGCTATACCGCGGCATTCCCCGAAAGCCACACGTCTTTTTTTTTTAGTTGTGCCTACCTAATAGGCAAGTAGTTACGTAAGGTACCTATAATGCCAGAATAGCATGAAACTGAACATAACCGGTGAAATGAGAGTGTACCGAGGCACAGACCGAGGTGAACTATACACATCTGCGTACCCCTTTAGAGCGTACTGGCGTGATGTTATGTTATGAAATGGTATACACAATAAACATGCATGCGATTGCAGCAATTCCGAGAGATTTCCCGTTATTTATTAAAGAGTGCTGTTGTATATCTCCGAAATTCTTCTTCAGATCTTCAACAAATTAAAATGGGACCAATTTCGGAACATACTCTTTCAAACATAAAAATAATTTTCAAAATCGGTCCACTGTTGACGGAGATATAAGTGAACATAAATAAAAAAGTAAAAAAAACTTACATGAAGTCGAACATAGAACCTCCTCCTTATTGGTAATTCTTTTAAAAACAAGACTATCAATATGGCTATCTACGATCTTCTTATTGGGATTTACAAACATATGAACATTAGGACACCAGTAACGGCTATGTACATGGACATCACCAAAGCTTTCGACCATGTGGATCATAAATTGGTCGAAAAACTATATAGATACGGCATACGGGGTAATGTTCTAGACTTGACAAAATCGTATTTAAGCCAGAAATTACAAATAACCGAAATAAATAGGCTTTCCTTTGCGACGAAAACTAAAGTATTTTTTTTTTTTTTAATTATTATTATAGATAGGCTCGCGCTTGACCACTATCTCACCTGATGGTAAGGTATGATGTGGTCGACGGTGTAACACGCTTGCCTAGAACTTTAATGAAGCCCAAATTTTTTGTAAACCTGCTCTGACATTATACAAATACTGGTGTTGACAGAAGTTAACGTTAAGGAAGACGAATTATCTTTATACCACATAGACGGTTATAATCTATTTTCAAACACGAGAGAGAAAGCAAGAGGAGGAGGTGTGCTGATTTATTGTAAAGAGTATCTTACTTTCAATGCAAATAAAACTCAGACTAGTTCATTGGAAGGCATCTGTGGTAAACTCACTGTTGACAAGTCAACGATTAATATCATCGCAGTCTACAGACCACCAAGGACGAACAAAATGTTATTTATTGATGAAATCGAGCAGATACTCAAGAAGCTCCCATCAAACGAGGATGTCGTCATATTAGGTGACATGAACATAAATCTGTTAGGAGTGAGTGAATGTCAACAAGTGTCGAACTATAAAGACTGCCTGTGTGGACTAGGCTTACAGTGCGTGATACCACCTACCGAGGTGACGCGAGAGGCTATCGTCGCGGGTGTAAGAGAAGTGTCGTGCATAGACCATGTCTGGGTGCGTACAGGACAGTTACAAGATTGTCTATCGTTTGTGATTGAGTGTTTTATGTCGGATCACCATGTGGTGGGTGTTTCGATACCGTTACACGCGACTCTACCGTGGACGGACAATAAGAACTTGGATACTCGGTATGTGATTAGTAATAAGACTGTAGCTAAGGAAAAATTAATAATTGGACAGGTAGAAAAAGGCAAATATAGATGACACAGTCAAGAGATACTTTGGAGGTAAAGACACGATGTATAATATATGTAGTAAATTTGCAGATACCTTTACTGAAGAAATTATTAATATAAAACACAATTGTGATATTAAATTATTAGATAGAAATAAATATGTTAGAGTAAGTAATGTGACCTTCCGTTTTAAACCCGTGTCCAGCGACACAGTGTGTAAAGTTATCGATCAGCTGAGCAGAGATAAGGCGCCGGGCATTGATGGTATTCGAGTTATGGATTTAAAACTAATTAAGAATGAAATTTCACCAGTCTTGGCGCACTTTGTCAATCTGTGTTTATCGAAAGGAGAATATCCAAGTACACTTAAAAAAGCTTTAATCAGGCCCATCTTTAAACAGGGAGCGCACTCAGATTACGCTAACTATAGGCCTATAGCTATCTTATCAGTGATAAATAAAATAGTAGAAAAAATAGTAGTTGGTCAGGTTGGCGAATTCTTAGAGCAGAATGATATACTGGCAGATGCGCAACACGGATTTAGGCGCGGCCGCAGCACCATGACGGCACTTTCACAGTTTTCTGAAGACATGAACAGTAGTCTGGATCAGGGACATCAGATCTTGGCGCTGTTCATCGATTATAAGAAGGCTTTCGACACTCTGGACCATGAGGTGCTGTTGCAGGCCATGGATGAGTGTGGGATCAGGGGCCCCACTAACAGGTGGTTCCGGAACTACCTAAGTGGCAGAACCTTGCAAACCTGCATTTCCGGAGTGGTCGGTAAGGAAGCTGCGGTTGGCCTTGGCGTGCCGACTGGATCCGTGTACGGACCAGTTGGCTATGTCATGCATGTCAATAGCGTCAGTAATGTTGTGAAGAAATGTCGTGTTTATATGTATGCGGACGACATGTGTCTCATGTACTCCTCGAGGGATGTACAGGAGGTCAGGTCTGTTTTGCAGGATGACTTCGACAATATAACCCGGTGGGCGCATGATAACGGTATCATCCTAAATCTAAGTAAGACGAAGGTGATGCATGTGCACTCGCCGCACAACCTGCTGGCAAAAAAGGTCGGCAGTGATGATATCGGTATCGTGGGCCACACTTACGAGTGCATGCACGTCGGGAATGTCAACTGTGTATGTGAAAAACTTGAGTATCTCGATAGATTTAGGTATCTGGGTCTGTGGGTGGACCGCCACATAAACTGGAAGACACAGATTGACACAGTGTGTGCAGGGCTTAGGTCGGTTTTGGCTAAGTTTTATGTCTTGAAGTCGCCGTTGAGTAGAAAAACGTTGCGTGTAATTTATTTTGCCCTAGCCGAGTCTTTAATTAGCTATGGACTGAATATGTATGGCCGTACATTTAAAACATATTTGAATAGTATCAGATCACTGCAAATTCGTTTCATAAAGTATCTTGTTAACCCTAAAATAAAGCGAGAGAGTAAGGAAAATTATGAGAAACTATTTGTTGTTTGTAATGTGCTTCCTGTACATGAGAAGGTCAAGTATTTGTTGGTTCTCGAGCAGTTCTACAACGATCAATATAAAGTCTATGAAAAGAACACTTATAATACTCGAAGCGTTAGAGAACGTAAGTTCCTGCGAGCATCAGCAAAAAATTACTACGGCAAGAGAACCAACAAGTATTTGATCCCCACAGTGTTTAATAGTCTTGATTGGTTGAGAAAGGAAAGTGGTGGAATTGCCAAGGGAACATTAAAAAGAAAACTTGTAGATGTGTTGCTTGATGGGGTGGCCGTTGCCTGTGATAGTGCATCAGCACTGTCACATGTAGCAGCTACTTCACGGCGGGATTGACTAGGCATATTAATCATAGTGTGCCTGGTCAGTTTGGTTGTAGTATAGTCGTAGTAAGTTACTAAGTTTGAATCTACTTATTATAACATCGCGCTGACGCGCGCTCGTCTGTTGTGTTGTTGTGAGTTTGTTATGCCTATTTATCCATATATAGCTAGGTGGCGGCGCGGGCTGACGCCGCCACTGCGCCACTGCGAATGTGCGCCGGTGGCCCGCGTTGCCACTTTGTGTTGTTTGTATGTCTATATTTAAGTGTAAACCAATTGTTATACGAGCGCTAATCCCGCCAATAAACTGCCTCGTAGTTTGGTGGGTTATAATTTAAAGAAACAAATGTATTTTCCAAAATAAACGATTTATTTATTTATTATTTATTTATTTATTTATGCCGACAAAATAGCAAATATTATATTATATTATAAATAATATTAAAATAATATTAATATTATATTATATTGGCTGTAATAGTAGTACAATAAGTGCGTTAAAATATTTTTAAGACCTGTGGATTTTGTGATTAATAAATAAATAAATAAATAAATAAATTATGCCCTCAAAAACTCAAAAACAATATAGGTAGAAGAAAAAAAAAGACGTGTAGCACTCGGCGACTGCCGCGGTAAAGCTATTGCGGCATAGCATTTTTTATCAACTTATGCAATTATAATTATTTAATTATTTTTTATTTATGCTAAATCTCTATTAAAAAATGTTGACACCTCCTCCGGAACCCCCCCATCTAAATAAAATTTTTAACATACACGTCATTATTCATCCATCAGTTGTAAAAACTTCTTTTGCCAAGCGAAATTCAACCTCCAAATTACAAAAACACAAATAACTCGGAAACGGAGCGAGATAGCCCGATTTTGAGGCCGACCTTACTAGTGTATGTGCCGAGGCCCCATGACACCTCCTCCAGATCCCCCCATTTCATTTTAATTCAATCATAATTATACATTATCATACAGTCAGCAAGAATAAAAACTTCTTTGTCAAGCGGAACCGAACCTCCGAACTGGAAAACGCGGCACCAAATTCTGAGTGACTCTTATTACCACTGGCATAAGGCCAGTTTTAATTGTTTTTTTGAACGGACCTCGAGCCGCCACCAAGAACGAACCGGCGACCAAATCATAAAAACTAAAAAGTCCCATATCTTGGAAACGGCTGGAGCTAGCTCAATTCTAAGAAAAATTTTGCCCCCCGGCTTCCCGTCCCTTCAGGCCGGAGAACATTATCGCCAAAAATTATCGATAGGTGCCGTACCTACCTATGTGGAATACCTACCTCTGGTGCCCTTAAAACGGGTACCCAATGAGGAAAACGTCAGGAATACCTAAGCCAAGTATATCAATTCCTAATACAAGCGTGATGTTATCTCTGCAGATATGAGACACATTACCTACTGATAAGGTGAAGTTTTCATAAAGCTTCTGTTGCTATCAGTTGATCTGTAGATTGTATCTAAGTATTACTTATTACAGTAGATAACAATATTTGTTTGTATACTTGTGTAAACAGATCGAACAGAGTAGCAGAGCATGTTTACTTGTTCACTTTGGTCTACTGTCAACAACTGTTCAATATAAACAGTGTTTTAATAACGAGGGAAGTCATGGTCACTGATTAGATACATGCTGCTAGCAGCTAGCCTTTGTTGCAAATGCGACTGTGGTATGCGAATCATCGATTAGACGTAGTATGGCCACCGCACGCCTCCACACAAGACCATAGACTTTAATATATTATGTACCTAGCTGGTATGTGTGAAAGAACTCACAGTAGTACTTGGTTAGACACGGCATAAGTAGAGTAGGCACCTAAATACCGTACCTAGAATAGATACGCTAGATCTGATAAGCTCGATACTATCAGCGGAACGTTCAAAGTTAGAAGGAACATAATAGTTACGATAAGTAATGGAACGACCTACCTTCGTAACAAAGTAAGTAGGTATATTAATAATAGGTCAACACCTATGAAATTGGCGATCTGCAGTACTGGCCATTTCAAATCAAAATATTTTTTGAATGGCTAAGGGCTAAGAATTCTAATTTTAAATTAATTTTATAAGCCAAAAGAAAAAAAATGTATAAACATGCAATTCTTTTTCCAAAATTAGTCATTTGTTTATTTCCCAACTTCAAAAGGAGGTAGTCAAACGCCACGTACCTATGTATGTAATGTTGTTGGAACGATCCTTGAACTGCTCAACAGGCACAGAATCTAAGGAATTTTGAACCGCATTGTTATTGTTACCTGTGACGAATAATGGATTCTGTTTGACAATCGCAAGCAATCTCAAAAGTTGTTTGGATCCTGGTTCAGCACCTAAAAACAATGCCCTAAACGAAAAAAACTTACCCCTAGCAAAGTGATGGTCAAAAAGTGGAAAAGTGTTTGGTGGTCTACGGCCGGTGTGATTCATCTTACCAAACGGGATGAGCATTACTGCAGATGTGTACTGTAAAGAGCTGAACATAATGATGTTGGAGAAGCTCGCACGTCGCCAACCATCTTTGGTCAATCGCTCGTCTCCCCTGCTCCTGCAAGACAACGCGCGATCTCATACTGCATCTGCATAGCAGACGGTCTCTGTACAGTCTTAAACTGTACATATTTTGCTGACGCAGTGCCATGTACCTAAGTGCGTCATTTCAATATAATATTATAAATATACATGTAACACAATAAATTGACGAGTGCGATAACTGCTACGTGGTGACTAACATAAGAGAAAGGAATCGTCAACAGTATTACTTGTAAACACAAAAATACGTAATAAACCTTACGGAAAATTAGTTATCTTTTCTCTTCGTGCTTCAACCACAACAACAACAACTCTGCAAGTGTACGAACCGTTAATTTTTTGGTCCTTCGAGCTGGTAGCAAATCGGTTTAGCTGGTCTCCCAGAAGCGGGTCGTGCCAGTTAGATTGAGAAGTTGCATAATATCGTGACCGAGGTGCTTGCAACTTACTTGATTTAAAATGGTCAGTGGAACTCAGCACCCTTGGGTGTTAAAGATTTCAAGATTTGAAACGGAGAAAATTACAAGCAACGCAGTAGCCTTCGCAATACAACACAACGCGGAGAGCGTGCATCTTAACAGAAAACTGTCACCGTCAACGACGTGTGAGCAAGCATCAACATGGATTTGATAGAATTGCAGTCAACGTGCTTCGATAACATCAAAGCATTATGGGTCAATTATTGCAAGGATTCATCATCACGAAAAACTGTGGAATACCTGAAGATACGATTGTCGTCGCTAGAAAACCAATGGCAAGACTTCGAAGGCAGGCATGCCTAAATGTTGTTCGAACTAGAAAATAAGAACATAGCATATTTCATGGATGACATCTACGAGAAAACGAATGAAATGTTCTTATCAACTATAACAGACATCACTAGCAAACTGACAACTTCGAGCAAACAAAACGGGAAGTTCGACTTAGGTGGGGACTTCAGAAGATGACGGCAGCAACATACAACTCTTGCTTAACAAGCAAGAATGGAATTTGAACGCGATTCACCGTGTCATCAAGATTGACGTAATCACTATATCGGAAAAATGGGAACTGGAAGACCACTTCGCAAACTTGAAATCGAAATGGGAACCCATCGATAAACTTCACTGGGAAATGGACTTTAAACTGAAAGCATCCAACGAGCGTTAAAGGAAAATCCATGCCAAAATTTGGTCCACCGTCCACTACTAGAAATCGACACCTAAGATCGAAATCCCTGAGTTCTCCAGTGGATCTCCTTCAAAGTTCTATTTCTGGAAGCAATTCACAAAAACCCTATGATCAACAACGCGCAGAAAATGCAGCACTACCAACCAACCAAGCTGCGAGGAGAAATTAAACGCTTAGTGCAGCATCTGACCATTAGCACTGAAAACTATAATTCATGCTGGGATATATTAAATGACTGCTACGACAAACGTCGTCTCCAGTTTACTTAATTAATGAACAACATGCTAAATCAGCCGATCAAACAACATGCAGACTCAGCCAATTTGAAGAAGATGCATGACGTCATTACCGAATGCCTGAACGGCATCTCCAACATCGGTATTGATACATCAACTTGGGACTTGGATCATTGTGCACATCATGTCGCAAAAACTGGATTCCAGTACTGTGAGTTCCAGCAGTTTGACTACATGAAGGAACTTCAAGATCACAGAGAACTACTAAACCTTCACGACTTTCTGTATTTCCTCGAAACACAGTTAATGGCATACGAAACGATGAAATCAGCTAAAAGGCCGAATCCTACAGCCTCAGAAAAATCATTCAACTGGAAAACATCCAACAAGCAAACCCAGATGAAGAAACATAACTATAACGTCGTCAATCAAAATAAAACAAACAACTACCTATCACGCCATTTACGGAAAATGCCCATTTTGCAACGGAAGTCACGTACCAAATACCAATGCCACCACCGTACTGCGCCAATGTGACAAATTCCTACAAATAGACTTTGTCAAACGAAATGACACCGTTTCGAAACTGCAGCTCTGCCAAAAACTGTTTATTCAGCCACGGAAATGACGAGTGCAAATTAACGAAAACGTGCAAAGAATGTAACTTGAAACACAACACACTATTGCACAATCCGGACCATAACATCAGCGACTAGAAAAAATAATATTGAGCAACACCCTTCGTCTCAACAACCAACATCTAAGTCATCTAACCATTTGTCTAAAGACAACATGGAAGTTCTACTGACTACGATCCAGCTGAGAGTAAAATCTGCAGATGGGACTTATATAACACTACGTGCGCTGCTCGATCAAGGCTCACATGTGAACTTGATAACAGAAAACGCTGCACAAATATTACGTCTTTCTCGGCATTGGATCAACGCATCAGTATCAGGAATCGGCTCTGTTGCACGAGAATGCAGAGGAAACCTGAAACGTACCTGTCAATCGATTCACTCTGATTATAACTTTGAAACTCAAGCACATATCATGTTTGCTGGAAGAAAATTCCATTTGGAGTTAAGCTCGCCTTTGTACATAAATTTTGTTATCAACTTGTCTAAATGTAATGTCTTATTGTACAATAAAGAATAAAGAAAGAAACAACTTGCCTATGAAAACGTTAGAGAAAGGTGCATGGACGCACTTGGAAACTTTGAAACTTGCAGATCCTGACTTCAACGTATCTCGGCAAATCGACCTTTTACTAGGAACCGACGTATACTCCGAAATTATCCCAGGAGGTGTAAACTTCTTCTTCTTCATTTTCAGATTTTAATTTAGATGTAAAGGACCTGTGCGAGGCCAACGCTAGGGCTATCGACGTGGCTGAGTTCTCACAACATCTAAATTACAATCTGGAGGTGTATTGAAAGGCAATAACAGCTCCCCAGTTGCACAACAAACGCAAGATGGGTGGATTTTATGCGGAAAGATGAAATAAACGTTTAACTGCCACGTTACTTTATTCAGCTTTAGAGGATTTAACTAAATTTTGGGAGAATAAAGAAATTCAAAAAACTAAATATATCCCCAAAGACGACCAGTGCGAACAATTTTATAACAAAACTGTGAGAAGATCATCTGACGGAAAGAACATCGTCAAAATGCCTCTAGTTCCAGACTATGAAGAGAAACTAGGCTCTAGGTCTAGAACAATTGCGGTTTCGCAGTTTATGCAGGCTTACTCCATGTTTAAACAATTCATGGAAGAGTATGCGGATCTGGGTCACATGAAACTAGTACCTCAGATACCTACTGACATCTACTTCTTACCGCATCACGGGGTCTTGAGAGAAAACTCGACAACAACAAAGTTGAGGATGGTATTTAACGCCACTCAAAGAGTTCTTTGAGAGGCGTTAAATACCATCCTCATCGAGTAGTCAGTCTGAACAACGTCATGGAAAAAGGCGCCAACTTACAAAAAGACATTCAGGCCCTTATACTGAAATGGCGAACTTATAAATACGCATTTACGGCTGACATTGAAAAGATGTACCGCTGCATGGATTTCAAATGAACAACAATATCTACAGAGAATTTTATGGCGGGAATCACGAGATCACCATCTTCGCGATTACCAGCTCTGCACAGTAACCTACGGGACCAAATGCGCACCATGGCTTAATATGCGAACATTGAAGCAACTAGCCCTTGACGAGGGTTACAAACATCCGGAAGCTGCCAAGACACTTATAGAAGAATGCTACGTAGATGACGTCATTAGAGGCCATTACAACCTCACAAGCGAAAAATCTGCAACACTCCTTGATCCAACTGTTAAGAGGAGGAGGCATGAATTTACGAAAGTGGACAGCCAATGACCGCGCTGTAGGTACTGGAAGACTTACGCAAGGATCAAATTTCAACTCAAAACATATTTGATTTTAAAGGGGAAGAATCAAGCAAAACGGGACTTGGTTGGAATCCAAACAGCGACACCTTCCACTTTAACTGGCCTGTGGAAAACTCAAAACAACTAACAATGAGATCCTTACTCTCAGCCATATCAAGATTTTACGACCAACAGGGTTGGCTCTCCCCAGTGATGGTCAAGGCGAAACTGCTATTCCAGAAAGACTGGATGAGTAAACTTAGCTGGGATGACGTAGTGCCCAGCAATATTGAATCTGAGTGGCTGAACCTAAAAACAGAACTGCCGTCCAATAAGAAAGTAACGATAAATAGATGGATTGGCGACACACAACAATGTGTCGAATTGCTGGGTTTCTGCGACGCAAGTGTAAAGGCGTACGCTTGCGTTATTTACAGCAAGGTGTTTAACGAACATGGTCAACTCATAGTATCTCTGCTAGCTGCCCGAACGAGGGTGGCTCCAGTGAGTCAGAAAACAACACTACCAAGACTGGAACTGTGTGTTGCTCAGCTACTGGCTGACTTGATGTAGAAAACCAAGCAAACATTCTGTAGATACCAATATGATTGTATGTTAATACCAATACGGGCTTGGTCAAATTCCCAAGTGGTCCTGGCGTGGATTCAAGGCTAAACATCAAGATGGGAAACTTACGTAGACAAAACGTCATTCCTGCAGCTCAGTGGCATTATGTCAAATCAGAGCAGAATCCAGCAGACTGCGCCTCAAGAGGTCTTTTGCCAATCAAACTAGTAAACTTCAACCTGTGGTGGCAAGGCCCAGCGTTCTTAACAAAACAAGATCCGCCGGCAGATATTCCTTGCACTTTCTAAACGAATTTTGGCTGCGTAAACCACGCTAAAATCACACAAAATATCGATCATAACATAATTAGCCAATTATTGAGCAAATGCTGCTCATTGACACAAGCAAACAGGTCATCGCATGGATATTACGCTTCATTACAAATGTGCACAATAGGACGAAATCGGAAACTACGTACCTCACAACAAGTGAACTAAGCGCAGCGCGTATAAGTATTATAATGCAAACGCAGTGACTGCAGTTCAATTCTGAATACAAACAACTCATTAACATCGCAACTAATTAAATTTGCAAATTGAATCCTTATATAAACAAAGCGGGCATCACCTGTGTCGGATGTCGTCAAAGCACTCAAGATCAACTGGGGATATGAAGAATCCAATAATCATACCACAAAGGAAGATTTACACAACTTCTTATAGAACAAGCACATTCAACCACATCACATGGAGGAGCTCGGCTGACGTTGACTTATATAAGACAGCGTTACTGGATCGTTGGCGGCAACAGGGCCGTCAAGAACCAACTTCGAAGATGTGTACGCTGCCATCGCTTCAACAAGACAGTTGGCTATCAACTGATGGGTAACCTACAAGCCTACTGTGTACAACAAGCGATCCAAAAAAAAGTGGTCACCCATCCAAAGACTGACCTTGGTAAGCGTTGCTTACCCTGGCGCTGTCACCACCCCAGCCACTTCAAATTAAAACACAAACCTATCCAGAAACTGACCTTGGTAAGTACTAAATACAGGGTACAGTCAACACTGACGCATTAGCGTGAGGAAGGTTCGATTCCCAGGTCAGTAACAGTATGTTTTTTTTTTATTATCATAAATACAAAATAACTATTTTTGATAATTGTGTCAAGTTTTTATAATGTAATTATTTTAAAAAGTTTGTAATATCCTATTTTTTTTTAAATCTTGGTAATTAAAATAATTGATCTAAATTAACATATGTTTTATAACTCAACCCATACCATAGTTTTCGTAATATAAGTTTTTATAATCATAATACTCGTATTAATTTTAATCTGCGAATAATCGACCAAAATTGAAAGACCTCATAGGTTGCGGACCAGCCCCTACCCACTCCTCCCTTCGACCACTAATGACTGTATTCCAATTTGTTGAAATTAGCGATTGTTAAAATACTTACAGCGGACAACACTTTCAACACTCCCTCTAGCGACGTAATGTAATCTTTATCTGTGTAATATTTACGAAAGATCTGATCGGCAGGCTCGGCGTCTGCGGCAGGCTCCCGCGGCCGCGGCAGAGTGCCCGCCATCGCTTTACGATCAACCACTAGCCACTTGCTAATTAATTATTTTTATTATCAATATAATCCCTATTATCTGTGACAATATAAATCACATTAGTCGATAGAGCGACGAGTTTGAAGAAGCACAATAAATTGGAGACTGAATTACCTGCGATAGTAGCTTTTTCGATAAGACCAATAATTGTAACATGAATCGAAGATAATCTGCTCGTTGTATTGATAAAAAACTTCGTGAGGTACCTATTACTCGAAATATCAGCTGCATGGATGAACGTGACTGCCTTTCAAAAAGTGCCGACTAACTAATAAAAATTACTGTTCGCGACAGAATGTTCAGTGGTAGTGTAAATAGTATTAAATAGTGTAATGACAGTGTGTTAGTTAAGATTTAAAAGACAATAGTGTTAAGAATAGTTATTTAGAATAGGGAATAAATAGGAACGATCGAGAAATACACTACTGTGAGTAGATAACTGTTGAAAGGCGCCGTGCCGCGACGGCGGCATCGCGAACCTTCTGATTGCTCAAAGCGGCCGCCGACTGTACCTAAATCCTTTGTACGCACCGACACCGCGACGCACGTGTGGATACAATGTTATCGGTAAGCCAAAAGAGCCGCTACCGGTACCTACAATCTTTAAACTAGCCGACACGTGTGAATACAATAGGTCAAAGAAGCCGCGCCGGCCGCGGAATCTCGAATCGTCTTGACTGTATTATTGTTAGAATTTCGACCGTATGCCGACCGCCTAGAATAGTTTGTTGTATACTTTTTTGTTGATGTCGGCATCTCTTTAATGTAAATATTTGTAATAAATCACGATAAGCGAACAATGCTATCTTCCGCCGCGGGCCGACTTTGTCGGCAAGTTTTCTGGAATATTATGTAGACTCACGGAGTAGTATAAAAGAGCACCGCGCTCGCCATTTGAACCTTGTGCCTGGCTGGAGGCTTAGTTTAGTCTCCACAGGATAGCCCGGTTAAGCAGTAACCAATCATTTGGATTGTAAATTGCGAGACGTCACTTAAAAAAAAAAAAAAAAAAAAAAAAAAAAAAAGCCATTTGAACCAGTTGAGTTTCACTCGTCGCTGAAGGCAGTTCGGATCTAGCATTCGTATAGACAGTTCACAGTTCAGTTTTAGTCGTCGCTGAAGACAGTTCGAGTCCAGAATTCGTTACGTAGTATTGTTCGCCAGTCGTCATAACAGTCAAAGAATCTTTTATTTATCTTCACCTTCTCCGCCCATAAACAAATAGAACAGTAACTTCCATCCCACCATACTTCACACAACTGAAGCAGCACCCGGAACCTATAGGTGCAGGACGCCAGCGGCTCAGCTTGGACTTCGCCATAGTTTTCACCCAACACGAGACCGCCCGTCCGGTACAATTACCTTTTTGTTATTTGTCTGAATTAGGTGTGTTGCGTGTACTAACCGATTTCGCATGAACTTATTAGGAATCCAAATGGGTGCTCCAGACCAGACTAGTATCAGGTACCTACACGGTTCTATTTTTATGCGACGGTATTATAAATTATTATAAACTAGCTGTGCCCGCGTCTTCGCTCCCGTCAACTACCTACCCTACCCTACCCTACTTACCTACCAGAATATTATTTACTCTTTTTCTTTTATAATCTTTAGACTCGCGTTTGACCACTATCTCGCCTTCATTATTTAAGCGATGATGTGGTCTACGGTGAAGCACGCTTGCCTAGAAAAAACCTATTCACTCTTGACTTAAAGACCCCAAGGTTGTAGCTATCAGGGAACAAAGACTCCGGAAGGGAGTTCACTCTAGGGAGAAGAACGTCGACTTCATACAAAAAATAAAGTAAAGACAGATTTGCTGCGCGCCATCTAGTAGCACTCCAGAACACCACACCGAAACAAAAACATAAAAAAACCTATCCATAGCTGGGACTCGAGACCAGTAGCGGCCTTAGGGGGTGGCGAACAGGGCAATCGCCCGAGGCCTCGCTCTTGCAGGGGCCTCGCGCTACAACCCAAAAAGCTTACAATTCTATCCTTAGCAAACAATAAAGTTGGTCGATTAATTATTTCATAGTAAAGTACTAATATTATAAAGGCGAAAGTTTGTGAGTGTGTAAGTGTGTGTTTGAATGTGTGTTACTTCTTCACGCTCAAACGGCAGGACGGATCTGGATGAAATTTAGCACAGATATAGATTTCAGTCTCAAAAAGTACTTAAGATACTTTTTATTCCGGAAATATGTTCCCTTGGGTTTATTTTTGAAAATCCCGCGGGCGAAGTCGCTGGCAGAAGCTAGTTAATAACAAAAACAATAAGTTTTCCATTTCTATATCTCATACATTGTAAAAACCGGCCATGTGTGAGTCGGATTCGCGCACGAAGGGTTCCGTACCATACTCGCAAACAAAGGCAAAAATATCATGTTTTTTGTATAAGAGCCCCACTTAAATATTTATTTAAATCTGTAAAAGTTTAAGTTTAAACCGCGGAGTCTTAGTAATAGGGTCCCGTTTTTAAAGGGTAAAAAGGGTACGGAACCCTAAAAAGGACAAGGGCCTCGCATACCTGCCCGCCCGGAGCCTCGCAGCGGTTAAGGCCGCCCCTGCTCGAGACCGGAACCTTGGCGTAGTAGGCCACCACGTTTATCATTAGGCTATCCAGACGGGCAGTAGCAACGACAAATTTACGATCCACTTTACACACACGTCAACGTCATCATTGACATTAGTAGTATATGATTAATAACTGTATTTTTTTTGTCTCGTGCATTAGGTCTCGATTTTTTTTTACTTTATCCACACCTGAAATAGCCCTTGAAGGTAAGTCATTGATTCGACGTACCAGAGTTGACACCCCATGCCTATAGTTCTTGCCAAATTTCTTCGCCGCCCTGAAGTTAGCTACAATGGCTGCGTTTAATCTCACAAAAACAGCACCGTTACGTGCCATGCGAATCAGAAAGCCAGCTTTAGGGCGGCCCAGAATTTTGGCATTTGGCAATAACTATACCTGCCTACGCCTACTTCACTTGCTACTTATCAACCGTTTTTAGGGTTCCGTACCCAAAGGGTAAAAACGGGACCCTATTACAAAGACTTCGCAGTCCGCCTGTCTGTCACCAGGCTGTATCTCATGAACCGTGATAGCTACACAGTTGATCACAGTTGATGTATTTCTGTTGCAGCTATAACAAAAAATACTAAAAACAGAATAAAATAAATATTTAAGTGTGGCTCCCATACAACAAACGTGACTTTTTTGCCGTTTTTTACGGAACCCTTCGTGCGCGAATCCGACTCGCACTTGGCCGGTTTTTGTTTTCTAGTGTCATTCTTCCACGGAGACGTCAAATGCACAACGCCATCTATCGAATATGGAGTTCAACTGTCCGAGGTGTGTTGTGTTATTTTACTTCTTGAACACTTTAAATACATCTCACTTTTGATAGAGTGAACCACAGACTACTTAGAGATACTACTGGAGTGAACCGATTGCGATGAAACAAAAACTAAGAGTTACGCATAATTTCATAATTTTTATGTAAAGGGTCTTTCAACAAGGACGGATCGATGTTAAAATTGAATAAAACAAGATGTGTGTGAGATATTAACGAAATTTATTTTTTATTTAAAAGGCCCATTTATGCCATTATGGATGGAATATGACATCGTTCAAATGTCCGCCGCGGCTTCGTATGGTGGCACGAATCCGAGAGGTCCAATTTTTAATCCACATGTCGTTCACGTCCATATTGTTCAATTCAAGCCAAAAGAAATTGTTTATCATTGATCTGTAGCGCTCGCTCGATCTATGCAGCAGAGTCATAAAAAATTGGACCTCTCGGATTCGTGCCACCATACGAAACCGCGGCGGGCATTTGAACGATGTCATATTCCATTCATAATCAGGGGCGGCTTTACCTATAGTGCAGGGTGTGCGAGGCACACGGGCGCAGCGCCCAAGGGGGCGCCAAGCGCCACTCGCCGTGAGCGCCCTCCGGCCACGGCACTTTCAATGACCCACGTAAAAAGTGCTCCGGTTTGCATACATTTTGTATAGTATCTGGAGCTATTGTTATATAATATATATGTCGAATTACAGCAAAGCAAGGCGCGCCGCGAGTGGCTTTTAAAATAGTAACATTTATGAGATGTTCTTAGATGACCGCTTTTGGCCTGAAGGTATTATTTACCGTCATTTTGTCCATGTTAAGAATAACATGGACACTCCAGTACGGGTTGAGGCAGTTAATAAAAACTTAATCTAATGCCAATGTCAAATGACGCTATTATGCATAACGCCGTCCTTGCCTCGTTTAATTGCAAGTCACTTAAAAGGTCAATGGAGGGAGTTAGAACTTTATGCAAGGGAGTGGACATACTTTCTCTCCAGGAGACGTGGCTGTTGCCCCATGACCTGTCTTGCTTGTCACAAGTGGATGAGGAGTTTGGCAGTACTGGCACATCCGCAATAGACACATCGGCGGGAATGCTAGTTGGTAGGCCCTACGGTGGTGTTGCGTTATTGTGGAGAAAAAGTATGTTCAGTTGTGTGTGCGTAATTCCGTGCGATAATCCACGTATCGCGGCAATAAAAATATCGTTGTGTGACCGTCGCGTGTTGATATTTAGTGTGTACCTACCTGTAGACAATGCGAACAATTTAACAGAATTTTCGGACTGTTTAGGGACTATAAGTGCAATTATAGAGGAGAGTGGCGTGGAATCAGTGTTTGTCCTGGGGGATTTTAATTCACACCCAGGTACATTGTTTTTTACGGAGTTACAGAGCTTTTGTTGTGATCAGGAATGGCTATGTGTAGATGTAAATAAAATGAGTTCGGACAGCTATACATTTATAAGTGAGGCAAACGGAAGTCGAAGATGGTTGGACCATTGTACAGTTACAAAAGCAGCCTTACCGCTAATTACTAGCGTACACGTTAATTATGACATATATTGGTCCGACCATTTTCCACTTTTAATCAAGTGTAATTTTGATTTAATTAGGCTAAAACTGGGTAAACAGTGTGCGCAAATATCCAACGCAAAAAATAGCACAATTTTTAAATTTGTGTGGTAATTACCTACGCGAGATAGACTTTCCTGTGCAACTGGAATCATGTAGTGGGAAGTATTGCACTGACACCAGCCATAAGTTGGTGATTGATGAGTTGTACAGTAACATAGTGCACTGTTTGGGGTTGGCAGCTGGTTCCACACACCGGCAAAAGCCTAGGTATCACAACTGTGTAGCAGGGTGGAACAGGCACGTCCGTAGCGCGCACGGGGAGGCGCGTTCTAAGTTCATTATATGGGACTGGCACGGCCGACCGTTATCAGGTACTTTGTACGAGAATATGATAGAAACGCGGAAAGTATTTAAGGAAAAGCTGAAGTGGTGTCAAAATCACCAAGAGGTAATTAAAATGAACATCTTAGCCTCACATCACGCAAATTCAGATTTTCGTAGTTTCTGGAAATGTACCAATAAGATGAGCGCGGCCCAGAGCCTCCCCGTGAGCGTTGATGGGGTTACGCAACCGCAACTCATAGCCGAGGTGTTCAAGGACCACTTCATGGTTAGATCACCGTTGGGACCTGCGCAGCGGGTGGTTGATGCTGAGGCCCAAACAGGACCCATTTCCACTCTTATCACAGCTAAAGAAGTTACTATAGCTCTTAAAAATATGAAAAGAGGGAAATCCCCAGGTCACGACGGACTCAGCATCGAACACTTGCAACATGCGGGTTGCCACTTGCCCAGAGTTTCGGCATTACTGTTTAATCTTTGTATTTCACACTCTCACTTGCCTGACAGTATGATGAGGACGGTGGTCGTGCCAGTAATTAAAAACAAAACAGGAGACTCATCAGATCGGTCGAACTATAGGCCTATTTCTCTAGCAACGATTATCGCTAAGGTGCTTGACAGTGTGCTTAATGTACAGCTAGAAAAACATATATCTTTGCACGATGCGCAGTTTGGTTTCCGACCTGGCTTATCTACCGAAAGTGCTATCGTATGCCTTAAGCACACTGTCAGGTACTACGCTGACAGGAGTACACCAGTTTACGCGGCGTTTCTGGATCTCTAAAAGCCTTCGACCTAGTCTCATACGACATTCTTTGGGATAAATTAAAGGCAACAGGGATACCCAATGAGCTGCTGAACGTTTTTAGGTACTGGTACGGCAACCAAACTAACGTAGTAAGGTGGGGGAGTAACTGTTCTGCACCGTACAGGTTGGAGTGTGGCGTGAGGCAGGGGGGCTTATCCTCCCCAAATCTTTTTAACTTGTATCTGAACGCATTGATCGAGGGACTCAGCAGTGCGCATGTGGGCTGTTTTGTTGACGGGTTGTGTTTTAACAACATCAGCTACGCGGATGATATGGTGCTGCTGGCTCCCTCGGTCTGTGCTCTCAGAAAACTTGTTAAAGTATGTGAGGATTATGCTGCCGGCCATGGGTTGCTATATAATGTGACGAAGTCCGAACTCATGGTCTTTAAAGCGGTTGGCAAGAAATGTCCAGTGAATGTGCCACCAGTAAAAAATTACGATGTTCCGATTCGACGGGTACATCAGTTTAAATACCTGGGGCATTTCATTGTTGACGACCTTAAGGACGATAGTGATGTTGAACGGGAACGCAGAGCATTGGCGGTACGGGCGAACATGTTGGCCCGTAGGTTCGCTAGATGTACAACAGCAGTCAAACATACGCTTTTTAAAGCATACTGCACATCTCTGTACTCGAGCGCCCTATGGGTCAGCTGTACCAAACGTGCCGTCAATGCGCTGCGCGTCCAATATAATAACGCCTTCAGGGCGCTGATGCGGCTGCCACGTTACTGCAGTGCGTCAGAGATGTTCGCAGAAGCCCGAGTCGACAGCTTCTCAGCTGTCGTACGGAAGAAAAGTGCGTCTCTGCTCGCCAGATTGCGTGGCAGTGGCAACAGCCTCCTGAAGGTGATAGCTGACAGGCCTGATGAGAGTCCTATAATGGGACATCTCATCAAAACAACACTGTCTGTCGTAGTGTATAAGTACTAACGTAGATCATAAGCCATATTGTTACTAACATCCTAGTATATAAGTACTAACGTAGGTCATAAGATAAATTGTCACTAACATCTTAGTATGTAAGCACTAACATAGGTTATAAGATTTTATATTGTTACTAACACACTTTAATTATTTTATTTTGTCTTATTTTATAAATAATTTATTATTATTATTATATCAACATTCAATAAACCTAAAAACAGATTATATTGGTGTAGTAGTGAGTGTCGCATCTCACACCCACAATTATATTACGTAGCCCGAATTCAGCTGTTTAGAATTTAAAATAAAGTTCAAATTGCCATGGACGAAAGTCACGCGCTCGACAATTCTCCAAAGCGAGTGTACGAGTGGCGCGTGCTGCACATTGTGTTCTACTGCTACACGTAATTTTGCGAAGTAAGCCTTGACGCAATGGATTAAATATTAAATTTGAGTAAACATGTAAATATGAAGTAAACTTTTGATTAAAATATACCTATTAGGTAAGATTTGTTATTAACTGCCACAACTGTTGCGACTTTCACCGGGGTCAGAGCTTTGAAATAACCACAAAATTGTATTTTGTTACTTCTTGTCACTTCTTCCTACCATGAAATACCTACTTTTTACTCGTGTACAGTGGGCCTCGCATTAAGCTTCTCAAATATGTCAAATGTTTTTAATTAATATTGAACTCTGTACATTTGATAAGAGGTCGTAATTAGGGTTCTATCATTCAGAGAGCGATCACGCAGTCTTGCGTTCAAGAGCTCAATTTACGTTCAAGCGTGCAATTGCTCACGAATCCCGCGCTGTTGGACGGTCTACGCGGTACCACTATAGTCACCACGTTTTTTGACGATAGTTCTTCATCGGAAGACGAATTAATGATTCTGTGGTCGATCAAGACGGAAAAGGAAATACTGGGTGCGCCCAGTAAATGGAATGTATGGATGGAGAATTTCATAGACTTTTTTCTAAATGGGTTAAAGATGAAGAAATTTTTTATAATTCTTTTCGGATGACAATTACTGGAGGAAAGCCATTTCAGCAAAATAAAGATTGGTGCTACTTTTCCTCGTTTTTTTTATAATCGTTATTCTTTGCATCGTATAAAAAACGCCTTTTACTTACTAACAAAATTAGCTTTTCAGTTCAGTCTCAATCTTCCAATGTCCAATTTGGTCACCGAAAAAGAAGTGAACTCGCGGATGCGTAGGTACGTTCTGGTCGACCGTTCAGAATGCTTCCTGTATAGGTATATCTATGTAACGTAATACAACATAACGAACGCAAAACTTCTTGAACGCTTGACCGCGTGACCGCTCTCTGTCTGATAGAACCCTTAGAATGAAGAAATTTGACAGATGTGGGAAGATTGATGCGGGGCCTAGTATTTGTGTGTGTATCTGCCCCTGTACCCCGACGTGTCTAAACTATCATAGTTCGACTGTTAAAAATGGACAGATGTTACAAGTCATATACATCTGTCCCTTACGCACACTCAAAATAACCTTACTCCAAGAGACCCACTGTTGTTTTTTTTTTTTTTTTGGGACAACCCCACCGCACTATTCCCAAACCACTGCAACTCCTGAAAGCCAGAATCAACAGTGGCGACCACCAGAAAAGCGCCGAGGCAATGAAGCTCGACGAAGTCCCGGAGAATGAATTTAACTGTCTTGGATCCCGCAACGAAATTAATCAGAAAAGAATAACGGAGGAGTAGGAAAAAACATAAATTTCCACTTCCCTCCATATCAAGCAGGAGACAGAACAAACAAGGCCACTAGGCACAAAGGGTCGTTTACAACTGGGATAAGCCCAGTTGCCTAGCACCACGGATAAAAATAAGAATGAATAATAATTGGGTCCTAACATTGTGAGCTGCTATGTTTGATTCCAATAATAGGTATGGCAAAAACGCTTGAACGCGCGGAAATTTGTTCTAGTTTCCACAAGGTCCGTATAGTAAACTATTAAAGTAAACGCAGTGGAATTTGGTTTTTACATAATATATTTCGTGCGATATCAAAAGTACGGACATTAACAAGTATCACCTAGCAACAACAACATAGATCATATAAATCTAGAAGGAAAGACTTCATAGTAAAGTATCACTGGAAGTGCTTTCCTAACATTCCCTCTTCTTTTTCAAACCGAAGTCTTCGCAAAGCTTTATTAGTCTTGGTTTGAATAATGGCTTTGTAAAGATATCAGCCAATTGTTCTTGCGTAGGCACTTGCTCAATTTGGATATCTCCTTCAGACACACATTGCCTTACATAAAAATGTCTTAGCCTGATGTGCTTTGTCTTGCGATGATATTCGTAAGGCGGATTATGAGCTAATTTTATTGCAGACTCATTGTCAATGCGCAGTACTGGTTTTTCTAATTTATCACTTAAATTTTTATACAATCTCTGTAGCCAAATCATTTCACGGCACGCCTCACTGGCAGCTACTATTTCTGCTTCTGTGGACGACAGCGCAACTGAGGTTTGCTTTACACTTCTCCAGGAGATTGCTGATCCAGCGAACATGCATATCAACCCGCTAGTAGAACAACCACTCAAGATGTCGCCTCCATGATCCGCATCACTGTAACACATGAGCCGTTTCTCATTCTTTTTAAACGCTAGACCAGTCTCGATTGTTCATTTGAGATAACGAAAGATTCTCTTCACTTGTAACACATTCGTATTAGTAGGGTTATCTAAGGTTCTGGATACGACTCCAACTGCATAGGCGATATCTGGCCTTGTACCCACCATGAATTCCACTGCGTTTACTTTAATATGGTAGCAGAACGTGCAAAAACGAGAGCTTAAAAGTTTTATGTTTGTTTCCTAAAGGATAAAAGTTCGAAAGAGTGAATCATAATGTCTTCAAAAATGAAACTCGAATTAGGACTATTCGATGGAAGCAACTGGCCGACCTGGAAATATAAAGTGTTATTGCTGCTGCGGAGTAACACAGGCACCTTAGAAGCGGTGCAGGGTACTCTAGTAAAGCCGGCACATCCGGGTGAAGGAGCCAAAGCGGAAGCTCTTACAAAGTACAGACAGTAACAAGTATCACCTAGCAACCACAACATAGATCATATAAATCTAGAAGGAAAGACTTCATTATAAAGTATCACTGGAAGTGCTTTCCTAACATTCCCTCTTCTTTTTCAAACCGAAGTCTTCGCAAAGCTTTATCAGTCTTGGTTTGAATAATGGCTTTGTAAAGATATCAGCCAATTGTTCTTGCGTAGGCACTTGCTCAATTTGGATATCTCCTTCAGACACACATTGCCTTACATAAAAATGTCTTAGCCTGATGTGCTTTGTCTTGCGATGATATTCGTAAGGCGGATTATGAGCTAATTTTATTGCAGACTCATTGTCAATGCGCAGTACTGGTTTTTCTAATTTATCACTTAAATTTTTATACAATCTCTGTAGCCAAATCATTTCACGGCACGCCTCACTGGCAGCTACTATTTCTGCTTCTGTGGACGACAGCGCAACTGAGGTTTGCTTTACACTTCTCCAGGAGATTGCTGATCCAGCGAACATGCATATCAACCCGCTAGTAGAACAACCACTCAAGTTGTCGCCTCCATGATCCGCATCACTGTAACACATGAGTCGTTTCTCATTCTTTTTAAATTCTAGACCAGTCCCGATTGTTCCTTTGAGAAAACGAAAGATTCTTTTCACTTGTAACACATTCGTATTAGTAGGGTTATCTAGGGTTCTGGATACAACTCCAACTGCATAGGCGATATCTGGCCTTGTACCCACCATTAAATAAGCCAAAGCTCCCACAGCTTGTCTATAGGGAAATTTAGTGTCACAAATCTCTTCCGCCAACTTTTTTACAGGAATATCTTTAACTATTGGTGTACCAACGGCTTTACAGTCACTCATTCCATACTTCGCCAAAACCTTTTTAGTATAGGCGGCTTGATGAACTCTTATAGTTCCATCATTGTGTCGCTCTAACTCTAGCCCAAGAAAGTACGATGGTGGCTTAGTCGTTATCTTGAAACGTACTTTGAGCTCATTTTCAATAAAATTATCAGCTTCTACGTCATCAGAGGAAGCCAATAATCCATCATCAACGTACAAAACTATCAACATCTTCGTTTTTCCACGTTGTCTCACGTATAAACATGGATCTGCTTCGCTCTGTGTAAATCCAGATTCAATGAAAAAGTCGTGAATACACTCGTTCCAACATTTAGGAGCTTGTTTAAGTCCATAAAGACTTTTTATAAGCTTGCACACCTTGCCAGATCCGTCATTATATCCCTCAGGTTGTCGCATGTATATCTCCTCCTTTACCTTGCCATATAGGAAAGCTGTTGAGACGTCAAATTGTTTCAGCGATAAACCTTCGTTTGCGGCTATACTTAATAATACTCGGATTGTGCTTAGTTTCGTAACAGGGCTAAATGTTTCGTGGTAGTCTATTCCCTTTTTCTGTGAATAGCCAACTGCAACTAGTCTCGCTTTAAACTTGTCAATCGAGCCATCAGGGTTCTTCTTTACCTTAAATACCCATTTGCAGTTAAGAGCTTTTCTGTTATTTGGTAATTGTGTCAGTTTCCATGTTTCATTCTCTTTCAGAGAATTTATCTCATTGTTCATAGCCTCAATCCACTTGTCTTTTTCAGTACTTTGCATGGCTTCTCGATATGAAGATGGTTCTGGATCAGCAATGACTTGATGGATGAATTGATCAAAATTAAATCTTTTTGGAGGTAATTTGACTCCGATCACGAAGTACACGACTGTGACCTTCAACAGTTTGAGTATCTTCTGCTTGTCTTTCTTCATCATTACTATCAGCTGTTTCAAACCAAGTGTCTTCTTCATGTCGTTCTACTGCATTAGTATCACCTGTTTCATTATCCAAATTCATTGAATGCAAGTGATCATCACTTTGATTAAATACTTCTAAGTTTGGTTGATCATCTATGGAAGAAGTAGGTAGCTTAAAGGTATTCTTTTTGATTTCAGGTTCCTCACTAACAGGTATATCTCGGTCTAACAAAGGTACTTCTTCAAAAGTTACATCTCTGGAACGCAACAATTTAAAGTTCCTTGTATCATAAACTCGATACCCATCATCACCGTCATATCCTATAAGAATTCCTTTCTGTGCTTTTTTATCTAACTTCTTTCTCTTTTGTTTTGGGACATGCACGTAGCATACACAACCAATGATTCTGAGATGATTTATTTTGGGTCTTTTATTGTACCATAACTCATACGGTGACTTTTCGACATTTGGAGTGGGTCCCGTACGATTTAATATGTACACTGAAGCTTGAACTACTTCAGCCCATAAACCTTTAGGTATCTCATCATGAGCGTGTATAAGTGCTCTTGCCATCTCGACAATTGTGCGATTATCTCTTTCAGCGCAACCGTTTTGTTCAGGAGTGTAGGGCATTGTCAGCCTCTGTTTAATCCCATGTTGTCTTAGCGTACTTCGTACTTGTTCATTGTCGAATTCTCCTCCATTGTCACTTAGCAACTCTTGAATGACGTGTCCAGATGTCTTAGCTTCTGCAAGAAAATCCTTTAAGCGAGCTTTACTCTATGAGATTCGCTAAAGTACTCAAAAGATACATACTGATCTCCTCTATTGGTTACGTGACTTGTTGCTCCATTATCTACGTACCACGAGTCTTTATCATTACTCTCACCAAGAGATAAAGCCAAACTTGTCAATGTAGCAGCATTTAATGTGGATTCCTTTGGAGGTTTTGGGGGTCTACCATCCGTAATCCATTTCTTGCATTGCTTTACTCGATGTCCGTTTGCTCCGCAATAGTTGCACTTGAACTTCTTCTTATAATCTTGCTTTCTGTTACGTACTATCAGTACCTCCGTGCTGGATTCACCTTCTGCTTCAGATTTATTTTTATCTTTCAAAGCTCTCTCGTGAGCGCACAACTGGGTCGTCAAGTTCTCGATTGTACGATCTTTCAATGTAATCAGTAGCCAACTTGATTTAAAACTGAAATACTCTTCTGGCAGGGAATCCAATATCTTGCATATCAAAAGAATTTCTGGTAGTTGATTGCAAACTGTTGACAAAGCTTGATTCAGATCATGCCAAATATTCTTTATTGCAGACATATGCGAACCCATGTCATGAGTGGGGTCTTTCTTGTAGTTAAAAAGTTGCATACACAGATCGTAGGTTCGGTCCTGTGATCCTCGTTCGTAAAGACGGTTTAATTCGTCCCACATTTCATTCGCAGTTGTAATACGCATTACTTTGTTCAGCATTTCGTCGGTCATATTAGTAGTCAGTAGTAATAGTGCAGTGCTTTCTATTTTATTATAGTTGTCACATTCTACCTTGTACTTTGTAAGAGCTTCCGCTTTGGCTCCTTCACCCGGATGTGCTGGCTTTACTAGAGTACCCTGCACCGCTTCTAAGGTGCCTGTGTTACTCCGCAGCAGCAATAACACTTTATATTTCCAGGTCAGCCAGTTGCTTCCATCGAATAGTCCTATTTCAAGTTTCATTTTTGAAGACATTATGATTCACTCTTTCGAACTATTATCCTTTAGGAAACAAACATAAAACTTTTAAGCTCTCGTTTTTGCACGTTCTGCTACCATATTAAAGTAAACGCAGTGGAATTTGGTTTTTACATAATATATTTCGTGCGATATCAAAAGTACGGACATTAACAAGTATCACCTAGCAACAACAACATAGATCATATAAATCTAGAAGGAAAGACTTAATAATAATAATAATAATAATAAGCCCCCTAAACAACCACACGTCCAGATTGACCATCTAATCACGTGGGGGGCGGACACACGAATGAGATATTACTGGCGTGGCTAACGTGGCTCTGGAAACCCATTCAAAATGGAGACTCGATCAAAGAATAAACGTATAGGACCGCTACCCGAGGGCGATCGTCGGGGCGCACCTGGGGCCGATGCTGGGTGCCACAGCATACGATCCATCGGCGGTGGGGGACTGAGCAGGCGGGTTCTCCCCGATAAAAATACTACAGCCGAACCGACAGACAGACTAGACAATAGGGCAGTTACAGCTGCCGAGGATGTTTCGCAGGTGGCATCAGCTACTCAGCCTGCGACCACCAAGGCGGGAAAACCACGAGTGCGTATGAAATGGACGGAAGATATGAACATATTCATCATGCGCACATACTTACATATTACAAAACTTGAAGAGGACAAAACAATGTATTGCACACAACTTTTTGAAAAATTTAAACTACAATACCCGGATATAAATGTAACAGAACAGAGAATAGCAGACCAAAGACGGGTTATTATTAGAAATAAGCTGTTATCGGATAACACGTTAAATATAATCAAATTTGAAATAGCAGAGCAGCTTAAAAAAGAAGAAGAGGAAGGTTTAAATATTTCACAACAAAATAACACTTTACAAATAACCCAATCACTCACACCTTGTAATCCATCCTTACAGTACGACGCGAGCCTAGGGACTGAATATTTTGACACCGCACTACCCGTTAACACACCACATAGCAGTCAATCAACTATAGATAATTCAATGACAATACAAGCACAAACGGTATTTGACCCTTCGTTAGTGGAGACACTAAATAATGAACTAGAAACAAATATGTTAAAATACAATGGAATAGATCCCACGTGTAGACCTTTATTACCAAAAATGCGGCCAACTCGTAAATTATCGGATATCATTAGTATATTCAACCAAAAAATTATCCCGCTAAAACTTTCATCTCTGGAAAACTTATCCGATACACATTCACTAATTTATTGCATAGCGCTTACGATCGCTGAACATTTTAAATTAAAAATAAATATAGACAGGTCAAGCTATAAAACTAAAGTAAAGAACGAGCCACCATGGCAAAAAAGATTGGAAACAGACATAGATCTACTAAGAAAAGACATAAATAGGCTGACACAATATAAAAATGGTAACACATCAAGAAGGCTTGAAACAAAAGTCAATGAAATTATTGCGAAGACCAAACAACACAGCTCACACGAAAATTTTAATAAAAGAATAGAAGACCACCTAGACACCTTAAAACAAAAACTCTTAGTCAAGAGTCATAGGATAGCAAGGTACAAAAAAGCCAAAGAAAGAAAGGATAACAACAATCTATTTACAACAAGTGAGAAACAATTTTATAGAAAGCTTAAAGGAAACGTTACGAATATGATAAATCCTCCATCGGAAGAGAATCTAAAAGAATTCTGGCAAGGAATCTGGTCAGACAGCGCTGAACATAATAAAGAAGCTAGATGGATACAAGAAGAAATAGTTAGATCAGAAAAAATAGAAGAAATGCCGTTTGAAGATATAGATACTCTTGAATTAAATACGATTATAAATAAAACACATAACTGGAAAGCAGCAGGAATAGATGGTTTGCATAATTTTTGGATAAAAAGATTACAAGCACTACATAGGACATTAGCTGAACAAATTAATGATATATTAAAAGGTAACGAAAATTTGCCAGAATTTCTCACAAAGGGCATCACATATATGATCCCAAAATCTAGTAGAACCCAGGATCCTTCACAATACAGACCAATAACTTGCCTCCCAACTATGTACAAAATCATAACGTCTTGCATTACTAACAAAATTATTAAACACACCGAAAAATATAACATTTTAACTGAAGAACAGAAAGGCTGCAGACGAGGGCATATGGGTTGCAAGGAACAGTTAATTATTGATTCCACTCTCTTAAAACACGTTCAGAGAGCAAGAAAAAACTTATACATAGCGTACATAGATTACAAAAAAGCATTTGACAGCGTACCGCATTCATGGTTAGTTCAAGTTCTAAATATCTATAAAATCAACCCATTGTTAACAAATTTTCTTAAGAATACCATGCGATCCTGGAAAACTACTCTTAAACTACAAACACAAACCTCAAACTTAACCATAGATGAAATAGCAATTAAAAAGGGAATATTTCAAGGGGACTCACTAAGCCCTCTATGGTTTTGTCTAGCCCTAAATCCACTCTCTCGCGCATTAAACGAATCTAAATTAGGATTTGACATAAAGAACAATAGATCACTACTACACCAAATAACACATTTACTTTATATGGATGATTTAAAACTATACGCTAATAAAAATACAGATTTACATGGTTTATTAGACATAACAACATCGTTTTCGAAAGACATTAGAATGGATTTTGGACTAGACAAATGCCGAAAGCTTAACATAGAAAAGGGTAAGATAGTAGGCGGAAATTACACAACAGATTCGGAAGAAGTAATAGAAGCAATGAAAAATGAAGAATTTTATAAATACTTAGGATACAACCAAGCGCGACTATTAGAACACAAATCTATTAAAGATAAATTAAAACGGGAATATTGTAAAAGAATCCATTCATTATGTAAAATGCAACTAGCTGGTAAAAATTTGTTCAAATCTATAAATACTTATGCTATACCTATACTAACTTATTCCTTTGGCGTTATAAAGTGGTCTAAAACAGAATTAAATGCACTTGAAATTAAAACTAGAACAATTCTTACACAACATAGATATCACCACCCTAAATCAGCAATCGAAAGAGTGATTATGTCCAGGAAAGAGGGGGGCAGAGGGTTAATTGAAATATCACATTTACACAAAAGGCAAATAATTAACCTAAAACAATTCTTTTATAGCAAGAAGAACACTAGTCAATTACATAAAACAATAACAGAGATAGATAACAAATATACACCACTGAATCTTAGCGAAGGTAATATTGAAACAATAGACAAAGCAAGACACATAGAAGAGATACATAAAAAATGGAGACAGAAAGAACTACACGGAAGACATCCTAACGATCTATACCAAACACACATTGATAGGGAAGCTTCCAACAAATGGCTTGAATTAAGTGGGCTGTTTCCAGAAACAGAAGGATTTATGCTAGCCATTCAAGACCAAGTCATTAATACCAAAAATTATAGAAAATATATTATAAAAGATAGTACAGTTAGAAACGATTTATGCAGAAAATGTCACAGCAAACCTGAAACAATACAACATATTACGGGAGCTTGTATGACATTGACTCAGAACGACTATACTCACCGGCATAATCAACTTGTTAATATTATACACCAAAAACTTGCAATCAAACTTAAACTCGTGCAGGATCCGTACACACCATATTACAAATATTCACCCAGAGCTGTTTTAGAAAATCAATTATACAAAATATATTATGACCGCACAATAATTACAGATCACACTATTTATAACAACAGACCAGATATAACACTTGTTGATAAAGAAAACAAAAACACATACATAATAGATATAGCTGTCCCAAACACTAATAATATACAAAAAACTATCTCGGAAAAAATTAGGAAGTACACAGAGTTACAAGAAGAAATTACCAGAGTTTGGAAAATGAACAGAGTTACAATAGTTCCAATAGTAATATCAACAACAGGTGTTATTCCGAAACAAATATACAATAGTTTTAATGTTCTCAATCTATCAAAATACACATACCTAACACTACAAAAAGCTGCAATATTGAACACTTGCCGAATAGTAAGAAAATTTTTACAGTTAGATTTAGATTACGATTTGAGTGCAGTACAAAATAATTTACCAGTTCAAACAGAAAATTAGGATTTCACCTTGGTTCACACCCGTGAGATCTTATAAAAACACCAGGTCTTACCTGAGAAACTTAAGTTTAAAAACCAAAATAATAATAATAATCCTGTTCCCGCTTGGATCCTGTTCCCGATACCGATGGGCTACTATTTTTGTATTTTTAAATGTTTTTTTATTAAATTTTTTATAGAATAATATTTAAAAATGTAAAGATATGTAAATAAAATAAATAAATATAATAATAATAATAATTATTTATTTCCAAAAAACTTAATACTACTTTACAATGGCAATGTGGCAGCAATTTCAATTTGGGCAAAGAGATTAGCGTCTGTAGCCGAACTAGGCATAGCCTGTATTTCGGCTATCAGCACCATTCCCCTCGAGTTTTAACAATACAAGAATAAATGCCAAGCATGGTAGTATAATACAATTAAGTGAATACAACAGAAAAATTGTTGATAAGTGATACTCAAACACACCGTGACACTTTGTATAGGTAATTTATAAGTACATAATTTAAATTTATTATTAAATGGATTTAGTGTGTGGGCGTGAGTGTGTATGTTCGTATGTGAGTGTATGTGTGGTGTATGTTTCTGAGAATGTGTAGGAGTGTGAGTAGCGTATGTATATGAGTATATGTAGGTGCAAGCGGATGTGAATTTAATAATGTGGTGAGTGTGTGGGTGTGAGTGTGCGTGAGTGTATGTGTGTATGGGTAGCGTGTGAGAGGTATATAGGGTGTATCTTCGTTTACTGTGCTCTTAGTTTTTATCTTAATGTGGTATGTATAGTAGTTGTTCAGTCTCCTCATAGCTTAATTTCTGCAAATATTGGCATACTTTTAATTTGCATTGTTTATTAGTCAATGGGTATATGTGTAATTTTTTGTTAAGGTTATTATAAAGGTATGGGCCAAGAAAACTTACAAATCTTTTACCAAAATTTGTTTCACTTCATAGTAAAGTATCACTGGAAGTGCTTTCCTAACATAAACAACTCCTGAGGTAGCCTCTACATTATTCAACATAATTTTACGTTCATTCTGCCAAAGAATACACTCCCATAAGATATGATGTGCAGATTGTACATATTCGCAGTCAGATATAGAACACTGACATAAAGGCGAGGCAACGAGCTTGAAGGAAAACAATTTACTTTTAAAGTTACCATGCCCTGTGAGAAATTGGGCAACACAGTGATCCACCTCCAGCCTCCTGGCCAGCCGAACGCGAACGGATGGAAAGAATTAGTGGAGATGTCGGCCCTTGATGGAATTATCCCACCTACATTGCCATTCGGATAAAAGTTCCTCCCAGACGTCAATAGGTGGTTTAAATAATCTAGAGATTTTCTCACGGTCACTCCGCGTTAAAAAGTTCGCGTCCGTGGTCTCTCGTGCGGAATAGTACATTGCAGCACGTCGCTGCACTTCAAGGTCGACCGGAAGTACGCCAGCAAGTACCGGTAAGGCCTCAGTACTAACCGTCCTGTACGCTTTGCATAAGAATATCAAAGCCAAACGCTGACTCTGAAGCAACTTACGTCCCCTGTTGTTTCCCAACATCATTTAAAATTACACCATTTTCAGTTTTGCACACGCATCTCCGTTCACTGTTGAAAATACAAGGTGTTTTTTAAACACCCTAACAAGCCAAAACGTACCTACCCATGTTAACATGTTGTCAATGTCAATAAACAGAAATTGTAAAATAAAATTTGTCTCTCCTTACAAAATGACCTATCAGCTGATTGAGTTAATATGAAAAGTCGTATTTATTTTAATAACTAGCTTCTGCCAGTGGCTTCACCCGCGTAAATGTCGAAAATTGTCCCGAGGGAACATATTCCCGGGATAAAAATTTCACCCAGATCCGTTCAGTAGTTTTTGCGTGAAAGAGTAACAAACATACATCCTCACAAACTTTCGCATTTATAATAATAGTAGGATTTCCATTTTTTGACATTGATGTAATATCTATATAGACTTGATAACATGGGTACGTTTTGGCTTGTATGGTAAACACCCTGTATAATTCTAAAAACAATCAACTGAACGTCATGGCATACAAATATGTAAAATTTCTTCAAGAGATTTTCAATTTAATATCCAAACGGTACAGTTTATTATGTATTGGGGTAATTTGACAGTTTGTGGTAATGTGATGTTATTTGTACCCATTCAATTTAGACTGCACGCTTACTAGAGGGCGCTAGGGTAATGATTGCACACGGGCGCTACATGGGCTAAAGACGCCACTGTTCATAATGGCATAAATGGGCCTTTTAGGTAAAAAAGAAATTTCGTTAATATCTCACACACATCTTGTTTTATTCAATTTTAACATCGACCCGTCCTTGTTGAAAGACCCTTTATAAAAAGTTATCTATTTCGTACATTTTACGTGATGCGTGCACAAAAAATGTTGGATTTAAAATGACGTCACTTACCATGCATAATCATCCAAACTAAACGTTTATGCAAAGAACAATGGCAGGTGCCCATACATTGTTTTAGCTGAGATTAAATTAGAAAGTCTTTAAATGAAAAATATCTGGTTTAACTCTGGGTGATGTTCTGAATTAGTTTGTGCTCGAATTTTTGTTCGATAATGTAGAAAATAATAGATATTCGGTCATAAACTTTTGTAGGTTATGTCTGGGTAACTTTTAATAATGTGTTTAATAGGTAATATTATTCAATTTCGTGGAAGTAAAAGGGGAATATCGCATTAGTATTTCCCTTACCTAATTATTTTAGCATGAAATGTGTAGTATACTTGTTGGGAAATGTACCCAACACTTCGGCCGGCCGGAGCGCGCCGTCTACGCTGCACACACATCTGCGTGACCGACACGGCATCAGTGTGTGAGTGCGCAGTGCGGCGGCGACGCGGCGCGACTCTGCGATCACTCGCTACCACGGACTCCACCGCACCAGTCGACACCTCTTCCTAATCTCACATTGTTTGTCCGGGAGTCTAATGTAATTTAAATATAACGGCTTCAAAACCAACCGCCTTTTTATACAGTCCACTCATATCTTCATCCACGAGCTAGCATTGGTCCTTCAAGGATCTCGCCGTTTATTTAAATTCAACGGTCTCCGGAGAAATTTCGGCTACCTCGAAGCAGCGTTCTACAGTTGCGGTCTACAGCAGCGGCAGTTCCAGCAGGAGTCAACATCTTGCTCAGGAGACTTCGCCGAGCACCCGCACACGCCCAGAGGAGAAGAAGGCATCAAGAGGTCGACCAACGACGGACTTCGGAAGATCGTCGAACGGTCCAGACTCCAGCCATCGAAACGCATACGGCAAAGCAGAGATTCCACCATTATACAATCATTTTTGGCGGCTTACCTGCAGTTGTGTACGAGCTAGTCTTCTCGCGCCTGTTACTGCGCCATCTACTGGTCTACTATTTGTCGAAATCCACGATACGCTTTCTTTATTTCTATACTGTTCTTCCATCTGTACTTATTTATTTACTTACTCATGAGAAATGGCTAGCTGCCTCGCTCTAATAAAGTTAGTTTAAACTCCCATCCTATTTTTGTTCCTCTAATCCCCATAATTCTTCTACTCCTATTCCTTCTGTTTCCATTGGACGGCCACTGAATTCTACTCTCATCCACAGGTCTCTAATGGCGACGAGAAGCCTTATTTTGAAGAGCTCTCAATGGAGGGAGTCACTAAGGTGACTAAAGAGGAGCATCATTTTGAGGGGCACATTCTCATATCTGCCCCCTTCCAGATTTCTTGAAGCCATCGCTTCAACCCGGGCAGCATGTTGGGAAATGTACCCAACACTTCGGCCGGCCGGAGCGCGCCGTCTACGCTGCACACACATCTGCGTGACCGACACGGCATCAGTGTGTGAGTGCGCAGTGCGGCGGCGACGCGGCGCGACTCTGCGATCACTCGCTACCACGGACTCCACCGCACCAGTCGACACCTCTTCCTAATCTCACATTGTTTGTCCGGGAGTCTAATGTAATTTAAATATAACGGCTTCAAAACCAACCGCCTTTTTATACAGTCCACTCATATCTTCATCCACGAGCTAACAATACTCTTTGGAAAGAGTATATTTATTTAAACTAAGTGACTTTGACTCGTATCAAAAGGTTGTCGTCAACAACCAAGCTATATTTTTTTAGACTTGGGTACTAGTCTTTTTGCCAATCATTAATTGAAAGTAATTCATTTATTTCTACTACACTACAATATTATTACCTACCTGCAAGGAACATCTACACTTAGACATAAATTGTATTGTTAACTCTTTTACTACAATAAATACAATAATGATATTATTACTTAATATAGTTACTACTTGTCACTTAGCAGATCAAATATATAATGGCAACACTATGCTAAATAAATAAAATAAAAAATAAAATAATTTTTTATTTATTATGTTTTTTTTTATCTATTTTGGACCAGGACTAATTATACTTTAAAAAATATAGACATTTAATAGAATTTCTTACGTATATAACTCACTTTCAGACGCTCAAATTTAAGTCAGCTAAAATTTCGCCATTGTTCTTTCATCTTAATCGGTGGAGGATAACTGCTTAAAATTCAGTTGCAAGATTTGACCCGAACACTTACAAACATACATACAAACATACACACATACATTGCAAGTTAATTAAAAGCTAGTAAAAAGGTCTAGTCACGGGGTCTCATTGCTAAGAAAGAAAATTTGGTTCAAATAAATCTCACTAGATGGCGCGATATGCACCTCGATCTGTTATTGAATGTGTGTAAAATTAACATTTTCTGGAATTGAACACAAAAATTGTATGTTCTTGTTTAATCAACTCTCATAAGTACAAAATTATGGAATATTGGGCTCTTAATTCACATTTCAAAGATTATTAGACTACTAAATTGATGCCAATAGATGGCGCAGTTTTAAATTTCTGAGGCATTCCACTCGATTGTTAAAGTTTCCAATTTTAACACATTTTGGTGCAAAAAATACTGTAAAAACGTGCAAATAAATACTGGATAACAAACCTTCACTGTATTTAAAGAAAAAAATATTCACGAACCTAGTAAACCCTTTTACTTGCAAGTCGCTGCTAACACCATCTATCTATCACCGTGAAACAGAACCGAATGCGTTCGATGTACAAAAAATGCCAGAATAAGCAGTCGAAAAACACTAGTTACGTCGCACGTATTTGACCCAAAAACGCAGTTAAAAGTCAATGTAAACAAATTAAACATTTCCCGGAAACGGTTGATACATATTGGTACCACAATGCATAGAGAACAATAATCTACAGTCACTTTATTTTATTAGGCTTGCATTAAGTTTTAGAAAGTCGTTAACTTAGTGCCTTGCAGCGAATAAGTAAATAAAAAATATGTGAACGATTTTGAAGTCCTGCATTTAGAAGTAAGTGGTGAAGTTAAGAGTGGTTTAAAGAAACATTTTTATAATGGATACTATTGAACCAGGTATGTACTATCTGTATTACTAATTATAAAGGGTCTTTCAACAAGGACGGGTCGATGTTAAAATTGAATAAAACAAGATGTGTGTGAGATATTAACGAAATTTATTTTTTATTTAAAAGGCCCATTTATGCCAATTATGGAAGGAATATGACATCGTTCAAATGTCCGCCGCGGCTTCGTATGGTGGCACGAATCCGAGAGGTCTGATCTCTTGTTTTCTCTGGTCTCTTGTTGAAAGACCCTTTTTAAAAGTAATACGAGAGTTTTAGTAGATATTGCAGTTATTATATGGGGGCCGAGTCACCCACGTCCGTAGGAGTGTACCCTCTGATTCCCTACACGTGGTCCCCGGGTGGTGCAAATCAGGTGACAATAACTGGTGGTAGGTTTCGGCCGAAGGCTTGCGACTACCCGCCGGGCAAAGACGTACCGCCAAGCGGCCTAGCCGTGTTCCGGTTACGATGCTCGGTGTAGCCAACTAGAGGAGTTGGGTCGAGACAGCTGTTCTACTGCTGGCAGACCAGCCTGACGCGCGCTGTTATAGACGTATCGGGAGACTAGTCACGGAGGGTAGCGGGATCCGAGGCACGGTGCGCCGCTGGCCGACCGCATGTAGTTGGGAGCCCAAGTAGTGTGCCAGCCACACATGAAAGGCTGCCCCGCCAACTGTCGAAAAATCCCGGAATGCATCATTGTGCTGGTTGGCGACCAGATGGGGAGGGCCCGATGGACATTCCGGGGGGGCTCGGGCGTCCCCGCAGTCTCCGGACTAGTTCCCCATTGATGTCGTCGTTTCAGTGCGTGTCTGAAGGTTAGCAGCGTAGAACCTCGTCTCACTTCCTTGTCCTCTACTCCTTTCACTCTTATAAAAATTATGAAAAAGAATACTGGAGTTAAACAGCGGCTGCACCCCCTCCCCCACAAAGTGCACCTTACCAACATTCGAGGTCTGCACTCAAATCTCTCTGCAGTCCACTTCCACCTGGAGACTGAGAAACCAGCGCTGTTTTTCCTTACGGAGACGCAGATAGCGAGTCCGTCAGACGTGTCGTACTTGTCTTACCCAGGGTTTACCCTGGAGCAACATTTTAAACCGCGCGCGGGTGTGTGTATGTACGCCCGTGACGATACTTGCTATCGGCGTCTCCGTAACCTTGAGGACTCCAGATTCTCAACGCTGTGGGCTTTAGTGGACACGGGTTTGGATAAAATTATCTACGCCTGTGTCTACCGTTCGCATAGCGGAGATCAGGAGACAACCAGGCTCACAGAGTACCTCAGTGAGGCTGCTGACGCGGCACAGCAGCGGTATCCTTCCGCCCAATTAGTGTTACTGGGGGACTTTAATGCGGTGGGCATTGGGCATTGGCACCAGGAGTGGCTCTTCCCATACCAGTGCACTGACCATGCTGGACGGGAGATGCGTAAGCTTTCGCTAGCGCTAAACCTCACCCAGCTGGTCCAGGGGGCAACGAGGGTACCGGACGTTGATTCGCACACGGCGAATTGCTTGGACCTTCTGCTGACAACAGATCCAGACAGATACTCTGTGTCGATAGCTTCACCTTTGGGTAGTTCTGACCACTGTCTGGAGAAGTCTGTGTCCGTCTATTCCCCGCCCGATCCCAGCCCAAGAGGCACCCGGCGGGTTTGGCGGTACAAGTCAGCAGATTGGGATGGTATGCGATCTTTCTTCGCATGCTATCCTTGGCAGCCTACTTGCTTTTCTTTGACTGATCCATCGTCCTGCGCGGACGCTGTAACGGATGTGTTGCGTCAGGGAATGGAGTACTACATTCCGTTCTCTAACGTATCAATGTCTAGCGAAGACCGGCCATGGTTTGGCGCCGAATGTAAGCGCGCCGACGCGCTTAAGCATGGGGCGTACCTGGCTTGGGTCGACGCTCGATCGCGTAAGGCGGGTGACGTGGGTCAGAAGAAGAAGGCCTTCAACAGGGCTGCCAAGTCCTGAAAGATGGTGTTGCGAAGGGCTCGGTTCGACCACATTGGCTGTATAGGGACCAAACTTGCTTCTTACCCAGCAGGTAGTAATAAGCGTTTTGGTCTCTAAGTCGGTCGAGTCGAACTTCTGCCGCCACTCGCTACCACCACTGCTGAAACCCGACGGGTCGCTGGCCCACTCCGCTTAGGAGAAGGCAAATTTATTTGCCTCTCTTTTTGCGGAATCTTCACATCTAAATCCTGGTGACGCGCGGCCCCCTCCTTCTTCTGATGGATGCGAGAAGAGTATGTCGGACATTCGTATCCATCAGAAGGACGTCCGTAGGGTGCTGCGCAACCTCGACGTGAACAAGGCTAGCGGCCCTGACGGAATACCAGCAATTGTTCTTAGAACCTGTGCGCCTGAACTGTCTCCGATCTTGACACGCCTATTCCACCTTTCGTATGAGGCTGGAAAAGTGCCGAATGCTTGGAAGCAGGCTAACGTACAGCCCGTGCCAAAGAAGGGAAGTCGAGCTGACCCGGCCAACTACAGAGCCATATCTGTAACCTCCATACTCTGTAAGAGTAAGGAACGTGTACTTAATATTAAGATCCTGGCATACCTAGAAGCAAACGATATCCTAAGTGACGGCCAATACGGCTGCCGCCGAAATCGGTCTACTGGAGATCTTATAGCGTATGCCATTCACATCTGAAGCGCTTGCCGTCTCCCTAGACATCTCGAAGGCTTTTGATAGGGTCTGGCACGAAAGCCTTATTGGTAAGCTTCCTTCATTTGGTTTGCCCGGTGGTCTGTGTGATTGGATTGCAGACTTCCTGAGAGATCGGTCCATTCGAGTGGTTATCGATGGCTGCTCGTCGGACCGCTTGGATATTAATGCCGGGGTCCCTCAGGGGTCGGTGCTCTCAGCAACTTTGTTCTTGCTGCACATTATCACTTGTCCCATCGTGGGACTGAGTCAATGGGACTAGTGGGATAGACCCTAAAACCCGGCACCTTTGGGTATGCAGACGACAGCACAGTTGCTGAGAGATACGTGTCCAACGCTCGTGCTACCGGGCCTCAGATCCAGTCTCTCCGGGAGGCCATGGTGGAGCGCTTGAACCTGTCCTTGCAGGCAGTCTCCGAATGGGGCGATGCCAATCTGGTCAAGTTTAATGCTGATAAAACCCAGGCGTGTCTTTTTTCCGCTAAAAAGAGTCAATTTCACCCGGCTCCAACTTTCCGAGATGTAACCGTGCCAATAACTGACCATCTTGAGCTTCTTGGCGTTACGTTGACATCGACGCTCAATTTTGGCCCATACATTGAGGCAAAGGCTCAACTGGCTGCCAAAAAGCTGGGGATCCTTGCAAAGGTGAGAAGGTACTCGGCGACGATGTTCAAGGCTCTGGAGCGTGACACGCCAGAACAGCTGCTCAGTTTGTATCAAGCGCAAGTTCGATCATGCATGAAGTACTGTTCTCATCTCTGGGACGGGATCTGCCAAATATCAGCTTGATGCACTAGAGTCGATTGAAAAGCGGGCCAAGAAGCTCATCAGCGATGAGGCACTGGTTAAGTCAAAGCTCCAGAGCCTTGAACATCGTCGCCGAGTTCCCAGCTTGTCGGTTTTTTATCGGTTACATTTCGGGGAGTGTGCGATGGAATTGCATGATCTAATTCCGCCCAGCCCGTATCATCATCGGACTACCAGACGTACGGCGATGCGCCATCGGTACATGGTGGACATCCCACCCATACGCACTAAACGTTTTGAGAATACTTTTATTATGCGTACAGCTAAGGAGTGGAATTCCCTGCCGGAGTCTGTGTTTCCCGATAGCTACAATCTAGGGGTCTTTATGTCAAGAGTGAATAGGTTACTATTAGGCAAGCGTGCTCCATCGTAGACCACATCTTCGCTTACCATCAGGTGAGATAGTGGTCAAGCGCGAGCCTATAATAGATAAAAAAAAAAAAAGAATATTACGAACCGCAAAACAAACTTATGATATTTTGTGTCTTAAATATATACAAGTTTTTGTTGTATTGCAGGGCGTTTCCCGGTAAATGTTTTGTTTTCGTTAGTTGATGTAACTATCCTACTTTAAGAAAAAGTTAAGATTGGGTGCCTAAATTTGCCTATTTCATTTAAAAAAAAAATCTTATGGCCCTCTTTTTGTACAAAACAAAATTAATTATACATTTCATATTTTAATATCAATTTTTTTCTGTTGTTGTTGGGTTCTGGTGTCATGGGTTCTGGTGTCAGAATTAAGACACGAGAATGTTTATTTCATATGGCGAAAACTAGCACAAAAGGGAATTTTCAAAAAAGTGGGATTTTCTGGCGAATGCGCTAATTAACCTACCAGCATTTCCCGTTGAACAAATACAAGAGTTTCGCCGCAAAATTTCCTATATTAAATAAGAAATGAAGACCAGGTGGCTTACTGCCAACAGGACTGAACACGTTATCATGAAGAAAAATCGTGATTGGTTGCAAGGCACGGTGGAAATACCTATCCAATGATCAGAAAAACCGGGTCGTCTATCAAAGACGTTCGTTGAGTGACCGCAGCAAAAGGCGCAGTCTTCAGAAATTCTAAGGCTTGATAGAAAGATTTGCTGCAAATTTGGAAGTGATTTCTAGTGGGCATATTGATAATGAAAAATATTCAACATTATGCCACGATACAGCATTACTTTACTATAAGTAGAATAATTGTAGTCCTGGCATCTCATGATGCCCACGGTACACAAGGTACCAATTCAAGGTCCCTTTCTTGTCTAACATTCGGAACCTATTACCTTATTACCTATCGGAACCTCGTCGGAACAAAAAGGTGAGGCGAGAAATAAACACTTCCAGCAATTTCGCCAAAACTTTTGACGAATATTTTCTCGAGAGTAATGCAACCAAGACATTCTCAACAGGTTGCTCCTACCGTCAGATCCCTTCATGTGTTGCATAAGGCCGAAACTACGGAAAAGATCAAGGCCATTTAGCGCAGTAGCCATGGAAATGTTATTGCCGAGTGAAGTGAGGCATCAAATGAAGAAGTTGAAATTACTGAAGAAATGGATGAAACAATAATGTAAATGTAATTCTTTTGATGGAAACGAGTACGACTCCTCCGCTGAGTTTTATTATAGCCTATAATTAAACAATTATATCAAGATTTTTTATATTATATTAAACTTTTTCCTGAAGAAGTAGCTTAAATAAGTTTCACTCTTTGCCTTTTCGAAACCCCATTAAATAAAAAATCAATTTTATTATACATATAACTGTTTTGAGCATATAATTATGTCATTTAAGACCGCATAATAATTTTGTCCGTATTTTTGAGTCAAATACCCCTATGTGCGTCGGTACGGTTTCTTTGTATGGGATAAGGTATCTGTATGCTAGTATTATATTATCTGTGGTCTAGTGTATGAGTGGGAACCTATAAGTGAATAAAAGTGAAACAAAATCATGTATTTGTATAAAACCATATAATTATTATCATTAAAATTTTAAAGTAAAAATGACTCGTACATTATTTTATCGAGATCGTAGAGTAGGTACACAATACACGTCCGTGTTACGTCACATGTTCCCGGGGCAACCCGCGCGGCCGCGTGCCACACGTCTGCGAGGGCCGGCCGCACTAGCCAGTAGCCAGCCAGTAGCCGGCCAGTAGCCGGCCAGTAGCCGGCCAGTAGACGGCCAGTAGCCAGCCAGTAGCCGGCCAGTAGCCGGCCAGTAGCCAGCCAGTAGCCCAGCGCCATCGCCACCAGCCAGACCAAACAATACTTACATGTGATATGTATAAGACATACAAAGGAATATTAATCGAAAATTGTATCAGAGGTGCGGAGAGGGGCCGCGAGGACAAGCACTCGGTAAGCTCGTGGGGAGACCACACATCGGACAGTATAAAATTATTTCCTATCAACAACTTTTATTACATATCGAACTTTCCCTTACACTAACTTACTATTGTATGAACAGTAATTATATCATATCATATATCATGCAAACGATTTGATCCATTACAAGCTTACGACGAAATAAAGTACGCGCACACGACGTACGCGTTGCGCTTGTTGCGACTGCGACCCGCGGCTATGCAACAAGTATGACTATTAACACAATAATAAATACTTCGCTTACAATAAAACATTACCCTTCGCATACATGTCGTGTAGTGTGCATAGTTTATTAATTACATGATCCATTTTAATATCGCGTAAATGACTTACTTATATGTATAACTTCAGTAAACAATGCGTAGTGGACGAAGAGAAAACCAGGACAACACACGGACACGGTCGAAACGAACGCCAGGTAGTGGACAACGACTGCTCCCGAACAACCAGACATCGGTATAAAACTCGACTAGATCACTACTAATATTTGTGCAAAAACTAACCGAGGAACCGTCGTCGCTCAACTCACAAAATATGATCCATCGCTAACCTAGAACGGACTAGAATCAAAATCAGACTTGCGGAAATCAAAGAGATCGTGTCGGCGCGGCCGGCGTACCAAACTATGAAACGGGCTCCGTCCCTTGCGGCCGCCTAGAAGTCCGTGGCGGGCGGCCTTCACTATAACGGGTCGTCGAGCGCCGAGGACGGGCCCGGCGCCGGCGCCGCCGCCGGCACGGCGCGGTAGGCGGCGCGCGGCTCGCCCGAGCCGGGCCCGAGCGACGAGCGGCCCCACGAGCGCGCCGCGGCCCGCCGCCGCAGCCAGCCGCGCGCGCCGCCCAGCGCCATGCCCAGCGCCGCGCACGCGCCGCCCAGCCCCAGCCCCGCCGCCGACAGCAGCAGGCGCGCCACGTGCGCCGGCGCCCAGCGGTACTCGGGCGCCGCCAGCACGGCGTGCAGCGTGAGCGCGCCGCCCGCCGCCAGCGACAGCGCCGACCACAGGCTGGTGGCGGCGCCCAGGCGCGCCCAGTCCAGCGGCAGCAGCGCGGCCAGGCGCGTCACGTGCAGCACCAGCAGCGCGGAGTGCAGCAGCAGCGACGACAGCGCCGCCAGCAGCAGCAGCCGCACGCGGCCCGCCAGCGGCACGCGCCCCACGCGCAGCCCCACGCCCGCCCACACGCACGCGCACGCGCCCAGCGAGCACAGCTGCGCACACACACACACACACACCGCTCATTATATTATACTTTACGATACGGTCACCTAAGAAAGGTTATTAAAATACGAGTTTGGGTCACGTAATTAAGTTATTGGTTTCTATATTTGTTACTCAATGACACCTCAATAGCTGAACAAATTTGGATGAAATTCGACACACAGGTACAACACGACCATAATTAACGAACATTGATACGAAGTTCCTTAACGCGACTTGCGCTTAACAAAATAGCGTTATGCCCTCCTCCCAAGACGATGGCTTGATTCCATCCTTCATTCCATTGAAGCTCGATTCCATCATATGTTAGTTAAATGTGAGTTGTCTCATGTTCAAATTATTTTTTTATTATGTTTCCTACATTTTCCCACAGCTGGGTAAAGGCGTCACAGAGATAGATTATAGTCAGGAATAGCACATAGGATACTTTTAATCCCGGGAATATGTTCCCTAGGGATAAGTTTCGACCTTCACGCGGGCCAAGCCGCTGGCAGAAGATAGTTTCAAATAAAAGTATAATAAACCAAAGGTCCACCGTGCTTGCCTGTACGTATCACACTGACGCATTCACAAGCATGTAAACGACTTCCACATGCGAGCCTGCGCTGTATAGTCTTTAGGCTTGTGGACGCTTGCCGAGGTGTGGCAAGCATGTAAACCCCCTAAGGTACCCACTGTGAGACGAACATGGCCCATCGCGCATCGGTCAGAGAATGCTCCTGTTACCTACCGTTTCTTTCTGTCTTTCTTCTCTCTATATCTAATTACACATAATTAAAGGCTTGAGGAACTTTGCGTTCCTGACGGGGGGGCCTCTGACCGAACACATTTTTTTTTTACCGCGGTAATATTTTGCCCTTGGTTTACTAAATGAAACGATCTCTTTGCCCAACGTCCACGAGGGCAAAGCCGCGGAGCAAAATCCAATGATATGTTTAAGCAATAAATTTGAAATTTATGTTTTACGAGCTTTTGTCGCATGGCTGTCGGGATTTATCGCAAGGGAACATACCATCTGAATAAAAAGTAGGCTATGTGCTATTCCAGGCTATTATCTATCTCTGTGCCTTGCATCCAGATCTGTTCATCCTGTCGTTCTCGCGTGATTGAGTAACAAACGTCCATCCAAACTTTTACATTTGTAACACTAGTATAGCTTCTGGCAGCGGCTTCGCCCTCATGAAATCGAAAATGATTCTGAAGGAACATATTTCCGCGATAAAAGTATGTATCTTTCGCCTTAGTAATATAATGTATCTTTCGCGGCGCGTTAATGGCGAGCCGGTGCTCTGAGGCTGGTCAATATGTATGACGGCGTGTATTCTAATGTTATACTCACAACCAGCAGCAGCGTGGCGGCGCCGCGCGGCGTGAGCAGGTGGCGCAGGCGGCAGTACAGCGGCGCCAGCGGGCGCGGGCGCGGCGGCGGCGCGCGCCGGTACTGCGCGTGCGAGTCCCAGCTGCGCTCCGTCAGCTCCGTGCCGGCCGGCGAGCGCCCGCCCGCGCCCGCACCGCACCCGCTGCCCGCTATCTCGAAGTCCTGATCCCACACCCGTACCACATGTTTAGTATTGCAACCGATCAACTAGCTACTCGTTGCTAACTCTGAGCACTGACAACATTTATAATTATTATTTTATATGCCTTCGAAAAATTGCGAAAATTAACTGGCAGTGGGCAGGGCACATTGCTCGCAGAACGGATGGCCGATGGGGTTTTCGGCCCCATTCTAGAATAGCGACCGCGAACCGAAAGACGATGCGTTGGAAGGCCTCCCACTAGGTGGACCGTTGACCTGGTTAAGTTTGCGGGAAGGTGCAGGATGCGAGATGCACGGGATCGGTCAATGTGGTGACGCCTGGAGGAGGATGGACGTCTTTCGGCTGAAATGATGATGATAAAGAATAGAATAGAATAGGTCTTTATTTGCACAGAAAGTAGGTACAAGTAACAGATGATAATATACCTTTGAAATTCTCGGGACTCTAGGGTCCCGGACCTTTGAAAAGAGTGCTAGGGGCCAAAGCCAACTTCTCAGAGGCCTTGTTAGATGTATCATATGTGATACCAACTGACGATTATCCCTATGTATGCACTGCGTAAGTGCACCCAAAGTAGTGTATGAAATGCACATAATTATATACTAAAATATTTATGGGATACTATTAGAAAGCTCGCCTGCAGCTCAGTTTATACATAAACTCACACTCATTATTAAATAACCTTTGTTATGTGACAGTAGTGATGTAACGAATGTCATTTTCTGAACTTTCGCGGATGCGAATACGAATGCAAATATCTACTACTGATATTTGCGGATGCGAATGCGAATGCAAATATCTACTACTGATATTTGCGGATGCGAATGCGAATGCAAATATCTACTACTGATATTTGCGGATGCGAATGCGAATGCAAATATCTACTACTGATATTTGCGGATGCGAATGCGAATGCAAATATCTACTACTGATATTTGCGGATGCGAATGCGAATGCAAATATCTACTACTGATATTTGCGGATGCGAATGCAAATATCTACTACTGATATTTGCGGATGCGAATGCGAATACGAATGTTAAGTTTTTGTTCAAATTTGGCGCCAATTGTCTATGGTTTGGTTGTTTATCGTTTGTGTTTTGATCCGAGAAAGAACAATGGAGGAATCTTAGCTGATTTAAATTTGAGCGTTTGAAAGTGAGTTATATACGAAATAAATTCTAAGAATTTTCTACGTTTTTTAAAGTATAATTGGGCTGGTTCAAAACGGATAAAAAGAAATCATAATAAATAAAAAGTTATTTGATTTTTTTGTTAATTTCTTTAGCTTAGTGTTGCCATTATATATTTTAAGTGACAAGTAGTAACTATATTAAGAAATAATATTATTAATGTATTTATTGCAGTAAATGAGTTCTTCTTCTTTTCGAGTCGATGGGAAACTCTTTATAATATTGGGCCCAGTAGGTGGCCACGCCAATGAGTAAATGAGTTAAAAATACAGTTTATGCCTAAGTGTAGATGTTCCTTCCAGGTAGATAAGAATATTGTATTGTAGTAGAGATACATAAATTATTTTCAATTAATGATTGGTAAAAAGACTAGTATCAAAGTCTAAAAAAAAAAATTTGCTTGGTTGTTGACGACAACCTTTTGATACACACACATCAAAGTCGCTTTATCGCTTAGTTTAATTAAAAAATAATATACTCTTTCCAAAGAGTATATTATACATTTCATGGTGAAATAATTAGGTAAGGGAAATACTAATGCCATATTGCCCATTTACTGCCACGAAATTGATAATATTACCTATTAAGCAGATAATTAAAAGTTATCCCCAGACATAACCTACAAAAGTTCATGATCTATTATTCTCAGCATTCTCGAACAAAAATTTTTGCACAAACTAATTTAGAACATCACCCTGTGTTAAACCAGATATTTTTCATTTAATGACGTAGGCATTTAATCTCAGCTAAAACAATGTATGGGCACCTACCATTGTTCTTTGTAAGACTTATGAAGCATTTGTGTCCATCTTATGATTTAAGTCTCTCCCGCGTTTGTTTACATTGCACACATGTACTTTTTGTCTTATAAGTTCTAATGAAAATTTAATTATTAAGCTTTATTGCCCAAAGTAAAATAAGAAATAAATAATACCAAATGATAAAGTGTAGACTGATATTGTGCTTACGAGGTTGTCACTTTCCCTTGCATAAAAAAACCTAAGATATTCATGGATTTTGATTTTATTAATCTACTATTATCTTCAAATTGTTTTATTTTCTGATATGCATATTCGCAAAACATTCAAAGAAATATAGCAAATGCGAATGCAAATATGCAAAAATATGCGAATATCCGCGAGTGCGACTCGCGGGTATTCGTATTTTTGATACTGGGAATTCAGACCCTTAAAGACAAAAAAATATGGCAAAGGGCCTAAGTAAATTCTATGAAAAAAGTTAATGTTTTTGATTTTCAAATAGCAATAAATTTACTTTGGTAGTTTTACACTGAGAAAATGTTGCTGATAAGGACCAAATACTGGTATGACAAAGTAGCTAGCGTAGCTAAGTAGCCAGTCTTTGGGACACTTAAAAGCTCACATCCAGTTAATTATATTATTATAGCAGATTACACAGCATAAACTGTCATATTATTCAAAGTAACCACATCACCCATGTTTACAAAGGGTATTTATGTGGAACAGTAGAATTCTAAGAAGGTACAGCACATATCAGGTATGGTGTCACTCAGAATATGAATATTTTAAAGAGGAGTGTTTTCAAGCAAGTGTAACACAATTTGGTCCATAACAACAAATCATGGTAGAAAACATTAGTTTATTTGTGATTCACAAATTGTATAAACATCATTTTAGCTGTCTCTCAAAATGACTACAGGTAGCAAAATGTCCCTTTCTCAGGAAGTCCTTTTCGCAAAATGACCCTATCGCATAATTTCCCCTTCCTCAAACAGGCATTAATTCCTTTCATCAGTAAAAAAACTGGTCAAGAGCCAGTAGGTGTTCAACACAAGGGGTACTGTAGTAATGTTTAATCAATAAAATGGGTAGGTACATGCACATATACTTAAATAAATAATAAAAATCGAAGATTCTCAGATTTACTGTCAGACACATTACTACAGTACCCCTCTGTGTTGAACACCTACTGGCTCTTGACCAATTTTGTTACTGATGAAAGGAATTATTGCCTGTTTGAGGAAGGGGACATTCTGCGAAAGGGACTTTCTGTGAATGGGACATTTTGCGAAAGGGACATTGTGAGAAAGGGACATTTTGCTACCTGTAGTCATTTTGAGAAGTGGTCATTTTGCGACAGAGCCAAATTGTATAAACATCATTTTGACCTAACTGAAACAATGTTTTCCACCAATGTCATTAAGTGTAATCACAAAATAAAGTTTATGTCTGCCTTATTACCTTCACATATTAATGAAGTCTTAGTATGTTTACATATTGATACTTTCTCTAGGTATTTATTTTTGAGTAGGACCCTATCAGGGAGGCAACACATCTACTGTTTACGTTTTACCAAGAAATATCAACAGTTTTGTTCATCACAGCGCACAATATTTGAATAAACTACATAAAAACAACAAGCTTTATAAGAGCGGTTGAACAACAAACTAAGGATGTTAATATGTTCTTTACTCCTGGGTAGTGGCAAATATAAATATCCACAAATCTTGAGGTCTGTGCATTGCATGAGAGCTAAGAGACTATCGGAGAGAGCGCTCGGGCGACGGGCAGGTAAGGGTTACCTGTCGCCGCACTAGTACCTGCACGTCTTCGCCGCGGCAGCTCGTCGGCTCCAGCTCCCTTATCTCGTCCAGCAGCAGCTCCACTTCGTCTGTCGAATACAGTTCGCTCACTGACACGTAGCGCGCCGGCGCCGCTTGCATATCACCTGCCGAGTCGCCTACCGCCGAGCGCCTTCGCCCCGGCACTTCCTGTAACCACTAACCACGCTCACATTATCCGTTCGACTCAACTTACTAGACTATTACACGCGCAACGCATTGCCACAAACCTTTTCCGCACGTTGACATTGATGCTCCGTCCCCTTGTATGTGACCACATAATCCGAAGGCGTGATATAGTTTAGTACAGAAAGATTGACCTAATAAACAAAATTCAATGACGCTCTGTGGCCCGCCATGTTTGTTATCATATTTTTTTTCATTCCGTCAAGTCAAGTCAAGCCTTGTCTATTATAGATGGCCACAAATTTCGTTCGGAATCGGAAAAAAAAAAATATACAAACTTCTATTTTAAGCAAAACAAGTCGGTGTCTAAAAAACGATAAAAACGAGGTACCAAACCTGTAGTTTTTATCAAAGTCAAAGTCAAAGTCAAATATATTTATTTCAATTAGGCCAATAAGCGGCACTTTTGAACGTCAAAAATTAAATGTTAATAAAAAATGTACAAGTAATAAAAATTGACTCTACCGTGCATTCGGAAAGTAGCTTGTTATGGAGAAGAACGCACAAGAAACTCCATACTTACTCTTTTTAAAAAAAATATGTTTTACAAAGTTTACTTATGTACATACATTAATAAATTCATATATGTGAGGACGATGCACCCAAAAATAGCACTACCCACTATACAACGTACAGGTATAAAGTAATAAAAGCACTAACAGGTAAATTCATTAGTTTTATAAATAGGAACATGGTTCTCACATACTTACAAATATTGCAAACATAGGTAAAATACCTAATTCAACAACAACGGAACCTTGTGTGAGTCAAATTCTGGAAAAAATATAAAAAATAACCTAAGAATACAAAAACTATGAATAGGAATACAAATTAGCAAATTTGATTTTGTCCACACCAAAGATTGCCCTACGGAGCGGGACCAACATGTTGCCAAGCATTCTTATCTTGAATATAATCATCTAATTTGTAATATGCTTGTTTACAAAGTGTGCTTTTAACTAAAGTTTTAAATTTACTTTCATTTAGTTTTAATATATCACAAGGTATTTTGTTATAAAATTTAACACAGTACCCCATGAAAGATGAGTGTACTTTTGCTAGTCTATAAGATGGTTGATCTAACTTATCTTTATTTCTCGTATTACAATTGTGTCTATCACTGACCTTACTAAAGAGATGTATATTTTTCCTTACATACATGATATTTTCATAAATGAATTGGCAAGAAACTGTCATAATATTAATATTTTTAAATAGCTCCCTAAGAGATTCTCTGTGACTTAAATTATATATGGCTCTGATAGCTCTCTTTTGCAATATAAATATGGATTCAATGTCAGCCGCTCGGCCCCACAATAAAATACCGTATGACATAATGCTGTGAAAGTAACTAAAATAGACCAAACGCGCGGTCTTCACATCCGTCAACTGTCTTATCTTTCTAACAGCATAAGCGGCCGAGCTCAGCCGACCCGCAAGAGATGTTATGTGAGAACTCCATTGCAATTTGTCGTCTAAAGTGATTCCCAGGAAAACTGTTTGATTTACAAAGTCCAGCTTTTCGCCATTCAATATGATGTCGCATTCGCTACTTCTAACATTCGGCAATGTGAATCTAATACATTTGGTTTTTTTTTCATTTAGTACCAAATTGTTTGCCGTGAACCAATTTTGGACCTGATGAATCGAGTTATTCACATCATCAAGATTTTGTGACCGCCGATCTATTTTAAATATCAAAGATGTGTCATCAGCAAACAACACCATTTTCGGTTGATTTTGTAGTAATTGTAATCGTTTTTAGGGTTCCGTACCCAAAGTGTAAAAACGGGACCCTATTACTAAGACTTCGCGATCCGTCTGTCTGTCTGTCTGTCCGTCTGTCACCAGGCTGTATCTCATGTACCGTGATAGCTAGACAGTTGTAATTTTCACAGATGATGTATTTCTGTTGCCGCTATAACAACAAATACTAAAAACAGTATAAAATAAATATTTAAGCGAGGCTCCCATACAACAAACGTGTTATTTTTGCCGTATTTTGCTCGATATTAATAACGGCAACAGGTAGACGCTTGAAATATTCACAGAATGTTTAGTTGTATATTCTCTTCAAAAATTATAATTGTTAAATTAAAATAAAATATTGGGGGCTCCCATCTTATCTTATCTTATCTTATGGAGGGGCCGAGAACATCTCGGACACTTCGACCCATTGGGATCTATTGTGGTCCCCTAGATAACTTACTCCCCCCCAATCTCGTTGAAAACCGTTTTCATGAGTTTTACAACGAGACTAGGAGATATGAGCCTATAGTCTTCTGGTTTTGGGTATCCAACCCCTAGGAGACCCATTCGCTTACCAGCCAGTGCATCGCATGTGCACAGAAGGTGCTCCATGCGTTCCGTATGTTCCCCACACAACCTGCACACGGGAGTCGTAGTTAAACCCATCTTCATGAGCATGTCGTTGGTTCCAAAGTGCCCAGTAAAGGCCCCAAGCAGGTAGCGGATTTGCCCCCTGCTCATGTTCCAAATGCATTCCCGGGCTTTGAACGTAGAGCCTAGGAATTTCTTGGAGTGTTGCAGACCGGTGTTAGACAGCCAATAAGTTTGTTGTCTGTGATCTGCAAACTCCCTAAATGCGGCTTTTACGAGACACGTCGAAACGCCTACACATGGTTCTGGACCCACAAATTCATTTGCTGAGCCCTCTCTTGCCAGTTCATCAGCCACTTCGTTACCATGGATTCCTTTGTGCCCAGGGACCCACATCAGTCTCACCCTGTTGTGCTTCCCAAGCCTGTTTAGGGCCTGGATAGCATCCAGAATGAGTCCGGAGTCCACTTTGTAGGATGCCATGGCTTTGATTGCAGCCTGACTGTCACTAAGAATATATATGGATTTACCTCGGGTTCCTCTATCTATATTCTCTTGAGCACAGGTTATTATGGCAAATGTTTCCGCTTGGAATACAGTTGCCATCTTCCCTAAGCTTTTGCTACATTTGTAACCTTTTGCGTATATGCCCGCTCCTGTACCTGATTCCATTTTGGATCCATCAGTGTACCACACCAGACTGTCTTGTTCTGGTGGATCGAGTCCCTTCTTCCAGTCCTCTATTGTAGGGATTTGGACCTTAAAAGACCTTTCAAACACAAATTTAGTTTGCATTTTATCGGATAACATGCTTGTTACCCGATCCAGGCCTTCATTCTCATCGAACTTTGTATGGTTAGTCTTTGGCTTAGAGGCATCCCATAGTCCAGCAACAGCAAGACGATGTAATGTCTTCCTTGCCTCGAATTCAACCATCATATGCAGAGGAGGGATATTGAGGTATCTCTCAATCGCTGCCGTTGGTGTTGTCCTGAAAGCACCTGTGATGCCGAGACACACTGTTCTTTGTAACCTGGTGAGTGGCGCTTTGCACGAAGCAAGCTTTGTTCTTGGCCACCACACTAGGCTGCCGTATGTGATAATAGGTATTATCATTGTCCGGTACAGCCATCGTATCACTTTGGGCTTTAGCCCCCAAGTTTTACCGTAGGTGGAACGACACATGCCGAACACTCGTAAGGCCTTTGTCGTTATATTTTCCACATGAGTTTTCCACCTGAGTTCTTTATCAAGCGTTACGCCCAGATATTTAACTTCGGTGGACCAGGGCAGCTTTATTCCATTGAGGGAGAGCTCTCCTAGGTGTTCTAGTTGTCTCTTCCTCGTAAATGGAACAATGACTGCTTTGCTTGGGTTGATAGAGAGGTGGTTCTTTGTACACCATTCCTCTGTCATCCTCAATGCCTGTTGTAATAATCCAGAGACTATGTTCGGGAATTTACCATTGACCATTATTGCTATGTCATCTGCATAGCCTACTGTGTAGAATGGTCCGATATTGAGTTTGGTAAGTAGCGAGTCTACTACCAAGCACCACAATAATGGTGACAGCACCCCGCCTTGCGGGCAACCTCTTGTTGTTTTTGCACTAAGTCTGTCTCCCATCAGTTCCGATCTGACTATTCTGCTTCTCAGCATATAGTCAATCCAGTTGCACGTGGTATCGTTGATGCCATGTTCCTTTGCAGCAATGCGTATGGACTCAAATGTTGTTTTGTCGAAGGCTCCCTCTATGTCGAGGAAAGCCCCGACACAAATCTCTTGTCCCTCTAGCGCAGCCTCGGCTCGACTCGCAACAAAGTGCAATGCCGTTTCCGTAGATTTGCCCGGGCTGTAGGCGCACTGTAGTTTATGTAGAGGGAATACTTTCAGTGGTCCCTCTCTTAGATACCTGTCTACCAGTTTCTCCAGAGCTTTTAAGAGAAAGGATGATAGACTGATGGGCCTGTAAGCTTTAGCTTCTTCATAAGTCGGTCTGCCCACCTTCGGTATAAAAGTGACTTTGACCTCCCTCCATGCCTTGGGTACGTACCCAAAGGCTATGCAAGCTCTGTAGAGCTTACTCAAATGGGGTACCAAAACAGATGCCCCTTCTTGCAATAGTATTGGGTAGATGCCATCCGGACCAGGGGATTTGAGAGGCTGGAAGCCCGCTATGGCCAGCTTCAGTTTGTTTTCATCTACCACTTTCTTTGCCGTGAGCCAGTTACTTTTGGACGTGTGCCTTGTGAGCTCATCCCTTGTGACTGGTTCCTCTTCATCGCTATTGCGCAGTATACATCCCGGGAAGTGGGTCCTAAACATCACACCCAGAGTGTCCTGTCCAGTTTCCGTCAGACACCCATTCTCATCCTTTACAGATGATAGTGGGTTTGTCTTAGTCATGGACATTGCTTTGCACAACCTCATTCCACTTGGCAGAGTTTCGATGGAGGTGCAATGCTGTCGCCAGTTAGTTCTTTTGGCCTTGCGTACCGCCGTGTTATACCTCGTTAACATGCTATGATAGCCAGAAAAATCCTTCCTGGCTTTTGCATCATTAAAGGCCTGTCGTGTTTCCTGACGTATTTTGACTAGTTCAGGAGTCCACCATGGTACCTTTTTGCTAAAGGCCTTTTTCTCTGGGCAGTTATCTTCCCATGCGCCGATGGTGCCCGCCTTGATTCTGTCCGCTTCGAATTCTATATCCAGTATGGAATTAAGCTTACCTTTAGGGCTCCCTAGATTTACTTTAAGGTCCCTCCTGTATGAGTCCCAATTTGTATGCCTTGGGTTTCTCCTTCGTCTAGTTTCGGCTTCTCCCGCCGTCCTAAACCTAAAGCATATATAATTATGGTCAGACAGAGAGATTTCGTCCGATACATGCCAATTCTCAATATGAGCGCTGGCCCTGTTTGAAGCCAGTGTCAGGTCAATAACTTCAGTTCTCGCAGAGGTCCTGAAAGTAGGTTTATTGCCTGCGTTAAGGATTTGTAAAGAAGAGCTTACCACAAAGTCCAACAAATCCTCGCCTCGTTTGTTGACATCTGAGCTGCCCCAAACGACGTGGTGAGCATTCGCATCGCAGCCAAGTATCATGTCGAGATTTTCTTGGTTGCCGTAATCAACCAGTCTTCTGATTTGAGGTGTTACTGGTTCCTTTTGTTCATATGGGAGGTAGGCAGAGGCAAGGATAATTCTCCTTTTCTCTGTTCCCGCCCCCACTTGGATCAGAGCTGTTGTGAGATCCCTGTAACAGAAAGTACGTAAGGGCATTGCCTCTATACCGCCCCTGATATAGATGCAAGTCCTCGCGTCATTAGTTGGACAGTCATAGAGCACCATGCCTCCTGTCCCACCTAAGCCTTTTATAGTCCCCTTATACAGATAAGGTTCCTGTATCAAGGCAATGTCATATGTATTCAACTTCAATTGCCGAGCCAGAAGGGCAGTAGCGGCTCTACAATGATGCAAATTGATTTGTACACACCTTAGTCCTTCCATCTTGGATATCTTGATGGGTTTGTGTTGTTGTTGGGGTGTCTCAGTTTTGAGGCTCCCCCTCCATCGCACCCTCCTCGAGAGCAGTTGGCGACTGAATCCCCAGGGTGTCGAGGCCCTCAAGGATGTCATCCTCGAGGTCCGCCTCTGACGCCCCGGTCTGGATCTCTGCCTCCTGCGCTACGTCTTCAGCAGAGACCTCGTTGATGGCCTCCTCACCCTGCGGTGGACCATCTTCGGAGGGCTCCACTTCTGCTTCCGCAGTGGGTGCCTCTCCCTTGTCCTCTTCCAGGAGCTTGAACGAGTAACGTTCAATTCCTCCTGGAAGAGAGTAGCCCGCGGCCTTGATGACCCCAGCGGACACCCCGTCCATGAGGACGATACGACGGATGCCGGTCTGCTCAGTGAGAGTATTCACGACCTTCCAGTCGTCCGTCCTCAAGGCAGGGTTAAGCCGCTGGAGCAGTCGAATGGCCCGGGCCGAGTCTTTCAACGCCAAGTTCCTACTCTTCCATGCCATTTTGACTGGCTTTGGAAGGTCCTTGGCGTCGATGACCTTGAGTTTCAGGGAGCCCAGTTCCACATTGTGGATGGCACCCCGAAACCAGTTAGCTGCTTCAGAGTTGTCGCAGGATACATGAACTGCACCCGCGACAACTCCGGAAGCAACCGTGAGAACAGGCAGAGGATCTGGCGCCACTTCCAGTTTCTCAATGATGAGCTCCTGAATCGGCACCAAGTCCTCCGCCTTCAAGTACTCCTCCGGGTACTTGACTGTGATGACAGCGAGTTTCACAGCCGCCACCGCATCCCTAAAGGATCCGGTTGAGGATGGTTGCCCTTGGGTCTTCATCCTCTTGGCCGCCATGTCCCCGCTGTCACCGCTGAGAGCAGCACGCGGTCTTTTTGATGGGCCCTCCGTAGGAGTTCCCTCTAAAGCCGCCTGCTGTCTCAGCTTTTGGCGCTTTTTCCGCTGCGCCCCAGATCGTCCAACCGGAAGCCAGCCTGATTCATGCCGGCCACCTGGAGACGACGAGGTGCTGTCTTTGCAGGTCGCGTCCGGGGCCCCAAGGTCCGAGGTCATTCGACCTCTAACGCAAGGGTCCCGTGTCGCGCCAGCTTTAGCAGCACCTTTATGCCCGGTGGGCTGGTTTGCAGTTCCGCCCTTCGGTGGTCCTACAGCAGTGCCGACCCTCGACAGTGCCGCAGCAGTACCGTCATTTGACAGTCCCGCCGCAGCCCCACCTCGGGACGATCCCACTGCAGTCTCGCCTCTGGGCGTTCCTGCCAAGGATAATACAGTCCCGGCTTGCGCCGGTCCCGCCTTCTGGTTTGCAGTCCCAGCTTTCGCCGGTCCCGCCTTTTGGAGCGTAGTCCCAGTTTTCACCGGTCCTTTCGCCTTGTGGTTTTTTTTATTTAATGAATCCATTTAAAAATCCCGATAAGAATTTTCATCCCTCGACTATCCCCACCCGCCATGGAGTGCTCAAGTGGCGATGCTACGGTAGCACCAGGGATTAGTCGAGGGATATAGCCCCCCCCCATTAGTTGCTCACGAGACCGCACGGCACCAACCCACACCGCTACCACTAGCGATGCGAGCGAGCGCCGCCGTCTGCAAGCCCCCAATGGGAGTGAACTCGCCTGAGGGCCGTCTGACCGGACCCCGCAGCCGATTGACCGTAGCTGGCTAGGCTACGGCCTCCCGTGTGAGAAGAAATCCGGGCCAAAGTGGAGTGTTGCCTCCGAGACGCTAAACTACCTACGCTCATCGGCTCAGCCACCAGGATCCCATCATCCTTCCGTACGGGTCCCCGCGCACGGCACAAACACGCGGGAGGTCATTGCTATCCATCAATTGTCAATCATCTTGATCAATGGTGGACACCCAGGGGCATGACCTCGCCACCCCTGCGTTGCGTCGCCCGGTGTTTTCAGTTACGTCTATTTCAGAGGGAATTAGACCAATAACAGGGCGGCAACCACGAGAAGGAAAATCACCGCACTTGCCTTGAGGATCTACACGACCGTTGCGCTCTCCCTCAAGACCACGCCACCTTGCCGGCTCTGAAGGAGCCAGGCAAAGTAGGACTGCATCAACAAAGCCAAGCCCACAGGACTTGTCGCTGACAGCTCAAAGCGTAAGTTTGCTAACACAGACCAGCCCCAACTGGGGGCTCCCATACAACAAACGTGATTTTTTTGCAGTGTTTTGCGATAATGGTACGGAACCCTTCATGTGCGAGTCCGACTCGCACTTGGCCAGTTTTTTAACAACGACTTCCGAAACGAAGTCAGTGTCTTTTTTGTGAATTCTTTTTATTTCTCTCTTTTTAGTTTTAGTACCTATCCTATCGCTTTTTACAATAAATACTATCGACTTCTTAATAAAAACTCTACGAATGAAAAATAACTTTCTTTTTGGAATTCTACGTCTTTGAACAATATGGTATATATTTAAAAATATGGTACCTACACCATATTTTTTCGTTATGGACACCTACTTCCAAAAAGAAAGTTATTTTTTACTTTTTAGTATTTTTATTTGGAAGTCGGATGTATCTTTTGAAAAAAAGATTTTATATTTTTCACCTAATGGGCAACTTGCCTTTAGTAAGGTACCTATAATGCTAGAATAGATTAGGTACCCGAATACCATGAATTTGAACATAACCGGTGAAATGAGAGTTTACCAAGGTGAACTGTACACATCTGCGTACCCCTTTAGAGCATACTGACGTGATGTTATGTTATGAAATGGTATAAATAATAAACAGACATGCAATACATTTTTTTTTTCGGTTACCTCCTATAGACGTGAACGTGTGAAAGCCATTCAAAAGCCGTGTCTCTTAAAACCATTTTTCGATTCAGAGATCCGTTTGCGTAAAATTAAGCTTTAAATTGATTTTTTTTGTTAGAGTCAAGTGCCCCCCCTCCCCTCTGCCAGCGAAATGGTTGCTTTTGGCCTTAGATAAAGTACCTATAGATTTCACCATGGCGTGGCCGCACATGAGACAACAATATTTAGTTCTGATGTTACAACAAGAACACTACAACCCACCATCGCACTCACACTTATTATCTATAAATAACCCAATGCCAAGTCTCAAATAACACATAATATCACGAAATCACAGAAAAACAAACAAAACTCAAACCTGCCATAACATTAGAGTTTGACAAACAACAGAAACCGGCCATGGTGACAAAGACAAAAAATAATCTTTTGTCCTTATTATTTACATGGAGCTGCCAACTAGCGATCTCGCTCTATCGATCAAGCTCATTTTATGGCGAAATCTATAGGTACTTTATCTAAGCTTTTGGCTATGTGAAAAAATTCACAGCGGTAGTTTATTCGTGCGTAGGACGAGTAATAGTCGACCAACTTAAAAAATTTACTTGGTACAGTAAAAATTGTGTACTAGTGCCATTGAAAAATTACTTAAATAACAACTTTCGAGATCGAAATAGTGAATACATTCAAATTTTTTTAAACTCCGTAAGAGTAAGAAACAAGGAGCGTGCGTGGGAGGATCCAGGAACGAACCAACCATTCCCCGTGGCTCTAACGTACTTCATATAGATTATTTATTGCAGCTTATTTACGTTGGTTGTTTGTTCCTACGAGTATCATTGAATAATTTGATATAAGTAGGTTGTTTGAAAATACTCATACTAAAATATTTGTTTTCGGTTTGTAAATATTTGGAGATTTTAACGAAGACTATCTCCGTAACGGCTATACTGCAATATTCAATTTATTAAGTGACGCTGGTTATAAATCTTTATTACCAACCTTTGCCTCTACCCGCGGTGGTACTCAATAGATAATATTTATTGTATCTTCACTTGCGAAGTTAGATTTTATAACTCCTTCTTTAGCTACCATCGATCGTCCTATGTATGCCCGTTTTTATACGTTGTGAGCCGCTAAAACCATTTTAATGTTCATGTAACAACAAAAACGACCTCTTCTTAGCCCGCATTATTATGCAACTTCGGAACCCTATTATTGCGCGTGGCCCGACACGCACTTGGCCGGTTTTTCTAAACCCTCACAGTCATGACCGTAAGCCAGTGTCCAGGGCAAGTCCAGGCGCTGTCCCAGGGAGTGAAGTCGTAAGGGTTATGACACCCTTTTTCAACCTGTCGAGAGCATTTCGGTCGAAGGAGTAATTTGATGACCTAGTGAAGGTTGCGGGGATCCGCTGTATGCGAGACGCACGGGACCAATCAATGTGGCGACGCTTGGGGAAGACCGTTGTTCAGCTGTGGACATCTTTCAGCTGAAATGATGATGAATAGGGTAGTTGACAAAAAAATATCTGTTTAGTCCGTCAGTTAGATAAACTTAAAATATTGGACAGATATTTTTTCTTTTGCCACGTAAACTAAAAATACGACGATACCACAGACGATACAGTGCGTTGAAATATCGTGTGACGTCACGGTGTGCTACACTTTTTTATACTTACAAAGTTACCTCTTAAGCCCCCGCTCCTGAACTTTGACGCGATTTATCTTTGTGTTGCGCGGTATCTTCTCGTCAAACTTACCACAGTGTCTCAAAACGAAAGTTTATGACAAGTGTGCGGCCAGATGCGACCTAAGACTCTGAGACGTGGTCGCTCACAATGGGCCTCACCCAAAGGGTAATGGAGAGGGCTATGAAAACTTAAGTGGCAATGGGCAGGGCACATTGCTCGCAGATCGGATGGCCGATGGGGCAGAAAAGTTCTGGAGTGGCGACCGCAAACCGGAAGACGTCGCGTTGGAAGGCCTCCCACCAGGTGGACCATGACCTGGTTAAGGTTGCGGGGATCCGCTGGATGCGGGACGCACGAGACCGATCAATGTGGCGACGCTTGGAGGACACCTATGTCCAGCGGTGAACGTCTTTCGACTAATTTAATGATGATGATGATGACTTTTCCGACATTAGCTGAATTTTCGTATGCGTTTCGATGGCGCGGCCACGGAGATTTTTTTAAAAAAGAACTATGTCAAGATTATGTAAAAATTTGTAAAAGTTGATTCCCAAAACCATAAATTTGTCAAAGATAAGGTTAAAAAGTTTTAAGGGTTTGAACGTGGCCGCGCCATTGAAACGCGGCGAACCGCGCGGCCACGGAGATCTTTAAAACTAAGCGTTGCAGAGACCTGAAATTTAGGGAAATGACAGATTGAATTTGTAAAAAATTTGTAAAAATATAGAAAAAATTCCTAGGTTTATATTTTAGGAGCTGTAAGACTAAAACCCCATGGCCGCGCCATTGAAACGGTGAAAAACACGTTATCGCCGATATCTCGCTGAAAAAGCATCGCAGAAGTCTGAAACTTTTTGTAATACCTAGATTTGAATTTGTCGAAATAGGTAAAAATACACAAAAAAATCCTAGGTTTATATTTTAGGAGCTGTAAGACTAAAACTTTATGGCCGCGCCATTGAAACGGTGAAAAACACGTTATCACCGATATCTCGCTGAAAAAGCATCGCAGAAGTCTGAAACTTTTTGTAATACCTAGATTTGAATTTGTCGAAATAGGTAAAAATACACAAAAAAATCCTAGGTTTATATTTCAGGAGCTATAAGACCAAAACCCTGTGGCCGCGCCATTGAAACGGTGCGAAACACGTTATCGCCGATATCTCGCTGAAAAAGCATCGCAGAGGACTGAAGTTTTTTGTAAAACCTAGATTTGAATTTGTCAAAGTATGCAAAAATACACAAAAAAATCCTAGGTTTATATTTCAGGAGCTGTAAGACAAAAACCCTATGGCCGCGCCATTGAAACGGTAAAAAACACGTTATCGCCGATATCTCCCTGAAAAATCATCTCAGAGGTCTGAAGTTTTTTGTAAAACCTAGATTAGAATTTGTCAAAGTATGTAAAAATACACAAAAAAATCCTAGGTTTATATTTCAGGAGCTGTAAGACATAAACCCTATGGCCGCGCCATTCAATACGTTTTGAATGTTCCGATATGGTGACCTTGACTTATTGTTTACAGAAAACTTTCCACCTGCTTCTTACACTAAGATATAGGTACTTATCATTTCATACTTATCATGATTTAAAATCCTTGAGATATAATTTCTAATACTTGCAGGTGGAAAGTTTTCTGTAAACAATAAGTCAAGGTCACCATATCGGAACATTCAAAACATATTGAATGGCGCGGCCATAGGGTTTTGGTCTTACAGCTCCTGAAATATAAACCTAGGATTTTTTTGTGTATTTTTACATACTTTGACAAATTCAAATCTAGGGTTTACAAAAAGCTTCAGACCTCTGCGATGATTTTTCAGGGAGATATCGGCGATAACGTGTTTTCCACCGTTTCAATGGCGCGGCCATAGGGTTTTTGTCTTACAGCTCCTGAAATATAAACCTAGGATTTTTTTGTGTATTTTTACATACTTTGACAAATTCAAATCTAGGTTTTACAAAAAACTTCAGTCCTCTGCGATGCTTTTTCAGTGAGATATCGGCGATAACGTGTTTTTCACCGTTTCAATGGCGCGGCCATAGGGTTTTGGTCTTATAGCTCCTGAAATATAAACTTAGGACTTTTTTGTGTATTTTTACCTATTTCGACAAATTCAAATCTAGGTATTACAAAAAGTTTCAGACTTCTGCGATGCTTTTTCAGCGAGATATCGGTGATAACGTGTTTTTCACCGTTTCAATGGCGCGGCCATGAAGTTTTAGTCTTACAGCTCCTAAAATATAAACCTAGGATTTTTTTGTGTATTTTTACGTATTTCGACAAATTCAAATCTAGGTATTACAAAAAGTTTCAGACTTCTGCGATGCTTTTTCAGCGAGATATCGGTGATAACGTGTTTTTCACCGTTTCAATGGCGCGGCCATAGGGTTTTAGTCTTACAGCTCCTAAAATATAAACCTAGGATTTTTTTCTATATTGTTACAAATTTTTTACAAATTCAATCTGTCATTTCCCTAAATTTCAGATCTCTGCAACGCTTAGTTTTAAAGATCTCCGTGGCCGCGCGGTTCGCCGCGTTTCAATGGCGCGGCCACGTTCAAACCTTTAAAACTTTTTAACCTTATCTTTGACAAATTTATGGTTTTGGGAATCAACTTTTACAAATTTTTACATAATCTTGGCATAGTTCTTTTTTAAAAAAATCTCCGTGGCCGCGCCATCGAAACGCATACGAATTTTCGGGTTACCTACGTAGGTAAGAATTAATAATAATAGTTGCGATACATAATATTATGTTGACGTCACAAGATTTTTTTTTGCTTCGTCACCGTCACGCTTTCGATAGTAAAAAAAAAACCGGCCAAGTGCGAGTCGGACTCGCACACGAAGGGTTCCGTACCATTATCGCAAAACACTGCAAAAAAATCACGTTTGTTGTATGGGAGCCCCCCCTTAATTTATTTTATTTTAATTTAATAATCATTATTTTTTGAAGAGAATATACAACTAAATATTCTGTGAATATTTCAAGCGTCTACCTGTTGCCGTAATTAATATCGAGCAAAAAACGGCAAAAATATCACGTTTGTTGTATGGGAGCCCCCCTTAAATATTAATTTTATACTGTTTTTAGTATTTGTTGTTATAGCGGCAACAGTATTACATCATCTGTGAAAATTTCAACTGTCTAACTATCACGGTTCATTAGATACAGCCTGGTGACAGACAGACAGACAGACAGACAGACGGACAGCGAAGTCTCAGTAATAGGGTCCCGTTTTTACCCTTTGGGTACGGAACCCTAAAAATAATTTTTCTCAAACATGCTTGGAAATTTGAACATTATTTTGACAACCTTCTTCGAGATAAATCGAAATTGGCCAAATACATGCGAGCAGCAGCCGGCAAAAGTTGTATGAAAATCCATATCTGTCGTGTCTAGCGGCCAAATAAATTACATAGTAAACTCATATCTGTCGTGTTATTTAAAAATGGAACGTTCTTTTACTCCGAAACATGGCTACCAAGGAGGTAACATATCACAGGTTTTATTTAAATTTCGAACTGGCTTGCAAATAGATCGCTGTTTATTGAAAAAAAAAACACTAACGCGGGTTTGTTGTTCGTCATTGATATTGACAAAATCAGTGTTGCCACCTCGGTGGTTTTGTCATTAGATCTGGCGATTTTTCAGAGCTCTTAGCGACATTTTTTCATCGTTTAGAGACTAGTTTTTTAGTGATTTTTCAATATGAAATTTGGCAACACTTAGTGAGACGGATTTTAACGTTTTTGAAGCGCCGACCGGGCATCAATAACTATAATGACACCGTTTGGGATTCCCCGACCATAATATAGACATACATGTTTTATCTTTCTGGACTTATTATAAAAAAAATACATGAAAGTAGGTATAATTATGAAAATTTTATGATTTGGAAAAACGATAAAAAGGGAATATTTTCTCCGAAACAGTATTTTTGGCGTATTTTAATGAGATTGCTAAAACTAAACGGAGTGTTGCATACTCTTTGGCTAAAATGGCTAAAACTAAAAAGCCATCTACATTATGGGCAATTTATTCCATGCTGAAATGTACAGTTCGTGTTAAAAACGGCATTAACTTGAAAAATTACGGAAATTTAACTAAATTTTTATTTCCATGCATTTTTTTGAGAAAAGCACTATATATGCTTCGGCGGAAATGGCAATTGCCTATTTCCCGGCCTTTGCAATAATGTACTATTGTTTAAAATAATCTTTCCTATAGTTTGCCGTAAGTTATTATTTCCCAGACTTGGATCCTTATTAGCGACACTATCGGGTGGTGACTTACAGCACTTACCTACAGCGTTTTTTCTTCTAAAATCTATGCAATATAGATTCCTGGCAAGGAGTATTGATTTCAAAAATTCAATGATGCAGTTTTAGCTTTCATCAAAATCGGTCCCTTACTCCTTTGCGTGTTTTCGCTATTGCTCTTATAGGGGAATATATCACGATTTAGCATAGCATGCTACACACTTACTTATCGAACAAATGCCAAAATGTGTTAGCTGAGGATTTGGTTGCTCTCAGGAATAATAAATAAGAGAATAAAAAATCATGGTTAATTTTGAAAAATACTTTTAATTCAAACAGTTCTGACAATCTTGTAGACTTGATTCATCATCTTTATCACAGAAAAGATCAAAATATAGTTAGTATACTTATACTTAATTCTAAGTAATGGAAATGAGATGTGTGCCACCCGTCAAACGCTCTGCTCTACTCAGATTTCATCAACTGCTGTAAGCTGGAGTTATGAGAAAAGTAACGAAGGGTCTGACACTGACACTGACACAGACGCAAGGGGAAGCAGCGCGTCACTTTAAAATGTACATAGCGTGTTAACCCCTATTTCCACGCCGTAATTCTCACATTCCTATGCACATACACAAAAGACTCGTCTGTGAGACATCACCGACAGGTGCGCGAACACGAGCGCATCTACTCTAATAAAACCAGCCAAGTGCGAGTCGGACTGGCGTACCGAGGGTTTCGCACAAACAAGTTTATTATCTATGAAAGCACCGTACGTTGCTCTAACGAATAGATAGACTGGATTGAGTTCAGGATTTAGCTGTTGGAAAATTGTTATACATACATCGAAATAGATCGCGGTCAGTTTTTCAACTGCAAATAAATTTATAATCGCAAGTAGGTACTTATATAAGAGTATCCTGCATAATTGGTCACGTTACTTCGCTACGGCTCTAGCTCAATATGGTTTGACCCTTAGTAGCTTATTTGATTACAGCTGTTGGACGAGTGGCACACACAGTTCGGTTATATATGTATATATATCTAAATGTTTTATACAAAAACCGTAACGTCACTGTCGTGACAATAGCCTTAATTATTGTTAAGTACTTAAAAATACAGAATATTATTCTGATTTTTGAGCACCGTTAACACCAGAGATAATAAACAATTTTAAAGGAATTTAATGATCAAATTTATTAAATCAAGATGTCAAAAAAGCACAACGACATACGTATCAGTCAATAAAAAATATATTTATGTCGAGCGAGAGCTTCAAGAAAACATAACATTTAACAAAATACGTAATAATAACAAATAATGTTCAGACCGAAGTATTCTTATCTTACGCTTACTTCTTAAGTCTAACTATCTCTAAAACTAGTTTCCTTATGTCTAATGTAAAAAAAGCGTTTGGCAGCAGCTGTCAGGATCCGTTAATTTGGAGGTAGATTTGTTGCAAGCTGATAGAAGGCACTCAGTTGGCGAAACTATACGGGAGGCCTACACACCGAAGCCGGGCGGCGCCCGCACGGAGCCCATGCCACCCGGGGCCCGTGGCGGCAGGGCCCCCCGCGGGTGTAGCCCCAGCGTTGGGGTCCCAAGCACCGGGGCCCCTAGCGGGGTCGCCATGGCGCGACCCATCGCGCCCACCATGTACCAGTGCGCCGCGGCCGGGTTCACGTTCGCCAGCATCTGGTACGTGGAGCACTCGGCCAGGCTCAGCGTCACGCCGCCCGGCGCGGGGTACGGCCCGAACCACTGGCCCGCCGGTGAGGCGCCCGGCGGCGGCGGCAGCCCCGCGGGCAGCGGGAACATGGGCGGCCGCACGTAGCTGTGGCGGGGACTGAACGCCTGCGGGTGGCGGGGAGTGAACACCGGCGCCTGCGGGTTGATGCCGGGCGGACTGGGTCGCGGCGCGGGCGCGGGAGGGGCGGGAGGCTGGGGTGGCGGCGGGGGCGCCTGTTGCACCGGCGCGGCAGGGGGCGGGGGCGGGGGCGGGGGCGGTGAGGGGCTGGCGGGCGGCGGGGACGCGCTGGGCATCAGCAGCGGGATGCACGTGCCCAGCTCGGGCTCGGGGCTGGCGGGGCTGGGGGCGCGCGCGGGCGGCGAGGCGGGCGGCGAGGCGGGCGGCGAGGCGGGCGGCGAGGCGGGCGGCACGGCGGCGGGCACGTGGCGGCGGAAGGCGTCCACGTAGTCGAGCGCGATGCCGTCGCGCAGGTAGGCGTGTATCTCGGCCATGTTGGGCGTGTCGCCGCTCTCGAGCGCGTCGAACCCCGGGTACAGGTAGCAGTCCGGCGCCTGCCACACACAACAGCAGAGTGAGACTGTGCGCGAAGCTCGAGGACGAGTTCGAGTCGCAGGCGGTGCGCGTGCGCGTGCGAGTGCGAGTGCGCGTGCGCGTGCGCGGTGGGGCCGCATCTCCGAACCCTTCCCCGAGGTTCGAGCGCAGCGATTTGTACACAAAGCCATATCTAACGGTAACGGTAGCTCCGCGATATATAAAGAATAAATATTCGACACCACTATCGCTCTTGTGCTCCCGCAAACCCACCCGAAAAGAGTGGGTTTGGAAGAGCTGTGAGAATAATTAGGAATAGTATCATAAGTACAACAGGCTACCAATTTCCGGCAGTTTAATTTGCTCAACTTATCAGTCATTTCCTGAACCATTATTGCATGACACAACTTTATTTCTCTAACAATTTTCTTCACACATTAGCAAAATTAGCGGAACATAAAAGGTCTTTTTTTAATACGATGCGATGAAACTTTAAAATCTAGTATTGAATTGAAACATCTTTTCTGACTTGAAATTGCAACATTTAAAATAGAAACCACGTACATAATTTTTATTCAATAAATAATAATTTTATGGAAAAATGCATTTTGTTGATTTACTTTTCCAACTTTTACTTGGTAACTACCAAGTAAAAGTTGGAAAAGTAAATTTAAAATCATTTTTACAGAAAAAAAGAATATCAATTATTAGTTCTAATCCGCCTCAACACTTCGAGAATAATTTTGTCTATTGTTTCCTGTGGTAGTCTCTGCCATTCGTATACAAAATCTATACCCACAATGAGAGCAAGGAATAGTCTCTGTTTCTACGATGACATATATACCTCACGTTTTTAAACATCGGAGAGCACGAACAAATGAAAACGTTTTCTCTAACCTCCTTCGTACCGTAAGCTCACTCACTGTGACATCTCGAACGACTTTCTGGCTTGAATGGCCGCTAGACGTGGGTTTCTACCTTATCCCGGTCCTCTCACAAAAGAATTAATCTCTGCAAATCAATGTAAACTGTGACAAATGATTGGAACAGATCAACAATGAACAAATGGACACCACTCTTGTTCACGCCCTTGCCCTCTCAGTTTGGGTTAACAAGTTAGGCGCGATAAATACCTAAACATCTAAAAAGTATTTAAAGATTTGTTTGTAATGAATAAACTCAAAAACTACTTAACCGATTTTTTAAATTCTTTCAACAGTAGATTGTTTTATCCCGAAAACGGGTCCTGTGGGGTGCGCCACGGGAACGAAGCCGCGGAGCAAAGCTAGTATGATACAAGTTTGACTAGAATTCATTTAAAACAACAGCATAAATGGCATTTTGTTTTATCTATTAGAAATATTTGGCAATGTCTTTTATTTAAAGTTTTGATGTATTTATTTTATTTTTTGTTTTAAACCGACCATGTATGGATACACGTGTATGGTGTAAAAATGTATATCTATAATAAATAAATGAAGAACTAATAAAGCTCGTGACCGCTGTATGAGAAGAGGCCTGTGCCCGGCAGTATTAATACTAACTAGCTTCTGGCCGCGTCTTCACCCGCGTAAAAAGTGTTTTATCATCCCAAGGGAATACAAACTATCATATGTCCTTCCCAGCAGGGTCTCAAACTATCTCCATGCCAAATTTCATCTTAATCGATTCAGTAGATCCAGAGATTACCCCCTACAACCTCACAAAATGTACCTCTTTATAATATTAGTATAGAATTATTTTTTTGTCGCAACAAACAGTAAACATGGTACATAACCCGTTTCTAATGTTAATGTTAGTATAGAAGTATGGATATATAAAAATAAAACAAAATAAAAACTACCCTACACTTTTCCACAAGAGAAATTCTTTCTTATTTTTATATGCCGCTAATTTTGCCGGCGTATTATTATTTTCGCGCATTCGCATTTCCGAAAAGCATAATTTCCGAAGTGCATTACTTTAGCTTACTGTCCGTCCAGCTTGTTTTACATTTAGCTCAAAAACTTATTATTTAATGATGAACCAATGCGGTACCGATTCGATTTCTTACAACTATCGACTTTATCAATGTAGAAATTTTAATCTATTTATAACACATAGTTATTTTAATTTTGCTTAACATTTTGTATTGTTTTATAAACATCCCTTGGCGTTTAAGTAACTTTGTTTTTAATGTTTCTACATACAATAAAACCAGCGAAACTATATGTAATCGACGAAATGGCAGCAGAACATGGGCATGTCGTCGTCAGAATTCCCCTATATCACTGTCAATACAATACAATGCCGCTAGGATGATCATTGTTCTCAACATATTGTTGTTGAATAAATCGAAATTAAAATTAAATTAAACTCCTCCTTTCTCCTCAAACAAAATGCTGGAACTAGTAAAAAATGCGTGTGCGAATGTGACGCCAGAAAACTGGGCGAATGTCGACAAAAGGATAAAAACGCTGTCTGATTCGAATCGTGATGCTGAGTTTATAACATAAAACAAAACATAAACTCACGCCTTTTTCCCATGGGGGTAGGCAGAAACTACAGAACGCCACCTGCTACCTGATGCTGAGTTATATCGATAAAATTAGGTGGCTTAAAAGTTCTATTAATTCAAGTCGGGACTCATTGTATATACAATATTATTTTTTTCAAAATGTAACCTTCACACCTTTTCACTGCGATATTTGCTGCTACTTAAGTTCGACTTAACTGTGAAGTTTAATTTATCGGCATAACGGTGCGAATCAGCACGTCGCTTCACTACCGTGGGCGTCCATAAACTATTGCATTTTACTGTCTGCGGTTGCCGTCCATAAAGTATTGCATTTTATTGTCTATGGTTGCTTGTTAACAATTATGAAACTTCTTAGGCGTGCATCTGTCAAATGTTAAATAACAAGCTGGGCGGAGAGTAGTGCTGTGCCGCACGTCTAAGAAACTTTATTTCATAGCATAAACAGCAGTTTTTGTGTTATATTATCATTATTAAGTCTCTTTTAGGGGTTGCATATGGATCCCAAAGGGTATTAACGGGTGCCTATGCCTACCTACGCCTTTCTACCATAGAAAGTGTAAATGTAAATTTCAGGAAATACATAGAATAATGTGGCAATGCCTATCATGGCAAATAGTAAAAAATAACTACGACTACTAGAGTCAACTAAAAAGTTCCAAACAAGATGCCATCAGCTGCATCAAACTGTTCAAGAGAGACTCTTGTTAGTCTAGTCTAGCGAGTTATATTATAGTCGTCCTATATTATGATAAGTACCCTCTTACTTTATACAAATTTAATGACATCTCGTCAACAGCTGCTAAATAATACATTTCGTGTCGAGCATAAAAAGTTAAGATTTTAACACGAGCGATGTAGCCAATTTACAAAAGCTACATGCGAGTGTTAAAATAAAGCCTTTTTATGCGAGACACGAATGATTCTTTTTCCACTACCTGATGAGCTAACTTAATTAAATGCAAGTAAGTTCCAACAACAATTTATTTGAAACGTTCAGACTAAAAACCACAGACTATAAACACACAATCAACGCGCGCTTTATCGAGAGGTAACAGGTTCAGTATCATTCTGTGTAACTGTTATTATGTAATTTAGTTTTTTTTTTAATTTTTATTTTATAATTTTGTGTCTAAATGTTCATATTTCGAAACGAATTTCTTAAGCAATGTGTTATATAATAGACAACGTAGTGGAAAAATTCTATATTTTATTGTAAAGCTGCACTAAAACATTACCTTATCGCTTAATTTCTAACACCGCGGAGGTCATTTTTTTTTATAAAATACGATTTGTATGTCATTCGATAAGAAATCTCAAGACGCATCGTTTGACGAATCAAACACGAGAGTTTGAACCAATGGTGAGGCGTTATTCAAAAAAGACAAAATACCGCGTGTGTCAGTGTTGCACAGAAGTCATAGCAAAACCGCGTAAGTGCCTCTTCATACGCCCCGATTGCCGGATAGCCGCTACCGGGTAACCGGCGGCGAAGTGTATAGCCATGTACGTTAGCTTCTTGCACACGTACCGGCGTACATGGCTATTGCCGGGTACCCGGCACCGGCTACCCGGCAACTGGAGCGTGTGAAAAGGCACTAACTCAGCTGTATTGCCATAGCAACAGTACGTAACTCAGTTTTTTTGTTAATCCTGAGTTACGGGCTGCTAAATAGTTTTTGTGGTTTTCTGAAAAGTTTCCAATTTTGCCATACGTGGTGTTAGAAGTTAACCGACACTATAGTATATACATTAGGAAGCTTGTAAGTTAATCGAGATATTTTTCAGTCAAAGCGAGTCGGCGGCGCAGGATCGGGTTGGTGATATGTGCCGGCGCCGACGTCTGAGCCACCGGCTTCTGATGCTCAGGCGCCTGCGCGTGCGCAACCGGCATCTGCGTACTATCGGGCGACACCTGCACGGTTGGCCTCTGATTGGGCGGCACATGTATCGTGTCCTGCAGGCGCTCGTACAGCTCGGCGCGCTTGCGCAGCAGCGCACTGCGGGGCGCGGGGGCGGGGGCGGGGGCGGGGGCGGGGGCGCGCGCGCAGTCCGCGTCCCACGTGCGCAGGCGCGCCGGCTGCGTGCCCACCAGCTCGGACGCCGACGCGCTCACGTCGCTGACGTCACTGGCCACACTGACGTCACTGGCCGCACTGACGTCACTCACCCGCAGCGCCGAGTCGTGCCGCACGTCCGCGTGTCCGGCGCTGGTGAGCGCGGCGCCCAGCGACACGTCGTCGGCGCCGCGCGTGTCGATCAGCATCGTTTCCAGTACGTCGTGCTGCAACACACGAATACGACGATATAACACGACTCCGTGCTAACACATATGTGGTGTGGTGTGGTGTGGCACATACATAGATATAATAAACGAGGAGATATGCCCGGTAGACGAATATATATCGGAAACCTGTGCCTCCTCTGGCACGTGCACACACACATACCTCTGCGTCCACGGCGACGACGTTGGCGATGAGCTGCGCGCTCTGCACCTGGCGCAGGAAGTGCTGCGCCGCGGCGTGCGGCCAGCGCCGGCCGCCGGCGGACGGCCGCACGCCGGCCAGGCGCGCGCGCACGGCCTGCGCCGCCAGCGCCGCCCACCGGCGCAGCAGCGGGCGCAGGCCTCGCACGCTCACGGTCTCCACCGTGCCGTAGTCCACGTGCCGTACCTGCAGTACCCGACGAGTCGGTTTAGTTGAGTCTCGAAGCGTACAGTATGAACATTTTAGAAGTGCAACAGTAGTCGCGTGTCACCGGCTTACCGGCTTACCTTGACGGTGTCCGAGTCCACCAGCTTGACGATGAGCGAGCGGTGCCAGTCGCGCTCGTACAGCGTGGCGCAGTACTGGCCCACGCGCACGGCGCCGGCGGCCAGCGCTCGCGAGCGGCCCGCGCCGTACTGGTAGTACTTGCTGCAACATGCACCCACACGTCACTTCTGAACGTTGTTGGCCCCGACACACACACACACACAACAGAGCGACAGACAATGTTGTGGAACTTTTATTCAGCGGCAAATAATGTAAGATAAAAACTGATATCGTAAGATCTGTCCGACAATATCGATTTCATGAGAACTTATGCCTTCCCGTCCCCCGCCTCCCCGCGCCTCCCTCTACGGCGCGGTACAGCGGTTACGGTCAAACTACACACACCGGCAAAATTTGCGGAACAAGAAAAAAATATCGTACAACTTTTTTTTTACCGTAACAGGGTGGTTTTTATTTTGTTTTATAATAAAACCAATTACACCTAATTAATAAAAACAAATGAACGTCAAATTTCTTTCAATTGTTTTAACTTTATTCGGACTTACATTGTTTTGAGAGAATTTCACTTATTGCCATAAAGTGGTTATGTTTTAAAAATCTGAAAAAATTTCATTGGCATACTGAATTATTTGTTTTATTTTTTACCTTTAGATGTTTTTCAAAGTTAAGGACGTCATTGTGCCCAACTTTATCCAAACTGAGAGGGCCAGGGCACTAGAGATGATCAAACCTACAGATAATGTTCGTAATTCATCATTTACCTGTTTCAACCATTTATTGCACTTTCCAATGATTCAGAGAGACTAATGTTTTTGTGAGAAATTCAGAACGGTGCAGAAAACCCACACTTCTAACAGGAATAACCGTTTCATTCAGTTTCGCATTCGCAAAAATGTGCGTTTAAAGGCCGTTCAAGCCAGAAATGAGCTGGAGAAAGTTCGAGGTGCAACAGTAAGTGAGCTTACGGTACGAAGGAGGTTGAAGGAAGCTGGTTTTGGTTCGTTCATGTCCGCCAAAGGTCCATAAATTGAGGCACACCTCCTTAGAAACAGTATAACTTTTGCTAGAAAACATTGACTTTGGTCCACGGACTAATGGAGTAAAATATTGTTTTGTGATGAGTGTGGAAGTCATTTAATTTGAATTGACGGATGGCAATAAATGTGTTATCATGAACAAGAACAACATAATCTGTCAATTTTTTTAACTACTGTGGCATATGTTAATGGAACAGCATGGCGCCGGGCCGGATGTACGCTGTGCTCAACTAGCCGCGGGCTACAACGTGCAGGGAACCACAGTAAACACTCACGTCATGTCGTCCATGAGCTCGTCCATGGCGACGCTGTAGCGCTCGCCCAGGCGCATGAGCCAGAAGTGGCTGGGCGAGTACACCTCGCCCACCATGACCTCCAGCATGGCGCCGGGCCGGATGTACGCTGTGCTCAACTAGCCGCGGGCTACAACGTGCAGGGAACCACAGTAAACACTCACGTCATGTCGTCCATGAGCTCGTCCATGGCGACGCTGTAGCGCTCGCCCAGGCGCATGAGCCAGAAGTGGCTGGGCGAGTACACCTCGCCCACCATGACCTCCAGCATGGCGCCGGGCCGGATGTACGCTGTGCTCAACTAGCCGCGGGCTACAACGTGCAGGGAACCACAGTAAACACTCACGTCATGTCGTCCATGAGCTCGTCCATGGCGACGCTGTAGCGCTCGCCCAGGCGCATGAGCCAGAAGTGGCTGGGCGAGTACACCTCGCCCACCATGACCTCCAGCATGGCGCCGGGCCGGATGTACGCTGTGCTCAACTAGCCGCGGGCTACAACGTGCAGGGAACCACAGTAAACACTCACGTCATGTCGTCCATGAGCTCGTCCATGGCGACGCTGTAGCGCTCGCCCAGGCGCATGAGCCAGAAGTGGCTGGGCGAGTACACCTCGCCCACCATGACCTCCAGCATGGCGCCGGCCCGGATGTACGCTGTGCTCAACTAGCCGCGGGCTACAACGTGCAGGGAACCACAGTAAACACTCACGTCATGTCGTCCATGAGCTCGTCCATGGCGACGCTGTAGCGCTCGCCCAGGCGCATGAGCCAGAAGTGGCTGGGCGAGTACACCTCGCCCACCATGACCTCCAGCATGGCGCCGGGCCGGATGTACGCTGTGCTCAACTAGCCGCGGGCTACAACGTGCAGGGAACCACAGTAAACACTCACGTCATGTCGTCCATGAGCTCGTCCATGGCGACGCTGTAGCGCTCGCCCAGGCGCATGAGCCAGAAGTGGCTGGGCGAGTACACCTCGCCCACCATGACCTCCAGCATGGCGCCGGGCCGGATGTACGCTGTGCTCAACTAGCCGCGGGCTACAACGTGCAGGGAACCACAGTAAACACTCACGTCATGTCGTCCATGAGCTCGTCCATGGCGACGCTGTAGCGCTCGCCCAGGCGCATGAGCCAGAAGTGGCTGGGCGAGTACACCTCGCCCACCATGACCTCCAGCATGGCGCCGGGCCGGATGTACGCTGTGCTCAACTAGCCGCGGGCTACAACGTGCAGGGAACCACAGTAAACACTCACGTCATGTCGTCCATGAGCTCGTCCATGGCGACGCTGTAGCGCTCGCCCAGGCGCATGAGCCAGAAGTGGCTGGGCGAGTACACCTCGCCCACCATGACCTCCAGCATGGCGCCGGGCCGGATGTACGCTGTGCTCAACTAGCCGCGGGCTACAACGTGCAGGGAACCACAGTAAACACTCACGTCATGTCGTCCATGAGCTCGTCCATGGCGACGCTGTAGCGCTCGCCCAGGCGCATGAGCCAGAAGTGGCTGGGCGAGTACACCTCGCCCACCATGACCTCCAGCATGGCGCCGGGCCGGATGTACGCTGTGCTCAACTAGCCGCGGGCTACAACGTGCAGGGAACCACAGTAAACACTCACGTCATGTCGTCCATGAGCTCGTCCATGGCGACGCTGTAGCGCTCGCCCAGGCGCATGAGCCAGAAGTGGCTGGGCGAGTACACCTCGCCCACCATGACCTCCAGCATGGCGCCGGGCCGGATGTACGCTGTGCTCAACTAGCCGCGGGCTACAACGTGCAGGGAACCACAGTAAACACTCACGTCATGTCGTCCATGAGCTCGTCCATGGCGACGCTGTAGCGCTCGCCCAGGCGCATGAGCCAGAAGTGGCTGGGCGAGTACACCTCGCCCACCATGACCTCCAGCATGGCGCCGGGCCGGATGTACGCTGTGCTCAACTAGCCGCGGGCTACAACGTGCAGGGAACCACAGTAAACACTCACGTCATGTCGTCCATGAGCTCGTCCATGGCGACGCTGTAGCGCTCGCCCAGGCGCATGAGCCAGAAGTGGCTGGGCGAGTACACCTCGCCCACCATGACCTCCAGCATGGCGCCGGGCCGGATGTACGCTGTGCTCAACTAGCCGCGGGCTACAACGTGCAGGGAACCACAGTAAACACTCACGTCATGTCGTCCATGAGCTCGTCCATGGCGACGCTGTAGCGCTCGCCCAGGCGCATGAGCCAGAAGTGGCTGGGCGAGTACACCTCGCCCACCATGACCTCCAGCATGGCGCCGGGCCGGATGTACGCTGTGCTCAACTAGCCGCGGGCTACAACGTGCAGGGAACCACAGTAAACACTCACGTCATGTCGTCCATGAGCTCGTCCATGGCGACGCTGTAGCGCTCGCCCAGGCGCATGAGCCAGAAGTGGCTGGGCGAGTACACCTCGCCCACCATGACCTCCAGCATGGCGCCGGGCCGGATGTACGCTGTGCTCAACTAGCCGCGGGCTACAACGTGCAGGGAACCACAGTAAACACTCACGTCATGTCGTCCATGAGCTCGTCCATGGCGACGCTGTAGCGCTCGCCCAGGCGCATGAGCCAGAAGTGGCTGGGCGAGTACACCTCGCCCACCATGACCTCCAGCATGGCGCCGGGCCGGATGTACGCTGTGCTCAACTAGCCGCGGGCTACAACGTGCAGGGAACCACAGTAAACACTCACGTCATGTCGTCCATGAGCTCGTCCATGGCGACGCTGTAGCGCTCGCCCAGGCGCATGAGCCAGAAGTGGCTGGGCGAGTACACCTCGCCCACCATGACCTCCAGCATGGCGCCGGGCCGGATGTACGCTGTGCTCAACTAGCCGCGGGCTACAACGTGCAGGGAACCACAGTAAACACTCACGTCATGTCGTCCATGAGCTCGTCCATGGCGACGCTGTAGCGCTCGCCCAGGCGCATGAGCCAGAAGTGGCTGGGCGAGTACACCTCGCCCACCATGACCTCCAGCATGGCGCCGGGCCGGATGTACGCTGTGCTCAACTAGCCGCGGGCTACAACGTGCAGGGAACCACAGTAAACACTCACGTCATGTCGTCCATGAGCTCGTCCATGGCGACGCTGTAGCGCTCGCCCAGGCGCATGAGCCAGAAGTGGCTGGGCGAGTACACCTCGCCCACCATGACCTCCAGCATGGCGCCGGGCCGGATGTACGCTGTGCTCAACTAGCCGCGGGCTACAACGTGCGGGGAACCACAGTAAACACTCACGTCATGTCGTCCATGAGCTCGTCCATGGCGACGCTGTAGCGCTCGCCCAGGCGCATGAGCCAGAAGTGGCTGGGCGAGTACACCTCGCCCACCATGACCTCCAGCATGGCGCCGGCCCGGATGTACGCTGTGCTCAACTAGCCGCGGGCTACAACGTGCAGGGAACCACAGTAAACACTCACGTCATGTCGTCCATGAGCTCGTCCATGGCGACGCTGTAGCGCTCGCCCAGGCGCATGAGCCAGAAGTGGCTGGGCGAGTACACCTCGCCCACCATGACCTCCAGCATGGCGCCGGGCCGGATGTACGCTGTGCTCAACTAGCCGCGGGCTACAACGTGCAGGGAACCACAGTAAACACTCACGTCATGTCGTCCATGAGCTCGTCCATGGCGACGCTGTAGCGCTCGCCCAGGCGCATGAGCCAGAAGTGGCTGGGCGAGTACACCTCGCCCACCATGACCTCCAGCATGGCGCCGGGCCGGATGTACGCTGTCCTCAACTAGCCGCGGGCTACAACGTGCAGGGAACCACAGTAAACACTCACGTCATGTCGTCCATGAGCTCGTCCATGGCGACGCTGTAGCGCTCGCCCAGGCGCATGAGCCAGAAGTGGCTGGGCGAGTACACCTCGCCCACCATGACCTCCAGCATGGCGCCGGGCCGGATGTACGCTGTGCTCAACTAGCCGCGGGCTACAACGTGCAGGGAACCACAGTAAACACTCACGTCATGTCGTCCATGAGCTCGTCCATGGCGACGCTGTAGCGCTCGCCCAGGCGCATGAGCCAGAAGTGGCTGGGCGAGTACACCTCGCCCACCATGACCTCCAGCATGGCGCCGGGCCGGATGTACGCTGTGCTCAACTAGCCGCGGGCTACAACGTGCAGGGAACCACAGTAAACACTCACGTCATGTCGTCCATGAGCTCGTCCATGGCGACGCTGTAGCGCTCGCCCAGGCGCATGAGCCAGAAGTGGCTGGGCGAGTACACCTCGCCCACCATGACCTCCAGCATGGCGCCGGGCCGGATGTACGCTGTGCTCAACTAGCCGCGGGCTACAACGTGCAGGGAACCACAGTAAACACTCACGTCATGTCGTCCATGAGCTCGTCCATGGCGACGCTGTAGCGCTCGCCCAGGCGCATGAGCCAGAAGTGGCTGGGCGAGTACACCTCGCCCACCATGACCTCCAGCATGGCGCCGGGCCGGATGTACGCTGTGCTCAACTAGCCGCGGGCTACAACGTGCAGGGAACCACAGTAAACACTCACGTCATGTCGTCCATGAGCTCGTCCATGGCGACGCTGTAGCGCTCGCCCAGGCGCATGAGCCAGAAGTGGCTGGGCGAGTACACCTCGCCCACCATGACCTCCAGCATGGCGCCGGCCCGGATGTACGCTGTGCTCAACTAGCCGCGGGCTACAACGTGCAGGGAACCACAGTAAACACTCACGTCATGTCGTCCATGAGCTCGTCCATGGCGACGCTGTAGCGCTCGCCCAGGCGCATGAGCCAGAAGTGGCTGGGCGAGTACACCTCGCCCACCATGACCTCCAGCATGGCGCCGGGCCGGATGTACGCTGTGCTCAACTAGCCGCGGGCTACAACGTGCAGGGAACCACAGTAAACACTCACGTCATGTCGTCCATGAGCTCGTCCATGGCGACGCTGTAGCGCTCGCCCAGGCGCATGAGCCAGAAGTGGCTGGGCGAGTACACCTCGCCCACCATGACCTCCAGCATGGCGCCGGGCCGGATGTACGCTGTGCTCAACTAGCCGCGGGCTACAACGTGCAGGGAACCACAGTAAACACTCACGTCATGTCGTCCATGAGCTCGTCCATGGCGACGCTGTAGCGCTCGCCCAGGCGCATGAGCCAGAAGTGGCTGGGCGAGTACACCTCGCCCACCATGACCTCCAGCATGGCGCCGGGCCGGATGTCTGCCAGCGACTGCGCCGGGATCTGCTCCGCAAAGTTCACGCAGTCTTCGGGAAACACGTCTGGATCCTGTCGACCATATGCACATATAGATACAAATGCTGGCTGTACGTCAGTTTATTTTCGGCCTATTTATCATAACCCTAAAAATACAAGATATACCATGTCTTCTAACTACGCTTTTTAAAAATGTATTCCATTATAATAATTTTATTCTAGTATCCCAAAAATACTATTTTTAGTTTAAACCAATTGGCATAACCGACTTCAAAAAAAGGAGGAGGTTCTCAATTCGTCGGAATCTTTTATGTTTTTTTTTTATGTTTGTTTCCCGATTACTCAAAGACGCCTGTACCGATTTGCAAAATTCTTCTTTTGTTTGAAAGGGTATACTTTCCAATTGGTCCCTTAGTCATCAGGTCAGGATCTGATGATGGGATCTTGGAGAAATCGAGGGAACTCCTCAAATATTATAGGCATACAAGTAAGTATTTGCTTCATCATAGTCATTAAACTATTCGAGATATCTTACAACCCATGACATACTTATCATTAAGGAATTCTATTGACCATCTGTGGTCTTCTTAACCAGTTCCACTTCACCAAATGTTACTTTCTGAGTGCAGATGATTGCATTGTTGATAAAAATACCAAAATCGCTATATGTATGCCTATAATATTTGAGGAGTTCCCTCGATTTCTCCAAGATCCCATCATCAGATCCTGACCTGATGACTATGGGACCAACTGGGAAGTATACCCTTTCAAACAAAAGAAGAATTATCCAAATCGGTCCAGGCGTCTTACAGTAATCAGGGAACATACATAAAAACCTATGCCTATACCTACATACATATTTACCTATGTTTTTGCAATATTTGTAAGTATGTGAGAACCATGTCCCTATTTATCAAGTGAAGGAATTTACCTGTTAGTGCTTGTAATACTTTATACCTATATTTAGTATAGTAGTGCTGGGTGCATCGTTCTCACATATAAAAATTTATTAATGTATGTAAATATTGAAGCCTTTATTTTTTTTAAAGAGTAATTATGGAGTTTCTTGTGCATTCTTCTCCATATCAACCTACTTTTCCGAATGCACGGTAGAATCAATTTTTATTACATGTAAATTTTAACGTTCAAAAGTGCCGCATATTGGCCTAGTTGAAATAAATACATTTGACGTTATAAATACTTCTTGGCCGCCCTGAGTTTGGCTACAGTGGCTTCGCTGTAGTAAATCTCATGCAAAAACATTTCGTGCCTTGCAAATATGAAAGCCGACCTTGCGGCGGTCCGGGGGTTTGGCGAGCACCCATAATGCATACTGTGTACGATTTTATTGTTTCTTTCCTTGGGGATCGGCACTGTACTCCTTAACACAGGTTATCTATTAACCTAGCTAGGAATGCAGCACCACACCCTCCATTTTATTGTAGTACACTATAAAGTAAACTATTACTATAAACTGTCAGCATGAACTACAATGTTTTAAGTGAATAAATATTACTATTACTTAATTTAATGCAAATAAGTTCCAACAACAATTTATTAGAAACGTTCAGACTAAAAACCACAAACTATATACAAACAATCAACGCGCGCTTTTTCGAGAGGTAAATTTTTCAGAGGATACAAGTCATTTCATAACTGTTATTATGTAATTTTGTATTATTTTTTTCATTTTTATTTTATAATCTTGTGTCTAAATGTTCATGTTTCGAAACTAATCTCTTAGGTATAGAATAGACAAGGTAGTAGAAAAAAGAATATAACATATACTCACGAAGTCGATGCCGGGCAGCGCGTCGTCGGGCTCCGCCAGCTGGGCGGCCTGGGCCTGGGGCTGGGGCTGGCGGCGCGGCAGCTGCAGGGGCAGCGGCAGCGGCACGCGCAGTGCGGCGCGGCTGCGCTCCGTCAGCAGCCAGTCGCCCGTGGCGTCGGGCCGCGTGATCTGCACGCGCGCCTCCAGCACGTAGGCCAGGCTGATGATGGACGTGTAGCCGAAGCGCAGGAAGTTCAGCTCGCGGTTATAGCGCTCCCTGTGCACACACCACGCACACTTACTACTCTACTCTACTCTACTCTACATGGTACTATACGGACATAATGAGTGTGAATCATGATAAAGTCGCCACCGCGACACCGTACTTCGCAGATGTTTGATGTTGACTGTGGGTCTGTTCTGATCACATGACACATGGTGATGTTCTGAGACATGTGCCAAACATTATTAAAAACAAGGTAAGTGCCTCACATCCTCATCAACATTTTGATAACAGTGGGGTTATCAATATTGTTATTGACGATTTTCACCAAGAAGAAACATTCAACAATTTTACGTCGATCTACCAGTGGTAGCAGATGATACTTCTTACAGAGCCTAAGAAAATCGCTTGACTGATATGGAATCTTTTAATGAAAGCAAAGATATTTTATTAAATGTCTATTAAACGTCACCAAACTTGGATGGGTCTAGATCAAGTTTATTAGCCTGACAGTACTCCTCTAGCCGATACAAGTAAGCCTGCAGTGCTAGTCTATCTTCGAGTGTTGCAATAGTGGCAACGATTTTCATGTCATTTATTTATTTATTATTAGGCTTTTCAACAATGAGTACACTGCTACATTATTAATTTGTACATTGCAACTTAAATCTAAGTGCCTCATCACTAACAGAAAAATTGGGAAAACATAATAGTTTGGATGAACGGAGACACTGATTGATGTCATTCACACAGACTACAAACAAAAACGGACCGAGCAACGAACTCTGTGGCTTATAACTTTTTAGTTATCTTTTTTTTTTTATTACTTTTAAACATATAAATGTTATATATTTTTGTTATCACAATGGTTTTGGAAGAAAAAGTAATTGGGACCCCCAATATGGCGGCCAAAATCCTTTTTAATTTAAATATTTTTTTATTTTAATGCAGTCAGTGACACTCGCAAGTTTAAGATGAATCGATTGACGTACGTTAATCGTTGAACGCGATTGGTCTTTAAAATGCCGAATATTAGGCACAAACACACATGCATATACTGATAAACACATTACCCTCCTTCGGCAGTCGGATAAATTGTGTTAAATAGGCAATTTCCCGAATATGTCCAAGTTACAGTGCCGGCGCGAGACGGGGTGGGCTGACCTGGCCTAAGCCCTTCAACATAATATATCGTAAATCGTATAAACGGAATAAATCACAAAATATTACAGTGCATAGTGAGTGTGTTTGTTACTTCTTCATGCTCAAACGGGTGGACGGATCTGGATGAAATTTGGTACAGGGATAGAATATAGTCAGGAATAGCACGTAGGATACTTTTTATCCCAGGAATATGTACCCTCGGGATAATTTGCAACTTTTACGCGGGCAAAGCCACTGGCAGAAGCTTGTTATTACATAAGAATCACTATGACATACCCAAAATCATTTCAGTCGAATGACGTCCACTGCTGGACATAGACCTCCCCCAAGTGCCGCCAAATCTATTGGCCCCGTGCGCCTCGCATCCAGAACAACACGGCCACCTATACCCATAAGGTGTACATATATTTATAGATTTCATAATATACGAGTACTTTACCTACCTCGCTACAAAGATTGGTTAATACTGTTTGAATGTATTACAACCTGCAGGACCCACCACGGATGCCACCACGGCTATATCAACAAACTATCCAGAGGATATCCGTGTGGATATCCGCTGAATAGTTTGTTGATAGTCTCATTCTTTGCAGAGTGCATTTTAGTTTTTAAACTTAATTTTTACATTTTAGTTTAGATAATCTTTGATTGAGTGATCAGCTTCACTTATTAGGACTTCTTAGAGTATAATTTAAAAAATATTCAAATTTACAATGTTTTTATACAATTTGGTAGTATGTTACAACTTTTTATCCTTATTCCAAATTTAAATTTAACTATACCACATTTAATTTCTCTCAATTCATTTTTATGTCGTGCAATTCTTAAATTTTCATTATCACTGATAACGCGTTTTACAATTAGTATACAGTTGCGCTTGCGCAACTATAATTACTATCGTTATGCTGTACTTGCAGCAATGGGCGTCGCGCGTGGGGACGTATTTTGCTTCGGAAGTCGGTTTAACATCTTGGCCCTGGCCCAAATTCTGGTCACTCAAAGACAGGCAATATATACTCTGAGTGGATGTCTGAAGAAGCACTCACCTGTAAAGCCTTATGAGATCTGTGCACCACACTCCCTCTGGAGCTGCAATGATTAGGTCCATTATCTCAGACTTCAGCTCCTCAAACTGAAGAGCCTTTGTACTGTTGTTACCTGAAGAGAGGCAGACATTTTTAAATAATAACAGAGACAATAGATAACACAATAGCTTACGCACACATGGTGTGCAAACGACGCGTCACGGGAAGAACATTAACAATCTTTATTGTGAACCACTGCAGAGTAGTTTTTCTTTAGTTTTGTAATGAAACCAATTAATCCTAATTAATCAAAACAATTGAACGTCACATTTTATGCATTCATTTTAATTATATTTGAACTTAATCATTTTTAGAGAATTCCTTTATTCTTATGGTTATTATGTAAAAGAGATAGGGGAAACAGTATAGTTATTGGCCCCTATGGAGTTATTAGCCATTTCTCCAGCGGTATTGAAAAACTAGCAACCCACATTACTAAATGGTAAATATTAAAATGCATTAAGGCAACACAATTGTTGACTGTCTAAAAGTTTTGTCAAAACACCGCTAGATGTATTCGTTCTTTTGTAGCCTGTGATTTTTTCGTAGCGGTATCGAAAACGGGTAAGTTTGTTTAAAAAATGTTAAGTTCATACAATTTTAGTATGTGATAATTTGAAGTAAATTTACATAGTTCAGTGATTAAAAATCTGTAAAATATATAGAGTGAAATGCATACTACGCCTATTTGAAGGGTAAAATGACAAAATCATAACATAAACTTTAAAAATGTAGTGGCCAATTACTGCACCAATAATTTAAATAACATTACAGTAATTGGCCACCTATGCCAATAACTATATTTATTTGATCCAAAACTAAATGCGTTTATAATGAATTAAATCTTTACCGTTTGTTATATTAGGCATCATATTAGTTTGTCACTAATTTTAGGGCTGTGTAAACAGTTATTGGCCTAGGCCCCAAGTACTATGAAGTCTGGAATAATTTTCGATACAAAAAAGGAGGCCAATAACTATAATATTTTTATTTAGGACAAGATCACTCATGCTTATTTTTCTGTTCTATCAGGTTAAACAAAAATAATCATGCCAAATGAAAAAAATGTCTTTTTACACCTTAGTACACCAAAGAAGCCCTAGATGAGGTGTTAGATAAAAATCAGAATAAAAAAATTTGTTTGAGAGCAGTTGCGAAAAAATATAATATTACCAGGGCAACTTTACAATTTAAACTTAAAAATCCCACTTTAAATCGGCGTTTGGACCGACGCCGTATTTGACTCATAAAAAAGAAGATTCCATCAAGGAATCGCTACTCAATAATCTCAAGGAATGGCTAATCACTGCATACCCAATAATCATCGAGAAAATATCCCGGATGCTGACGAATTTGTTGATTTTATATGCCACAAAAGTTACGTAATTAACGATGATTCCGAGCCTTCTCATGATTGCAACATTTTTAATTAGTAGTTTTTGTTTTTGAATATTAATAATTATTTTGTTTTCTATGGCCAATAACTGTAAGATTACATGGCCAATTACTGTGATTATGGTGGCCAATAACTGTTATTTCAATATTTGTATCTTTATGTAGATTTTATTAATAAAAGCGTATGAAAAAGGAGTATGCAAGCCATACCATTGAATAAATACTTTAATGTTGTATATTTTAAAAATTATTTCCTTTACATTTATCCGTTTTATATTTTTTTATATTATAAATAGCGTGTCGAGGTAGCTTAACTGGCCAATAACTATACCGTTTACCCTATTTGTTTTATTTTTTCAAACATTTTTAAAAGCTTAGCACTTCAATATATTAATATTTCCAACCATTTATTGCAGTTTCCAATGATTTAGGGGAACTATTTAACTTTGCTTACAAATGGTGTCCCTACACTGCTGTCAACCCGTGAGAAAGCACAGGTTAACAGCAGTTTGGGAACACATTAGAAAAAGAGCGCGAACGAGAGAGCTTACGGGTCAAAATAAGATAGAAAAAAAACGTTTATACAAAAAAATACAACCAACCCCCAAAAATAAAACACTACAAAGTGGAAAATAACTTCAATTTCGGAAGTCGGTGTTCCAGTTTAGGTCTGTTCATACTTGCTGAAGCTTCAATATTTGAGTTATACCATCATAGAAACAGACTTACTTAGAAATTAAAAAAAGATATAAGAAATAAGCATTGAAAAATAAGAATAAAAAAAAACGAACGGAGAATAAGGCAAAGAATATAAATGTTCAAGTGTTTTTAAGTTTTTGTTGTGCGCTTTGGTTAACTATCCTAACTTACAAATCCCTTTACACAACTGAGGTTTGCTGTTAGAGAATCCAGTTATGGATAAGCTCACCTGTGTAAATAAGCTGTCCTAATGTATTTTTACCTGTTTTTTTTGGGTGCTAATTAAACAGGCTTCTTTTTAATATCATTATTCGCCCCCAAAAATGTATGTTGCCTTCTAAATTACTAAGTCAGCCACAATTAACGAGCATCTAAATAATACTATGTTAGCCACTAGTTATCTTCTATGTAAACCACTCTAAATACAACTCAGCATGATGGTTATTTTTTAGCATCAAAATTTTTAACATGCATTCTAACAGTAAATTTCTAAAATACTATTAAATGACATCAAAAAATATATTTATTTAGCTTCTAATTTTTTAACTCAGTACGTTTAAAATGTAACTCATGCCATATTAATTGATCGTAAAAAAATTGCAAAAACATTTCATCAAATAGTATATTGGCCACTAATATTACCAGAAGCTATTGAGGAGAGACAAAATAAAAGACTATATTTTTTGGTTTTAATATAGAATAGGTGCAAGTTGGATTAGTATTTATGCGACAGAGTCGACGGAGCCCCGCTGCGCGGGGCTCCTATTTCTGTATGCAGGGTTTAAAGTAACCTAACACGAAGGAGATGACGGGAGCTGAGTTCGCTCGCTTTGCTCGCTCACTTCAGCTCCCGTCATCTCCTTCGAACCTAACCTGTCCGTGTCGGGGTGCCCTAAGCTCCCGAGCTCGCTACGCTCGCTCTTGGACTTATTCATTGACCGTCATTTATTATTTTAAATATAATATATTATTTAAAATTCCTCGTCAGAACAGTACATTGGTACTTCATTTTCACTTTTAAACGTCATAACTAATTATTACTCATCGAAAAATTTAATTTAATTACAGCGAAAACAATTGCAATACGAACGCACGAACGACAATAAACAATTACATGTGATCAACTCAACTCGTCGTCACATGAATCGAATGGCGCTCTCTGATTGGTGCAAATGGCCGGTCGCTGTCGTCTCGCGTACTCGCGCCAAATCATGCAGTGGCTATTTTCACGATAAAAGAATATGATGTATTGTTTTACATGCTAAGTTATAATAAATTATGCTTTCTTTCTTTCTTCGATAGAAGCTTGAATTATATTTTTTTGAGGATATTGCGTTGAAGCTGTAAAACGTAAAATGGTGACAAGATATAAAATCCGTGGCCGAGTTAGTAAATTACGTGGCAATGTATAATAAGAAGGACAAGTCACAATAATTGATGATCTTTACTTGACGCTTTCTGTAGAATATTTAGTTGGCGTTGCAAAAAAGACGAATTAGTTTATTAGAGGCTATGTCATTTTCCCGTTGCTTAGTTATAAAATTAGAAGTTTAATCACGTGTCCAATAAATAATTTTGTGGCTAGACTTATTATTTCCCGTTTTTTTTTGTGTACAATAAAGAATATGAATATAACTTTTGCTCAGGAACCTCAACTTTGGTCTACGGACCAATAGACAAATATTGTTAAGTGATGACTTGATGAGTGCAATATTGTTTTAAATATAGTTGTCGGAAAGTAATGATCATTTGAATACAAAGGAACACAATATGATTAGTAAAATTTTGAAACTACAGTGGCATATGGCTGCGGGCCAATAATGGATTTAGGTGGGCTATGTTCTGGAGCTTGTACAATATTGCAAATCACTTTATAAGAGTTATTAAACTTGTGAGTGTTAAAAAATGTGGTATTATTTGCTTCATTCAGATAATTGACAATACTCAGTCACACGCCACTTTTTCAAGATTATTCTCAACATGTCTAGGCGAATGAGAGCTGTAAAAAGATATCATGGATGAAACACTTGATATTAAATGATATTATTTTTTACTTGAACACCCAGAAATCCATTCAAAAAGAAGTTGTTAAAAATTAATTCCGAGTTTTAACTTTTTTTGTAGGTAAGTACCGCTAATTTACCAGTATATAATGTAGGAGATAAAACCTATCATCAGAATAAAAACGAACTTACTAGAGGATGTCTGTCTCCCTGAATCATCATCCTGATACATAGCTCCATCAATCTCAGATGGGGCCTCTTCAAAATTATGCAAACTATTGTACAGTGGAAGACGCTTCTTCAGGAAATTTTTGACATCATTACTAGTCACTGGTGTGTTCTTGTGGTGGTCTACATGACTAGTGGCTGCTGTGTTCCTATGGCGGTCAACATTCTCCTTGTTCAGGCTGGTGTGCTTGGCATTTTTCTCTGGAGCTTTCACCTCTACGTTTTTTGGCTCTTCAGTGATGGATGGAGCGGCTTTGACAAATGAATTGTAAATGAGATTTTGAGGATTAACTCTAGCTTCCGGTATGCTCCTCCGTTTAGTTTTACTGTAATTGTACAAAGAATTTAGTATTTTTGTTAAAGAAATTAATGACCATATTTATACAGTAGTATGTTTATTAAATGCTTACACTTTTGCTGTAGATGGTAATTTTGATCTCTGTACAAAATTATCAATGTGTTTTGATGAGTCCGGCACAATCACAGTCAGTATAGGGTTTGATGGAGGACCCGATAACTGAAAACATACAAAAACATGTGTAACGTAAGACAAGCGAATTTCTTGAGACTTAAAATACCATGCAGTTTACATATGTTGATTTTTCCTGTAAATGGCTAAGTGATATTTTGTCATAAGTACAACAAAAGATAGGGTCATAAGATAGGTTAATCAGCAGAACTTACCAGAAAGCTGTCGCGACATCGCTCCCTGAGGAATGTGACGAAGTCCCTATACCCCAACTTGCCTAACGGAATTTGTGTACCCAACAGCTTTACATAGTCTCGCATCAAACTGCGCGAATCCATTTGCGTCGGGCTGGACACCACCAGGGAGCGCAACCTTATTTTCACCTCTTTTATTAGTTCTTCTCCCATCTTTGCTAACACTTACGAACACCAGAGTACGTTATACACAGAACATTAATACCATTTATGAGGGACTATGGACTATAACATACTAGCAAAATACACTATTCGCACACTCAAGACTATAATATATAATAATAGTAGTCTATACTACAGACTAAGCAAAATATAAAGAATTTAGAACTATGTTTGTTATTGTTTGACACAATACGTTAGTATCTGCCTACCATTTTGATTTTATTCCTCAAAAACTCAACCTCAACTCAAGTCAAAGACAGACAAGTATAGACTATAGACAGATGATCTATCAAAGAGTATGTATCTATCTATCAGAGAGTTTGTATAGTAACTAGAGATAACGTATCTACGACGAAAAAGAAACTGTCAATTCCCTCGTTCTTGCTTATAGAAAACTCTATGAAAAAAAAGAGACAAACATAGACAAACGCAACCATCCTGAACGTCAAAGAGATAACTTTTTAGTCACTGTTGTAACCCATCGGTTAGCAGCTTTAATTAAAGTGTTTCGCTGTTTTCACACCTTTGTTTCGTTTATATCAGGAAGAATTTTGTTGTTTAATTATCTGCATGAACCATGTCGTGTGTGGCTATCAGTTGCAAGAGTAGAATGAGTGTATTAACAGAAAATAATCAAAGGATATCTTTCCACAGGTGAGTTATCGACTAGCATACTGAAATTATTGTGCAGGGAATACATTTCATAGGCTGTCCGGAATAAAGGAATCTTAGTTCTAAATACGTCGAGCACGTACAGTATCATTTAAACCATTCTATGTAGTGAAATAATTAACTTTTATGCGTTCGCTGATAGAGCTATGACAGTTTACGTACTTACGTTCTGATGTTAGAGATGTGACAAAAGTCACAAGAAAGATTTATCGATACTGTATTTTTATTTTACTTACTTTAATGTATTTCTTAAAGTTTATTTGCTATTTGTTATTATTAAACTAATATTGATTGTGCACAGGTTTCCTAAGAGTACTTATTTAAGAAATAAGTGGATCAAGAATATAAAACATCCTAACTGGACACCTTCACCATATTCTCGCTTGTGTTCACTGCATTTTATTGAATCGCTATCGCTATCCCTCGACCCATCTATGGATAAAGATTGATGAATCATGTTTATTTTAGCATTTAAATTTTTCAAATTAAATAATTATATGTGAACCATTTTATTATTATTTATTTTGTTACTTTTATACTTATACATATTCGTCTGTTTACTTTATTTTCAGTCTTACACAAGAACTAGCTTATTATATATCAGTATATTGATCAGTACCTGTTTGTACATACAGTCGTACGAGTGTACCAAAAACTGTCAACTTGATCTCATGATGTACCTCGTTTTTGCACAAGGTATGAATAAACATTATTATATAAAAGTGAATGTGTACTCGTACAAAGAGTGAACACGAGAGAGTGAGCGAGTGTGAGTGAGTGAGTGAGTGTGACTTGATCGTACAAGTATTTATAATTATTTAAAAAGTGAATGTGTACTCGTGTACACATTCACTTTTTAAATAATTATAAAGATTCCCTAAAAAAACGTAGATAACATTAGCCGCAGTCAGGGACGATTCTTACAGATATTAGACCAAATTTGTAGAAAATCCTCCTAAACTAAACTCCATAATATCGATATGACAGTGGCACAGATCTAGTTCTGATATATGTCTATAGATAAGTATCTATAGCATCCTCGGTCACACTGGCAGAAAAGATGGCATAGACAAAAGTATATCTATCTCTTTTTGCTTATAACGTTATCTGTTAGTGCGAAAGTGAATACCGATGTTGAAATTGCGTCTTAAATATGTTACCTCTAGGTTACTATACAAACTCTCTGGTATCTATGACGAAAAATCAGAGAGTTCGTATTACTAGAGGGAACGTATTTCCGACGGAAAAAAACTGTCAATTATTTCGTTCTTACCTATTGAAAAACTCTATGAAAAAAAAGAGACAAACATAGACAAACGCTACCATTCTAAATGTCAAAGAGATAACATTATAATCAATGTTGTAATCCATCGGTTAGCAGCTCTTTCAAGTTTTTCGCTGTTTACACGCCTTTGTTTCGTTTATATAGGGAATAATTTTGTTGTTTAATTATCTGCATGAACCATCTCGTGTGTGGCTATCGGTTGCAAGAGTAGAATGAGTGTATTAACAGAACATAATCAAAGGATATCTTTCCATAGATGAGTTATCAACTAGCATACTGAAATTATTGTGCAGGGAATGCATTTCATAGGCTGTCCGGAATGAAGCAATCTTATTTCTAAATAAGTCGAGGACGTATAGTATCATTAAAACCATTATATTTAGTGAAATAATTAACTTTTATGCGTTTGCTGATAGAGCTATGACAGTCACGTACTTACGTTCTGATGTTAGAGATGTGACAAAATTCACAAGAAAGATTAATCGATACTGTATTTTTATTTTACTTACTTTAATTTATTTTTTCATAAAGTTTATTTGCTATTTGTTATTATTAATCTAATATTAATTGTGCACAGGTTTCAGAACTTATTTAAGAAATAAGTGGATCAAGAATATAAAACGAGCTACCTGGACACTCACCATATTCTCGCTTGTGTTCACTGCATTTTAATAAATCATGCGATCGCTATCCCTTGACCCATCTATGGATACAGGTTGATTAATCATATTTATTTTCAGATTTTCTTTTTAAAATGAAATTATTATATTTAAACCATTTTTTTACTATTTATTTTATAACTTTTATATACATACTCTTCTGTAAACTGTCACTTTGATCTCATAATGTACCTCGATTTTGCGCAAGGTATGAATAAACATTATTATACAACGCGTATAATGCGCAGAAAAATTACGAAAGAGTGTAATTGTTTTTTACAATGATTGATAAGTTCACTCTTTGTACGAGTACACATTCACTCTTTAAATAAAATAATATAAAGAATCCTTATAAAAACTTCGAAATAATTAGCCGCAATCAGGGACGATTCTTACAGATATTTGACTAAATTTATAGATCGCTCCAAAACTAAACTCGATAATATCGATATGACAGTGGCACAGCCTTAGTACGGATATATGTCTAAAGATAAATATCTATAGCAGACTCGGCCACATTGGCACAACATGGTTGCCATGGCTTATGCCATAGGTTTTATCTCCTACATTACATACGGATAACGTGGCCACGTTAGTGAATACCGTGAATATAGTGTTAGTGCGAAGATGAATACCGATATTGAAATTGCGTCTTAAATACGTTCCCTCTAGTAATACAAACTCTCTGCGAAAAATAAACTGTAAAAACTGTTACTGTCAGGTCTTGGATCTTTCGTTCATGCTATAGAAAACTCAAAAAAAAAAAAGAGACAAACATAGACAACCACTACCATCTTAAAATGTCAGCATTCAGAGTGACAAGTTTTGATTCACATTGGTAGTCTTTCGGATACCAGCCGGGAGAGCACACGGACTCTGTGATAGGCTTGATTCGCGCAATTTATCAAGGTTTTTGCTCCCAAACTGTAATAAAAATGTCTGACTCAAGCCTGTCACAGTAGGCCGTGCCCGCCCGGCAGATGTAATTTAAGTATTTCACTGTTTACATGCGTTTGTTTCGTTTTTAACAGGCAGAATTTTGTTGAATAATTTTCTTTATGAACCATGGCGTGTGTGGCTATCAAAGCAAATAATAGGAAATCATCAAAGTATAACTTTCCACAGGTGAGTTATCGACTAGCATACTAAAATTATTGTGCGGGGAATACATTCCATAGGCTATCTCGAATAAAGGAATCTTAGTTCAAAGTACGTCGAGGGAAGAACAGTTTCATTTAAACCGTTTTATTTTGTGAAATTATAAACTGCGTTCGCTGATAGAGCTATGAGAGTTTACGTACTTGCGTTTTGATGTTAGAGATGTGACAACAGTCGCAAGAAAAAAATATCGATATTATTTGTAAAGCCTCGTGCTCTCGTACGCATAACAAAAACGATGTAGAATTGTGATGTAGTATTTGTGCTAGCTATTATTTATTTAAACATATACGACATGCCAATGCACAGAAAAGTTACAAAAGAGTGGAAGTATACTCTTATAATGACTGATATGTTAACTCTTTGTACAAATACTCGTCCAATATTTTAATAATAATAAAGAACCCCAAAAAAAAAGTAAAAAAATAGCTCCAATCAGGGACGATTCTTGCAGACATTTGAGCAAATTTTTAGATCGCGCCTAAACTCGATAAATCGTACTGACAGTGGCACAGATCTAGTACTGATATATGTCTTTATATAAGTATCTATAGCAGAGATTTTGTATACTTCTAGACAGAACGTATTTATGACGAAAAAAAGAGACAAACATAGACCGATAGAACCGCTACCATCTTGCTCTATCTAGGGGGCACGCACTACCCCCCACGGATCCGCCTATACGAACTCTTTACTCCTAACTCGAAATCAAACTAGGCTATCTATGTAGGGAATACTGATTTATCCCATTGATGTATTAAAAAGAGGGATTTATCCAAATTTTCTTGTACTTTCTTAACCTAGACAACATTAAAATACCACAACAGTCATCTTTTTACCCGAACATTGGAATGAAACATGATGACGACTTAAAAGCATATTTTTTTTATATACCTACCAGATATTTAAACACAAAGACTCCACACAGCTTTTACGCAATAAATTAGAGATCCAAGGCTTAGTATTTAATAAGTGGCTAATGGCACAATGGCTTCCCAAAATAGTCAACCTAAGCTTGTTTTTCAAAGTCAGACACATTTATTTAACCGACAGGTGATATTCTTGAAATCAGTAATCACCACAAATAAAAAAAAATACTTTTATAATTGCTTACACAAGTACTTCCTGACGAAGACATCGCAAATTAATTTCAAAATCTGCTCAATTACTTCTCCGTTTCATAGCAGTTTGTCCACTAAGAATTAAAATTTTAGGAGGTACTTGTATATTAAAAACTCAAGCTGCTAGATAAATGTGAGGGTAGATTCGAACTCGGCAACATCAGAATTTTAAAAGCGCGCGCGCGCTCTAGAAGAGGCATATGGACCATATGGCAATTAAAACAATTGTTTTTTCTTTTGTGTTTGCTAATTAGCGCTCAATATATAAGAAATAGTTATAAAAAGATCATGCAAAACAAAAAAGTGCGATATTGCGGGCCTGTCTCATCAGTAAATTAAAGAACAATGGCGAAATCATAGCTGACTTAAATTTGAGCGTCTGAAAGTGAGTTATATACGAAAGAAATTCTATTAATTGTCTACGTTTTTTAAAGTATAATTGGGCTGGTTCAAAACGGATAAAAAAAACATATTAAATAAAAAGTTATTTGATTTTTTTATTAATTTCTTTAGCTTAGTGTTGCCATTATATATTTTATCTTCTAAGTCGCAAGTAGTAACTATATTAAGTAATAATATCATTATTGTATTTATTGCAGTAAATGAGTTAACAATACAGTTTATTTCCTTACAGGTAGGTATGAATACTGTAGTGTAGTAGAAATAAATGAATTACTTTCAATTAATTATTGGCAAAAAGACTAGTAACTAAGTCTAAAAAAATATATTATATTAGCTTGGTTGTTGACGACGACCTATTGCTGATACACGTCAAAGTCGCTTAGTTTAAATAAATATACTCTTTCCAAAGAATATATTATACATTTCATGCTGAAATAACTAGGTAACGGAATTACTAATGCGATATTGCCATTTTACTTCCACGAAATTGAATAATATTACCTATTAAACAGATTATAAAACATTACCAAGACATAATCTACAAAAGTTCATGACTGCTGTTCGAGAATGCTGAGAATAATAGATATTCCTATTATTCTCAGCATTCTCGAACAAAAATTCTTGCACAAACTAATTCAGAACATCACCCCGAGTTAAACCAGATATTTTTCATTTAATGACGTAGGAATTTAATCTCAGCTAAAACAATGTATGGGCACCTGCCATTGTTCTTTAATAGTTATTAAAATTAATTAAAATTGCAAGAAAGCATAGCTATAGGCATGCACGTAAAATACTGGTATTCAGTTGCATTTATGTTAAAAAGTCGAAGCTAACTGCAACATTCTTGGAAAAAATTGTTATAGCGAAGTGACTCAGAAATATAATCTCATATTCTCATGTCTCTGTCTCAGATAGAATATGTAAAGTTATTTTTTTTTTTTTTTTTTTAGTTTTAGGCCGCCAGACCAGATCGATCGTTCAAGGTCCCTCTTTATGATGGCCTGGTGAAATCCGTGGGAAAACTTGTGGCGATGTGGCGAAGCTTGGGTGAGGCCTATGTCTACTTAAAATAAGGCTGAAATGTTGAAGGCGCTGCGCGTCTCGAACTTCTATTTAGTCTGTGGCATTTGGCATCAACACTGACAGTTGTGATATATGTCTGTCAAGTAATTGTCAGTGTCTGTCTACCTTCTTGAAGTACCTTGTTTTGGTGATGGAGTGTGGTCGGGTCGTTCAATAGTCGAATTACGTAAGTTTATTTTGGAAATACAGAACGAACGAGATGTCGTTCCTACTTAAACGCACCATCAGTGCTGGATGCAGTTTGGGGCGTAACATTTTAAACAATTCCAAAACTCCAGTTGTCCTGCGTGTAGCTACAAAAGCCGACCAGGCTGCTCCTCAAACGGAGACTCGACCAACAGTGGCTAAAGTGGATGCTCTTCAGAAGACTCATTTGGTTGATTTTGGGAAATACGTCGCTGAATGTTTGCCTAAATACGTACAAAAAGTGCAACTAACGGCGGGTAACGAATTGGAAGTTCTAATTCCTCCTGAAGGTGTCATTCCAGTTCTGCAGTTTTTGAAGGATAATCACAGCGCACAATTCACAAACCTCGTGGATATCGCCGGCATGGACGTGCCCAACCGACCCAATAGGTTTGAGATTATATACAACTTACTGTCACTGCGATACAATGCTAGAATCAGAGTCAAGACTTACACTGATGAGTTGACTCCTGTTGACTCTGCTAACGACGTCTTTAAAGCTGCAAATTGGTACGAAAGAGAAATATGGGATATGTATGGTGTCTTCTTTGCTAACCATCCCGATTTGCGAAGAATTTTGACAGATTATGGGTTTGAGGGTCATCCCTTCAGGAAGGACTTCCCACTTAGTGGATATGTTGAGGTGCGCTATGATGATGAACAGAAGCGTGTGGTGGTGGAGCCTTTGGAGCTGGCGCAAGAATTCAGGCGCTTTGAGCTTAGTGCTCCATGGGAGCAGTTCCCGAACTTCCGCAGTAATCCCGCTTCAGAAGAAGTTGTCAACCCAGCTGAGGACAAACCCAAACAGTAATAAACTTGTCAATGTCTCCAACAAATAGGTTGTTTATGTAATTGATGTTAATAAAAAGTTACAAAAGCATGATTTGTTGAATTTTATCAGGATTATAGTTCCAGTTACAAGTAATATGGCAAAATCATCTTTTTGTTAGTCTATTTCACTGAATAGTTTCAATTTGTAAAGATGTTTTAGACAAGTATAATTATAATATATTAAAACAAGAGTTTACAAGTTTAATTTATAATGAATCATACTCATCAACCTCATCCATTGAACTGACAGTAAGTTCAGAATGCATACTTGTTCATTTTAGTGTACCCGTTGTCTGCAGTGAGCTGCATTTTGGAAATAAAAATATATAAAATTTAATGAACCCCTGAGACTTATTTGCCCATATTTTTTAAACTACATAATTTGTTTAGTAGTAGTAGTAGTAGTAGTAGTAGGGACTCCCTTTTCCGCACTTAGACTCCCATTTGGTCCGTTGTGCGTGGGGGGTGCTGGCTAACATAGCCAGCCTAGCTCCGCCCAAAAGCACAGAAGCTTCCTGGGAGCTTCACAGGCTTCACGGAGCGACCTCACTGTTCCGAGGATTTCTTCACGTTGAGAAGCCACTGCCTCGCATTCCAGGATTTCGTGGGCGGCTGATTCTTCGGCGTTAAAACAGCCCCTGCAAAGTGGGCTGTCCGTGGCGCCTATGTTGAATAAATGTTTGTTAAGAAGGGTGTGGCCCGTTATTGTCCCTATAATTATTTTGAGGTTATTTCTACTCAGGCTGAGGAGTTTTTTAGTAAGACGCGGGTGAACTTTTGGCAAAGCCATTTTTGACTGTCTGCAGTCTGTTGCCCGTGACCATCTGTTGTTGTGTAGTTCTGTTGATCTTTGACGAATCCACGCACGAAATTGCGAGAAAGGCAAGGGGATAAGTGGGTACGGGCCTAGCACTAACATCTTGGAGCCCCTTCTCGCAAGTTCATCCGCGGCATCATTGCCTAGGGATCCACTATGCCCCTTGATCCACTGGAGGGTGATTCGATTGGATTTCGATATACTCTCCAGGGCGAGGTGGCACTCAAAGATTAGTTTGTTGTTAGTCATTTTGTTTTCTAAAGCTTTGAGCACAGCCAGACTATCAGATAGGAATCTGATTCCGTAGTTCTGGATACCTAAACGCTTTACGGTTTTTGCGGCTTGTGTTAGGGCGACACATTCACATTGAAATATCGAACTGTGTGTGCCTAGCGGTATGTGAAAGTTAATGTTGAGGTCAAGGGAGTGTACGCCAGCACCTGAACCGTTATTAGTTTTTGAGCCATCTGTGTAGATACGCACTTCATTGGCTCCTGACTGATCCCTTTCTTCCTCTATTGTTTGTATGTTATAATTTTTATTGAACATAGGTTGTTTTTGTATTCTGTCACACGGAGCAGCGATGAGAGGTTGATACTCAATCGCCCGGTCCAGGATTTTAGCGTGTGGACTTGTGAGGTGTATGCCCCATATGCCTAGATGCATTAGCCTGATGGCAGCTAGCGCCGCCTCTTGCTGTATGTACAGGTCCAGGGGAGTTATTTGTAGGGCTATCTCCATGGCTGCTGTTGGGGTGGTTCTCATACAGCCGGTGATAGCTGAACAGGCCTGTCGCTGGAACCGTTGGAGTCGGGCAATGGTGGTCGAGAGTTCTGTCCTCGTCCACCAAACCAGAGCACCATATGCCAACATTGGCCTAATCACCGCTGTGTATAGCCACAGAGTAATCCTTGGAGACAGCCCCCATGTTTTTCCTAGCATTTTTTTACACTGATATAATGCGATTGTGCATTTATTGAGTTTGTAGTCAAGATGCTTGTTCCAGAGCAATTTGCTATCTAGGATTACCCCCAAGTACTTGACCTCCTCTTTGAGTGTTAATTCTGTGTTAAAAAGTTTTGGAAGCCTATGCGGTCCAAGACTTCGTTTTATTAGTGAACATTATTAGTTCCGTTTTTAAGGGGTTAACCGATAGTTCGTGCTTTGTGCACCAACTCTCGATTATTTTGAAGGCCTTTCTCATGAGATCACATAAGATGCCCTCAAATTTCCCCGAGATTAGAATTGCTATGTCATCTGCGTATCCTACCGAGTAAAGACTGCTGGCGTTGAGCTCTGCAGTGAGCTCATTCACGACTAAATTCCACAAAAGTGGTGACAGCACCCCACCTTGTGGGCAGCCCCTACTTACGATTCCTCGTGTGGTAGTGTTTACAGTAAATTGAATAGCACGGTTTTTTAGCATGTTGTTAATCCATTCTACGAGCGTCGGCGCAACACCGTGCGTGGCGAGTGCCTGCCCGATGCTGGTGAAGTTAGTTTTGTCGAAAGCACCTTCGATATCGATGAAGGCGCCTAGGGTTGGATTTTTGTTTTTGAGAGCATTTCCTACGCGTGAGACTACGCTGTGGAGCGCTGATTCAGTTGATTTGCCTGCACAGTAGGCATGTTGGTTGGGATGCAGAGGTTTTTGTATCGAAATCTGGTTTCTTATCTTCCTGTCCCCCAGCCTCTCCAGTGTCTTCAGAAAGAACGAGGAGAGGCTTATAGGTCTGAAAGATTTGGGCTGAGTGTAGTCGCCCCTACCTGGTTTCGGAATAAATATTATTTTTACTTCACGCCATTTCAAGGGGATGTAGCGGTGAGCCAGGCAGGCTCGAAAGACCTTGATGTGATGGTTTAAGGGTTAGCAGAGATAAACAATAGCGCAGTAGTGAACTATTTATTTATAACTCGGTGGAGAAAATCTTTTACAATGGTTCTCTTATTAATTAGAATCCACAAAAGACAATTGTAGACTTGACAGACAAACTTCACATTTTACCATAGACACATTACTCTCTTTTTTAGTTTATTGGCTAGCTATTCCACTTCACACGCCCCCTCAATAAAATAAAAAATAATTACATTTTCTAAACAAAAAAATATGCGCCCCCTTAATAGTAGACTGCTGATAACAATGCAAAAGCCCCTAATTCAAATGTTACTCTCAATTTCTCATATTACTTTTATTACAATATAAACACACATAGAATTCACTTACATTAAACACAAAAGATATCTAAACCCATTAAATTTGCTGACTGGTAGAGACTTTGTAAAGAAATCAGCTAATTGACAATCTGTTTTAACAAACTTCAACATAACTATGTTACTGTCTATTTTCTCCTTAATAAAATTAAATTTGATATCAACATGTTTAACTCTTTTATTGTTTTCTGGATTATTTCCAATATTTATGGCTGCCTGATTATCTACAAAAATAGAGATAGGACATACTGAAATATCAAAATCTTTTATAAGATTTTTAAGCCAACAGGCCTCAACAACTGCAGAACTCAGAGCTATAAGTTCTGCTTCAGAAGAAGACAAACTGACAGTATGTTGCTTCTTAGATGACCACACAATAGGACAATTAAATAGTTTAAACACATAACCTGATGTTGACTTTCTGTCATTAATATCGCTACCCCAGTCGGAATCTACATATCCAAGCAAATTTGTACTTTCATTACTATTGAAAGTCAACTTCAAGTCAAGTGTAGCATTTACATATCTGAGCACTCTTTTTAATGCTTTTAACAATGTTTCATCTGCACAATTTTGAAAACGACTCAAATATGCCACACTAGGACATAAATCAGGTCTAGTACACAAAACAGCATACATTAATGATCCAAGAATTTGTCTACATTGGTTTTCCAATTTAGGATCTGATTTATTTGATTGAAACATTTGGAATTTGAATTCCATAGGAGTTGACATAGGTTTTGAATCAATCATATTAAACTTCTCAAGTATCTTTTTCAAATAATGTTTTTGTGACATTTCAATAATACCATTTTGCAAATCTTGCTTAATATGAATACCCAAATAATTAGTTACATGACCTAAATCTTTCATACAGAATATATTACTCAAATAAAGTTTTAAATTGTGTACTTCTTTTTCATTTGACCCCATAATCAATATGTCATCAACAAACAATAACAAATAAATTTTACACTCAGAATTTGCTTTGCTATAAAGACAATAATCATTTACAGATCTAATAAACCCTTTCATAGCAATTACCTTATCAAACTTTAAGTTCCAATACTTTGGTGATTTCTTAAGTCCGTAGATACTTTTATTTAATTTAACAACACTTACATTATCATCACATCCAGGTGGTAGCCTCATATACACATCTTCCTGTATATTTCCATAAAGGAAAGCACTTCGTACATCCATGTGATGAACTGGTAGTTTTTCTTTACTTGCCAAAGCCATTAAGACCCTGAAAGTCGCTATTTTAGCTACTGGTGCATACACATCATAGGCTTCAAAAATATCCTCTTGCTGAAAGCCTCGGGCAACAAGACGTGCCTTATACTGGGTTATGTGGCCTTCACTATCCTGTTTTACTTTATAAACCCACTTACTTTCTATTACCTTTTTGTCTTTAGGTACTTCAATTTCACTTTTCCAAGTATTATTTTCTTTTAGAACCTCTAATTCTTTCTTCATAGCTTCTTTCCACTCATCACTATTCTTACTATTGATAGCTTCATCATATGTTTTAGGCTCATTTAATATGCACATAAAGCTAGTTTCTGTGTCATAATCTTGTAACCAAGTTGGTTTTCTTGTTACTCTCTTTTCTGGCAACTCTTTCTTCTCTTCTTTTTCTAGTTTTTTATTTTCATCTGTATTAATAGAAATATCAGAATAATACTCTTCATCATTTATATTTTCTTTTATTTCCTCTTCAAAAGTGTCACTTAATATTTCGCTGAACATTTCTACCTTTTGAGGTGACTCAAAAATAACATCTCTCTTTATGTCTATAGTGGCCGAATCAGGAAAATAAACTTTAAAACCTTTCACATTTTCATCATAGCCCACAAAACGGCCCTTCTTGCTTTTCGAGTCCCACTTTTTTCTTAGATTTTTTGGTACATGCACATAAACATTTTGCCCAAACACTTTTAAGTTATCCAGATTTGTATAGGCCTTATTAAATAGTAATTCAAAAGGAGACTTGCCTTTCTCATGACTGTGCCCAGTTCTGTTAAGAATATAAACAGCAGTGTTCACCGCTTCGGCCCACAGTTCTTTGGGTAGTTTTGCACTTATCATCATGGCTCTTGCTGCCTCCACCACTGTCCTATTGTCCCTTTCAATTTTACCATTTTGTTCTGGAGTGTATGCTGTTGATGTCTGGTGCCTTATGCCTTTTACCTTAAATAACTCTTTAACTGTTACATTGATAAATTCACTTCCGTTATCGGTTCTAACAATTTTTACCTTCTCATCAGTATCTTGTTCAACCAGATTTATAAACTCTTTAATCTTCTCAGGAACATCACTTTTATGTTTTAAGAAATATACATATCTGTAGGTAGAATAATCATCCCTTATTAATAAAAAATATTTAGAGCCCCCTAAGGACTCTACCTCCATAGGGCCACAGACATCCATATGTATTAGTTCACATGGCCTCTTTGACACAGTACTACTTCTATGAAATGGTAATCTATGCATCTTACCCTCAACACACGCACTGCATATGTCAGCATCATTCTTAAATTTGATACCATTTTTATTCAAAAACTGTTTCACATACTCATAGTTTTGATGTCCTAAGCGCTCATGCCATATTTTTAGGCTATCTTGTGATACTGTTACAGCAGCAATATGTTTAGATCCAAAATCAAAGCACATAACATATAATTTCTTTTCTCTGTATCCCATGGCAACAACATTACCTTCCCTATTTTTTATTTCACAATAGTCCTTTTCGAATTCCATTTTAAAGTCCCTGTCTATGACACTTCTCACAGCAAAAAGATTAACTGTTAGTTGAGGAACATACAACACATTATGCAGGGTAGTGTCAATCCACTCCTCTCCATCGAAAGCTTTGAGAATCACTTTTCCTTTACCAATAACCTTTAGTTCCCTGCCATCACCAATTATTACTGACTGGTGGGATTCATACTCTTCAAACTCATTAAATAGATTTCTTAGGAAACACATGTGTTCACTGGCACCGGTGTCTACCAACCAGCCCTGAGATTTTTCCTTGCTCTTCATAATTGTTGAAAATGCATTATTCCTTTTGTTCTCATTTTTACCAACATCACTGCTTTTCTCCTTATTTAGCCGTAGTCTGCAAATTTTAATTGAGTGGCCATATTTTTTACAATAAAAACATTGCAACTTGGCATGACAATCTTTTTTATAATGGCCCATCTTGCCACAACCAAAACACTTTATCTCACTCAACTTCTTTGTGGCTGTTGCCAATGCTACACACTCTGTTTCAGCCTTTACTTCATTATTTGTTACAGTAGACATATTACGCTCTTCCTCTATTAACAATCTCGACATTAGTTCGCCTATAGTTTGATTTATTGCAGGGACCGATTCCCATGCAGCAATAAAGTGGCGATATTTATCTGGCAATGACATAAGCACTTTGGTAATAATCATTTTGTCGGATATATCATCGCCTAATTGTCGTATATTCGCTCTTATCTCTTCTATCTTTGAGAAAAATAGTGAAATATCGGTATCGCACTTCAGTGAATAAAACTTTTGTTGTTCGAGATGTAAAGATGTAGACGACTTCTTCTCATAGATACTAGTTAGCTTATTCCACATCTCGGCAGACGTAGTAGCAGTAAGCAAGTGCGTCATAACATTTTGATCAATATGGAAAACAATCCAACCTTGCGCCTTGCTATCCTTATTAACCCACTCTTGGTACTCCGCCGGCTTGTCTTTACCGGGTTTAGGTATGGAACCATTCACGATCTCAAATAGGCCTTTTGCCTGTAGAATAACTCTCATCTGGAATTTCCAGGTACACCATGTCGCACTTCCATTTAGTTTGACACCAGATAATGATTGTGGATGCGACAACTCCATTTTCTTCCACTCTTAAGACCGGCGAACTCTGTTGCAAACAATGGCGTCTCGAACTCTCGACACAGCCAACGAAAATCTTTTGTAGATTTATTTTCGCCGTAATTTATGCACTCGCGTACTCTGGGCCCATAACCTGTGATGGTTTAAGGGTTAGCAGAGATAAACAATAGCGCAGTAGTGAACTATTTATTTATAACTCGGTGGAGAAAATCTTTTACAATGGTTCTCTTATTAATTAGAATCCACAAAAGACAATTGTAGACTTGACAGACAAACTTCACATTTTACCATAGACACATTACTCTCTTTTTTAGTTTATTGGCTAGCTATTCCACTTCACACTTGACGAGGTAATCAGCCAGCAGACCACCGCTCCATCTGAGCAGAGCTGGGAAGATACCGTCCATCCCCGCTGCCTTGAATGGCAGAAAGGTGTTGATTGCCCACGTTATTTTATCTTTGTCGATAACTTCTAACGCCAACTCCCAGTCCAAACTACTCGTAGCCCTCTCCCTGTACGGTTCCCAGCTTTGCTGGGTGGCAATCTGGCAGCCCGGGAAGTGGGTAGTTAGGAGTAGTTCGCTAGTTTCGGCGTCGTTTGTTGTATAAGTATTATCTGGTTTTTTCAGGCATCCTATAGAAAGGTCTGTCTCTTGAGCAAGACATGTTTTGACCCTATTTGCCTGGTTGTTGTTTTCAATGTTAGTACAAAAACGCCTCCAACTTGTTATTCCTCGGAGGCGAATTAGTTTTTTGTAGGTTTTACGGTTTGTTATGTACCGGTCCCAGTCTTCTGGCGACCGTGTGTTCCTAGCTCTGTTGAATAGCCTTCTCAGTTTGTGTCGGTGTCTCTCCAGTTCAGGACTCCACCAGGACTGCCTGATTCCTCGCCTAGGTATGGTGAGGGGACACGACTGTTCATAGCTAGATAAGAGGATGGAAGTGATGTTGTTTACGTGTTCGTCTATATTGGTTACCGTTATTTCAGCCGGAAGAGAGGGTAACCTACCCAGTTCAGTCCCTACAAGTCTAACGAACTTCGATTGGTCTGTGTTGCGAGGAACCCTTCTTGGCTGTGGTGTAGTTAAGTTGAAGTTAATTGTAAAACGGATCCATCTATGGTCTGAGCATGATATCTCGTTGGACACATGCCAGTCCTGGATGGAGTTGGATACACCTAAAGTTGCTAACGTTAGGTCTATTATTGTTTGCGATCTTGCGTTTATGAAGGTGGGTTCAGAACCCTTGTTAAGTAGTACAAGGTTGTTGCTAAGAATAAAATCAAGCATTTCCTCACCTCGGTTGTTGGTTTTGACATTACCCCAGAGCGTGTGATGCGCGTTGGAGTCTGTGCCGATGATTAGTTCAAGTTTCTCCCTTTCACAGTACTCCACCAGCAAGGCGAGCTCTGGTAGAGGCACGTCCGCGTCGCCTGGCAGGTATGCCGAGGCTAGTACAATGTCCGGGAGTTCCTGTTTAGTTCGGAAAAGCCTGGTTGCTGTCAGGTCCCTTGAACAGAAATCTGAAGTGGATCGCGGTATTTTGGGTTGGGGTGGCTGGTTCAGGAACTGCCTTCAGCAGAGCCCGGAGCTGGTCCTCAATGGTTTGTCGGATCCCCTCCGCTTGCTCCTGCGTCATGTCCATGAAGGGCTCGGTCATGACGGCGACACACAGCTCGTTGTTCCTGAACGACGCGGCCGCTTCGGCGTAGCTCACCAGGGTTCCATCAACCATATGGGAGCGAGCAGGCTTGCTCTTCTTGCTTACCCCAGTTGGTGTGACGGAATCCTCGGGACGCGAACGCTTCTGCGCCCTAGCCGGTGGTTCAGTGTTGTTTTTTTGCTGTTTTTTACGCCCTCTAGGTCTCGTGCTGCGTTTGCGCTTAGCGCCGGTGGCAGCCTCGCCTGTTGGTGTATCAGCCGTAGCAGTCACCGCCTTGGGGAGCGTCTTTTTATTTGTTACTGTTTGCCATTTATTGGCGTTAGGTGATCCTGCCAGTGGGCCTTCGGTTAGCTTCGTCAGGTCCCTTTCAGAGACCGCAGCCGCTAACGCAACCCGTGTTTTGGGCGCATCTGCGTTTGCAGTGCTCTTCGAGTCGCCGTGAGCGAGAACTGTCCTTGGCTTTTCGGTCAGGGAAGTGTTATGGGGCGCATCCATGGACGCGGATGAGGTGGGGATTGCTTGGGACGCAGCCTGTTGTGGTGCATCCCTTGCGGTTGCCTTCCTCATCGCATCCTTGGACGCAGCCGAGCGTTTGTGTGTTTTTGTTTGTTTAGTAGTAATTAATTGTAACACAATTTATGCCACAATACCACAATTCAAACGGCAAAATGTGCATAACTTTTGAACTAATCCAATTTTCATTAAACTTAGCTTAAAACACTCAACAAAGTCATCTTTTAAACAAAAAAAAAGTAAATCAAAAGGTTCATCCGTTTAGGAGCTATAAAGCCACAGACAGATACACACTTCAAACTTATATAACTCCTATTTTTTCGTTGGGGTTTATCAAATAAGTGAGCAAACTTTGTCATTGCAGCAGAGGCAAGAGTCATGACAAAATAATCTCCATGCATATAGCCGCGTAGCTACCTAGGGGCTAGGCGGGGCAGTGCCCCGGGGCCCTCAAGCTCAGGGGGCCCTCGAATCCTTACCAGAAAATCTTGATTGAACTGAACTTATGAAAATTTCTCCCATTGGTGTTGATGAAGCAGCTTTATTACAAAAGTGTGACGTATTCCAAAGAAAATATTCAGATATAATAGGCCCTAGCTTTTCACTTCAATTTATTAATATTTACCAACTAGTTTTACAACAATTGAAAACAAAACCGAATCAAGCCTGGATTTAACCGAAGTCATTGATACTTTTGCGAAAACTAAAGTTAGGAAAACATTGTAAATATAATTGTTATTTAGTCAGTTGGTAGGTCCGACCTTTATATAATAAACCCTTGAATCTTTTTCTTTTTATTGCCACCTACACCAAGTATTAATTGTAATTTATGTTGTAACTGTTTAATATTTTTATTACCTGCCCTGCAGTGCACGAAAAAGAGCTGATGATAAAGAAAACTTAGCATTTTTAAAGAATTTGTATATTTAATATTTTTACTTGAAAATACATGACCAGTTTAGATAGCTGTGGGGCCCCATTTTTTTATTTGCACCAGGGCCCTTGGTTACCTAGCTACGCCACTGTGCATATATCAAACAATATTTTTCTACACACTAGTCCGGTCAAATTAGACATATCTAATTGCATTGCATTGCATTTGGTCCCGCCATGACGTTTATGAAAATTGGTATGAATTTTCGGAACACCATTATATGAAATGTAAAAAGTCCCCATCAGTCCCACACTTGAAATTTTTTTTAATCAATGATAAAATACGCAAATATTAATAATTTTATTAATATTATTGCGTTTTTTAGCCGAACGGTAAGTTTTATGATAAAATAGGTCAGGCAAAAATTTACGTTTCCACGCCACCTGGGAGGTAGTGTACTTGGCATGTTTTTTTTTAATGTGGTTTCCCCGATAGGCCTATTTCACAATCTATTGTAAAAAGTTAGGTAAAATTATCCGTCTCTTTTAAAATCATTTGCTAATTCTGCTTAATAAATACTTGGAGGGATCAAAAAGTTGTGAGAACGAAAGAAGAAAAAAAAAATACTGGCAGGCATAACTCAGTTAAATATATAATAGTAATCTTTGGATACATATTTGTAATATTAATAAAGAAAAAAATCTTCGAGTCTCTTTTGTTTTTTTCTGAATCATTTGTTTGTTTGAAGGATTCCCGTTAAAGCACCTATTTTTAGGGCACCTATTCTTAGAGCACCAAAGGTATTCCCATTTGAGCACCAATCAATATAATAGCTTGGTGCTCAATGGGGAACAATAAAAAATATTCAATTTTATTCCCTTTTGAGCACCTGCGCTGCGGTAGCTTCTAGTGATGGGATATATCAAAGATTACTATTATTCTAATATCAAAATTACCGAGAGAAACTCTCTTCACCTCCTGGGTTCTCCTATTTTTGATGAATCCTTTCCAAATTTCATTGAACAGAAAATACAAAATTTTAACGATGTCTCGGTAAGACTTTTCAAAATTAACATGCATTCGGCCTACACACTTATCCGATATTGTTGCTTTGGACCAAAATTTACTTATAGCCTTCGCTCCTCTCATTTATGGAAACACCCACAACTTTTAGAAAAAGTAGACCAAATTATAAAGAACACACTTTCAGCTATCCTAAATGTGGCCTTGGACGACCGAGCTTGGCAACAAGCCACGCTTCCCATTCGCTTGGGCGGCCTCGGCGTCCGCAAAATTTCAAGTATAAGTTTACCAGCCTTCCTCTCCTCGGTCTACGGTACTGATAAATTAACCAGGAACATCTTATCTTCCTCACTGGTTAATTTTGAGGTACCGTGTTTGACCGATGCGTTGAACGCTTGGAAAATGGCTTGTCCCAATACGGATATACCCGACAACCTGTCCTCCCAGAGACGATGGGATGTGCCGCTCTGCAGTATTATACAGAATAATCTTATAAATACATCGTCTGGTACTGCTGAGCGTGCGCGTCTGCTGGCTGTGGGGGAATGGGAGTCGGGTTTGTGGCTTCAAGCACTCCCGTCATCCACCATAGGCACTATGATGGATGACTCTTCGTTTCGGCTCGCAACCTGTCTACGCTTAGGCGCACCTTGTGTTGCTCCACATCGGTGCCAATGTGGTGAAGCTGTCGGCAGCCTTGGGCACCATGGCCTGTCTTGTTGCAAGAGCGCAGGACGCATAGCACGACACGCCAGCATCAATGACATTATTCGTCGAGCCCTTATCACCGCCAGCGTACCAGCTGTATTAGAACCTAACGGTTTGGTACGTGACGATGGGAAGAGACCAGATGGCATGACGTTGGTGCCGTGGAAGGTGGGTAGGCCTCTGGTGTGGGACGCAACCTGTGTCGACACCCTTGCGCCATCTCATGTTCCTAGTTCGGCGGGCTGTGCTGGCGCTGCTGCTGCGGCTGCTGAGGCCCTCAAGCGGCGCAAATACTGTAACCTAATTGGTAATTACAGTTTTGAGCCGTTTGGGGTCGAAACGCTTGGGACATGGGGCCCGAGTGCACGTCTGCTTTTTAAAGAGATCTCTCGCCGACTGATCGACGCTGTGCGTGACCGGAGGGCTGGATCTTTCTTTGCGCAGAGAATCAGCATTGCCATTCAACGTGGCAATGCTGCCAGTCTTCTGGGCACGTTCCCGGATGACAGCGATGTGGAGGAGTACTTCGACGCCTAAGTGTACCTTTCTTTTGTATATAGTATAAGTAGTTAGTTTAAGTATAATTTTGTATAGTTTACTTTTGTTTATGGTAAAGATTACTATTATATACGGATATATCATAAACAGTGTTGCCAACGTCCATGGTCTGGATTCCCCAAAAACCTGACTGAAAATCCCCAAATTTGGGGAATGTAAAATCAATATTCCCCACATCTTACCCACATTTTTTATTTTATTTTAATAAAAGTAATGTTGATATCAGAGAGTTTGTATAGTAACTAGAGATAACGTATTTACGACGAAAAAGGAACTGTCAATTCTCTCGTTCTTGCTTATAGAAAAACTCTATGAAAAAAAAAGAGACAAACATAGACAAACGCAACCATCCTGAACGTCAAAGAGATAACTTTTTAGTCACTGTTGTAACCCATCGGTTAGCAGCTCTAATTAAAGTGTTTCGCTGTTTTCACACCTTTGTTTCGTTTATATCAGGAAGAATTTTGTTGTTTAATTATCTGCATGAACCATGTCGTGTGTGGCTATCAGTTGCAAGAGTAGAATGAGTGTATTAACAGAAAATAATCAAAGGATATCTTTCCACAGGTGAGTTATCGACTAGCATACTGAAATTATTGTGCAGGGAATACATTTCATAGGCTGTCAGGAATAAAGCAATCTTAGTTCTAAACACGTCGAGCACGTATAATATCATTTAAACCATTCTATGTAGTGAAATAATTAACTTTTATGCGTTCGCTAATAGAGCTATGACAGTTTACGTACTTACGTTCTGATGTTAGAGATGTGACAAAAGTCACAAGAAAGATTTATCGATACTGTATTTTTATTTTACTTACTTTAATGTATTTCTTAAATTTTATTTGCTATTTGTTATTATTAATCTAATATTGATTGTGCACAGGTTTTCTAAGAGTACTTATTTAAGAAATAAGTGAATCAAGAATATAAAACATGCTAATTGGACACCTTCACCATATTCTCGCTTGTGTTCACTGCATTTTATTGAATCGCTATCGCTATCCCTCGACCCATCTATGGATAAAGGTTGATGAATCATGTTTATTTTCGCATTTTAATTTTTCAAATTAAATAATTATATGTGAACCATTTTATTATTATTTATTTTGTTACTTTTATACTTATACATACTCGTCTGTAAACTTTATTTTCAGTCTTGCACAAGAACTAGCTTATTATATATCAGTATATTGATCAGTACCTGTTTGTACATATAGTCGTACGTGTGTACCAAAAACTGCACTTTGTCTCATGATGTACCTCGTTTTTGCACAAGGTATGAATAAACATTATTATAAAGATTCCCTAAAAAAACGTAGATAACATTAGCCGCAGTCAGGGACGATTCTTACAGATATTTGACCAAATTTGTAGAAAATCCTCCTAAACTAAACTCGATAATATCGATATGACAGTGGCACAGATCTAGTTCTGATATATGTCTATAGATAAGTATCTATAGCATCCTCGGTCACACTGGCAGAAACAGAGAGTTTGTATAGTAACCTAGAGGTAACATATTTAAGACGCAATTTCAACATCGGTATTCACTTTCGCACTAACAGATAACGTCATAAGCAAAAAGAGATAGATATACTTTTGTCTATGCCATCTTTTCTGCCAGTGTGACCGAGGATGCTATAGATACAGAACTGTAGACATATATCAGAACAAGATCTGTGCCACTGTCATATCGATATTATCTAGTTTAGTTTAGGAGGATTTACTACAAATTTGGTCAAATATCTATAAGAATCGTCCCTGACTGCGGCTAATTTTTTGTACGTTTTTTTAGGGAATCTTTATAATTATTTAAAAAGTGAACACATTCACTTTTATATAATAATGTTTATTCATAACCTTGTGCAAAAACGAGGTACATCATGACATCAAAGTGACAGTTTTTGGTACACTCGTACGATTATATGTACAAACAGATACTGATCAATATACTGATATATAATAGGCTAGTTCTTGTGCAAGATTGAAAATAAAGTTTACAAACGAGTATGTATAAGTATAAAAGTAACAAAATAAATAATAATAAAATGGTTCAAATATAATTATTTAATTTGAAAAATTAAAATGCGAATATAAACATGATTCATCAATCTGTATCCATAGATGGGTCGAGGGATAGCGATAGCGATTCAATAAAATGCAGTGAACACAAGCGAGAATATGGTGAAGGTGTCCAGTTAGCATTTTTTATATTCTTGATCCACTTATTTCTTAAATAAGTACTCTTAGGAAACCTGTGCACAATCAATATTAGATTAATAATAACAAATAGCAAATAAAATTTAAGAAATACATTAAAGTAAGTAAAATAAAAATACAGTATCGATAAATCTTTCTTGTGACTTTTGTCACATTTCTAACATCAGAACGTAAGTACGTAAACTGTCATAGCTCTTTTAGCGAACGCATAAAAGTTAATTATTTCACTACATAGAATGGTTTAAATGATGCTATACGTCCTCGACGTATTTAGAACTAAGATTCCTATAATCCGGACAGCCTAAGAAAAGTATTCCCTGCACAATAATTTCAGTATGCTAGTCGATAACTCACCTGTGGAAAGATATCCTTTGATTATTTTCTGTTAATACACTCATTCTACTCTTGCAACTGATAGCCACACACGACATGGTTCATGCAGATAATTAAACAACAAAATTCTTCCTGATATAAACGAAACAAAGGTGTGAAAACAGCGAAACACTTTAATTAGAGCTGCTAACCGATGGGTTACAACAGTGACTAAAAAGTTATCTCTTTGACGTTCAGGATGGTTGCGTTTGTCTATGTTTGTCTCTTTTTTTTTCATAGAGTTTTTCTATAAGCAAGAACGAGAGAATTGACAGTATCTTTTTCGTCGTAAATACGTTATCTCTAGTTACTATACAAACTCTCTGGGCAGAAAAGATGGCATAGACAAAAGTATATCTATCTCTTTTTGCTTATGACGTTATCTGTTAGTGCGAAAGTGAATACCGATGTTGAAATTGCGTCTTAAATATGTTAACTCTAGGTTAATATACAAACTCTCTGGTTGATATAATCAAACATATTTATTACAAAAATCTTCAAATCAGTATGATAGTGGTCAAGAAAGAGCGTATCCAAAAAAAAAGAAAATAAAAACTACTTTGTGTGTTTATCAAATTATTTGAAGGATCAAATTTCAAGCTCCCTCCTTTCTTCTTAATACCTTCTCTAGTGGCCATAAGCGCTACTACAGTGTCATTGTGTAGGCGATTACGATGCTCTGTTTTCAAATTCTTTAAGATGCTAAATTTTCTTTCGACAGATGCGTTTGAGAAAGGTAGAACGAGCAATAGGCTTATTTTTAGCTTTTGGTGGTCATGAATTTTGCCATAAAATAAACTCTAAAACCTTCCTGCCGGATAAGTTGGGCTTAGATACTTCTAGTGCTACTTTTATTACATCTAAGTTCAGTTATAGTGAAAATGTCTAAATTCCCCGCATTTTCCCTACATAATGGCTCTCCCCACAAATTACCCAATCGGACTGAAAAGCCCCGCATTTTTGGGAATTCCCCACAGATTGGCAACGCTGATCATAAAACATATCGATAAAAATTGTCAATACTTTTAAAATCATATTAATTTTAAAATATATGCATTCGCAAAATGTATGTATTCGTTTTGTTTTCAACCTTAAAAAGTACGATCACTTTTCAGATTTTCGCAAGTTACTCAAGTGGCTCCCTATTCGACTTCGCAGGAACTCTCGCATATTGTGTCTATTATTTAACATCCTTCATAATCCTAAAACGCCTTCCTACCTCCGTGAACTCTTTTCTTACTCCCGTCCTTCCGATGCACTTTGCAGGTCGCATCTTAAAAATATCCTTAATATAGGGATAAGGACTCCTACGATTACCACACTACCGATTTCTACTCCTACTCTTTTACTGTGCACGCCGTGCGATTGTGGAACTCTCTACCGCCTGACATTAGGGACTGCAAAACTCTAAATAATTTTTTAATAATCACTCTTCTTTTAAAAACTGCAAGACTTGCAGTTTTTAAAAGAAGAGTGAAAGACCACTATCTTTCCATTCCGTCATAGTTGCATATTTATTTATGTATTATTATTTTATATATATATATATACATATATAGATAGGTATTAGTATTTATTGTTTTAATATTTATTTTACAAATATGTTTGTTTAAATTGTTATGATAGTAGGTATATTTATTTGTTATCGGTATTGTTTATTAGTTATTACTTAGTTATGAATCGTTTTATGTTTATTATTTTTCAACTCTACACACTATGTCTATATCTCTTTTTTTCATCTTTCCTTTCGCAGGTATGCTGGAAGAGATTTCTATAGAAATGAGCATTACCTATGTACCTATTGTTCTATTTCTTCTTCTTGTCTGTATATTATGTGTGTGTGCATAAATGGTTAAATAAAAAAATATATAATATTTTTATCCTGTAGATACAGCATTCGTACAGGAGTAATTTTGAGGCAACCTGTGGAAGTCCGACACGTCTCATTTAGAGCTGTATCCAATAATTTAGAGAGGGCAGAGCGGCTCCATACTGGACTCACATATTCACCAGTGGATAAATAAAGCGTCATCCAGGCATTCGCAGGACTTGAGGAGACTCCCCCATCTGGTGGAGGTTAGGCGGCGAAGCAAGTTATTCCTTGAGTGCACCTTCCACTTGACACTCGCAGTTCTGTTTGTAGTTAAGGGACCTGTCCAGAGTAATACCGTTAACGCGCTATCAACGACCCACGCCACCCAATGCACAGGTGCGGCTCGGTGTCTCAAAGGCTGAAAAGCCGAAACAGTTTCCTTGGCTGCGTGAATCCATCTGACGGCAACGCCACCTCGGAGTGATGCGATCTTTGGCGGGAGAAGCCCAAGCCTCCTGACAGCCATCGGAGAATCGCCCGCCTGTGCACTCGTTGCCATGGTCGACTTAGAAAACTCTTAATAGACTCCGCACGCAGGTCGGCCGCACCAAAGACAACCTCCACAGGTGCGGATTCTCGGATGACTCAATACTCAATACATTTATTTAGACCATTGTGGACCCTGTCGGGCACTGCAAAAGTAGGAGTTTGTGCGGTGACTCCAACCTTCAGTGTTTGTGCGGTGTCTCCCCGCAGACCATGGTCCATCTTTCGTCTTGCGCGGCCTTTCATGTCACCTGTGCATATAAAGATCTTAAGGTTGGTATTGCCGTGGCAGAATTCTGGCCCAAACATAATATTTAGAGACTATATTTGCTATGGACGCGCTAACGCACGATCTTCGAACGCGCTTGTTACGTATGCATAGGAATCTGCTGACATTGCGGATAATATACATACATAGACCTTGGTCGACAGAGCAGAGTTACCGTGAAGCCAACGCACGTAGCTAGACATTCGGTGACACAGAAACGTACGTAGCATCAATATAGGAAGTTACCGACGCTGCAATTACTTCGAAACCGATGCAGCCATGACGTCAAGGAATCGATCGATGCCGAACTAATATTTAAGACCATTTCTTGTAAGAAGAATTCATTCCATATTCCTACATCGAGTAGGATGGATTCTCGTAGGCTAGTTAGTTGTAGTTAATCTATTTAATTATTGTACAAGGGCGGATCCAGGAATTTTTTCTGGGAGGGGCACAAGTGTCTGCAGGCAAAAAAAACAACAATAACTGTCAGAAATAAACTTGAAGTATCATACTTCATGTTTATTTCTACAAGTGCCAGTATGTACAGGAAGGGTTATGAAAGACGAGTTTCACTAATGTTCTTTGTGTTCATCATCATATCAGCCGAAAGATTTCCACTGCTGGACATAGGCCTCCCCCAAGCGTCGCCACATTGATCGGTACCGTGCGTCCCGCATCCAGCGGATGCCCGCAACCTACACCAGTTTTTTGGTCCACCTAGTGGTAGGCCTTCCAACGCAACGTCTTCCGGTTCGCAGTCGCCACTCCAAAACTTTTCTGCCCCATCGGCCATCTGTTCTGCGAGCAATGTGCCCTGCCCACTGCCACTTAAGTGTGGCAATTCTTCGGGCTATTTCGGTGACCCTGGTTCTCTTGCAGATCTCTACATTTCTGATTCAATCACGCAAGGACGGTTACCTATCATAAGTTCGAACAACATTTGACCGAATTTCATTTCACCTAAAACTTTTCAACTATTATCGTTTCGTTTTTTTTTACTTCATCGAAGTCACGTATGCCACTGTCTCATTTGACCTAATAACAATTCGATTTTTTTCGTTACTCCAACGTTTTACTTGGTCGAATAACTTTTTACCGAAGTTACACTTAGCCGAAATAACATTTTTCCGAAATATTTATATTTAAACGCATATCAAAATAATAACTGAGAGAAAAACAGTGGGCGAATACAAATGTTTAAAACAGCGACCTGAAAAAAAAAAAGTGTATTTCTGTCTGCAGGGTCTAAAGTAACCTAACACGAAGGAGATGACAGGAGCTAAGTTCGCTCGCTCACTTATTTATTTATTTTATTTATTTATTTATTATTACAATTACTCTCTGCACTTACAGTGTTAACCAAAACGTACAGAGAGTCAATAATTACATTATTTGGACATCACAGAAACATAAAAAAAATATAAAAATTAAACAGACAATTCCCTAACTAAGACATTAAAATGCATAAATAATTAAAAAAATAATAATTTAAAAATAGCTATTCAATAATCAAATGATACTCAATATTAATATAAGTTATAATCATCGTTCATTAATTTACCAATAATCATTTAATAATATAATCGATCAATTCATTTATGTGCTAAAACAATCTTTGCATTTGATAAAAAATAAACGTATATTCGAGTGGAATATGTCCACATCCGGATGCTGAGCAGTCAGTGTATTAAGCAATGATACCGCCTGATTAGTAGCGGCATATTGAGCAGTACGTGTCCGGACTCTGGGAGCCGCGAGTAGAGGGCGCGAGCGTAGTCGCGTGTACTGAGCCGGCGCTGACAGTCCAAAGCGCGACAAAGTCGCAGGGTTGTCAATTTTGCCGTTAAGCAGCAAAAAATAATGCAAAAGGAGCGCACATTTACGTCTTAGCTCGAGGGTATCAATACCCACCATTCCTGAGACGAACAGAGATGAATACAAGTATGGGTAATACCCATACATTTTCTTGTAAAGGTACCGGCAGAACTTACGCTGTACCCGCTCCAATAGGAGATTGTACTTTGTCTCGTGTGGATCCCATACAATCGAATTGAACTCAAGCCTACTGCGAACAAATGCGAAGTACAAGGCAACAATTGCATGTTTGTTGGTAAACCGAGCCGACTGCCTCATGACGAACCCGAGAGATTTGTGCGCTCGCTGACACAAAGCAGATATGTGATCATTAAAAGTCAGCTCGGTGTCCAACAGTACACCAAGATCCCGAATATTTGTGACGCGCTCCAGCGGGGTGCCCGACACACTGTACGTGTACACATGCGGCGAGTGACAGCGAGAGAATGTAATGGTCTTACACTTTGATTTATTAAATTCCAAGCGGTTGCGGTTGCTCCAGGCTACCACATTGTTGATGTCCCGCTGAAGAGCATCACAATCAGCCACAGTCCCCACGCCCATGTATATTTTGAGATCATCAGCAAACATGAGGCACTCTGCCGTCCGAATGACCTCCGGCAAGTCATTGACCATGACAAGGAATTGGGTTGGGCCAAAAGTGCTTCCCTGACTCACTCCAGACTGGGTTATATACATGTCAGACCGATAACCGGCGAGTTGAACATATTGCCTACGATTAGCAAAGTAGCTACAAAACAATTTTAATAGTTTAGGTGTAAATCCTATGGCCGAGAACTTACTTAATAGCACGTCATTATGCACACGGTCAAAAGCTTTTTTAAAATCAAAATATGCTGCATCTACCTGCCTATTCCTATCCATTTCAGTGACAGCATAATCCACAAGATTGACTAGATTGGTTGCAGTTGACCTACCGGCTCTGAACCCATGCTGACACTCGCTCAGTAGCGGTCTGATCTGTCCGGTTATGTGTCGGTTCAAGATAGTCTCGAACAACTTGCCGAAGGCCGACAGGACTGCAATAGGCCTGTAGTTTGAAATGTGAGACCTTGAGCCATCCTTGTGTATGGGAGTCACACGAGAAAGTTTCCAAAGCGCTGGATAAGAAGCGCTTTCGATAGCAAGATTAAAAATAAAAACTAAAGGTACCATAAAAGCCGTTATGCAGTCCTTCACAATAAACGGAGGGATGCCATCTGGTCCAGTTGATGACTGAGGTTTCAAGCGCGAGCTTGAGGTGTTAAGGAACAGCGCTCATCCAGACAAGGCTGTCCGGAGTATGAATATGAGGACAAAATTGTGACTGGTATAGACGCTGTAAATGCTTTCGCAAACTATTTTAAGTCTGTATTTTTGCCAGACAAGCCCTTGCTATCTCACGAAGTCGCTGAGCGAGGGGAGCGTGCTGTATCATCATCTCGTATTGCGCTGGACAGCATAAGCAGTAAAGATCTGCTGCTAGCTGTCAAGCGCTTGAAACCACTTCATCCCCTTCGAATCTAACCTATCCGTGTCGGAGTGCCCTAAATTTCCGAGCTCGCTTCGCTCGCTCGTGGACAAATTCTTTGAAATATTTAATTAATAAAAATGTCTAATGCATGACAGCTATTAATAAATCATTTGCATGAAAATACGTAAACACAGACAAGATTGCGTGAAGTCGATTTTGCAGCGATTCGTTTTTGTCACTAAAATTTGTAGCACAACATATTGACTTTTATGACACTATTTCAATTTTAAATTGAAAATGCTACCAAGCAACCGGCTATATATTTGTGACTAAATAATAACCTAACCTAACCTAACATGTTGTTTCGGTTTGGTGAAAATATGGCAAATGAAAAAAGTTCAAAAGAGGCTTCAGCCAAAAGCAAAAAGTTATTTTCTAAATCGGCGAAATGTAGTTCGGTAAAAAAATACATATGCCACGACATGATACTTTGATGATCTGAAAATATGTCAAATAATGCATATAGCAAAAAAGACTTCGGTCAATAGTTTTCGACCAAAAAATATTCCGAAAAGTAATCGGTTCTCCGCAAGGACACCTCGAGCCTGGCGCTCTCCATTGCCCTTTGGGTGACTGTAAGCTTTCTGATGAGGCCCATTGTGAGCGACCACGTCTCAGAGCCATAAGTTCGTCTTGAGACACTATGGTAATTTGGTCGATAAGAAATCGCGCAGCTGCCCGAATGCTGCCCCGCCGAGTAGGATTCGACGGTTGACCATTTTCTCGAGATTGGACCTGCCTAACTGGACCGTTTGTCCCAGGTAGACATGGTCTTCCACGGCTTCGGCTGTGGAGCCACCGATTTTGATAGGAGTTGGTGCGACATGAGCGCTCAACATCACCTTGGTTTGTCCATGTTCATTTTTGGACCCATTCTTTCGGAAGCTCTACTGAGGTCATTGAGCGTTGTACTGGGGTCCTCTATGACAGCTTTATCATCGGCGAATCGGCCTCTCCAGTCTAGAACCTTGAAGACATCCTCCAGTGCAGTGGTGAATAGTTTCTTTCTGTTATTTTATATTCATATATTTTAACAACTCTGTAATTTGATTTGCTTCTAAGTATGTACTATGATGGAATCTCCACAGTACACAAATACCGTCTGGGGAGGCACGTGCCCCCGTGCCCCCTCCCTAAATCCGCCCTTGGCTGTTCCATATCGGTGTCCTCTCATAAATTGCTGAAATAATTTTCTCTAGCACGTCCGAGGACATTTGGACACGTCACGAAAATTAATTGCACAGCACTGCTATGCAGACGCGCGGGCGGTCACCGCTTGATTGGCGCGCACCGCTCGTTGCCCGCACCCGCGCCGCTCCCGCGCCTCTGTTTTCGAGGGCCGGTCCATTTGATTGTATGCGTTAGAACTTGCCGCGCCCGCGCCGCCGCCGCCGCCGCCCCGCTGCCAGCAAGATTCGAGGCAGCGGCCTGAGTGTTGTTGAGTGTAATAAAAATATGTAAGTTGTATGAGTATAGCATTTTATTAAGTTATGGTGGTATTGAACATACTTAAATATGTTGATTTTAGAATTTATCCTGATGCTTGACACATTTAACAAAATATAAAGATAAAAAAATTGTTTACTAATACAAAAGAAAATGTTGAGTAGTGGCAACTTAGTATAAACCTTTACATAGATTAGCCACAGTTCTTGCATTAGGTGATGTATCTGAGACTCAACCTTGACAAGGATAGTTTTCATCACGTTTCACGAAGACACGTCCAAATGCGGTCCAGTGGAATTTATATAGCTTTGTTTTTGCTAAGTCCCGCGCCAAGAAGTATAAACGGTTTCCCTTAGCAGTAAGATGTTCCACTATGAACACGGGCGTATCCTCATTGTTGGTGAAGCCAAGATGCTTAGCCTGGAGCTTGTTTTATTCTTTATATTGTAGGTTTTGGCTTTCTGTAGGAAATCCGTTTTTATTATCGATGAACCAAGATCGAAAATAATGGGGGTGTTTTTAACCCCGACCTTCTTACCCTGGATTCTATGAATGTCCTTTACATATTTCGCGTCCAAATTTCCGCTAATGCTATTTGAGAGGATTAAAACCATGTTTATGAGGTCAGCTCGAGTTTCTTGAGGTTTTCTAGGAACGTTCTTGAGTTCTATACAGGTTTTCTGCGTGCAATTTTCGAAAGAAATTCTTCGTGTTGACTGTACAGGCGAGCTACACTGGCTTAAATGCTAATGTTAGTTTGCTGGATTTTCTTTAAATTAGTGTTTATTACCAGAAGTTCGCTTTTTTGAGTGGCCAGAAATGTTGAAAATAATTCCTTCATCTCTTCCTTAAATTTACGAAATTCCGAAGGCAGGTCTTCCTCTCTCATCCTTTTGTTTCGAACAGCAACATAGGTGTTAGGTGGCGTATTGTTGCCCATTTCACTCACATTAGGATCCGACAGCGATTTATTTAGTTGTGATGTAAACATGTTACTAGGGTGTAATAAGTCCTGATTAGTTAGAAGAATATTTATCGCTGGGGCCGAGGGGAGGAGCTTAACCGTCGAGTTGGGAGATTGGGCAGTGGGCGTTGCTAATTAGTTAAGTAAGGATGCGCAGGCGCAGGTAGTCATCCAATAGCAATTTAGGGGCCTTACCCAAGGTGTAGTCAACGTGCGGCGGGTCGTAGCACTGGCGTTAATTGGTCAAAGGTGATCTCTGGCACCAGGAGTAGAAGTCCGTGAGGATATGGCGTTAACGATGTTTGTTGACGTCCCGCTCACTGTGTACTCACACACGACACCTCTTCAACACTTATGCTCTCCTGTTTTTTACACTGAATTTAATTTGCGTATTTTTGATTAATTTTAAAAGATTTTATAGTTATAAAGATTTACTTTAAACAAAAATAGGTTTTTATACGTCTGCACCTTGCGGCGGTCCGAGGGAAGAGGAAGGTTAAGGAAGACTGGGATACCAGCGGATTATGTACCAGTCGATGTTGATGTCAAAAGTATTTTGCTGATAATGAGCAAGCTTAAGGTGTCGAGTAATTCAGTCTATCGAAAGTATTATGTTTGACCGTACCAGTGGATTCTGGCGAAGGTCGGGGTCTAAAGAGACCGTTTTGAGAGTAATACAACTGCTGGTCGGCTAGAGGGCCGTGGCGTTGGAGGTTTTTTTTATAATAAATTTCCCTATTTTCACGAACCCAACGATCTACTTTGGTCAGGAGTAGCCGAACGTTGTGTGGCAACTATGAGCCTGAGTGGCAACCGTTGGCCTTTATGGTAACTATAGGCCAGTATGGCAACTAGGTCTTTATGGCAACGGTAGGCCTGTAGGGCATCTGCAAGTTTGTGTGATACTTTGGCTAGTGTGAAAATTTCTTGTTTGTATAAGAAACCTTAAAGAAAGTTTCTGTTAAGAGGTTAAAAGAAAGTAAACTCGCACAGTTAGGCGTGTGGTGAGATCGCCATGTTAATGTTTATGACGTTCGAATCGTCAAGTCTTCATTACGAAAATTGAAATAATTTTGGTTTTCTAATTTTGATTAGAAGGGAAGGTACATAAACCACATAGTGTACCTTTGTGCCCTCCAGCCACCTCCCAACCTTTGGAACAAACCCTTTGGAAAACGCTGTCAAAATTAAAAAATTCTACACCTGTTTTAAAGAGGATTCCCCGGGGTGCAAGACGGTCTGTCGCACTAAGTTTGGCGCGTTGCGTCCGTCTTGCAACCCAGGAGAACTCACAAAGTGCCTGGGAGGAATTGCTCACCTTCCCTTACAGGATTCTGCATGTCCAGAAAAATTTGCTAACAAAAAAAACTTTAACAACTCAAAGACAATTGCAACGATTCGGCCTTTATTTTAGATTCAAATTTACCAGCATTTAACCACCCTTCCCAGAAAGGCGTGTGTTCACATGTGGAATCCAAATTAAGTGAAGGTGACATTAGGGGAGCGGCCAGGCTGTTGTTCAGCAGTGATGTGGTGGCGCCTTACTCTCCAGAAACAATTTCAGCCTTGGAGAGTAAACATCCAGCGCCTGCGGATGATCTTACCTTTCCCGACCCACCCGAAACTCCCGATCTCAATTCATCCTTTTACCAAATTTCAGCTCCCCAGTTGATTGCAGCCGTGAGCTCCTTCAGAAATGGTTCCGCCGGCGGCCTCGACGGCCTGACTCCTCAACATTTAAAGGATCTTTTAAGTTCAGGCGCCGGGGACGCTGGTGAGACTCTTTTGAAGGAGCTTGCGGCTCTAATCAACCTAATGCTCTCCGGCGGTATAAACGATGCCGTCGTCGATGTCTTGTACGGGGCCAACTTATGTGCCCTGCGCAAGAGGGACGGCGGCATTCGTCCTATTGCCGTCGGATGTACCTACAGGCGTATGGCAGCCAAAATTTGCTGCAAACTCTACGGCCAAAGACTCACTAATAAGTTCCAGCCCCTGCAGCTTGGCTTTGGCTGTAGAGGAGGCTGTGAGGCTGCTGTACATGCCCTTTCAACTTATTTAAATTCTGACAAGGGTGAGGTTATCCTCAAGGTTGACGTTAAGAACGCCTTTAATTCTGTTAACAGGGACACTTTGTTGGCGGAGGCAAAAAAGGAACTACCTGAAATTTTCGGTTTTATTTGGCAGTGCTACAGGCACCCTTCTAAATTATTATATAAAGAAAATCTTTTGGAATCTGCAGTAGGATGCCAACAAGGTGACCCTCTCGGGCCAGTCATTTTCAGTTTGGCTATTCATCCTATCATCAAACAATTAAATTCAAAATTTAACGTCTGGTATCTAGATGATGGCACACTAGGCGGTGACGTAGATACAGTTTTGAAAGATTTTCTATTCCTGAAACAGCAATTCCACTCCATTGGCCTAGAGCTCAACCACTCCAAATGCGAAATTTTCATCTGTGACAATACTGACAGACCATCGACCCTTCAAAAATTCAATACAATAGCACCAGAGATCAAAATTGTAGAAAGAAGTTCACTGCACCTCCTAGGTTCCCCAATTTTGGAAGATAGTTTTTCTTCATTCATTGACGCCAAAATAACACATTTCAACGATATTTCGGACAGACTCTCTAAAATTAATGTACATTCGGCTATCACCCTCATTCGTTATTGTTGTTTTGGTCCAAATTTCATGTACTTTCTTCGCGCTGCGCCATTATGGAAGCATTCACAAATTCTCTTGGACAAAATTGACCAGATTATTCGTTGCACGCTATCATCTATCCTAAATGTGGCCCTGGATGACCGAGCGTGGCTGCAAGCCACTCTACCCATTCGCTTCGGTGGGCTCGGCATCCGCAAAATTTCTAGTTTAAGCCTACCGGCGTTCCTGTCTTCGGTCCACAGCACTGACAAGTTAACCAGAAAAATCTTGTTGCCATCACTGGTTAACTGTGAAGTGCCGTACTCGACCGATGCAGTGAATGCGTGGAAAGTGGCTTGCCCGAATACAGCGTTGCCCGAGACCCCTTTTTCCCAGAGACAGTGGGATGAGCCGCTCTGCAGGTTGGTACGGAATAAACTTATAGATACGTCCACCAATACTGCTGAGCGTGCCCGCCTGCTGGCTGTGGGAGAATGGGAGTCGGGCCTCTGGCTACAGGCACTACCGTCACCCAACATAGGTACTATGTTGAGTGACAACACCTTCCGGATCGCTACATGTCTGCGTTTAGGGGCTCCCAGCGGAGCTCCACATCGTTGTCAATATGGTGAAGCAGTCGACCGCCTCGGACACCATGGTCTATCCTGCAGTAGGAGCGCTGGTCGGTTAGCACGGCACGCCAGCATTAATGATATCATACGTCGGGCTCTTGTCACCGCCGGGGTGCCAGCTGTTTTAGAACCCAATGGCTTGGCGCGCGACGATGGTAAGAGACCAGACGGGATGACCATAATGCCTTGGAAGGTGGGTAGGCCTTTGGTGTGGGATGCAACATGTGTCGACACCCTTGCGCCATCCCATCTTCTTAGCACGGCGGGCTGTGCTGGGGCAGCTGCTGCTGGTGCAGAAAACCTCAAACGGCGTAAATACAATAACCTTATTGGAAGTTATATATTTGAGCCGTTTGGGGTTGAAACATTAGGTCCATGGGGTCCGAGTGCTCTTCGAGTATTTCGAGATTTAAACAAACGGCTAATCGACTCTTCACGTGACCAGAGGGCTGGGCTTTTCCTTGGCCAGAGAATCAGCATTGCCATCCAACGTGGCAATGCTGCCAGCGTTCTGGGCACTTTTCACGTTGACAGCGATGTGGACGAATTTTTTGACGCCCTATGACCCCTGCCCTTTTATACGCGTTCGTAGTTTTATTTTATTTTTATTTAACTGTATATATAGGTAGTTATTTTTATTTAAGTATTTAATAGCATGTAAATTTTAATTGAATTATACATCATTCTCCGTAAAAAAAAAAAATTTTGATTACTATGCGTAGATCGTGTTAGTAAGACTCACAAAGCTCAAGTACCAATTGAGATTGTAGATGAAGTAGATAATCAATTGACGTAACATAGGATATACTAAATCTCTGTATGAACAGGTTAGGTTCTGAGTTCAGAGAGTTGAGTTAACTCGACATCACGGGGATGTGCTAGTAGAGCAATTGTGATTACTAAGAGAGCTATGAGATGGCTAAATATCGTGAATAAGAAACCCGGTATATTGTTTCTTTTGGTTGATATAATTTGAGATTTATGACTATCAGTGGTACTTGAACTTTGTAATCACGAAGATTAGGTGCTTTTAAGTACCAAATCGATGATTAAGTTGCTATTTTATTTAAATTGGAAATAGAATTACTCGTTCCTTGCAATAGTGAACAGAGATTTAAATGATCATGTTTGATTGTTTCAAAATGTTTCCTCACTCACCTAGAGTATGAGTCAGGATTGGACGAGCGAATACTGTTTGGAAATTTTGTATGTTTCAGAAAAACATCCCTTGTATGATGGAAGATTGCCAGGATGGAGTAGACTACGAGAACGTGTGGCGCAACTCGACATGAGGTGGCATGGAGCGAGGACAAGTTAATGAAGCCTGCGGGTGATAGATTTGGGGATCTGTCACCTGAGAGAGGCCCGAGAAGGCGACGTGCTGTGGTCCAGGCTCGCCTCTCAAGAGGAATTACGGCCTACAGAACACCATGTTGTTTTAGTCAGTAGGAGTCTGACAGACCCCTCAGCTTTCCCAAAGGGCTGAAGACATCCATTGAGGATTTCCACATGATTCGATACACTGTTAAAACCTGACAATGAGGAACAGATGATGACGCCTGCCTAGGGCATGCATTTCGAAATTTCATAGTTTCGAAATTTCGGACCATATTTGCATGTTTATTAATTTCGAAATTGACAGCCTTAATTTCGAAATTTAGAAACTGGATTTAATTTGAATATTATGTTATTATTTATACAATAATTAAATTTATTATTGAAACCAAAAGATGATCATCTGAAAATTAGTCTCAATACGGATCTAAAGCCAATTAGACCGTTGCGTTGGGCCATTTTGTGACCATGTGTTCTAACATTACAATAAAACAATGGTTAACCATGGTGTTAAATAAAGAAGAGTGAAAAAAGCTCGGCCATTTAAAAAATACTAAGCTTTATAATAATGGTGGCCAGTGAGGGGAATACTTTGACAAGGTGTAAAATCGTTTGCTGGGAATGCCAATATTTTATTTACTATTGGAGGGAAACCTTCGCCTGAACATTAGGAAAAAAAAACCAGGTAGTGTGGTATTTTTACCTCATTAAAACTAAACCGGTGATCCCATCAGCACTTCTTAAAATACCACATCCTTGGGGAGCCTATAAAGGAGTCTCCCTTGAACCTCGCTGCGGATGGCAGCACGTGATCACTGTGTCACTGTCTTTTCTGAGGTCACACGGTGGACGGACAGACACCCCACTCTGAGCGCCCGAAACCCCGGAGTTCCACCTGCCTTAAATGTTAAAGGCGGGGTTTCGCGTGTCTACATCGAGGTGGTTGCCTCCACGATACCTTCTTCTATGAATGGGGTTGGCCTTCTCACGATTCCACTCGGAGGCTATTTCACTCTAGTTTTCTGTCTCCGCCAGCATATTCCTCACTAATATTTGCAGAGACAGGGCTCGCCCGATCCTGGCGACTAAGACCCACCGCACAAAGGCCTAAGATGGCACTCCTCGAGCGTGTGCTGTGCAGAAGCCAAGTTGCCTCTACAATGATGGCAATTTACCGTGACCTATCACCCAATCCTATTCAGGTACTCACCAAAGCAACCGTGCCCGATCAGTACCTGAATATGCCTGTAGGAGATGCACTCCGCTCTTTTCAGCCATACGTGCTATTCAAATGACCATTTTCCGCTACAGGCTGTTGATTTTAGTCCTGCAGCGTCGGGCATCTGACAGTCTATTTCTGCCTCCGAGATTGGGCAGCAGTCTATGCAAAGCACCCACTGGCCTCCCAATACGGGACAAAAGGAGCTCGAAATGTTATAAAAAAAGTTCAAAGCCCCGACGTACATGGTTAAACCAAGATAGTAGTTTTGCGCATCTCCTATTGTCACTAACGAGCTGGATGGCTCTCCCCTCTTCGGCAGCGCCTCAATTTTATGAGGCGCTATCTGTAACTATCTTTAACACCAGCTCGCTAATCAACGCTGACCAAACGCCTCTTGCCACTCCGAGCTCGGAAAGCTGGTTGCTATCGTCGAAGTATTTGTAGAAGAAAAAAATCACTTTGTTTGAATATAAATTGCATTTAGGCACCTCTCCAGCCCCCCCGATGGGTTCCCGCATTGTCGAGGCGGGGTGGCTCAGTAACAGTGGCTTGGTCACCCACGGTGAAGCGAAGAGGAACCCGAGGAGGGGTCGCTCGTCAGGGCTTTTGCCGATAAGCCAACGACGTAGCGGCCAACATGTAGGTTGCGGTGCTGCTTGGGCGACATCGCAACTGAGGCGGGCCGCGTTGTCGGATGGAGTCTCCCAAACCCATACGATATCGCGGCTAGGGGCTGGAGGCCGCGGCGGGAGAGGAGTGCCGGTATTGCGGTGCGCCGCTCTCCCTACCTTCCGCGGCCTAGACGGGGTCGCCACCGTCTGATGGCGGACGCGGTGGGGCCGCAGGTGAGGAGGAGTGTCGGTATAGCGTTTGCCGCTCTCCCTATCCCCTGCGGCCGAAAAATGGTAAGTGGCGGGGCCATTGACCTTGACCCGTCACAAGGGGACCAAGGGTGCCATTCACGGCGTTGTCTGGCACCCATGTGCTGGTTTGGTCCCTAGGGTGGTCACGGCGCACAGTGTGTTCCGGTGCGCCGGTGATGGGGGTACTCCCCAGAGGAAGGTCCGGTGACGGACAGCGGCGGCGGGTTCGCGGTGAGTACTAACGCGTGCCCGTGTTCCCGCCATAAGCGGCACATGAGGACACCGTGGAGTTTTAGTGGGTAAGAGTTCCACATAACTGCGCTATCTCCCCGTGGTAGCGCAGTATGCATGAGCATTTCTACAGGCTCAAAAAAAAAAAGAGGCACCTCTCCAGACTACAAATTCTGCGTTTTGAGTTTAGTTCAAGTATTTTTTGATTTTCCATTATAGTTGGTACCACAGTTTCGAAATTTCGAAACTGAGAAGTCCAATTTCGTAAGCTAATTTTGAAATTGAAAATGTACGAAACTGCACGCCCTTCGCCTGCCTCGCAGGATGGCCGTGTCGGGTTTAGTCAATAGTACGGACGTCAAAACAAATCGCAAGCACGCTACCTGGTGGCAAGCAAGAACAACTACGCATTGGCGCGCTTTTTCCAACCGCTTGCGCGGTGGGGACAGCAGAATATAGGGCTTATTACACTACACGGTATTCAGGGTCCTGAATACCGGGTCCCTAAATTATTTCGAAGCAATAAGGTCGATATTATGAGAACCCTAACTCCCTAACAGTTATTACACTACCCTAAATTAAAGTTTAGGGCCCTGAATACCGTGTAGTGTAATAAGCCCTTATGGTAGTTGAGCCTTAGAGCTAACACGTCGTAGAATCAGTGTCGATCCGTAATATTAGTAAGCAAGAATGTAACTTGTGACTTTTTGGTATCGAATAACTTGTGTGATTTCATTTCACGACTGTACCCACCTACCTGCCCACACACGATTTCTTAACCTAAGGGAATACATCCTGACTTCCCGATGGTTTGCATCTATTGGCCAGCTTTGATGCGACATATAATATAATTCCCCTTCTTCTTGTTCGTCTTCTTGTAGTGTGGCTTGGTAATCAATCGAAACCGAAAGACTGGGGTTGGAAGTTAATCAACAATACTTTGGAACCAATTCAGACTTTACTTCCACCTGCATCGGAAAAACTCCTTAACACATTTTTTTGCAATTGTAAAAAAGGATTTAATGCTAAATGCGGCATGTACCAGTTGTCAAGGTCAGTAGTGCTCCAATGTTGAATCGCCATCAGTAGAGGATTCGTACGATATCAGTGAGGAGACATCTGATACATCGCTGTTAGAACAATTTACTTCCACCCAGCAAGAAGAAGAAGAACAAGGAGAAGAAGAAGTACAAGAAGACGAACAAGAAGAAGAGGAAGCACAATAATCAAATGATTATGAATGAGACGGATAAATTCACCAAATTTTTTAGAATTCACATGGCTTTCATAATTTCCAATAGTACCAGTTTTTACATAATTTTGAATAGTATTAAATTAAACAGGATCACAATAGATTTTGGAATAGGCCTATCGTGGAAGACACGTTAAAAAAAACGCGCCAAGTACACTATCTCCCAGGTGGCGTGGAAACGTCTGCATATTATGAAGAATACAACTTTTCAACTTTTGAAACCATTATATCTCAAAAATGGTGACGTTTAACAGAAAAATTGTAAAGACCATTTTTATAGATAATTGCATAATCAAAAATTTTTATCTGACCTATTTTATCATAAAACTTACCGTTTGGCTAAAAAACGCAAAAAACCCATATTTGCGAACTTTGACCTAGAATAAAAATATTTTCAAGTGTGGAATTGATGGGGACTTTTTACATTTTATTTATAATGGTGATCCGAACATTCGTACCAATTTTCAGCTCTATGCGAATTACTGTAAACCTACCCTAAACCTATCCCTATTTTTTGGTCTAATTTGACCGGACTACTTGTGAAGATTAGGTACTTTACAACAAAACCAAAGTTTGTGAGAAATGGCAGCTGGGAAAAGGGTAAAGGTCTGCCAAACGTTTCAAAACTAGGCAAGCTATATATTATATATAGTAGATGTTTTTGTTGTTTGCCTTTTAAGTTTTTTGAAGGTGAGGCAAGCTAAATAATGGCCTAGTATCAGTGACGGATTAAGACTACTTGATGCCCTAAGCAATCCACGCCTGTGGGCCCCCCTATCCGTATGTCTAGTCTTGGTCTTTAAACCTTTACCGCCTAAAAATTAGGGCATGCAGTTTCGTACATTTTCAATTTCAGGAAATTGGCTTCCTCAGTTTCGTAATTTCGAAACTGAGGTGCCAAATATAATGAAAAATCTGAGTAATACTTAAACTAAACTCAAAATGCAAATTTTGTAGTCTGGAGAGGTGCCTCAGTACAATTTATATTCAAACAAAGTGAATTTCCTTTTCCAAATCAAAGAATTAGATTTGTTAATTCACAAAAAAATAAAATTTTCGCGCGTTTTTGCAACTGGACATATTTTTTTTACAACGAAAACAGCCTACACAGCCTATCAATTTTTGACAAATGTTGATGTGAAAATAATTATATTGAAATTGGTAATTAAATATATTAAACATCCATCTAAAAGACTTTTGAGAATTAAATGCTAAAACGTACTGAATCATTCATTTTTCCTCGTAGAAAATCTATCCCATTTTATTCTATGTATGAAAACTCCTTGCTACTAAACTTTTTTAAATTGACTTATAACTAATGGCGCGTTTTTGCAACTGGACATTTTTTACAACGAAAACAGTCTATACAGCCTATTCGATTTTAGACAAATGTTGATGTGAAAATAATTAAATTAAAACTGGTAATTAAATATACTAAACAACCATTTAAAAGACTTTTGAGAGTTCAATACTAAAACGTACGGAATCATTCATTTTTCCTCGTATAAAATCTATCCCATTTTATTGAAGTGAAACTTCTTTATCGACGTATGGGAGAAATTTTGTACGTATCGTCACGTTTTTCGGTTACGCGCCATGTTGCTTTTAATTAAAGTGAATTTACAAGAAAAGTGAGAGTGATTATATATTTCGTTTTATAAATTCAACACGTATGAGCATGATTTTAATATTTATAATTTTTTTTTAAATATTTTTATATATATATATTTTTTTTATATTTATATATTTTTTTTTTTTTTGTATTTATATATATATATATATATATCGGAGGAAGGTATATCGCTTGTAAACTTATTGCTTCAGGTTTGTTTAATTGGCAACATTTAGCTTCTGATCAATTCTCAGTTCGATTTTATTCGATTGACAACACTTTATTTTTCTTATGTCAAAATACTCGATTTGGATTGGATAATACAAGCAGTAATTTGCCGGAAGAGATTCTCTTAGCCAATAAAAAGCAGGAGTGTCATAGAGGCACTCTGAGTGGGTTCTCCCGCCATATTGGGTCAAAAAGTTAGAAAAGATACGCGCGGACGCGCTGTTTTGGGAGTTAAATACATAGACTGATAAACACATTACCCTCCTTCGGCAGTCGGGTAAAAAGGAGTTGAGAGAAAAAGAGTTGAGAAGTAGCCAAAAGTGGCGTGTGTGAACTTGAACAAGTGTGTTTTAGTTGGGAAAAAGCGAAACGATTGGTGGCCGAATCCGCTGCTTTGATAAAATTGGAACAAGAACTATCTCTAAAACGGCATAAGTTACCTGCTTTGTGCATTGCATACCCACGATATGCCCACAGACCGAGGGTATTATTGAAGATAGCCCTCCTATCTCCGATATCGGAAGTGAAAACAATGCAAGCACAAGGCGATGATGGACCAAATGAGACGAGTACCTAATGGCTGGCGCGCTCTCTTTGGTGCGCGAAATTTAGCATGGAAGTACCTACCTAATGGAGATGTTTTGCAACTTGCCGGCTACTAGATACAGGAATATCATGTTGCCCGAGTTCAACCGTATAGTGTGGCCTATCCTAGACAATATGCGAAGTCGGGTTGCAGATAATGATGAAGTTAATTATGACATCGACGCCCAATCCTGACTAGATACTTGGGAAACGCAACTGTGGTGGTGATGTTCAGGGAAGTATAAACTTAAGTATTCCGACAATAATAAGTACCAATCTAATGCCTTATGAAGTTTAGCCACAATATTGTTTTTCTTGGTTTATAGTGGCTAAAATTTAAAATAAATTGTTATTTTCGTTATGATGCTAAATGAAACTCAGCCAGATTCATACTGTCAGCGGAATTCGCAAGAGATTAAGACCACTTGTGCAAATACAGTGCAAGAGAGCAAACATCCTAAGCTACAACTTGATTTAATAAAACTATAAGCTTGTGGAAATCTTGCTCATAGACATGAATTTTTCAGCCATTCACACAATATGCAACAAATAGCACAGACGTCTGAGCCCTTCAACATGGCTGTGGATACCACAAGACCTGTTGTGACCGGCTGCGTGTAGTGCTACAACGCTATGAAAGAGGAAATTTAGTGGTTTTATACATGCCGCTGCGGTGATCAATCAATTTAATATTTTCTGATAGCACCTAGGAGTCTGGACATGTGCATGGTTGGCACTGCTGCCTGACCTTTCCGGGAGTACAGGCTTAAAGGTATGTTACTTTGATCTGCATTCAACTATCTGTGCATTGGCATACATTTGTGGCAGCCGAAGTATGTATTGGATTTGGAAGTACCTAAGTTTTATAATTAATTGTTGCATTAATTGCAATTTATAACTATTGCATTATGTTGTTTAATGGAAATGTTTAATGTAAGTTACATGAAAAGAGTAGAAAAATCAAACAGCGCCATCTATGTAATGGTATTGATACTGTATGTTTCTTTCAATAATCATCAAAATTGGATTCGGGACCCCATTATGCCGTGATTTACTGCTTGGGGGAGCTTATTGAATACGAGCATGTTGTTTTTTCGTGATCAATTTAAAAACAAACAAATAATTTTTGCATAGACAGAATGAGAAGTCCGTGCATGTCACGCCATCTTTTAAATCTTTGACGGGCTCAAGCTTTGAAATATTTTGTTTCAAGTATTTAATCGTTTTTATTTACCAACAAAATAAACAATGAAACGATTTTCGCAATTTCATCTTTCTAATGTACTTGGAGCATTGGAATGTGAGAACAAAACGGAAATAAATTAGATTTCATTACATTATTTTATGTTGCATGATGTTAGAACAATATACGGTTTTGTGACCACTAGTGCTGTCACAAGAGTACACACATTTATGAATAGGTTGTTAGTTTACTCACTACTGATAATCGAGAAGTAAAGATACTAGGCATTTTAGCCATGCATTCTTTATTAATAGGTGTCACTTCAGATTGCCCGTAAATATTATTACCACTGAGTTTGTTGTTGATTTGATCTTCAAGGAAATTTGTGAATATGCTTTTCTTTGAAAATAACGTACATTCTAACTATTCGCGTTGGTATTTTTAATGCAAGTGTGAATCCAGTTATGGAAAGTAAAAAGAAAAATCGTAATAATAGTGTATCTTTTCACATCTTTGGCTGATTGGGATTGTTTTTACAACTAAATTAAAGTATCAGGTAAAAGGGAAAGAAATTTATTTTGTTAACGTTGAATTCAAATATCTTTGTTTAATACATTGGACTATTTTTAAATAATATTTTGTTTCATATCAAAACAGAAAAATCGAATCTCGATATTCTAGGGCGAAATATCGATTCGCGGGATCGTTTCGGTACTGGATATCGATTGAAAAATTGTTTATTTATTTTTTGTCTTTAAAATCGATTCGTCGATTAATCGATAACAGATCGCCATCCCTTACTCATCTCTATTAGAGTGACATATGTAAGTGTCAACGTTCGAAAAAGTTCGAAAAAAATCGGACAAGACAAAACAAAAACAAATAACTTTTCACTGTGATATGATTTTTAACTTATAAGTTACTAGATAAAGACTAGATTATTAATAAATCGTTACAAGGTGTGAGTCACTGTGAGGATTAAACTTTTAACTTTTGCTTCGTTCCAAAGAGTTGTGATAACTTTCATTTAAGAGTTATGTGATCAACATTATTTTCAAACCGGTGTTAAAGTTTAGTGAAATAGTTTGCTGGTTGACTCATTTGCAATCTTACAACCTGGAAATATCACGAGGATTAACGTTACTATAGCCTAGACAGTTGGCGTTTAGTTTTGTTGCTACAACGGTTAAATAAAGTTAAAGTTAATGTTTAGTTGTTATAAATCACAATATACTAACCAACTGATAACATGTCATTCTAACGATACCTACAAATAAAAACGATTTAAATTGACTGTGGCAAATGAAAAGTGCAACTAGACATTAAGATGGTGTCTAGAAGACGTTTTCAGGTATTATGGGATGCCTGAGGGATTGGCCCTCTCGAGGAACTGTTGAAGTTGTGGCTGAAGATGAGATAGATGTTCAATTGGCAACATTTTAGTTTCTCAGTTTTGTGAGTTGGAGAGATGACGGAGTCAAGAGTTGATTCGGCATTTAAGTTGAAAGTGCGAAAGAGTTATTGTTGATTGTGGACCATGAATGGGACACTTAGGTTCTATTTGATTTACTTGGTACAGGAGCTTTTGTTTTTTGGAGGAAACTAGGAATGGTTTCCTTGTTCTGTGTTGTTCAACGATGCTTGGCCTCGGTAATCTTGAACATTGTTCAAAAGTTTTAATAATTGTAACATCTCTTTAACGAAAGGTGTGAATTTGTGAATTGTGTGATTGTGTGGTGTCATGTAGGCTAGTACCTACCTTAGAGGTGAGACGTATATACTGGAATAGGTTTTTGGAATAGGTTTTTGGCCGGACGTGTAAAGACTTATTCCGAGCGCACCACATAAACGCGTCTCGAGTATTTAAGCGTATGGCGTTTGAGACGTAGTCACGTACTACCATACTCGCGTCTAGTGTTTGTGGCGGGCGATCCACAGGCTCTGTTAGTTCCGGTGACATTCGGAGACGTTCGGTTCTGCGAGTCGATTTATTTGTTTCGCGTTTCTAAACCTAATGTCTATACCATTAGAATCACTGTTACTTTGAGTAGGAAGAGTTGAAAATATTTAGCAAAGTTTGTTTTATAAATCAGTACGTCACAATATGTCATAGGAACGGTACCTATTGTTTACGTGAACGTATGTTTAATATCACGTTTATAAAAGGGGATAAATATAATGACCACCTAAAATTACTTTGTGACCATAACCTCTATTACCTAAAATTGTACTATGAAACCCAAATTTAGTAAATTGATCACCAAATTTAGTAAATTGATCACCAAATTTAGTAAATTGATCACCAAATTTTAATAGCAAATTATTGCGCTATTTAATGTTGTAAAATAGGTTAGGTTAGGTTAGAACTGTGACCAACCGCGCGCGAGCCGAGCGAGCAAAGCGAGCGGTGCCGCGGCAGCGGCCGGCGAGCGCTACTTCCAAGTTGCTCCCAGAAATTTTATAATCTTTTTGGTCATTGGTTTAATTTTGGTGATCATTTACTACTTTTGGTGATCATTTACTACTTTTGGGTTAACAATGATTTATTTGGAGTCATTTTGCCTAAACAGGATAGCGAGATGTTAAAACTTTGGTTATAATTTTACAATAAGATGCGGGTTTAATTTTGGTGATCATTTACTATTTTTGTCTGTTATATGTTACTATATCTGGTGGTAAGTTAAACATAAGCCTTTATAAAATAAGCTGACAGTCTTCCTAAGCCTGTAAAGAATGAAGAGAAGTTTTTAATAAGATTTTATTTATGTATGTGCAGGATGTCGTAGATTAATAAGTTATATTTAAGTAACTTTGATGTGTTACTTGTTTAGAATTTTAGATAGCTAATTAAGTCAAGCCAAGAATACAAGTGTTCACTATATTCACAAATCCCAGTCAATACCTAGATAATTTACAGAAGCGTGTACAATTTTAAAATGTAAAAAAAATACGAATACCAACGCATAGTATAATATACGTTAATAATCCATAAACCAAAAATACTCCATTACATTACTCCGACTAGCGACTACTCAATCTCGATATTACTAAGACTCGGACTCGCTATGAAAACTTCAATAAACTAGAGACGCCTAAATACTCGTGGACCTAGTTTTTGGAATAAGTATTTAAGCGGACGCGTACTTCTAAGACTCAGTACGCATTTTGCCTAGTACGTCTCACCTCTAACCTACCTTGAATAATAAATGTGAAATTTAAAGAATACTGACAGTAATGGTTGTGGTGTTCTATCTTGTTGAATGTTCTGTGCTGGTCATTGTGAACATACCTAACGTAATTTTGTTGAGCAAGTTGGATAAGATAATGTTAACGCAGATGTAAACTCGGTGACATGCGGTGCATGATTTCATTTTTAGTTTGCAAAATTGGTAATGTTTGATGTTGGTAGTTATTATACCTATCACACTGAGGGTTTGGTATGAAATCATGAACATAAAATGGAGTTCTTGAATATGCTTTTGGCAGGGTAAGAAATCCTGAATGTGAAGTTGCCGTTGTATTCAGTACTGAGAATGAAGATTGAAATAACTAATTTGATTTTGGTTTAGAGGTGCTGTTTATGGTTATTAGAGTTCTGAATGGTGGCAGCTATGTGTTGCATTAAAGGCTTTGGTTCATGATGAGTTAGAGGAAAGCTGAAAGATCAAGTACCCATTGAAGTAACTGAATGTACTGTGTTGAAGACTGATTCAAATCAATCTAGCAATGGTGAGGTCGTGTGTATGGTCAAAGGACTGACTGTACGGTGATGAGTAGTCGCTGCGGTGACTGCTGTAACCGAGGTGGGTTACGAGGTGAGTGGTCAGAGATGACTGCTGTAACCGAGGTGGGTTACGAGGTGAGTGGTCAGTAAGATGACTGCTGTAACCGTGGTGGGTTACGAGGTGAGTGGTCAGAGATGACTGCCGTAACCAAGGTGGGTTACGAGGTGAGTGGTCAGTAAGATGACTGCTGTAACCGAGGTGGGTTACGAGGTGAGTGGTCAGTAAGATGACTGCTGTAACCGTGGTGGGTTACGAGGCCTGGTCAGGATGACTATGGTTGCAGGGTGGTCACTGGGTTGACCATCAGGAGCTACAGCGATTGCTGTGGGACCAAGAAACATTGCTGGATTTGTCAGGGGGGAACCTGGTCCCTCTGGGGCTTTGGAGTCCTGTTATCTGTCTGGGGAAGCCTGGTCCCTCTGGGGCTTCGGTGACCTGTTGTTTAGTGTATGTGGCATGGGTATCTGGCAGTCTTGTTGCTTCGAGAGGACCGGTTGTCTGGGGAAGCCTGGTCCCTCTGGGGCTTTGGTGACCTGTTGTTTTGTGTATGTGGCATGGGTATCTGGCAGTCTTGTTGCCTCGAGAGGACCGGTTGTCTGGGGGAGCCTGGTCCCTCTGGGGCTTCGGTGACCTGTTGTCTGGGGGGAGCCTAGTCCCTCTGGGGCTTCGGTAACCTGTTGTATGTCTGGGGGAGCCTGGTCCCTCTGGGGCCTCGGTGACCTGTTGTTTGGTGTATGTGACATGGTATGTTGTGTTGGGCGTTTGGGTGGTTTCTGGCACACTTAGTGCTTCGAGACCGACTTGGCGTTTGTTGGGAACCTGGTACCTCTGGTGCTTCGGTAACCATTTAGAATGTGTTAATATGGTTGTCTAAATGGTGAGGTGGCTGGTTCGATAGTACGACGATGGTTGTGTACGGTGTATGGTGTGGAGACCTAGATTTACATGGAGAAAACAAATGAACACTGTGAAAGCTATGAGAATTCAGTTTTCTTGAGTAAAGATGTACTTGAGTTTTGTTGTAGGCTGGAAATATAAGGTGTTGATTGAAGGTTTCATGTGGAAGATGTTACGACCACGTTATTTTTTTTATTTGGTCAGGAGCGGCCGAACTTAACCTATCTCTTGGTTTTTGTTTTTTTTATTGAGTAACGATGTTGCTCGTCGCTTTACATCAAACGTGGGACCGTTTGAATGTCAAGATGGCCGTATCGGAGGAAGGTATATCGCTTGTAAACTTATTACTTCAGGTTTGTTTAATTGGCAACATTTAGCTTCTGATCAATTCTCAGTTCGATTTTATTCGATTGACAACACTTTATTTTTCTTATGTCAAAATACTCGATTTGGATTGGATAATACAAGCAGTAATTTGCCGGAAGAGATTCTCTTAGCCAATAAAAAGCAGGAGTGTCATAGAGGCACTCTGAGTGGGTTCTCCCGCCATATTGGGTCAAAAAGTTAGAAAAGATACGCGCGGACGCGCTGTTTTGGGAGTTAAAAAGGAGTTGAGAGAAAAAGAGTTGAGAAGTAGCCAAAAGTGGCGTGTGTGAACTTGAACAAGTGTGTTTTAGTTGGGAAAAAGCGAAACGATTGGTGGCCGAATCCGCTGCTTTGATAAAATTGGAACAAGAACTATCTCTAAAACGGCATAAGTTACCTGCTTTGTGCATTGCATACCCACGATATGCCCACAGACCGAGGGTATTATTGAAGATAGCCCTCCTATCTCCGATATATATATATTTTACAACAATAGTAATAATGATGCTATCATTATTGATGAAATACAACAATAGCAATGATATTATAATAAGAACAATGATAAAATAAATTACTCATTAATTGTATGCATGTCTATAATAATAAAATAGCTTTAATTTAATACGGAAAAAATTGTTTTTCTTAAGGCTTAAGCCTTATTTACCCCATTTTCGTGAAGTTGCAAATAGTAGAAAAATGATATGTCGTAAAGAAGTTTCACTTCTTACCTGTGTACTCTGGTACACACACACATTTTTTTTCTATACTTTACTACTTTCCACCCTTGTATCACAATGTACTATCTATATATATAAAAGAAAGTCGTGTTAGTTACACTATTTATAACTCAAGAACGGCTGAACCGATTTGGCTGAAAATTGGTAGGGAGGTAGCTATGAACCAGGAGAAGGACATAGGATACTTTTATCTCGTTTAGGGTAGGGTAGGGTAGGTAGTGTAGGGTAGGTAGTGTAGGGTAGGTAGTGTAGGGTAGGTAGTGTAGGTAGGATAGGTAGAGTAGGGTAGGGTAGGTAGGGTAGGGTAGGTAGTGTAGGGTTGTTAGGGTATGGTAGGTAGGATAGATGAATATTTGGTGTTTTTATGGCAAAACAAAGTTTGCCGGGTCAGCTAGTCTATACTAATACTAATATACTAATAATCTAATATATATAAATCTCCTGTCACGATTTTTTTCCGCGATGGATTCCTAAACTACATAACCGATTTTAAATTAAATTGGCACACCGTGAGCAGTCTGGTCCAACTTGAGATATTGGGTAGGGTAGGGTAGGGTAGGGTAGGTAGGGTAGGGTAGGTAGGGTAGGGTAGGGTAGGGTAGGGTAGGTAGTTAGGGTAGGGTAGGTAGGGTAGGGTAGGGTAGGTAGGGTAGGGTAGGTAGGGTAGGGTAGGTAGGGTAGGGTAGGGTAGGGTAGGTAGGGTAGGATAGGGTAGGTAGTTAGGGTAGATGAATGTTTGGTGTTTTTATGGCAAAACAAAGTTTGCCGGGTCAGCTAGTGATATTATAAAGAGGAAAGATTTTTTTGTTTGTTTGTTTGTACCGAATAGGCTCCAAAACTACTGGACCGATTTAAAAAATTCTTTCACCAATAGAAAGCTACGTTATTCTTGAGTAACATAGGCTATTTTTTAATCCCAAAAACGGGTCCTGTGGGGTGGCCCACGGGAGCGAAGCCACGCGAAGCAGCTATTATTGATAAAAATAAATCCCATAACATAACATCATGAATAAATCATGCATATATTCATGGCGGGTTATGCAGAAGCGCACCTGTAGTGTGCACATGTGGGTTGTAGATTGCCTCAGCGATCATTGTACCCTTAGTTGTGTCAGTCAATGGCTAAATATCACATGAACCTCAACCAACGCCTTAACTCTCTCTAGAACCCTTTCCACCAATGCCTGGTCGCGATACTGGTGCGCGGTGGCCTACTAGTACAGGTAACTCTTAGCCGAGCCAAGAAGAAATAATACATTTTAGGTGAAGGATTCTTTATTTCTTCACAGCATTGGCCACAATAATAGATTGCAGTCTCGCGACGCGTCGTGCGTGCGTCTAGCGGCGGTAGCGGTATCTCTTGAAGTGGAACCACAGCTGGAAGATGTTGTTGTGGAAGTGGCAGCGGAAGCCGCGCTTGTACGAGTACTCCCACTCGCGGTTCACGATCTTGAAGGCGATGTCCTCGTAGGGCGGCCCGGCGTGGAAGCGCAGCACGGCGAAGTCGGGGTTCTCGGGACACGCTTTCTGCACACGACAACAAACTAATCAATCAACCACCTCTTCAACATCACCCAATGACATTCAAACCAAAGTGCAAAGCCAGTTGCAGACCAAAAGGTAAGTTAGGTTATTGTAAGCTTAGCTTTTGGTCTGCCACGGGTGTCGGTGTACATACATAAACCCACGCCTTTCCTTTCCATGGGGGTAGGCAGAAACTACAGAACGCCTCCTGATACGATCATTACATACCACGGCGGTAATAATGCTATATAATAAAGATGACCAAGCGCGTGCGCATGCGCTTCAAAAACGGGCCGAAAATTAAGGCCACAAATACGGTTGTGGTCTTATTTCAAATTAGTTTGGGCCAATCATAGCCAACATTGAGACATTAAAATGCCGCAGTGTGCATTCAATAAATGTGCAAATAACCATCGTAAAACTGAGATTTTGGAAGGAATATCTTTTTTTCGGTAAGTTTATGATGAATCAAATAGTAAATATGAATCAATTACCAAATATTATGATTTTTTGGCCGATGTTTACGTCGACAACGCGCCAATTATTCTAACAAACATGGACTGTTCTGGAACTTTGTAAATTACACTTTAAAACATGCGTGTAAGATTAAATTTGTTTTTATGTATGTTGAGCAGCGAAGAAAGGTTTATTGCTTTTTGAACATAGCTTTGTGAATGCAACTTTAAGCATTGTTTTTAAGGTTGAATTTAGGAACACAATTGGCGACGTATGTACGATTCTGAATCAATTCGGACAATGCACGCAGTGTGGCAGTGCTCCTATACAAACGTAGAAAAATACTACCAGGTCAAATAACTTGGCGCTGTGACGTCACTCGCTATTGGTCACGTGTAGTGAGCAGTGGGCGCGGCCGCGCGGGTGGCGGTGACAGTCACAGTGTTGTAATGACGGTTTAACAATACTGACCAGCGAGAACTCGGGCGTAGCGTTCTTGTCGATGAGGTCGGGGTAGAAGATGTTGAACTTGTAGCCCTGCACGATCTTGGGCGGCGGGTTGTCCATGTCGTAGTGAGTCTGGTTGTACTTGTTCCACTCGAAGCCCGTGTGCACTCTGCAAGGTTAACACAACATTATATGAGTAAATGTGATCATGATTATCTAGGTTGCTGCTCGTTCCTAAATATATTTAGGAAAGATTTTCCAAATGTCAGATAAATTTTAATTGATAAAGTTACCTGACGATTGAAGAATCGTTAAAAACTTTTTACAAGAACCTTTAATCAAATATTTACAAAAAGCTCGCCAAGCTAAGTAGTAAAATACATTTTCTTAACCTATGAACAAATCTGCCTGAACATTTCTCTTAGAATTACCAAAATATAGTGAACCAGCGACCCGCCACCGCCCCGCAAGCTTTCGTCGCGCGATTAAACGCTTTATGTCGTAAAAGTAGGAATTGCCTACAGTGTAGGTGTGGTAGGTTCTCCACAATCGTTTGCTAATCACTCGCTGTTTGTAAAACTTGTTGTGCCCTTATTTCTAAAACCGCCAAAAACTCCAAAACGTCTGTATTGAAGAGCAATTATTGCGCAAAAATCGCTATCGTTCTGCTAATAAGCCTGCCAGCTTCGCACGGGTAGTAGATCATATTATGCCTACATGTTTTTTTTTCTGTCGTAGGGTCGCAACAGCGAGTCCCCAACATCGGTGTGAAACCCGCGCTTGACTTATTTTTTGAGTGCTATATTGGATACTGTCGCAGTTGAAGGGTTAAACGTGGAATTACTATTTTTAGAAAGTTGTGTTGTTATTTTATGATTACAATCGGATCGTGTTGCGGGTTTAGTTATAGGTAAACAACACTTAACTTCGCCAGGGACTCTTCTACAAACCTTACTTTCTCGATAAATTTTTCGAGCTCGGTTGCCGAATCACGAGGCACACGTTTCCTAATCCGCCGATCCAAAAACTATATCTATTTTCATAATTTCCGGTACACTATACGGTAATTTAGCTAATAATGCACGAATTTTCGCGATAAAAACATCAGCACGTTCATGTCCTTGTTCCGCGGAAAATATTTCGCGGAGTATCTTGTATCCCGGTAGCGGCGTTCCGTATATTCCTCGTAATCGCTGGAGTGCGTTGTTCCACGTCGTCACCGAAGTCTTTATTCCTTGCCACCACACGGCGGCGTCGGCAGTCAGCAGCATGGGCAGTCCTCGTAGTGCATGTTCATCGCTTACGTGCGAGCATTCCTTATAGACTTCTATGGTGTCTATAAACGCTTCCAGCACGTCTGCATTGCGGGTGGCGCCGTCGAAGCGCGCCGTGCACTTCGCGAAGTTGCCGGGGCGTGGCTGGGACATCTCGAACGGGTTAGGTGTCGAGGTATTTACGCCGGCGTCTGGTGTATTAGAGTGGTTTCTATTGCTCGACGCGATGAGGTTCTCAATGAGCAGGCGGGTCGCTTCTGCTTGATTTTGCGTGATGGACGTCACGAGGTGGTTCACCTGCTGTTCGGTGAAAGTCATACTGGTCGGCGGCGATTCGACATCAGCGCTGCGTTCGTCTTCATCGTTTTTACTTGCACGCGTTTTCCTCGGCGACGGCATCATGTCGGCCGGCGAACTACTTCAGCGCGGGGTTCACACGCACGCTGGATAGGTTTTTCACGCACACGTATCTCGTTTTTATATCGTGTTATATGTTAATCACCACACTGAGTTTAATAGTTAGGTATCTATTGTACAACGAAGTTGGCTGCACGAGTTGGGCGTCACTGTGAGGGTTTTCTTGCGGGTGGCACGAGATTAAGTAAAAACGTGTGTTGGGAATTTATTTTTTCTAATTTAATTTGAGCAGTTATCAAAAATATGTAATGTCTATTTACTAGATAATTATGTGACGCAAAAATAATAATTAAAAGATTTATCATATAAGTTGTAGTTATTGAGAAATTTGCGCTGAAAAAGTAGCATTTCTTCTAGATAAAAAGTGTAACAGAACGTGACTTTACGCGAAATTTCAACGTCGTCATATTTGTTTCGTAATCCAACAGACGGACTTAAGGGTACACTAGTTGAAAATTCTTCCATACAATCGTAGTCTGGCTTTTACTCCACTGTTTGACAATGTACGTTCAAAATAAAATATGATATCAATTTGTCTCATCATTATCTATCCTTGTATGGAAGCAAAAAAGTAAAAATAAAATTTACTTGAAAGTTATGAGCTTCGAAAGTTTCTTATATTAACACTAATTTTTAAGCATCTTTGGGCGCAAATAAGTACCATAAGAAGAAGGAAAATTGAAAAACGGCCTCCATACAGGAATAGATTAATAGTTCAACAATGCAAATAATTTTATTTTAAACAGATACATTCAGTCGTTTTTGCATGATATCCAGACTCCCAAAGGTCTGTTTATAAAATTTCGCGCCCTCGTTTTCGTTCTAAATCGTCATCAATTTCGCTACAAATTTGCAAAAGTGTGTATTTGTACGTGAACTAGCTTCTTACTGCTCATAACAGCATCTATCTGTTCCACACGTGTTGTCGGTTGATATAGCACGCTTTTTAACCCCGCGCACAAAATAGTTCATGCCGTCGACTAGTGTACCCTTAATACCACAATCATAAACGTATATTAAATCATAGCGCTTAACGTATTTAGTGATTTGTGGAGATAGTGGGCCTTAACAATGATAATAATAAAGGAGGAGAAGGCTCTCGTTAGGCGGCTGGGTCAAGGGCCTGATCCAGAAAGCAGTATTGCTGGACACGGCTAGTATTGTTAGGAGGTTCCTCTCTCTGGAGCCCTGACCGCCGGTAGCTTGGACCCTGTTCCCGATACCGGTGGGCCTCAATTTTTTATATTTTTAAATATTTTTATTTTTTGTGTGTTTTGTAAAAAAGAATGCCAGATTTTCTCACAAAGAGCATCACATATATGATCCCAAAATCTAGTAGAACCCAGGATCCTTCACAATACAGACCAATAACTTGCCTCCCAACTATGTACAAAATCATAACGTCTTGCATTACTAACAAATTTATTAAACACCGAAAAATATAATATTTTAACTGAAGAACAGGCTGCAGACGAGGGCATATGGGTTGCAAGGAACAGTTCATGATTGATTCCACTCTCTTAAAACACGTCCAGAGAGCAAGAAAAAACTTATACATAGCGTACATTGATTACAAAAAAGCATTTGACAGCGTACCGCATTCATGGTTAGTTCAAGTTCTAAATATCTATAAAATAAACCCATTGTTAACAAATTTTCTTAAGGATACACTAGTCGATCTTTCTTCCATACAATCGTAGTCTAGCGATTACTCCACTGTTTGACGATGTACGTTCAAAATAAAAACTGATATCAATTTGTCTCATCATTATCTAGCCCTGTATGGAAACAAAAAAGTAAAAAAGAACTATATTTGAAAGTTATGAGCGTCGAAAGTTCCATATTTCAAGATTATTTTTTACGCATCTTTGGGCGGAAATAAATACCATAAGAAGAAGGAAAATTGCAAAACGGCCACCATACAGGGATAGATTAGTAGTTCAACAATGCAAATAATCTATTTTGAAAATATACACTTAGTCGTTTTTTCATGATATCTAGACTCTCAAAGGTCTGTTTATAAAATTTGGCGCGCTCGTTTTCTTCCTAAATCATCATCTATTTCGCTAAAAACTTGCAAAAGTGCTAATTCGTACGTGAACTAGCTTTTTACTGCTCCTCACAGCATCTATCTCTTTCGTACGTGTTGTCGGATGAGATAGCAGGCAAATAAACCCCGCGCACAAAATAGTTCGTGCCGTCGACTAGTATAACCTTAAGAATACCATGGGATCCTAGCAAATTACTCTTAAACTACAAACACAAACCTCAAACTTAACCATAGATGAAATAGCAATTAAAAAGGGAATATTTCAAGGGGACTCACTCGTCTAGCCCTAAATCCACTCTCTCGCGCATTAAACGATTCTAGATTAGGATTTGACATAAAAAACTATAGATCACTACTACACCAAATAACACATTTACTTTATATGGATGATTTAAAACTATACGCTAATAAAAATACAGATTTACATGGTTTATATTACATTATTAAATGAACCATTATAGATTTACATGGTTTAAATCATTAACAACATCGTTTTCGAAAGACATTAGAATGGATTTTGGACTAGACAAATGCCGAAAGCTTAACATAGAAAAGGGTAAGATAGTAGGCGGAAATTACACAACAGATTCGGAAGAAGTAATAGAACCAATGAAAAATGAAGAATTTTATAAATACTTAGGATACATCCAAGCGCGACTATTAGAACATAAATCTATTAAAGATTAACTAAAACAGGAATATTGTAAAAGAATCCATTCATTATGTAAAATGCATCTAGCTGGTAAAAATTTGTTCAAATCTATAAATACTTATGCTATACCTATACTAACTTATTCTTTTGGCAATATAAAGTGGTCTAAAACAGAATTAAATGCACTTATTTATTTATTTGGAAACTCAACAGCTTATTATTAAATTACATGAAACTAAAACTAGAACAATTCTTACACAACATAGATATCACCACCCTAAATCAGCAATCGAAAGAGTTATGTCCAGGAAGGAGAGGGGCAGAGGATTAATTGAAATATCACATTTGCACAAAACGCAAATAATTAACCTAAAACAATTCTTTTATAGGAAGAAGAACACTAGTGAATTACATTAAACAATAGCAGAGATAGATAACAAATATACGCCACTGAATCTTAGCGAAGGTAATATTGAAACAATAGACAAAGCAAGACACATAGAAGAGATACATAAAAAATGTAGACAGAAAGAACCACACGGAAGACATCCTAACGATCTATACCAAACACACATTGATAGGGAAGCTTCCAACAAATGGCTTGAATTAAGTGGGCTGTTTCCAGAAACAGAAGGATTTATGCTAGCCATTCAAGACCAAATCATTAATACCAAAAATTATAGAAAATATATTATAAAATATAGTACAGTTAGAAACGATTTATGCAGAAAATGTCACAGCAAACCTGAAACAATATATTACAGTAGCTTGTATGACATTGACGCAGAACGACTATACTCACCGGCATAATCAACTTGTTAATATTATACACCAAAAACTTGCAATCAAACTTAAACTCATGCAGGATCCGTACATACCGTATTACAAATATTCACCCAGAGATGTTTTAGAAAATCAATTATACTAAATATATTATGACCGCACAATAATTACAGATCTCACTATTTATAACAACAAACCAGATATAACACTTGTTGATAAAGAAAACAAACACACATACATAATAGATATAGTGGTCCCAAACACTAATAATATACAAAAAACTATCACGGAAAAAAATAGGAAGTACACAGAGTTACAGGAAGAAATTACCAGAGTTTAGAAAATTAACAGAGTTACAATAGTAATGTCAAACACAGGTGTTATTCCGAAACAAATATACAATAGTTTTAATGTTCTCAATCTATCAAAATACACATACCTAACACTACAAAAAGCTGCAATATTGAACCCTTGTCGAATAGTAAGAAAATTTTTACAGTTAGATTTAGATTACAATTTGAGTGCAGTACAAAATAATTTACCAGTTCAAATAGAAAATTAGGATTTCACCTTGGTTCACACCCGTGAGATCCTATAAAAACACCAGGTTCTTACCTGAGAAACTTACGTTTAAAAACCAAAATAATAATAATAACATTTATTGGTTCAAATAAATTATGTTAACAATATGAACACTGTCACTTAAACTAGGTTAAGGTACCTGTGCTATAAGCAACATTAACAATACGTGGTTGATCTATTTTCTTAAAAAATAATAATTGTGCAACAATCCGTTATTATCATAAATTACTTAATTAGGTATTAGGACATAATTAACTTTACAGTTAGACAATAAAAAATAAAAGTAACTAAAAGTAGAATATTTGGATGAGACGTGCGTATGTATGTGTGTATGCCTGCTTGTTTTGGATTGTATATTATGAGTGAGTGTAGGTAGATATATAGGTATGTGACATGTAGATTAGAAGTTGCTTGGGATAAAATTTCCATTATGGGCCGCTGATTTGGAAGTTCATATTTTTTGTATAGGTAGTACTCATAATAAGAAAGCTTTTTACAATTTTTCAAGACTCGGAAATTTTATGTTTTTTGTATGTCTTTCGTGGAGAAAAAAAATGAGAATTAGTCCTAGAGCGAGCGAAGCGAGCTCGGGAGCTTAGGGCAACCCGACACGGATAGGTTAGGTTCGAAGGAGATTACCGTCATCTCCTTCATGTTAGGTTACTTTAGACCCTGCAGACAGAAATAGGAGCCCCGCGAAGCGGAGCTCCGTCGACTTTGTTTCTTAAGTAGTAATCTAAACTTTAACCATGGATATCTTCATAACCATGGGGTTCCGTGGTGTAGGGATGGTACAGTGAGGTAGCCCATTTACCCCCCTTAACCCTCCCTCCCTCTGCGCCCCTTAAATCAATGGATATTTATTGAAATTTTAATTCTAACCTGAAAACTTTAACCATGGATAACTCCATAATCATGGGGCTCCGAGTAGTGGGAATAGTACTGGGGGGTAGCCACACCTCCCCCCCTCCCCCCACCACCCTCCCTGTGCCAAAAATCGACGGCCCATAATCGAAATTTTAACCACCCCATTAACTTTTCTTATGTTTTTATTTTTCGTTTATGTTGGTAAGATTCCTCAAAAAAAGTTTATTTTCCAGGCTTTTTAAAAAATTTTTAGCCTTTTTAAATTCTAGGTTTTCATACGCACATTTTACTTTTTCAAGAATTTTTTTGAAGAAAAGTCTGTATCTAGTGTAAATAAGTTTAATTTCTAAGTTTTCTGGGTTCTTTCTAACTTTAGTATGGAGCTTATCCCTGTGTTTAATGCAGCGTAACAAACCCGGTGTATTTCATGGTTTAATTATCTTTTTTTTATGACTATTTGTTTTAGTTGTCGTGTTGTTATTTATTATTTTTGTAATAGTATCTATAAGAAATTTTAATGCAATATCTACGTCAGTACAACTATAAATGTGATTTAAGTTAGATTTTTCTAATTCCGAGATGACTTTAGGATAGTTAATATGGGTTATTATGTGTTTGTTACAGTATTCTGATAATTTCTTGCCCAGCGACAAACAAACTGTATACTGATCCGTTATAGTTGTGCTTATTACTGTCGTATTACAGTATAGTACAGATTTTATCATTACATGATCCAGGCAATTTTGTTTTCTTGTTGGAAGCAGGTGACCGGGTCGTAGACCATGTGATGCCATTAAATTTAAATATTCGTGAGATCGCGGTTCGTTTCCAATTTCTTTTATATTTATATTAATATCACCTGTGACAAAAATGTTTGGATAAGAAGAAAGCGATTTCAACAGAGCATCCAATGATTTTAGGAACCTTTCAATACTGTAGATAGGAGGTCTGTACACTGCAACAATAGCCATACCATTTTTAATTTTAATGATTAAGCAGTTAGCGTCCTCTAAAATATGCTCAAAAACAAAATACTGAAAACAACTCTTTATGTACATAACTACACCTTCATTTTGGGTCTCATGGCCTTTCGTGGAATAATGTGTATAGTTATTTATTAGGAAGGTTGTTAGTATTTTTTTGCCAACATTGAGTTAACACTATTAGGTCGAAATCCAGCTGTATTTGTGTTAAAAGTATTTCGAATTGAGACATATTACAAGAAATGCTTCTGATATTCTGGGATATAATGTTGAAACCACTATGCAGTTTAAATGAGATTTAGCCTCTTGAGTATTGCATAGCTTTATTTTTGAGACTGTAGTTATGTATCTCATCTGTTATTTCTTTTGTAGAACCCATTAAAACCGATTTTAGTGCAATTTATGTTTTATAATTAAATTATTTTTAATGTGATTATGTGGTCGTTTTGTAAGTGTGTTGTATCTGGGATGTATACATGTGTTTCTAGTATGAGTGGGTGTGTAAGTGTCAATATATGTGATAGGTACTTGTTTGAGTTATGTTGTTTTATTCTTATGTATAACAACATTTTTTTAAATAAAGGCAATAATACGTGTAATATTTTCGTTAATATAAACCAACTTGTTAGAAATACTAATAGTAGCGTACAAAATAATATAATAAAAAAGGATTATAAGTCATTTATAGCTCTCGCCAAAATTCTTGGCCATCCTGAAGTTGGCTTTCCGCATGCGCGAGGCACGAATCGGTGCTGTTTTGTATGAGATTTACTACTGCGCAGCCATTGTAGCCAACTTCAGGGCGGCCAAGAAGTTTGGCGAGAACTATACGTTCTTTCAGTGACTCCAAGTGTTTTTATGTTCTAACAATCAAGTGGGGGTCTCCTATCTTCTTGCGCAAGTATATCTTACCGTTAGCAGTTCATGCAAATGTGTAATTTTCAGCCTTGGCAAATTCACGAGTTAGATAAAACAATTTTTTGGTTCCGAACGTGAGGTATTCTGATACGAATACAGGCTTTGCTTCATTTCTTTTATCTATGCAGAAGGTATTCAGGGTTGTGGGTTTGTTCTTTGTATTGTATTCCCTCACTGCCTTCAGAGCATTTGCTTTTATTATTGGTTTAGAAACATCCACAACCACCACAGAGTTAGGTTTGTTTTTGCTAGTCTTGCGGTATACATCTCTCACGTTGCTGAGGTCCAGGTTTGAATTTACTGTTTTTGAAATACATAATACTGCCTTCACAAGATCATCCTTAGATTCTTGATCTTTTTGCGGAAAATCTCTAATCTCCAGTTTTGATAAGTAGGACACACGTTCGAGTTCTTCGATTTTTTCCTCCAATTTTTTATATTTTATCTATTTTCAGTTTAATCTCGTCATATTGCTTAGTCACAAACTGTATAGAATTTTTAATTTCCTCATTAGTCTTCTGGATATTGCTGAAGGTATCTTGAATTGATATATTTTGCGCCTTAACTTCCGCTACATCAGTAGAGATCGTAGCCAATAAACCTCTTATTTCGGCTTTAAATAGTTGCTTATCCTCTCTTAAATCGTCATAACACGGACGGCGACGTCTTGTTCTGATGGTAACTCTTTGATTAGTCGTATTTGACACGTCTCAGGAATCGTCACATTACGTGAGGTTGGTGGGGGGCTCTGCATGTTTATGAACTTGTGGAAGCGATTAGCAAATGCGTTACAATTATAATCAGCAGAACGATATCACAAGCAGCGAAATAGGCACTTTGTAGTCGTGCAAAAACAGCGTAATTACACCGCAAGCATTTACAATAGACAGCGAAGCTTAGTACTTAGTTCGTAGCGCATAAATACCTCCGTAGCAGACTCGTAGCAGACTCGTAGCAGGTTCGTCGTAGCGCGCGCCGTACTTGTCGCTGGTTACGATAACAGTGCTACGACTCGCTTGGCGCAACAGCTGGTACAGTGTACAGTGAACACGTTCAAATCTCACTTCGCTCCGAGGTAATTAAGGCGAAACTTAAATTTGCAATTTGTCTCTTTGTTAACACGCCCAGTAGGAGGAGTAACGTCGCAAATTGACACAAGAGTGAGCAGGAATCAAGAATTTGGCAGTTTAACCAATAGGAATTCAAAATAGAAATAAAGTTGAATTTACTTAGTACGGACTGATACACACGTGTGCTCACGCCAACAACGCGCGAATGGAACAATGCGAAACATGATGACAGGAGCTATGTCGAGCGTATTACCTGTTGAAGTATCGGGGCTTGCGGGGGCGGTACTTGTCGGCCCATAGGCAGGGCTGGTCGGGCAGCGCGTGCTCCACACTGAACTGCACCTCGTCGCCCGAGGCGCCCATCACCCTCCGAGCTTCGCGCTCCAGCGCCTCAGTGCCCGCGCCCACGGAGCTGGACGGCGGCTCCATCTGTACGCGGTACGACAATATTATTAGACTCTATTCCCACTAGACCGATTCGTCACCGAGCAATACCGTCGCGTACCATGCACGGAGCGTAAACAATTGTCGGCGAGAATATGTTGCCGGTGCTGACACGCGACGTTGCCAAACCGCTGCGCGCAGGCGGCGCGGGCGGGCCGGTGAATTTATATGGGTGAATTTCCAGTTTAACAAGACGAGTGTATACGTAAAGACGCTATAGAATGGAGGATGAAAAATTAATATAATGTGTACGTAAATATGAGTCTATAATAGTACATTATGGTACAAGTGTGAGAGAGACCCGAGCCGTCAGGTGAGGGTCTTAAGAGAGCCGAGGACAGTAATCATCAATACACACGTGTATCATATCGCATCGCATGGCGCGAAGCTTTGTGACGCTACACGCGGATGCGGCCGAAGCATCCACATCAACGTGTATCGTGTCATGGCGCGAAGCTTTGTGACGCTACACGCGGATGCGGCCGAAGCATCCACATCAACGTGTATCGTGTCATGGCGCGAAGCTTTGTGACGCTACACGCGGATGCGGCCGAAGCATCCACATCAACGTGTATCGTGTCATGGCGCGAAGCTTTGTGACGCTACACGCGGATGCGGCCGAAGCATCCACATCAACGTGTATCGTGTCATGGCGCGAAGCTTTGTGACGCTACACGCGGATGCGGCCGAAGCATCCACATCAACGTGTATCGTGTCATGGCGCGAAGCTTTGTGACGCTACACGCGGATGCGGCCGAAGCATCCACATCAACGTGTATCGTGTCATGGCGCGAAGCTTTGTGACGCTACACGCGGATGCGGCCGAAGCATCCACATCAACGTGTATCGTGTCATGGCGCGAAGCTTTGTGACGCTACACGCGGATGCGGCCGAAGCATCCACATCAACGCAAAAGCGAGTACCATGGGGCATGGATTCAGTACATGAATATTAAAACAAACTCAATTTAATTAAAAAATATTCACTTTTTAACAAAACACTGCAATTTAAATAAAACTCGAAAGCGCACACCACATCAGCCAGTCTGGAAACACGTGGCGCGCGATTGCTCGCGTTGTCACTTACCGACAAAGAGTGCGGCGAGTACCAAAGCATTTGCCGCAAGTAGAATTATTTTCAATTTCGCCGATATAGTCAGTGTTTCGTTCTTTTTTTTTGTTATTTTGTTGCAACACTGTGTCAGCTCGCTGTCATCGAGTTTTTTCAGTTTTCGGTTGAGTTGACGTTGACAATGACTAGTAACAATGTGATTGACGGCGCGAGACGGAAAAAATGTCGGTCTTGAACTGCTTAGCGGAAATAGATAAGTAACCACCCAAGCAACACAGATTGGCTGAATAATCCTACTATCCTACTAATATTAGAAATGCGAAAGTTTGTGAGGATGCATGGATGTATGTATGTTTGTTACACGCAAAAACTACTGAACGGATTTGGATGAAACTTTACAGTAATATAGGTTGTACATCAGAATAACACATTGGCTACAATTTATAATGTTTTTTTTGTAATTTGGTCATAATATAACGATATATATCAAGTAAGTCGGAAAATAACCCTTTCCTGCCCTCAAAAAAAAAAATCTGCCCTCTGAGAGCTAGCTTCGCGTGCGCTGCCTAAAGCGTTGGAAATCTTCGATGAAGAATACACTAGATAAAGGATCCCATACAAAACTTATCTTTAAAACTGACGCCAATTGTGTTTATTTAGGTAATTCTAAGAATTCTACTTGAAATAAATATACATTAATGTAAATTCAACCTTAAATGCAATGTTTAAAGTTGCATTCACAAAACTGTACAAAAAACAATAAAAATGTATGAGCTCAATACAAATTTAGTCTTACACACAAATATTAAAGTCTAAATTACAATGTGCCAAAACAAGCAATTCGAAATTCGAATTTTTCAAAATTTATGTTCGAGCTCACAGCTTGCACAAGGAATGAGTGGAGTCGAAACGTTCAATTATTTTTTTATATTATTGATCTATGAAAATACTAGATTAAGAATCAGGAACGAAAATAAGTCGCTCAAATGGCCACACACACTTATCTACCTATCTTTCTATATTATAAAAAATGATTTCTGTTTGTTGGTCCCGCTAATACTCAAAAACGGCTGGATCGATTTGAAAAATATTTTTTTTTATTTTGTTCGCTCGAATAAAGAGACAGTTTAAAAATATATATATTTACGTGGGCGGGTTGCTAAAAAAAAAAGGTTAGGTAGTTAGATATGGTAGGAAGGTAGGTAGGATAGGGTTTGCTTGAAAACTTGAAAATTATAAGTTAGTTATATGTAGGTACAAAAATATTTACTATAAAATAAAACTTAAAATATCAGCAATAAGGTTAAAAATTTCGGGAAATTTCGGGGTTACTTTATTTCGTTTTCTATAGGTCATTAGGAAAGCTAAAAAAAAAATTGCTTTACAAACTACTCCACTCTGTTCCAGAACAGTCGATGTTTGTTACAATAGTTGGCGCGTTCGCTTTTTTGACGCAAACGTTGGTCAAACAATGATAATATTTGGTAATTGGTTCATTTACTATTTAATTAGATTTTTACTATATTAATATACACCTAATGATATAAATTTACCAAAAAAAAGATATTCCTTCCAAAATCAAGATGTTACGGTGGTTATTTGCACAGTTTTTGAACGCACATTGCGACATTTTTAACGTATTAATGTTGGCTATGATTGGACCATACTAATTTGAAATAGGGCCACAACCGTATTTGTGGCCCTATTGTTCGGCCCGTTTTTGAAGCGCTGACCGGGAATCTAGTGTATTCTTCATCGAAGTTGGAAATACACAAATATAATGTACCGTAGGATTGTTTGTCTTAAATAGTTCTAAATAAAAGTCCGCAACAGCATATATCTATATTTTATGTGGAAGCCACTATGACCAAAATAGTAAACCTTAAATACAATTAAATTGTATACTTTTTTACAATGCACATTTTAGCATATTTAATAAACTCTTATCAAAATCGACACATTTGACGCTTTGAATATTTAATGTAGATAAACTTTGTCTTTTACACTAAGTAATTTGAACGCATAGTTTATAAAAATTATCACGATAAGATTGACTTGAATGGCGACATAAATACGCGCGGCGGGTAAAGCGGAGGAGCGGGGGGCGGGGCGATGTGATCCAAGCAATGACGCGTACATATTTTCGCTGAATGTAACAAGTCAAGTAACATAGTTTACATGAGTATAATGCAGTAGGTAGGACCGCCAAAACTAAAATCACATTGATACATTACCTATCTTCTATTATAAATTACTAGTTTTTGCCCGTGGTGGGTTCAAAAATTGTATGGAATCCATCAGTTTTGAAGTTAGACATCTGAAATTTCGGATACGAGTACAACAATGAATAAAAAAAAATGGTTTGTCACGAAACTTTATGTGGCAGACCAAATTACACGCGAGCTAAGCCGCGGGCAAAAGCTAGTCATTGTATAAAAGCGTTTCTGTAAGCTTCAAGCTGACATAGTTGAGTGGATAATGTCTGTCTGCGCATACACAGATGTTATTCAAGCAATTTTTGGCACAAAATTAAGTGCTTTAATTTGTATAATCTATACTAATATTATAAAGAGGTAAAGTTTGTGATGTTGTGAGTTTGTGACGTTGTAGGGGGCAATCTCTGGATCTACTGAACCGATTTTGAAAATTCTTTCATAAGTAGAAAGCTACATTATCCTTGAGTGTCATAGGCTGGCACTAATTAAAAAAAATAGAGATCCTTATGCAAATTGCAATAATATTATTGCAATTTGCATAAGGATCTCTATTTTGCTACTTTGGCTTATATAAGCCAAAGTAGCAAAATTTTACATTCGTATTGTAGTATTAATTAATATTCAAATAAATTGATTAACAAATTGTAGGGTAGGTGGGTGTGGTAGGTAGGTAGGGTAGGTGGGTAGGCTAGGTGGGTAGGATAGTTGGGTAGGGCAGGTGGGTAGGGAAGGGGGGCAGGGTAGGTGCGCGCAGGTAGGCCAGGCGCGGGTGAGTAGCGCCCCAAGCGGTACAGTGTACGTACCTTGCCGCGCTGAGCTGCAGCGGCGTGCAGGCCGGCGCGCAGGTAGGCCAGGCGCGGGTGAGTAGCGCCCCAAGCGGTACAGTGTACGTACCTTGCCGCGCTGAGCTGCAGCGGCGTGCAGGCCGGCGCGCAGGTAGGCCAGGCGCGGGTGAGTAGCGCCCCAAGCGGTACAGTGTACGTACCTTGCCGCGCTGAGCTGCAGCGGCGTGCAGGCCGGCGCGCAGGTAGGCCAGGCGCGGGTGAGTAGCGCCCCAAGCGGTACAGTGTACGTACCTTGCCGCGCTGAGCTGCAGCGGCGTGCAGGCCGGCGCGCAGGTAGGCCAGGCGCGGGTGAGTAGCGCCCCAAGCGGTACAGTGTACGTACCTTGCCGCGCTGAGCTGCAGCGGCGTGCAGGCCGGCGCGCAGGTAGGCCAGGCGCGGGTGAGTAGCGCCCCAAGCGGTACAGTGTACGTACCTTGCCGCGCTGAGCTGCAGCGGCGTGCAGGCCGGCGCGCAGGTAGGCCAGGCGCGGGTGAGTAGCGCCCCAAGCGGTACAGTGTACGTACCTTGCCGCGCTGAGCTGCAGCGGCGTGCAGGCCGGCGCGCAGGTAGGCCAGGCGCGGGTGAGTAGCGCCCCAAGCGGTACAGTGTACGTACCTTGCCGCGCTGAGCTGCAGCGGCGTGCAGGCCGGCGCGCAGGTAGGCCAGGCGCGGGTGAGTAGCGCCCCAAGCGGTACAGTGTACGTACCTTGCCGCGCTGAGCTGCAGCGGCGTGCAGGCCGGCGCGCAGGTAGGCCAGGCGCGGGTGAGTAGCGCCCCAAGCGGTACAGTGTACGTACCTTGCCGCGCTGAGCTGCAGCGGCGTGCAGGCCGGCGCGCAGGTAGGCCAGGCGCGGGTGAGTAGCGCCCCAAGCGGTACAGTGTACGTACCTTGCCGCGCTGAGCTGCAGCGGCGTGCAGGCCGGCGCGCAGGTAGGCCAGGCGCGGGTGAGTAGCGCCCCAAGCGGTACAGTGTACGTACCTTGCCGCGCTGAGCTGCAGCGGCGTGCAGGCCGGCGCGCAGGTAGGCCAGGCGCGGGTGAGTAGCGGCCCAAGCGGTACAGTGTACGTACCTTGCCGCGCTGAGCAGCAGCGGCGTGCAGGCCGGCGCGCAGGTAGGCCAGGCGCGCCGCGTCGTGCGCCGGCTCCGTCAGCAGCGTGGCGGGCTCCAGCGCGCCCGGCGACAGCGGCGCGGGAGAGTAGCGCCCCAAGCGGTACAGTGTACGTACCTTGCCGCGCTGAGCAGCAGCGGCGTGCAGGCCGGCGCGCAGGTAGGCCAGGCGCGCCGCGTCGTGCGCCGGCTCCGTCAGCAGCGTGGCGGGCTCCAGCGCGCCCGGCGACAGCGGCGCGGGAGAGTAGCGCCCCAAGCGGTACAGTGTACGTACCTTGCCGCGCTGAGCAGCAGCGGCGTGCAGGCCGGCGCGCAGGTAGGCCAGGCGCGCCGCGTCGTGCGCCGGCTCCGTCAGCAGCGTGGCGGGCTCCAGCGCGCCCGGCGACAGCGGCGCGGGAGAGTAGCGCCCCAAGCGGTACAGCGCCACGCTGGCGCCGTCGTCAGACTCCGAGCCCGAGCCCGAGCCGGCGTCCGAGCCCTCCGCCTCGGCTGCAGCCTCCCCTTCAGGCGCGGCGGTCGACGTGGACGCCTCGGCCGCCGCCTCCGCAGGCCGCTTCGCCTCGGGACTCTGGGACCTGAACGTGAAACAGTCGTTAGCTTTGATTCCAAATATCCGTTAATAAAACAACTCTTTGGTTGCAACGACGGCCGTTTAGACCGGATACATACCCTGAGGGTTCCCCGGGCACCCCAGGCTCCAGCTTCACACCCTGCTCCTGCTTCAGCAGCTGCAGCTTGCGGCGCAGGTTGCTCTGGTGGCGGTCACGCAGGCGCGCGCGCGACATGTGGGCTGCGCAACACATTTACTTATTAATACTTCATGTACAATGGTGATACGAGTACATAGGCGAACTTAATGCAGCAAGGCATTCTGTAAATAAGTAGTGCTTGTAAAGGCAAGCTCGGCCATGATAGGCGCCCGGCTGTTCAGCTAGGCACTATTTATTACCTTTTTAGATTATAACTTTTTCATTTGTGTGAAAAAAGTTTATTCACGTAAATAATAGCCCATCGCCCGTATTTTCTTGTCTGTCAAAAGAAAATCGTAGCTATCCGAGGCGAGATACTAAAATTTTTCAAGCTTGCTTCGCTCATTCATAAACTAAAAAAAGTTAATTAAAAAAATCAAAATACCCGTCTGCTTAAAAAGCGAACTAAAATGGCTTTTTAGTTCGCTTTTTAAGCAGTCGGGTTTTTAGATTTTTTTATTTATAACTTTATAGTTATTTTTTTTAAGATTTCGGTACATTTAAACATATAAGTGTTATATATTTTTGAAATCACCTGTCAAAACGGTTTATTTTGATACCCCACACGATGGGTTCGGAAGTAAAAAAAAATTTTGTCCCCCACAATATGGCGCCCAAAATCCGGCATTTTTCTATTTTCCAATTTTAATGTAGACAGTGACACTCAGAGGGTTAAGACGAATCGATTGACGTATGAATCATCAAAATCGGCCAACGCGTTTGGTCTCTGGAACGCCACATAGGAACAAACATACATACATAATTACATACATACATAGACTGATAAACACATTACCCTCCTTCGGCAGTCGGGTAAAAAGAAAATCTTAGCTATCCAAGGCCATGTAATATAAGATTTCAAGCTTGCTTCGCTCATTCGTGAAAATGTAACAATTTACTCCTCCATGAAAAAAAAAACCAAGTGCATTAAATTTACCCTACCTCACGTTAGGCAGGTAAAAACTGTTGTATTGATAAAGGGCGAAGAATTGAATCCTGAAGATAGCACAGTATTCTTAGGCTTAACTTTGGAAGCTAACCTTAAGTGGAGCCCACATATAGATAAATTGTCAAAAAAGCTAAGCTCCACAGCATATGCTGTTAGAAAAAATCGCAAATGTAACTGACATAGAGACAGCCCGTTTATTTTATTATTTTATTTTATTTTATAATTAATGTACACACAGTAAATACATAAAGACAACACATCAAGACAATAGAGTACAAAGGATCTGCTTATTTCTTAAGAAATTTCTACCAGCAGACCCGCGAAAAGGAAAAATGAAAAAGAAATGTAGACAATAGTGTGTGAGACCTGGAAGAGAAGAAAAGTGAACGACTTAAACTAAGATATAAAAACATAGGCACCTATACAAAGATGTAATATTGGATATATACTTACATAAATACATATTTTGAAATATATACATTCTTAATATATACATATAATTCTAAAGATCAGATTTGAGAGGAAAGATAATGCTCTTTTAAACGTGTTTTGAATAGTGAGATAGTATTCAAATCTCTGATGCTAGGCGGAAGAGAGTTCCACAATCTAACAGCATGGGCAGAGAAGGAATAGGAATAATAGTTGGTTTTATGTGGTTGGGATTTAAGGAGGGATCTGAGATGTGATCTGCACAGTGCATCTTTAGGGCGAGCGTAAGAGAATCGCTCACGCAGATAGGAAGGATAGGACGGGTTATGCAAGATGTTGAAGAGGAGACATAAAATCCGAGTGTTCCTGCGAAGACGGATTGGGAGCCACTTGAGTTTCTTGCGAAGGTGAGAAACATGATCATACTTGCGTAGACCATAAACAAAGCGAATACATAAGTTTTGCAAGCGCTCAAGTTTGTTTAATAGCTCCTCTGTAGCATCCAGGTAGCAGGCGTCGGCATAATCTATAATCGGCTGAATAAGAGTTTGCGCCAAAGAAATTTTAGTCTTTAAGGGTAGGAGACTCTGAAGGCACTTCAGCGAATGGAACGAAAAATGCACCTTACGACTCACTTCGTTGACCTGAGCACGCCACGAAAGATTGGAGTCAATGATTACCCCCAGATCTTTTGCTGTTTCTGTATAGTTTATGCGAACACCGTCTAGATATAAAGGCATCAGAGTATTAAAATCAACTGCATTGCAAAAGAATTTGCTGCCTATAACCATGGCCTGTGATTTAATTGGGTTAATTTGCAAACCAAATGACCTAGCCCATGCGCTGATACATGCCAGGTCTTGGTTCATTGCCGCAATAGCCGAACCAGCGTCGACTAAAGTAAAATGTCGATACAGCTGCAAGTCATCTGCGTAAAGATGGAAACTAGAAGAGATTACTCTGGTAACATAGTTAATGAAGATTGAAAAAAGAAGAGGAGAGAGAACGCTACCCTGAGGAACCCCCTCAGTGAGGCTACACCAATCAGAGAAGGACTCGTTTAGGCGAACACACTGAGAGCGCCCCCGAAGATAAGAATTGAACCAGGCTAAAGCGGAAGAAGAGAAATTGATAGATTCCAGAACACCGAGTAAAATGTCGAAATCCACTGAGTTGAAGGCGCTACTAAAGTCAAGCAATACAAGCACAGTAAGCGACTTATTCTCCATAGCCCAGCGGATATCGTCAGTCACTTTCAAAAGTGCAGAAACAGTGCTGTGACCTACGCGAAAACCGGATTGGAAGGGAGATATTAACGAGTTCGACGCCAAAAAAAATGATAATTGTCTATGAACCAAGTGCTCAAAAACTTTGGAAAGGAATGGAAGAATAGAAATAGGTCTAAAGTGAGTTAATAGAGATGGATTGTTGGTTTTAGGTAAGGGTATGATGTGAGCCTGCTTCCAAACGGATGGAAAAGAGCAAGAAGTAAACGAGTGATTGAAAATGTGAGTTAGAACAGGAAGCAAAGAGGGAAGGATAAGAGTTATCATCCTGGAACACAACTTATCATTACCGACCGCTGAAGAAGTTATTGCCAAAACAGATTTCTTAACGTCGTCCTCAGTAACATCGCTAAGATTAAAGGTTGGACATTGTGGTAACGGCATACTGGCAAGACTCTCTAAAGTAACTGCCTTGACACACTCGTCAAGAGAAAAAGGAAGACGAGAGAAATGATTATTCAGATCATTGAGGTTCACATCCTGGCACTGGTTGGTAGGCGATTTGCCTATGCCTACAGACTTAAGAAATCTCCATATATCAGAAGAACTGCGGTTATTGAGTTGTTCATGGAAGTAGCGTCTCTTAGCATCCTGACACAGATGATTGCAGCGGTTACGTAGGGTTTTGTAATAGGTGAGATTCAGGTCTGAAGGTCTGCGCTTATACCTGCTTTTAGCTTTGTCCCTACGGGCCATAAGCTCTTTAATTCGTGGTGTAATCCATGGTGCAGGATTATGTCGCACCCTGACTCGTCGAATAGGGGCATGCTGGTCATACAAGTCAAGAATGGTTGCATTAAGGCACTCCACCTTGTCATCGATGTCATCCTTCTCGACCAGAGGAGACCAATCGAGATCGCCGGCATCATGCTGCAGAGCCTCCAGGTCTATGCCCTTGTAATTACGAAGATGTAGGAGCTGGGGCTTACGCTTGGGAACACGGATACGATACGAAAGGTAAATAAGATAAAACTATACCTAATCCAAAAATGTTTTTACTCAGTAAAAGAATATTTAGAGTCTAGCTTAAAATAACGATTTTATCTCAAGTGGCGATCTGTCCTATACAAACAATAACATTTAGTCTATCCTATTTAACTTCATACAAAATTATAACTTGTACTACCTGAAAAGGATGACATTGATATTGCTGAATAATTGTATTAAATTATTATTGTATTGTATTAAATTCATTATTGACATTTTATTTTGACATAACTATATTTTCTCAATTTAATTGTATTATTGTAAAATAAATAATGTTTAATGCATGCTAATTTAGGATGAAAAGGGCAGGAGGATGATAATTGCAATGCTTGTAAAAGGCTGCTAAGTCATAAGTACTAACATAACATAACACCAACATTATACACTTAGTTCGCAATAAACGTTTTGAATTTTGAATTTTTGAATTTTAAGATCGTGGTAAGAGAAATTAGCAGTAAGCTGGCCATGCAAAGAAACATTATTAGGAGAGGAAACAATCATAAGATCGAGTAGAGAAGGCGTACAATTAGGAAAATAGTGAGTTGCAGAGAGAGGCAAAACTTGAAGATTAAACGAGGACAAGAGTGAAAGGAGTTTAAGGGAGCGAGAGTCATTTTTAATCAAACAAGTATTAAAATCACCCATTAAAATAATGTGCTCATAGATGGGGCATAGATCGTTGAGAATGGAGTCAAGGGAATTGAAATAGTCAATGTGAAGATTAGGACTGTAGAGCACTGCAAGCAAAACTTTTGTGTGTTGGACACATAATTCGATAAACAAGTATTCAGCCGATTCAGAGTACAGTGAAGGAGATGAACCAACCACCTTGTAGGGTAAATCAGCACGCAGGTACATAGCCACACCTCCTCCACCTTTACCGGTCCTATCGTTGCGGATCAAAACGTAGCCGGGGAGTGAATAATGAGTAGAGGGGAGAGAGGGCTTCAGAAAAGATTCCGAAATCAATATTGCATCCAGATTAGCACTGCTAAAGGATGCTAGAAGTTCAGAATAGTGACCAGGAACACTCTGGGCGTTTATGTGCACAATATGCAGGTTTTTAGGATCATTGGCGAATATAGAAGAGATTTTATGATGTAAAGTAAGTGGCAAGGAAGGGTCACTGTCCGCACTAGCATAACTGTCAGAAGAAGAGCATGAGAAGAAGCTGTCATTGAAATCAGCTACATCGTTCATAATATATAAATATACTTAAAAAGAGTAATACAAATATATTATATAAATAATATGATTAAACTAAATGAAAATACTTAAAACGCTAATAAAAATTTTCTTTCAATTACAAAACCACCCCGGCAGAAATTTTACAATTGTAAATTTATAAGAAAAACTAAGATAATTAAAAAAAAAAAAAAACAACTAGAAAAATAAACAGTGAATAAAGGTAACAAACGATTCTACATACCAATATCACACACCAAGTTGAATGTAAAAATAAAACGCAAATCGACCAACTGACAGCTGTCAGATGACAGATGCCAACTGTCAGTGCCACAACGTCATGTCTGGTCATTCTGTCAAAACATAAAAATAAAAACAAAACACCGGCAATGGTTAAAAAATTAAAATTAATAGTTAAGACAGGTGAAAATTACTTTTGAACTACTGGCTTAAGAACCAAAAATGGTGAATCGCTCGCGCCAGTCGGCCAAATTAAGGAGTAAATGGACTGATAATACAAACAACAATGTTGACAATGCATGTGTTACTTGCGCAGACGTGCTTTCCTTAGATTCTTAGCGGGCGCAGGTGATGTTGCGACCACAACAGATCCAGGTTCCCCAGACTGCGCAGAACCCCCGGTGTCGGCTGAGCAGGACGGGTATTTGACTATCAAATCGTGAAGTTCGCCTGCCGTATCGATCTTTCTTCGGGATTTGTCTGGGCAAACAAGAATAATCTTGCCTTCCATGGACCAGCAATTTAACAAGCCAAAATGTTTACGGGCCGCCACAAACAAACGGTGCCTCGCTTGCGTTAAAAACTCGGAGATGGTTATCCCAGTGCCTTTGAGTGCTTTCTTGCTGTCCCACACCAGCTGACGGCTCTCTATTTTAAAAAATCGTACTAGTATGGGACGGGCCTTCTGCTGCGAGGATCCGAGTCTATGACAGACATGGATAACATTGCTGTCTATACTCAACTCTGACAGTTTAATTTGGTTGGACATTATGTTGTGAACCACTTGAATTAAGTTTTCATTGTCCTTCTCCGGAACACCATGGAATAACAGGACCTTTCTTCTCATCATAGTTTCATGCCGGTCAAACCCAACTGCAAGCAGCTCAATTTGAGATTTCAATTTGGATAGTGCCTGATACACAAACTGCTTGAACTCTGAGAACTCACTTGCGATCGAAGTAATGTCAGGTGAAGCCAATGGAGTACCGGTGATAGCCTTCTGCAATTTCGCCTCATAATCCTGCATTCTTGATCCGAAAAGCTTCTCAAGGTCCTCCAGGCTGGCAGTAAGTTTAGAGTCCATGTTGAATTAGTGCGTGTGACCAGGAGGCAATTACTTATTTTATTTATATCTTCAGTGCTACAGACTTGATAGCAATATATAGCGGGTGTGGGGCGGCTTAATATTAAATGGACTAATTTATTTCATTAATTAATTGTAATTTAAATTTTAAAATTTAAAGTAACTTAGAGCACACAAAAAAAGATGTTGACGCTTTGTCTACCCACAAAGGAAAAAAGTTTAGTGTGCATTAGCTATTTTATGATAGTTAGCTACCGTCCTGAGGGCTCAAAGCGATTCAATTTATGTCACATCGAAAGCGATTATTACTAAGTGAAAATGCAAAAAGTTCACATGGACGCAATGCGGTGCAATTTAAACGATTTGCACTATACATTTTCTTATACCAATCGCTACGCCTATCAACGCAATATAAATTGCGTTGACTTACTTGACTTAAGATCCTATGGCCCCTACGGCTATGGCTTCCACAGTAGTCCTCCATCGAGACCGGTCTTGAGCTTCGCGCTTCACCTCGCTCCACGTCATTCCGATACTCTTCGCTTCAGCCAATACGGTGCGTCACCATGTTTGACTGGGACGGCCTCGCTTCCTTTTTCCTTGAGGATTCCAATCCAAGGCTTGTTTAGGAATTTGATCGGAATCCCTCCGGAGCGTGTGACCAATCCAACACCATTTACGCCGCTTGATCTGGCGGTCGATCGGGGTCTCGTGGCATCTCTCCAACAGCTCTACATTAGAGATGATCTCGGGCCAGTAAATTCCGAGGATGCGACGAAAACATCGGTTGACGAAGACCTGGATTTGGCGTGAGATGTCCTTTGTTACCTTCCACGTTTCGCACCCATAGAGCAGCACGGATTTGACATTGGACCCGAAGATTTTTAGTTTAACCCTTCGGGTCAGTTTCCGTGATTGCCACACAGGTCTCAGCTGTGCGAAGGTAGCTCGCGCTTTGGCAATCCATGAAGCGATATTATCTTCAGTTCCTCCAGTCTCTGACACGACGCTCCCGAAGTACGTGAATTTGTGGACGCGTTCCACAACCTCTGTGCCGATTAATATCGGAGAAGAATTCCTCACACCTGTACGCATCTCCTGGGTCTTCCGGTGTTGTGGTGTTAATTTTGAGTCCAGTTTTTGACGCGTCCTGGCGCAGGTCGTTCAGTTTCGACTGCATGTCGGCGTGTGTATGACTCAGCAGGCAAAGATCATCAGCATAGTCCAGGTCTTCCAAGACGTTGGTCAATCCCCACTCAATCCCACGACGCCTGCTATCGAAAATGCGCAACATGATTCCGTCGAGGACGATTATAAAAAGGAGGGGCGAAAGAAGACAGCCCTGGCGGACTCCAGCGTGCACTGTGTCCTCCGAAATTAGGCCTTCATGAGTCACCTTGCAGGAATATTTCCTATAAATGCTCTCTAATAGGCGGACTATTTTTGGCGGCACTCCAATGTCCAACAGGCGGGACCAGATGCTGGACCACTTCAACGTATCAAAGGCCTTTTCAAAGTCGACAAAAGTAAGATAAATTTCCCTTTGCCATTCTGTTGCCTGCTCGAGAATGATACGAAGAGTGTTGATCTGGTCCGTGCATGAGCGGCTCGAACGGAAACCCGCCTGCTCCCCGCGCAGAAGAGGTTCAACGGCCTTTGACAGCCTATCAAGTAAAATCTTACAGAAAACCTTAGAGGGAGTCGACAGCAACGTGATGCACTGATGCCTCTCCAGTTGTCGCAACTACTGAGATTACCTTTCTTGGGCACGGTAATTTAAACTCCCTTGTTCCAGTCGTCCGGGAGTCCACATCCTTTCAATTAAAGGCGTCAGCACATCGACGGCGGAGGCTAAGTCAGCTTGTAACATTTCCGCAGTTATCAGGTCGAGTCCAGGTGCTTTGCCTGCCTTCAAAGAGAGAATCGCTCCAGTCACTTCAGAGGCTGATGGTGGATTCGTATCGATGTCGAGAGGTCGAGGTGGTGTAGAACCTACCTGCAGCGCGTCAGGCGTCAGAGATGCTGACAATCGGAAGACCTCCTCAAAGTGCTGGAGCCATCGCTGCAGCCGCCCTTCCGACGTCACAATAAGCTGTCCGTCTTTGGATTTAAGCGACTTCTTCTTCTTGAGCTTACTGTTACCTGCCAAGGTCTTCGTGGCTTTATAAAGCTCTTTCAAGTTGCCGGTGTTCGCAGCGTGTTGAGCACGATTAGCAATATCATCAGCCCAACGCCTTCTATCTGCACGCGTACTGCGATAAATCGCCTTGCGCTTTTGGCGATATTGAGCATTGAGGTCGGCTCGTTCGGCATCATCACGCGTCTCAAGCAGTTTAAGGTGTAACTTCCTTCTATCCTCAATGTGGCTCCACGTGTGAAGTGACATCCAGTCCTCGCGTGCATGTGTTGACTTATGCCCAAGCACCACGGAGCTGGTCTGTATATGCCTTTCTAATGCGGCTCCACTCCTCGTCCACTGAGTCCGCAGCATCCTCCAGTCCAGAGAACCGATTGCGTATCTCAAGCCGAAACGCCTTACGGGTATCCCATATCATCACCCACGGTCATCGGTCATGAGACTGTATATCCCGCGGAAGTCCCCACACGTCGAGGCTTTTTAAATGCTAAGACCCTGCACAACCGCGAGGTATGCAGTCTTAGGGAATACTTCCAAGCCGGCACGTGGGTATGCATCGAGATGTGGTAGCGGTGGACAAGGGCCTTACCCCGCTCTCCTTGGCTAACGAGAACTGGCGCAAACCTATAGTATTAGATACTAATGACCGCAGGGAGGTATGGCAGAGCAAGGAGCTTCACGGACGTTTCTACCGGGTCCTACATGGGCCCGATGTAGATCTTTTAGCGTCCGTGGCCTGGCTGCGATTTGGTGACCTTTTCGGGGAAACCGAAGGTTTTTTCTTTGCGATTATGGACGAAGTTATGATGACGAACAACTACCGGAATTACATTGTGAAGGATGGCACAGTTGACATCTGTCGGGCATGTCACCGGCCGGGTGAATCTATCCGTCACATTATCTCCGGTTGTTCTAGTCTGGCTGACGGAGACTATTTGCATAGACACAACCTTGTAGCCAGGATTATCCATCAGCAACTTGCTCTTAAATACAATCTTGTGGAAACGGAAGTGCCTTACTATAAGTATGTGCCCGACCCAATTCTCGAAAATGGCAATGTCACGTTGTATTGGGATCGGTCTATCATCACTGACAGGACTATTGTTGCCAATAAGCCTGACATAGTGGTGATAGACCGACTAGAGCATCGCGCAATGATTGTTGATATAGCGGTCCCCCATGACGAGATCCTCGTGAAGGCTGAGAGAGACAAGAAAAGCAAGTATCTTGATCTGGCTCGCGAGGTTGTCGACATGTGGGATGTGAATACAGCAATAGTTGTGCCGATAGTCGTGACAGCCAATGGCATAATAGCCAAGAGCTTCGACGAACATCTGAGGAGGCTCTCGTTAGGCAGCTGGATCAAGGGCTTGATCCAGAAAGCGGTACTCCTGGACACAGCGCGTATAGTCAGGAGGCTCCTCTCTCAGGAGCCCTGACCACCGGTAGCTTGGACCCTGTTCCCGATACCGGTGGGCTACTATTTTTGTATTTTTAAATGTTTTTGTTTTTTTTTTGTAAAATAATGTTTAAAATATAAAAATATGTAAATTAAATTGAATAAATGTTATAAAAATTACATTAAACTCAATATTAAAAAAATAAAAGAAGTCACTCATGTAAGATTTCTGGGTGTTATAATAGATAAAGATATCATTCGGAAAGAACACATAGAAAACGTTAGCACCAAAAATTATTAAATTTGTATATGCACTTAAACAGGTTAATAATGTAACTAACATAAAAACTGCTGTAATATCATACCACGCATATGTCGAATCGGTACTACGTTGTGGGCTTGTAATGTGGGGTAACAGCACCGACGTCCGTAGAGAATTCATCGCTCAAAAAAATGCATGAGATCAATTTAAAATTGCATGTCGTAAAACCTTTAAAATTGCATGCAAAATAGCTAAATAGCTAAAGCGCTGTATATAAGCAATAAAATAAAATCAGCAGACGATAAAATAAAAACTACCTGGAAAATAATAAATAATGAAACAGGTAGGAAAAAACAGCGTAATACTGAATTTAATTTAGCGACTGCATATGGCCCCATATCCACAGATATAGAGGTAGCTCAGGAATTTGAAAACTTTTTTGTTAATATTCCTCTTAAAACTACAGCAGCCTTAAACTCCTCACCCACACTCTCTGCTGCCTTATTAAGAAAGAACGTAAAAGCGTGCCCATCGGAGTTCAAGTTTCAACATACAAATCCCCAGGATATTTTAAAAGATTTTAAAGATCTTAAAATTAAATCAACAGAATATCTTTGGGGACTATCTGTAAAAGTGTGTAAACCAATCATTGAAACTGTTGCACCCTATTTAGCTTTCATATTTAATACTAGTGTCGATCAAGGAGTTTTTCCGGACCTCATGAAACACAGTAAAGTAGTTCCATTGTTTAAATCCGGGGATAGCAAAGAAGCCAATAATTATAGGCCAGTGTCAATACTGCCGGTTCTCAGTAAGGTCTTCGAAAAGTTAATGCTCAACCAATTGTTGCGTCATTTTAACAAACATTCTATCTTTTATGATCAACAGTACGGTTTTACCAAAGGGCGTTGCACAACTGACGCCGGTGTCACCCTAATAAAGAACTGCTTTAACGCCTGGGAGGAAGCACAAGACGCCATTGTAATCTTTTGCGACCCCTCAAAAACGTTCGATTGCGTTAACCATGAAACACTATTGTTGAAGCTCGAGCACTATGGAATTAGACATACAGCCCTTGGGTTACTTAGATCATATTTAAAAGCCAAACAAGTTAAAGTTCAGGTAAACAGCGTAAACTCACTAGGGTCTGAAATGACAATGGGTGTTCCTCAAGGCTCGATATTGGGTCCATTCCTCTTTTTAGTTTATATTAACGATTTACCCCAATTACTACAAAATCAACCGAAAATGGTGTTGTTTGCTGATGCACAAAATCTTGATGATGTGAATAACTCGATTCATCAGGTCCAAAATTGGTTCACGGCAAACAATTTGATACTAAATGAAAAAAAAATATTGCCGAATGTTAGAAGTAGCGAATGCGACATCATATTGAATGGCGAAAAGCTGGACTTTGTAAATCAAACAGTTTTCCTGGGAATTACTCTAGACGACAAATTGCAATGGAGTTCTCACATAACATCTCTTGCGGGTCGGCTGAGCTTGGCCGCTTATGTTGTTAGAAAGATAAGACAGTTGACGGATGTGGAGTCCGCGCGTTTGGTCTATTTTAGTTACTTTCACAGCATTATGTCATACGGTTTTTTATTGTGGGGCCGAGCGGCTGACATTGAATCAATATTTATATTGCAAAAGAGAGCTATCAGAGCCATATATAATTTAAGTCACAGAGAATCTCTTAGGAAGCTATTTAAAAATATTAATATTATGACAGTTTCTTGCCAATTCATTTATGAAAATATTATGTATGTAAGGAAAAATATACATCTTTTTAGTAAGGTACTGTGATAGACACAATTGTAATACGAGAAATAAAGATAAGTTAGATCAACCATCTTATATACTAGCAAAAGTACACTCATCTTTCATGGGGTACTGTGTTAAATTCTATAACAAAATTCCTTGTGATATATTAAAACTAAATGAAAGTAAATTTAAAACTTTAGTTAAAAGCACACTTTGTAAACAAGCATATTACAAATTAGATGATTATATTCAAGATAAGAATGCTTGGCAACATGTTGGTCCCGCTCCGTAAGGCAATCTTTGGTGTGGACAAAATCAAATTTGCTAATTTGTATTCCTATTCATAGTTATTGTATTCTTAGGTTATTTTTATATTTTTCCAGAATTTGACTCACACACGGTTCCGTTGTTGTTGAATTAGGTATTTTACTTATGTTTGCAATATTTGTAACTATGTGAGAACCATGTTCCTATTTATCAAATTAATGAATTTACCTGTTAGTGCTTTTATTACTTTATACCTGTACGTTGTATAGTGTGTAGTGCTATTTTTGGGTGCATCGTCCTCACATATATGCATTTATTAATGTATGTACATAAGTAAACATTGTAAAACATATTTTTTTTAAAAGAGTAAGTATGGAGTTTCTTGTGCGTTCTTCTCCTTAACAAGCTACTTTCCGAATGCACGGTAGAGTCAATTTTTATTACTTGTACATTTTTAATTTAGATTTAATTTTTGACGTTCAAAAGTGCCGCTTATTGGCCTAGTTGAAATAAATATATTTGACTTTGACTTTGTGGACTTAAACCTGACGACTCATGTCGGCTTAGATTTAGGAAGCTTGGTTTGTTTCCGTTACCGTCACTTTACGTTTACGATGTATTCTTTTCTTTTCTTTCTTTTTTAATAAAATATTGCTCCACACTAGGAATTTCTTCCTGTATCGTGGGTGCGTTTACAAACATATAAACTCACATACACAAATACCCAGAGCCGGAACAACTATCTCTAGGTCATACAAATATTTGTTCCGTGCGGGAATCAAACCCGCGACACGCAGCGCAGCAGTCAATCGCTCAACCACTGCGCCAACCGTGCGCCCAATGCGTAGTATGTATGTTTGTAATGAAAAATAAACAATTATTTAATATTGCAAATGATGTGAATCCTCGGAGGAGACGAGATCCCTATAGATTAGTGTTGAATGATTTGCTTAGGCTAGCTAAGTACAATAATAACTGCCTAGCAATGTGTGTGCGCATTTATAATAAAATACCGAGGCATTTTAAAACATTAATTTGTAAAGTAAAAGATTCGTTTTTAATTAGTGGCGTTAGGTCAGACCATACTGGTCAACTAGTATCTTTTGAGTCAGATAAAAAAATAACCTAGCTAAATCAATTCGATTAAGACCTCTCACTAAAAATAAATTAAATTCATTTAATAATAATGTTTTTAGCAACCTTTGTAACGCCAGTTTTGATTCAAAAGACCCTAATATTTATTTATTTATTTATTCAGGACCTCCAACGAAAGATGTACACAAAAAAAACAATGTATCATTAATATTAAGTAATGACAAGTGCACTCTCTCAATTATAGGAAACCACAGCATGCGTAATTAAACTAAAATATAAATTATTTTCTAATTCTAGAACTAATTAGAAACTAAAATATAAATTCTTATTAAAACATATAAAAGAAAAACAAATGAAAACATGACATACCTACTTATAAAAAGAGACTATCCTTATATTTAGTTAACCTTAGGATTTACCAACATTATGGCAAACCAGACGGCAAAAATCTACAGGAGTAACAAAATGCTAAATGTATACTTGTTACAAACAGTATCAGGTTAAACAATTTTAAATTACGGCACGTTGTTTTCTACAGTTTGCCAAGAATTCAATAAAACTTGTCCTGTAAAAACAGTTAAGGTCAACAATACCGAATCGAAATTTATTAAATGGGCCACTGTGAGCATAAGAAAAAGCCGAGATATCTTATATAGTTTATATTACGAAAAATCTTTTGACGTCCGATCAAGTTTTTCACACTTATGATAGAAACTATTCCAAAATATTCAAAAGAGTCTGCGCTCAAGCAAAATCTCAAATAATAATTAACTAATAATAAAACAAAAACTGTGTGGCAAGTAATTAATAGAGAAACTGGAAAGACACAACAACGCGATCAGAATGAGTTGTCTTTGAAAATAATTAATCAAACCATTTCTGACAAGCAAGAAGTCGCTGAGACATTAGAAAATTTCTTTAGCAACATTCCGTTAGAGGTTACGAAGTCTCTTCCCTCCTCATCTAAATTAGCTGAAGCTCTTCTTAAAGAAAACTTTACTAAAGACATACCAACCTATAAATTTAAACCAATATGTATTGATACAATTAAAAACGCGTTCAAAAGTCTGAATATAAAAAATACTGAAGACTTATGGGGGATATCCGTTATATTATTGACTCAATTGCTCCTGTCCTAACAGGCATATTCAATCAATGTTTGGACATTAGCACGTTTTCTGACTTAATGAAACACAGTAAAGTAGTACCAATTTTCAAATCAGTTTGTAAGAGTGATCCCTCTAATTATAGACCTATATCCGTGTTTCCAGCATTGAGTATAATCTATGAAAAAATCTGGCTGGACCAGATGTTGTCTCACTTCAATTAAAATAGGATCCTGCACAGTCAGCAGTTTGGTTTCACGAAAGGTAGGTCGACAACAGACGCGGGAGCTAAACTCATCATCCACATCTTGGAATCTTGGGAGAAGTCCCAGGATGCCATTGGCATTTTCTGTGATCTCTCAAAAGCGTTCAACTGCGTCGACCACAACACACTGATCTTTAAATTACACCACTACGGAATTCGAGGACAAGCTGCTGATCTTGTGTTTTCCTATTTATCAAACAGACAGCAAAAAGTAAATGTTAATAGGGCGGCGTCCTCAGTCTTCCGGTCTCTACTTCTCTAGTCAAGATGGGTGTGCCCAAAGGTTCAACTCTCGGCTCTTTCTTTTTTCTTGTTTATATTAATGATCTTCCTTTTTACCCGACTGCCGAAGGAGGGTAATGTGTTTATCAGTCTATGTATGTATGTAAGTATGCATGTATGTATGTATGTTTGTTCCTATGTGGCGTTCTAGAGACCAAACGCGTGGGCCGATTTTGATGGTTCTTACGTCAATCGATTCGTCTTAACCCCGCGAGTGTCACTGGCTACATAAAAATTGGCAAATAGAAAAATAGCGGTTCTTGGGCGCCATATTGTGGAGGCCCAATTTTTTTTTTCTTCCCTACCTGTCGTGTGGGGTATCAAAATAAAGGATTTTAAAAGGTGATTTCACAAATATATATCACTTATATGTTTAAATGTACCTGATTCGAAAAAAAAATAACTAAAAAGTTATAAATAAAAAAAGTTAATTAAAAAAATCAAAGAACCCAAAAAATAATAACCAAATAGAATAATTTCCGACAATATGGCCATCAAAAAAGTTAATTAAAAAAATCAAAAAACCAGTCGGGTTTTTTGATTTTTTGCTTGAAAAGCGAACTAAAAAGACGTAAATAAGGAGAAAATCATGCTGTGCTGTCGGAGGATACATCTTCGCGAGCTGGCTGACCAAAACCAGACGTATCCTCCGACTGCACAGCATTATTTTCGGCTGCATATGCAGTAAGGAAATTAAGGCATTTAACCGATGTAGCCACAGCTAGGTTGCGTTTAGTCTACATTTGACAGATTCTACTTTTGACATCATAGTCTACTTTTGACAGATTCTACTTTTGACATCATAGTCTACTTTTGACAGATTCTACATATGACAGATTCTACTTAGGACAGATTCTACATATGACAGATTCTACTTATGATAGATTCTACTTATGACAGATTCTACTTAAGACAGATTCTACAATTGTCAGATTCAGATTTTGAAAAAAGTGACACAAGTAAGGAACATGCGTGGCATCAAAAATAATAGTGTTATATAGTAATCACTATATTTATTGATAGGCATATTTTGTTTTTATACCTAGTATTAAATGTTTATATTTATAGTAACTAATATTTTTCGTTCAAGTTTCGTTAAAGTCGTTTCGTACAAAATGTATGAGAAAATGAACTGTCTCCACATTTTCTTTTACGAAGTCGGTGTCTTTTGTACCCATTGTTTTCCGTTATTCGACAGTGACTTCATAAAAGAAAGTTATTTTTAGCTTTGTAGTGTTTTGTTTTCGAGGTCGGTTTGATTTTTTGATAAAAAGATTTTTATTTTTCCGTTTTTTAGATTTGGTAGATAGGTACCTCCAATTAACATAGTTCCAGTGGCCATTGTGGTCTTCTTCATCAGTTCCACTTCACCTAATGCTACTTTCTGAGTGCAAATGGTTGCATTATTGATGAAAATACCAAAATGGCTATATGTATGCCTATAATATTTGAGGAGTTCCCTCGACTTATCCAGGATCCCATCATCAAATCATGGTTTCCTCATTGGAATATCTCCTTTCCAACAAAAAAAGAATTTTCAAAATCGGTTCGTAAACGACGAAGTTATCCGCGAACACACACAAAAATATAAAAAAAAAATATATATACGGTCAAAGTCAAAGTAAAATGTATTTATTTCAACTAGGCCATTATGCGGCACTTTTGAACGTTAAAAATTTACATGTAATAAAAAATTGATTCTACCGTGCATTCGGAAAACTAGGTTGATATGGAGAAGAATGCACAAGAAACTCCATACTTACTCTTTTAAAAAAATTAAAGGCTTTTTACAATATTTACATAAGTAGTACATACATGAATAAATTCTTATACGTGAGAACGATGCACCCAGCACTACTATACTAAATATAGGTTTAAAGTATTACAAGCACTAACAGGTAAATTCCTTCGATTGATAAATAGGGACATGGTTCTCACATACTTACAAATATTGCAAACATAGGTAAATTACCTAATTCAACAACAACGGAACAGTGTGCGAGTCAATTTTTTAAACAAATAGAGAAGAAAATAAATAAAAATAAAGCGTTACTATAATAATTATGAATATACCGTATACAAATTAACCATTTTGATAGTTTCTACACTAATGATTGCCCTACGGAGCAGGACCAGCATGTAATTTGTAATATGCTTGTTTACAAAGTGTGCTTTTAATTATGTTTTAAATTTTCTTTCATTAAGTTTTAATATCTCACAAGGTATTTTGTTATAGAATTTAACACAGTACCCCATGAAAGATGTGTGTACTTTCGCTAATCTATAAGATGGCTGATCTAACTTATCTTTATTTCTAGTATTACAATTGTGTCTATCACAGTAGGTACCTTACTAAAGAGATGTATATTTTTCCTTACATACATAATATTTTCATAAATGAATTGGCAAGAAACTGTCATAATATTAATCTTTTTAAATAGCTCCCTAAGAGATTCTCGATGACTTAACTTATAAATGGCTCTCACTCTCTCTTTTGCAATATAAATATTGATTCAATGTCAGCCGCCCGACCCCACAGTAAAATACCGTATGACATAATGATGTGAAAGTAACTAAAATAGACCAAACGCGCGGTCTCCACATCCGTCAACTGTCTTATCTTTCTAACAGCATACGCAGCCGAGCTCAGCCAACCCGCAAGAGATGTTATGTGAGGCCCCCATTGAAATTTATCGTCCAGAGTGATTCCCAGGAAAACTATTTGATTTACATAGTCCAGCTTTTCCCCATTCAATATGAATATAATAGGTCGAATTGAGAAACCTCCTCCTTTTCGGAAAGTCGTTTAGTGAGGAGCCAGTTCATTTTCTCATACATTTAACGAAATTTGAACTTGAACGAAAAATATTATTTACTATATAATACAAACATTTAATACTAGGTATAAAAGCAAATTAGGCTTATCAATAAATAGTACCTGGGCGAATTAGCTCTGCTCGGATAAAAATAGAGAAAACGACGTTTTCTTAAAATGAAACCTAGCTAGATCGATTTATAGCCCCCGAAAACTCCTGCATACTAAATTTCATGAAAATCTTTGGAGCCGTTTCCGCGATTCAGATTATATTTAATATAGAATAATTGATCGTTTAAAGGTATTAGATAGTCAAAAAAAATCAAAATCAAATGTTTTTTATTTCACATAGGCCTACATGGGCACTTATAAAACGTCGACAAAAGGTGCACGGTTCGGGTTAGTCGTTTCCTGTGGAGAAGAACCGGCAAGAAACGCCACGGTTACTCTTTTAAAAAAATTGGTTTGCGTTTACAATATTTCCATGTTACAGTATTAGTGCTTAGATATGGGGGGACAACGTAGGCCCGACAATAAGTCGTAAGAAACTAAAAAAAAATTGTATAAACGAGAGAGTTAACAAATGTTAACAAGCGTCTAGAAATCTAGAAGGCCTACAATGTTCACACATTCACAAAACAATCAGTAAAAGAATCTATACAAAGGAAAAAAAAAATATATAACAAGACTAAATTTAATTTATAGTGATATAACAGTATTATTTTTGATGACACAATGTTCCTTACTTATCTCACTTTTTACAATATCTGTCAAATGTAAAATCTGTCTTATGTAGAATCTGTCTTAAGTAGAATCAGTCTTAAGTAGAATCTGTCATAAGTAGAATCAGTCATACGTAGAATCTGTCCTAAGTAGAATCTGTCATATGTAGAATCTGTCAAAAGTAGACTATGATGTCAAAAGTAGAATCTGTCAAATGTAGACGAAACGCTAGGTTAGTATCCTATGCTTATTTCCACAGTATTATGTCTTATGGCATTCTGTTGTGGGGATCAGCAGCAGACGTTGACTCAATTTTCATTTTACAAAAGAGGGCAATCGCGCGATCTATAAAATGGGTCCTCGCGAGTCCCTCAGGGAAAAATTAAAGAGATCGATATACTGACTCTACCCTCGCTTTATATTTTGGAATGTATTTTGTATGTCCGCAAAAATCGAGGGCTTTTCAAAACTAGAAACGACTTCCATAATTTAAATACACGCATGAAATTGTAATACCCAAATTCAGATTAACGAAAACTAGCAAGTCTTTTCTTATAAACTTATCACAGAACAGAGAAGACAGTATAAATCGTATATGGCTTCATTAGTATCGAAACCAGCGTCCCCAAACTCACACATATACCGGTTAATTGTATTTCATAACACTAAGAAATCTTTGGTGTGATTGGTAGTTTGAAAGTAGGAAATATATCAGTCGTCGCTTATTTGAAAATAAACCACATTTTAATGATAATAGAGTTGTTAATTGACTACTCTTTTTAAGTATTTATTACATTTTACGTTAAAAGCGCACATGGAATAGTTTAATAAGCAAGTTACGCTACCCGCCGCTAGATGTCACTATACTAAATGCATTCAATTTAAAGCTGTATTTCGTTATTCAAAAGATTTATATTTGCGTACTTACACCTTGCCTTTATTTTTTTTAATGAGGTCATTACAATTCGTTTTCCTCTAGAGATGTACCACCGTCGTTGACTTATTTATCGACAATGCGTTTTATTTTGAAACAAAACAAAATCAACAGCTAGATTCGATAAATATTATTATGCTTGAAATCAAGTGTTTATATACAACTGAATATTTCTAATCTTATGACTAATAACAAAACAAACTTACATACAAAGGGGAGAGGGAAAATGGCTCATAGCGCATCAAAAAATTCGTCCACATCGATGTCAATGGGAAACGTGCATGGCAACGCTGATTCTCTGGCTGAAGAAAAGGCCAGCCCTCTGGTCACGCGAACAGTCAACTAACCGTTTACTTTTGTCTCGAAACACTCGATGAGCACTCGGACCCCATGGATCAAATGTCTCAACCCCAAACGGGTCAAACATATAACTGCCAATAAGGTTATTATATTTGCGCCGTTTGAGGTATTCTGCACCAGCAGCAGCTGCGCCAGCACAGACCGTCGTGCTAAGGGATGGCGCAAGGGTATCGACACATGTAGCCTCCCACACCAAAGGCCTATCCAACTTCCAAGGCATTATGCCCATCCCATCCGGCCTCTTCCCATCGTCGCGTGCCAAGCCATTGAGTTCTAAAACAGCTGACACCCCGGCGGTGACAAGAGCTCGACGTATGATGTCATTAATGACGGCTCCGGCGCCCGCAGCTGCGCCGTCTGCGGCGACGTCTGCAGCCCACCTCGCGCGCCGCCCAGTTTAAGAAACGCGAGCCTTTCCTTTCCAGAAACCCAAGAGCGACTCCGTTTTCTAAATTAGCGACCACTGTACTTGTAAGCTCTTCGGAGTACTGCCCAAATTAGTCACTGAGGTGCTTCACGATATCACGCATCGAAGATCCCGCCGTCATATATATTATTTAAAAACAAAGAATTCAAAATAGTATTTATATAAATTTATTCTAATACTTACGATTTATAGAAAATATAATTAAGAATTGTTACGTTAGACTACTAATCCCTTTTTGAAAATCATTATATTGATAGAATAATAAAAAAAATCAAAAACCCGACTGCTTGAAAAGCGAACTAAAAAAACGTAAACAAGGATTTTTTATTAACTTTTTTTATTTATAACTTTTTAGTTATTTTTTTTTCGTATTTGGCACGTTTGAACATATAAGTGTTATATATTTTTGAAATCACTTCTTAAAACCCTTTATTTTGATACCCCACAAGACAGGGCTGGAAGAAAAATTTTATTTTTTCATATATATCATAGAACACAGAGAACATTGTATGTTTAAAATATCGATAACTCATTATCGATAACGGCAATCTCTAATTGAGTAGCTGACTGTGACATGTGCATAGTTGGAATCTTCGAGAACAATATGTTTGAATTTAAAAGAAAGTAGACCTTAAATTTAACAACATAAAATCAACTTTTACTTGTCTTATTTAATAAAATATAGTTTTTCAAATTTATATCGAAATAAAATCAATTAATATTGCCCGATGGTATGTTATACCTCCATTTGATAAATGTCTGGTTCTGCTATCGTGTTTACATTCTAAAACAGCACTATAGGGCATTTTTGTATTTTTTCAAGTTCTTTTCACCGTGACGGTTGCAACAAGACTGATGTGCGTTGTATGGGCGGGGCAGCAGACATATGCGGAATTGTGCAAAACTCGGGGTACGCGGGCCCCGCCTACTTGCGACTTCTACTGTAGAAGGCGTTTTTCCTGTTCTGTGGCTTTTATAACAAGTTGCCAAAGTCAGTTATAGAACTGACTGACCGATGGAAAGTTTCAAAACTACATCAAACGTTCTTATTAAAAAAGCTTATTATAAAATCAAAGACTACGTTGAAGATAAAAGTTTAGGCTTTAGCTCCTTCTGCGCATGCGGCTTCCCTGGTACATAAACGGCACAAATATGTGGATGTCTCTAACTATTCTCAATCTCATTTTTTCGTCTTTTAATTTGACTTTTTACAATGGTTTCCAATCATCCTTATAGCCCTTTGCTAAGAATAGTTTCTGCACTGATAACAACATTTGTGCCATGTTCGTTCGTTTTTTTTTTACCTTTGTATAGATTCTTTTACAGATTGTTTGTGAATGTGTGAACATTGTAGGCCTTCTAGATTTCTAGATGCTTGTTAACATTTGTTAACAATTTTTTTATCTCGTTTTACTTCATTTTTCTTTTTTTGTGGTTTCTTACGACTTATTGTCGGGCCTACGTTATCCCCCCATATATACATACTAATGCTGTAACATGGAAATATTGTAAACCAACCATTTTTTTAAAAGAGTAACCATGCAGTTTTTTGCCGGTTCTTCTTCATAGGAAACAACCAACCCGAACCGTGCACCTTTTGTCGACGTTGTATAAGTGCCCATGTTGGCCTATGTGCAATAAAAAAAATGATTTTGATTTTATGATTTTGATAAATTAAATACGGAATTGTTTAAAACTAAATTTTATAAATGGTGGCTTGAACATAGATTTTATAGCATAAAACAATTTATAGAAAAAAAAAATGTTTTAATTAGTTAATCGTTGATGCCTCCTTACCTGTTTGCCTGACTTTGAAAATTTGCATGCTTTTTTCTATCCTAGCTAAACATGTTTGTGCCATATAAACTTATATTTAATACCATTATATACCATGTTTTACGCAAATAAATATTTTATTATTATAAAAATTGAAAAGGTAAAGCGCATCAAAGTCCAGGGGCTGGGGGCTTTGACGTCACTATGTCAGTATAAAGTGTACTAACGGCGTGACGTCACACTATATTTCAACGCATTATGTCGTTTCTTTATGCATTATTCGTGTGCCAAATGAATAAATACGTGTCCAATATTGTTTTAATAATAAACATACGGACAAAAAACTAATGTTTAGTTAAAATTAGGGATGTTAAGAAAAATTACTTTTTAGGTAGCGAGTGAAATGCGTTTGAAGATTTTAGCATCCCGCCTCGGATAGGATAATACTTGCATCCATACTTAATACATATTAAGTACTAACGTAGGTCATAAGATAAATTGTCACTAACATCTTAGTATGTCAGCACTAACATAGGTTATAAGTTTTTTACTGACACCCTTTAATTATTTTATTTTGTCAGTGTGGAACTTTTTGTTGTCTGAAATAAATAAATTATTGTCCTTTATTTATCTCTTTTCTTATTAATTATTTAAAAAAACATTTAAAAATATAAAAAATAGAGGCCCACCGGTATCGGGAACAGGGTCCAAGCTACCGGCGGTCAGGGCTCCAGAGAGAGGAACCTCCTAACAATGCGAGCCGTGTCCAGCAATACTGCTTTCTGGATCAGGCCCTTGACCCAGCCGCCTATCGGGAGCCTCCTAAGGTGTTGGTCGATGCTCGTGGCTGTTAAGCCATTGGCTGAAACGACTATCGGTACAATGATCGCTGTGCCCACATCCCACATGTCGACCACCTCGCGAGCCAAGTCAAGATCCTTGATTTGCTTATCTTTCTCGGCTTTCACGAGGTTCCCGTCATGCGGGACGGTAATGTCAATAATCATTGCACGCCTCTCTATTCGGACCACCACCACTATATCAGGCTTATTAGCGATAAGTCAGTGATGATGGACCGATCCCAGTACCATGTGATATTGCCATTCTCGAGAACTGGGTTGGGCACATACCTGTAGTACGGCACCTCCGATGCCACAAGAGTGTATTTCAGAGCAAGTTGCTGATGAATTATCCTGGCTACAAGGTTGTGCCTATGCAAGTACTCTTCGTTAGCTAGACGAGAACAACCAGAGATAATGTGACGGATCGATTCACCCGGGCGGTGACATGCCCGACAGATGTCCACCGTGCCATCCTTCACAATAAATCTCCGGTAGTTATTCGTCATGATAACTTCGTCCATAATTGCACAGACAAAACCTTCGGTTTCCCCAAAGAGGTCTCCGAAACGTAGCCATGCTACGGACGCTGCTTGGTCTACATCGGACCCATGTAGGGCCCGGAAAAAGCGCCCATGAAGCCCCTTACTCTGCCATACTTCCCTGCGGTCGTTAGTGTCAAGCACTACAGGCTTGCGCCAGTTCTCATTCGCCAAGGAGAGCGGGGTGAGTCCCTTGCCCACTGCTACTACATCTCGATGCATACCCACGTCGGTGTATATAAAATATTCCCTGAGATTGCATATCTCGCGGTTGTGGAGGTTTTTGGCATTTAAAAAGCCTCGGCCTCCACACTTCCGCGGGATATACAATCTCATGGCCGACAATCGTGGGTGACGCATTCGATATGCAATCAGCAGTGTACGGACCCGCCTATCTAGGGCGTCGTAAATTATTATTATTATATTATAAATCCGAAAGTAACTCTGTATGTCTGACTGTTACTTTTACATGCTTAACCCCTTGAGAGCCAGAAACGAGGATCCACGCGAGACATAGTGGCTTTTTATTTGTTTCGGTAAATACAGCACACAACCGGTTAAACCGCTGAACCGATTTAGATGAAATTTTGGAATGGCAATACTCTGGGACCCTGGAAAGGCAAGAGGATAGTTTTTATCCCGGCAATCATTCATTCATGGGGGTGGAAAGGAGGATGGAAGTTTGTATAGTCACGGGGTCTCATTGCTAAGAAAGAAAATTTGGTTCAAATAAATCTCACTAGATGGCGCGATATGCACCTCCATCTGTTATTGAATGTGTGTAAAATTTACATTTTCTGGAATTGAACACAAAAATTGTATGTTCTTGTTTAATCTACTCTCCTAAGTACAAAATTATGGAATATTGGGCTCTTAATTCACATTTCAAAGTTTATTAGACGGATCATTTAAAATTGATGCCAATAGATGAGGCATTTTTTAATTTGTGAGGCATTCCACTCGATTGTTAAAGTTTGCATTTTAACACATTTTGGTGCAAAAAAAAAACTGTTTAGACGTGCAAATAAATACTAGAAAACAAACCTTCACTGTATTTAAAGAAAAACATATTCATACCTAGTAAACCCTTTTACTTGCAAGTCGCTGCTAACACCATCTATCTATGACCGTGAAACAGACCCGAATGCGTTCGATGTACAAAAAATTGCCAGATTAAGCAGACGAAAACCGCTAGTTACGTCGGCACGGTTTCTTTGTATAGGATGAGGTATCTGTATGCTAGTATTATATTATCTGTGGTATAGTGAACCAATAATTTCTCAAGAAAGGTCGCCCACACAACTACAAATACCTACAATATTATAGCTATTCGAAGTACTAATGTTACGCAGACGAACTCGTAGGCAAAAGTTAGTAACATGTTTTCGAGGCGCGAGGCCGTAGGCGGTGGCCCACGATGCCCACGCCGCACGCCGCCTCTGCAAACGGTATTTACCTGATGAATTCCACGTACTTACTCCAAGTAATTTTGTACCTCCACTGTTCTAAATGGCATGTTAAAATCACCCATGAGTACCACATCTTCATAATTTACAACCAACACTTTCTAAAATATGTAACACTCGCACATATTCATTACTGTCATAAGGATAAGGGCTGGTCTGGGTCTGCAAACTTACGCTTTGAATCTTCAGCGACAGGCCTCGTAGGGCTTGGCTTTGTAGATGCAGTCCTACCTTGTCTGGCTCCTTCAGAGACGGCAAGGTGGCGTGGTTTTGAGGGAGAGCGCCACGGTCGTGTAGATCCTCAAGGCAAGTGCGGTGATTAACCTTCTCGTGGTTGCCGCCCTGTTAGTGGTCTAATTCCCTATGAAATAGACGTAACTGAAATCACCGGGCGAAGTATCACAGGGGTGGCGAGGTCATGCCCCTGGGTGTCCACCATTGAACAATCACAATGTTGGATAGCAATGATCTCCTGCGTGTTTGTGCCGTGCGCGGGGACCCGTATGGAGGGATGAAGGGATCCTGGTGGTTGAGTGGAGCAGGTTGCACACAACACGCCACTTTGGCCTGGATTTCCTACGACACGGGAGGTTGTGGGAGTAGCTTACCCACGATCAATCGGCTGATCTCTCCTTCTGAGGGTATAAGCGAGGTGCGTGGGGTCCACTGAGGTCGTTTTCGGACGGCTGAAGTGGTGGTGAAGGTCACGCTGACGGTGTATTGGAGGGTTGTTCTGTTCAAGCCAGCCCAAACGAGCACCTGATGTCGCACTGTAAGCCAGCCCTGCGCACCTATATCTCAATGGTAGTCCTAACGGCTCACCTTAAGTGGTGGGTCGTTCCCAGTTGCGGGCTCGATGGAGGGTGGGAGCCGGAGAGATGAACTTTTATTAAATGTGGTCATGGATTTTGTAAAAGACTTGAGTACATTAGGGGTGGTGTCGGCGAAAGCCGGCACCACCTCTGCCCCTGGACCTGCGGTTAACTCCGCAGAATCCAGCGCGGGTGCCCCCAAGGCTGCAGTGAAAACTACTGCCGCCCCTCCAGCTGCGGTGAAAACCGCAGTCAGGAGTGTCAAGAAGTCCCTTGGGCAACCTGCAGCGAAAGCTGCAGGTCCCAGTACGGGTAATAAAAATAAGCGGGGTGCTCCTAGCACCTCGCGTGTACCTGGACCCGCGGCCAAGGCCGCGGCCTCCAGCGGTAACTTCGTGGCTCCTCTAACCACATCCTCCGAAGTCGCTGCCTCCTGTACAATGGATGCTGCTAGCGTACCCGTTGGCGAGGCTGCCTTGACCTGGCGAGTGCAAACCCGCAAGGGAAAGGGCAAGGGTAAGCGTAGAAATACGCAAACCTCTGCCCCCGCCAAGGAACCGGCGAGTACGACTGAACCAGCTCAGGGCAATAAGCCCATGAACAGGAAGCAGCGACGGCAGGAGCAAAGGAGAGGCAAAGCGAAAGCTTCAATCAGCTTCTCGAAAGGGAAGGAAGCACAACCTGCGCCGGACACAAGCCGAGCTGCAGGGACTGGCGGACCAGCACAAACGGCGACCTCATCGCAGCAGACCGCTCGGGACGGTCAGGTCGGTGCCAAGCGAGCTCTCAACGAGACTTTGTCACCTCGTGGAGAGCACAAGCGGCAGCGGCTTGATCGGTCCGGGAGAGTTGGTGGGATGAGCTTCGCACAGGCTGCCAGTGCCCACCTGTGTGTCGCGGTGACATGCGAGCGCACGGGTGCCATCAGCAAGGAGTTGTCGGCTTTGGTGACCCAGCTGATCCAAAAACGGATCATCGAAGAAGCCCTCTCTCCCACGATGGAGACTCCAGTGCCCTTAGTGCGAGTTTTTACTCACGCTCATTCGCGTTATCGTAAACGATCTCTTATGTCAAAATGTATACAAAAAAAACAGGTTTTGCCTTGCCGTCACCAGACAGCGCTTATCCAGTTTCAATACAAATTGGCGTTAACGTTAACGCGATTGAGCGTGAGTAAAATCTCGCACTAAGGCCTCAGAGCAGCAGATACCGTCCTTCACCGCTAAACCTCAATTTGGCAGCGGTGCACTCAAGCTGTGGTGTTGCGACGACTTCACCCTGGCTTGGCTGAAGAGGACGGTCCCCGGTTTGCCCCTCCCGGATAGCACCTCGCTAGTCGTGAAGGGCCAATCGGAGTTAACTAAAATGGTACGCTGTGGTATAGTCATACCGGACGATAGCGCAATGTACCAAAACCTGAATATCGCAGCGAGAACGCTGTGGTATCAGAACCCATAGGTGGACATCAAAAAATGGGTGGTGATCCACTCAGACAGGCAGAAGACGTGCTGGTTCGTGGTGCTGGGTGTCCCCGAGGACCACATACCGGTCTTGATGGGCGCCGAGCGCAGGCTGTCTTTCGGCCTGGGCTCGGTGTACATCAAGTTCCAAGGAGCGAACGGGAAGTTTGCGTGCGTCCCTCGTGGTTGGGACCCGATCACGAAGCAGCTCGTCAAGAACAGCAGCACAGGGGAGAGCAACCCCCTGCCTAGCAACCCGGAAGCTTCTGTGGCCGACTCTGCAGCAACTGCAGAAGAGGGCACCACTGAGGAGGACACGTCTGGGGTCCCTCTGGCGAGCGGGGAGCTGGACGACATTACACTGTCGCCAGCCTCTGGCCCGTTGGAGGAGGACCTCATCGTGGGAGATGCTTTCGCGGGACTGCAACTGGAGGAGGAGGAGGAGGGACCCACCCATGATGGCGACCCCTTCGTCCGCCTGTAAAGTTGTGCAGGCAAACCTCCACCACAGCCAGACAGCGACGGCTCAACTACGCAAGTGGCTGGAGGTTCAACAGACTGCCATCGCCTTAATCCAGGAGCCGTGGATTAGGGGTGGCCAAATCAGAGGACTATCCAACCTTGGGGGTAAGCTCCTTGTTGGCGGAGGCACCACCCCCACATGACCGTGTCCGCCTCGTAACCTTCTGCGAGACCAGCGGGGAAGAGGTCATCATTGGGACCGACGCGAACGCACATCACCCCCTGTGGGGAATGGAAGCGCCTAATGAAAGAGGTAAGGCATTAGTGGACTACTTGTTTACTACTAACTTGTCTCTACTAAATACAGGTGCAGAACCAACGTTCGTAACTAGACGCAGTCGCACAATTATTGATCTAACTTTGGCGACGGAAGGCGCAGCGGAGATCACTACTGGATGGCAGGTCTCCAACGAGGCCGCTTTGACATTCAGCTCTGGGTAGCACCTACGCCCCCCTGGCGTAATCCGCGCAACACGGACAGAGCTGTATACACACGCACCCTAGAGTCGAAACTGCCGCCCTTATGTGAGGCGCGGACTATAGGGAACGAAACGAGGTTAGACATGCAGGTCAATCAACTTACCGAGTGTCTGATAAGCAGCTACCACACCGCTTGCCCTCTGACTACCCCACGCGATACACCGGGCAAACAACCATGGTGGGGAGCGGAGTTAAATCGTAAACGCGGGAAGGTAAGGAAGGCCCTAAACAGGGCCATGAATACAAGCAAGGATGAGGACTGGGACGCTTACTACGAGGCCAAATCCAGCTATAAAAAATGCATCAGATTCAGGCGTACCGCAGGATGGCGCAAATTCTGTGGTAACATCGAATCTTGCCAAGAGGCAAACAGGGTAAGGAAAATAATGGCTCAGGCGCAAACACCTGAGCCTGCCACACTCCGTAAACCTGACAACTCACTCACCACATCACCTGAAGAGGCTAGACGCGTCCTGATAGATACTCACTTCCCAGGCAGCGTTATTGCCCAGGTAACTGACTGGGTAGATACTACCCAGGAACCAACAGATGATGATTGGCTCTACGCATACAGGATGATCACGACGGAGAAACTACAGTGGGCCATCCTAAGCTTTCATCCTTTCAAGGCGCCCGGTCCAGATGGGGTGTTTCCTGCGCTGCTGCAGTGGGGAGGTACGTCTATTGTAGAGAGACTGGTGCCAATAATGAAGGCGTGCCTGGCGTTTAGATACGTTCCGAAAGGATGGAGGGAAGTGAAGGCGATATTCATCCCCAAACCAGGCAAAGGGGACTATACTAACGCCAAATCCTTCAGACCCCTAAGCCTGACCTCGTTTCTACTCAAATCGATGGAGAGGCTGTGCGACAGGGAGTTATGAGATGGCGTTCTTAAAGCATTACCTCTCCACGGTAACCAACATGCCTACAGCTCGGGTAAGTCAACGGAATCTGCTCTCCATCTGGTGGTAGGCCAGATAGAGGAGGCAATCCATCAAAAGGGTTCATGCCTGGGCACTTTCATAGACATCGAAGGGGCCTTCGACAAAACCAACTTCTCCAGCATAGGTACTGCCCTCTCCAGACACGGAGCTGAACAGGTACTAATTGACTGGATAACTAATATGCTAAGCAAACGTGCGGTTCGGCTGGAGGGCGAACAGCCACTGGCCTTTTTAGCCAGGGGCTGCCCTCAGGGAGGGGTGCATGGCGACGACAGGCTGCATGAGAACTACCCCGACCGCTGCGCTCGAGGCCATGCTGGAACTGCCACCGGTCCAGCTTTTCATTCAGCAGGAGGCTACGACGGCGGCAGGGCAGCTTAAGGCACTAAATCTCTGGGGTAGGAGAAAGTCACAACACACGGCTCTGCTCGAGGACCTTAATAAAGAGTTCCCTCTTACAACAGCAATTATGGACCGGATACCTAAGCAATTTGTTTTTGACAAGAAATACAAGATCCAACTCCATGAGGACCACCACTGTGAGGGGTTACGCCCAGACGAGTTGAGGATCTTCACCGATGGTTCCAAGACAGGTACTGGCTCAGGTGCGGGGGTGTTCTCAGAGGACCTCAACATACACATAGCCGCGCCACTTGGGGCACACAACACGGTGTTCCAGGCAGAGTGTGTGGGCATCACTCTGGCTGCATCGGCCATTCTAGACAGGAAGGTAAAAGATTTCCCAATACGCATTCTCTCTGACAGCATGGCCGTCCTGCAGGCGTTGGGCAGCCACACGGTCTGCTCTGGACTGATATACGAGTGTCACCAACGCCTAAACCAGGTTGGGTCAAACAATAAACTAACCATTCAATGGATCAAAGGGCATAGCGATTCCCGAGGCAACGATGCAGCGGATGAGCTAGCCCGTAGAGGCTCCAGTATGGCTGTGGTGGGTCCGGAACCAATCGTGCCAATACCATTTGGCTACCTCCACAGTCTGGTAAGGAAACGAACCAAGGAGCAACACCACGGATTGTGGATTGACCACAATGAGTGCAGGCAGTCCAAAGAAGCACTTCCCGCTTTGGATAGACGTTTCACGCAGAAGGCCCTACGCCTGACGAAACAGCAGTTGCGAGCAGTTACAGCTGTAACGACTGGCCACGGGACTTTTAATAAGCACCTCTTTGTCTTAGGGATCACGGACAGTCCACTGTGCAGAGCATGCATGGAGGAAGACGAGACAGCAGCGCACCTGCTTCTAAGCTGCCCAGTAATCGCCGGTTACAGGGCCAAATACCTCGGTGAACCAGGTGCCGTACAGGAGGTAGTCAGCAACACGAAGGCGCTGCTGGCCTTCCTCGAGGAGTTGGGATGGATCGAGTGAGGTAGCTAGTGGAAGGTTAAGTCCCACCCGTACGCAAAATACGCGCTTAGTCGTGGAGTTGCGGAAACCAGCCCGTTTTAACCTAACCTAACCTAAGGATAGGATAGGATAGATGGACCACTTTGCCGCACTGAGACTCGCATTTGGTCCGCTGTACGTGCAGGCCTCCGTTCTGTGAGAGGGAATGCGCCGTAATCCACCACGCATGTGACATCTCTTGTCACATGTACCTACAACTTGTATGTCGCAGCCGTTACCACTGGGCCACCACTGTTCTCTATTACTGTCATAATTATTTTGATGGAAAATATGACAAAAATAAAATAGGCGTTAAATCCACCCAAGTGGAGACGGTGTGTGCAGCGGCAGGTACACTCAGGTGCAGGCCTTTGAGGGGAGAAGGAGCTCCGAATTAGACCAAAAACGCGACGACCTGAAAGCTACCAAGCCACCAACAGCCACCATTAATCATGTCGTTTATGGTTTTCTGACGTGTCAACTCTGTGCTCCAAGTAGTTCGGCCAAAGTGGGATATGCGAGTCACATGAGGGCACAAAACAGAGAAATCGGCTAGATGGCATCATCATCATCATTTTGATGAAACATAAACCACACAATATAAAAACAAACAATTATATACAAACAAATGATTGTTTGTTGTTATGTTGAACCAAAGTGCACTAAAGCATACAATCCCAAATAAGGCTGTATTCACATAAACGACTGGAACGTATAGTTCAGAACGCGGCAACGACAACAAAAAGCTCCACCTTGTTTGCATTAATTCGTAAAGACCCAATTCTATGATAGCTAAAAATCACCCGAAGGTTTGTAAAAAGTCTTTGTTCGCAGTCCTCAAACATTCTGGTAAATAGTAATACACTTAAATGCATTTATTCCCGGGTTTGGTTGTGTTGCGTTGATTTACCGTAATTTGGAATCCACACCCATTGGTTAAGTTCTGCATTTAGTGGCCAACTATCTACGTTGTTCACCTTTTCAAAAAGTGATTCTGGAACTCCAATCATAGGTTTATGATTGGATTCGTGTTTCTTTTTTCAAAGAATTCCTGAAAGAAGGTGGGGGCGGTCCAACAATGGCACAGAGAAGACTTACCCTTGAGCTGGCTGAGCAGGCTCTCCCAGTAGCCGACGTCGACGCCGTCGTGGCGGCCGCTGATCTTCTGCTCGATCTGCGTCTGCAGCGCCGCCAGCTGCGCGCCCGTCTTGCCCTTGAAGATCTGCACACACACACACGTTACGTCATCATGAGACAAGTGCTTTCAAAGATGTCGCACCATTATCTTTAGTTTTGGCACTGGTTAAGTCAAAGCTTCAGAGCCTTGAACAACGTCGCCGAGTTGCCAGCTTATCGGTTTTTTATCGACTACACTTCTTGTGCGATAGAATTGCATGATCTAATTCCGCCCAGCCCGTTTCATAATCGGACTACCAGACGTACGGCGATGCGCCATCGGTACATGGTGGACATCCCACCCATACGCACTAAACGTTTTGAGAATACTTTTATTATGCGTACAGCTAAGGAGTGGAATTCCCTGCCGGAATCTTTGTTTCCCGTTAGCTACAATCTAGGGGTCTTTAAGTCAAGAGTGAATAGGTTACTTCTAGGCAAGCGTGTTCCATCGTCGACCACATCTTCGCTTACCATCAGGTGAGATGGTGGTCAAGCGCGAGGCCATATCAAGTATAAAAAAAAAAGGTTTTGAATTCAGAATCTGAGATAATTATCAAGGTTTCGAACAACAAAATCATGTCCATCATGAATGATAACATTTTAATTGAATCGCAATAAAATAGATTTTTAGACCTTTTAGGAATTTTAATATTTATTCAAATATCAACTTGGAATACATGAAGATAACTTAAAACCTATATCTGTTTAAAACCAAAGTGATGTCCTACAGCACCAAACGTAGGGTTGAGGCAGATGGGCAGGAATTACATTATGTAGATGACTACGTCTACTTGGGCCAGTTAGTATCTTTTGAAAACAGACAGGATAGGGAAATCGATCGCCGTAGCGAGAACGCCTGGAAAAGCTACTGGTCCATGAAGACGCTAATGAAGAATGATCTGCCGATTACCCTGAAGCGAAAACTCATCGATATGTGTATTCTAGCCCATGGTCACCCATCGAATTGCAGCACAGCATTCTAGGCGTAAAGAGAACAGACGGAATACCACGCTGAGCTCCAAAACGTGCATAAATAACGTGGACACAAAGGCTACCAGCATGCAAATTGACCGCTGGGGAAAAGTCTCCATACACTGGATTCCTGAAGATGAAAGGCGCCGTCGCGGCCGGCCTGAAAGAGGTGGCGAGATGATTTGGACGCGTACCATGAGGGCTGGTTCGACACAGCGCGGGAAAAGAAGTCTGGCAAGTCTAGAGATAGGGCTTTGCTCAGTAGTGGGACTGCAATAGCTAGACAAAAAATCTGTTTAAATAGAGGCTTAGGATAAAATCACAGAGTACAAACAGAGAGGATTCATACAAGCGACCTACGACAGATACACTACTACAAGCATGAGGCGCGTGTGCGCGTACTACTGGCGACCTCGGCACGTACGGAAAGAAACCAGTTCCTACCAGCTAAGCCAGTTGAGTCGGTGAGGGCTGAGCGCAGGGAGGCGTCGCGCGTCGTGTTTGTTTACGTTTTATAATGAGTAAAACATAATAGAGAAGCATGTTCTGGCTCAGTCACCTGCGTGACGTCATCGGCCACGACCTGGTGCACGCCGTCGGGCGCGGCCAGGCGGCGCAGCTTGTTGTGCACGTGCTACAGTAGCTACACTCTGTTACCTGCGTGACGTCATCGGCCACGGCCTGGTGCGGCCAGGCGGCGCAGCTTGTTGTGCACGTGCTACAGTAGCTACACTCTGTTACCTGCGTGACGTCATCGGCCACGGCCTGGTGCGGCCAGGCGGCGCAGCTTGTTGTGCACGTGCTACAGTAGCTACACTCTGTTACCTGCGTGACGTCATCGGCCACGGCCTGGTGCGGCCAGGCGGCGCAGCTTGTTGTGCACGTGCTACAGTAGCTACACTCTGTTACCTGCGTGACGTCATCGGCCACGGCCTGGTGCGGCCAGGCGGCGCAGCTTGTTGTGCACGTGCTACAGTAGCTACACTCTGTTACCTGCGTGACGTCATCGGCCACGGCCTGGTGCGGCCAGGCGGCGCAGCTTGTTGTGCACGTGCTACAGTAGCTACACTCTGTTACCTGCGTGACGTCATCGGCCACGGCCTGGTGCGGCCAGGCGGCGCAGCTTGTTGTGCACGTGCTACAGTAGCTACACTCTGTTACCTGCGTGACGTCATCGGCCACGGCCTGGTGCGGCCAGGCGGCGCAGCTTGTTGTGCACGTGCTACAGTAGCTACACTCTGTTACCTGCGTGACGTCATCGGCCACGGCCTGGTGCGGCCAGGCGGCGCAGCTTGTTGTGCACGTGCTACAGTAGCTACACTCTGTTACCTGCGTGACGTCATCGGCCACGGCCTGGTGCGGCCAGGCGGCGCAGCTTGTTGTGCACGTGCTACAGTAGCTACACTCTGTTACCTGCGTGACGTCATCGGCCACGGCCTGGTGCGGCCAGGCGGCGCAGCTTGTTGTGCACGTGCTACAGTAGCTACACTCTGTTACCTGCGTGACGTCATCGGCCACGGCCTGGTGCGGCCAGGCGGCGCAGCTTGTTGTGCACGTGCTACAGTAGCTACACTCTGTTACCTGCGTGACGTCATCGGCCACGGCCTGGTGCGGCCAGGCGGCGCAGCTTGTTGTGCACGTGCTACAGTAGCTACACTCTGTTACCTGCGTGACGTCATCGGCCACGGCCTGGTGCGGCCAGGCGGCGCAGCTTGTTGTGCACGTGCTACAGTAGCTACACTCTGTTACCTGCGTGACGTCATCGGCCACGGCCTGGTGCGGCCAGGCGGCGCAGCTTGTTGTGCACGTGCTACAGTAGCTACACTCTGTTACCTGCGTGACGTCATCGGCCACGGCCTGGTGCGGCCAGGCGGCGCAGCTTGTTGTGCACGTGCTACAGTAGCTACACTCTGTTACCTGCGTGACGTCATCGGCCACGGCCTGGTGCGGCCAGGCGGCGCAGCTTGTTGTGCACGTGCTACAGTAGCTACACTCTGTTACCTGCGTGACGTCATCGGCCACGGCCTGGTGCGGCCAGGCGGCGCAGCTTGTTGTGCACGTGCTACAGTAGCTACACTCTGTTACCTGCGTGACGTCATCGGCCACGGCCTGGTGCGGCCAGGCGGCGCAGCTTGTTGTGCACGTGCTACAGTAGCTACACTCTGTTACCTGCGTGACGTCATCGGCCACGGCCTGGTGTACGCCGTCGCGGCGCGCGTCGGGCGCGGCCAGGCGGCGCAGCTTGTTAAGCTCGTCCAGCACGATGGTCTGCACATCCTCCCAGTACGCCTGGTTCGCGTTGTTCTCCAGCTCCTTGTACACCTGGAACAACAATCACTTTTGTAGCCACATCTATCATTCTAAAGTGATTCTTAATAACTATTTATGCAACTGTTACGTAATGGACGGTCTTTTAATACGAGTGCCGTTTGTAGGTGGGCACGAGTTACTAAAAGACCAATAACGTACAGTTGCATACAAGATTTTATCTACAAAGGAAGGAATAAAACACAGATATAGACAAATAAGTATTTTTAATAGAAACTTAACTACACACTGACTATTGTTTATTTATATGTAGATTTTATATTGTACAATTATTCAAATAAACAGGAATTGCAGAATTACAGGCTGAACTTGTAGATGGGCCTGGAGGCATGCATTGCGGTACATTAATGTTAAGAGGGAACGCTGGTTGGCCTTTCTTCATACAAAAACATTCTGCTGTTTTCTTCGTGGATAATGCGTCTAGAGCAATGATTTTTCCCATACAATCTGGGTCTAATTAATACGTGCCCCTATCATTTCCTTTTTTCAAAAACATAAACACTAAAAGAAATATGACAATCCAAAAACCCGAAAAAAATGCCCGTTTTTGCCGCCATGTTCAGACGACTTTCAGACAAATTAATAAGTTTTAACAAAGAAAAAAATGATAGAGGCATAGATATACTTTTCCTCAAAATTTTGATATAAGAATTATTTAGATCAGTCCAGTTTTGAAGAAGAAAATGGCAGAATACGAAACGTCTTTTGGTCTAGGTTTTTGTAGGTGAAATCAGCCTGAGCTGCAGTTGTCCCTTTCGCACTTTACGGGGGCAGGTTGGAGGTGCGGGAGGGTACGTAGGGGGCTTACACGTACACAAATAGGGAAGTGTTAATTGTCGATATTTTTTTCGATACTCTAGTAATATACACCGATGTCGATATTTAAACTATACAATGATTTTAATTATTAAAAAAAAAGTTAATTTAAAAATCAAAAACAAGACTGCTTAAGAAGCGAACTAAAAAGCTGTAAACAAGAAAAAATCATGCTGTGCAGTGATTTTTAAATTAACTTTTTTTATTTACAACTTTTTAGTTATAATTTTTTTTCATATTACTTTTAAACATATAAGTGGTATGTATTTTTGTAATCAGCTCTTAAAACCCTTCATTTTGATACCCCACTCGATGGGTTTGGAAGAAAAAATATATTGGGACCCGCACAATGAGAGGGAGATGTCAATGTAACCATATAAACTTGTGTTCTTTTATAATAAAGGGCAGTATAGCATCAGCATTCGTTGTATCACTTACTCCTAATATCACCCATCCGTACATGGCGACCGTGACAGCGTAAACGCTAGCAGCGTATGTTTACATTTCTTTGACCAAAACGGGTGTCGCAATGTATTGTAACGAGACCAATCTCGTACTGGGACTTAGCGTGGTCATTATTCTATTTTGTGAATATTTACCACGACAATCACAAAATGGGTACAACTAATACGAAGGAAGAAGTTATAGTTCCACAAAACGCAGTAGGTGGAAGTAACAGCGCTGACATCACGCAGCTGACGATACATGCCAGCACAACCAATATCATTTTAATCGTGTTACTTCTTATAGCATCGTTGGCGTTTTTGTATGGTATCTTCAGAATCTACAAGAATTGCCATCAGAAATGGATGGGTAATGAGATCAGGAAGGACAGACTACGATGTTCTATATGGAGACGTAGAGCTGACGCAGAGGAAATGCGGACGAATGCCAGAGGCTACAAGAAGGACACTGAGGACATCATCTGAAGAGTTAAAAACCCAGGGTTTACGAAGAAAAGTGCGCGAAAGTAGTATTCGTTATGTGTCAGTGCGTGGTTATATATAAGGTGTTGTCTATTCTCTATTCGTAGTAAACGTGTAATAGCATAAAATATACATGACATTATTTTAGTGGACTAAAATAAGTGACAAATGAAAATAAAATGAACGCTGGAGTGTATGCAGTATAAAATAATGGTATGTAATTCAGTACCTACTAAGAAAATAAAAATAAGTATTTATGTTAAATGGCAGAAAACTTAAAAACATTGTACGACAAGTTATTTGAAATCAGAAAATATTTGATAAAGATAGGTCCAGATAGAAGAAAAGGTAACATTATAGTCGTAAAATTAGCAGAGGCAGATAACTTAGTAAAAGAGTACAACTTATTTTTAGAATATTATTCAAAATCGAAAAGCACCGTATGTGAGAGTGAATGTTCGCATATTCACGAGCTTTGCGCAAATTTTGATCATTTATATGAACAAATATTAGATTTGTGCTCACAGAAACCTAGTACGGCAGATAAAATGGCAACTACTTGTAAATTTGATTTAAAAATTGCTTTAAGTTTATTACCAGTTTGTACAGACGATGAGGCTAGCGTAAAGCAACTTATAGATGGCATAGAGTATTACAAAACAGAGTTAGACGAAAATTCACAAGGAAAACTGTTAAATTTTGTATTAAAGAATAGACTCTCTCAGACCGCAAAATTGAAATTAGCGACTTCATAATTATGTCAATATTGACGACTTTATAGCTGACTTGAAGATTCAGTTATTGCCTAAAAAATCGGCTACAGCAATTCAACGAAAGCTGCAAAGTCTTAGGCAAAACGATTTATCAATCGATGATTTCGGCAAAAAAATTACGGAATTGTTTGTAGATTTGACGATCTCTCAATCGGGGGCCAACGAGGCCAGTTTGAAAGTTTTAAAGCCAATTAATGAGAAGCAAGCTATCAAATGTTTCTCAGATGGATTGAGAAATCGACGACTTAGCACAATAATTTCAGCCAGAAATTTTACATCATTGAAAGATGCTGTACAGGCGGCCATCGATGAAGATATAACAAGTCCATCAACATCTTCCGATATTTTAACGATGAATTATAGAGGGAGATCGTCTTATAACTGGTCACAGCGGAGAGGCCGCTTCTCATACGCGGGTAGAGGACGCGCACGTGGCAATCAACAGGTTATCCATAACCAAGACGAACAGCAGGATCAGGTTCGGAGAGGATCGCAGGCAAGCTGGCGCCGGTCCACCCGACCATTTCATGGAAACAGAGGTAGGTCCAATTATAGCACCTCCAGGGATCAACACATACATACATTGGATGACTCAGAAACGCAGGAAAACACAGAAACAGAACAGCGGAATGAGGACCAGTTTTTTCGGGACTAAAAATATAATTTTATCATGCAATAACGTAGGCTACGTAAATATAAAATCGCATAACCATTATTCATACCAATTATTAGTTGACACCGGTGCATCCATATCTGTCATAAAGTATAAACAAATTCTCGACCAAAACATTCCAATCCATATCGAGAAGACACTTGTAAACGGCATCGGGGGCAAAGTACAGGCTATAGGATATGCTTATTTGCGCCTAGTTATTGGAAATCAGACCCTACAACATAAGTTCTATGTTTTTAAAACATTGCCTTGTAAAGGTAGTGGCATACTGGGACAAGACTTTTTAAGCAAGTATAAATCAGTATTAAATTACGGTAACCAAACTTTGTTACTATGGAATCACAACTCAAAGGTATCATTACCATTAACAATGACAAACAATCATTTTAATATACCGGCAAGATCAGAGTCTATTCACTTTATTCGAACATGTGAGATAGAGGAATGTGTAGTTAATGGAACAGAACTGCGAAAGGGGATCTTTGTTGCAAATACTTTAGTTAAGCCCACGAATGGGAAAATACCAATTAGGATTTTAAACACCACGGAGACAGATTTAGTCTTGACAACAATTAGTCCAACACTTTACAAAGCAAGCGAGTATGATGTATGTTCATTTCAAGAAACCAATAATAATGCTGATCGTGTCAGAAAGGTATTCGCTTCGCTATCGCTGAAACATTTAAATAAAGAGGAGCAATTGTCCATAGAGTCCATTTGCGCAAAATATGCAGACATTTTCTTCCTACCGGGTGATAAATTAGGAACAACTAAATTATATGAACACTCAATAACATTGAAACCAAACGTGGCACCAGTGTACGTTAAGCCCTACAGAATGCCGCATTCACAGAAAGCCGAATTAAAGAAACAAGTGGACAACTTATTGGAACAAGAAATTATTGAACCTTGTTCCAGTGAGTGGTCCAGCCCAGTACTCCTAGTGCCTAAAAAATCAGACGCAAACGGGGAAAAAAAATGGCGGTTAGTTATAGATTACCGTAAGCTCAACACTTGTATTCAGGATGATAAGTTTCCACTGCCAAACATCACGGATATACTAGATTCCTTGTGTGGATGTATTTATTTCACACATTTAGATTTAAACCAAGGATTTTTTAACGTAGCGTTAAACAAACACAGTAGGAAATATACTTCATTTAGTGCAGACGGTGGTCAGTATCAAATGACAAGAATGCCTATGGGACTCAAAACTAGTCCCAGCTCATTTTCGCGTATGATGACCATGGCAATGACCGGGCTATCCTACGACAAGTGCTTAGTGTACCTAGACGATCTTATTTGTATGGGACGGAACTTAACTGACCATAACAAAAATTTAATAGAAGTATTCGAAAAGTTGCGCAGTGCCAACTTAAAATTAAATCCCACTAAATGCGATTTCCTTAAGAAAGAGATCCTTTATTTAGGCCACGTGGTGACAGGCAATGGTATATTGCCGGACCCAGATAAGATTAAAATAATTAAAGAGTATCCAGTTCCTAAAAGTACGGACGAAGTGAAACGCTTCGTTGCTTTTGCAAACTACTATAGAAAATTTATAGACCACTTTGCCGACAAAGCCTATCATTTAAACCATTTAAGTAAGAAAAACACTAAATTCAACTGGGATAGCAACTGTCAAACGTCATTTGAAACTCTAAAACAGAGTATGATGTCACCGCCAATCCTACAGTACCCAGATTTCTCAGAACAAAATCAATTCATAGTACAAACCGATGCATCTGGGTACGCAATTGGGGCAGTTCTATCAAATTCAAATGGCAGACCAATAGCTTACGCTAGTAGGAGCCTTAACAAAGCGGAAAAGAACTATCCCACTATAGAGAAAGAACTCTTAGCTGTAGTTTGGGCTGTCAAATATTTCAGACCCTATTTATACGGTCGTACATTTAAAATACTAACCGACCACAAACCCCTTGTATACTTATTTAATTTAAAAGACCCATCTAGCAGGCTCTTTAAATTTAGACTAGCTCTAGAAGAATACAATTACGTAATAGAATACGTAAAAGGGAGTGAGAACTGCGTTGTAGATGCATTATCTAGAATAAAAATTACGTCAAAAGAACTTAAAGAAATGAATGAGTGTCTGTGTGCAGTAATGACTCGCGCTCAAAAACGAAAATTAGATGCTGTCGCCCCGGAAGATGAGTTGCCCACCGACAACTTGCCAGTTCAACCACATGTAGTGGAAACTCATATCAAACCAAGAGGCGCAGTAGAGTTAAGATTTGCACTCAGTAGCAGTCTTAAGAAGTTAAAGAGCGATAGCTCAGTAGTGTTACAAACACACAAAATATTATTGTATAATGCCCAAATGAAAACTATATTCATAAACTCGGCATCTCAATCACAAACTACGCGAGCCGAGTTTGCGAGAGAGCTGAGTGATTTTTGTGACAAGCTAAATATAGATGAAGTATACTTCATTAAAAATTCGAATAATAAAATTTTTGTAGAGAAATTAACTAGTGAGATAAGAAAACAAAGCAACTGGAAAGGGCCCAGATTATGTATATTAAAAGATGTCGAAAGAATAGAGGACAAAGATGATAGGAAAGTGATACTCAACGACTTTCATCTTTTGCCCACTAGTGGGCACGCGGGCATGAGAAGAATGCTGACTAATATAAAAAAATACTATTTTTGGCCAGGCTTAGAAAGTGATGTCAAAAATTATGTCAAAAAATGTGTTCAATGTCAGAAGCATAAGTATACAGTTCAGGTGAAAGAGCCAATGGCAATCACCACAACTGCTCATTCGGCTTTCGATAAAATCTTCTTAGACTTGGTAGGACCATTAGACAAAGACAGCAACAATTTTTCTTATATATTGACATTGCAATGCGAGCTGTGCTGTGCATTGCAATGGCGCCCAAAATCCGCCATGTTTGTTTTTTTTTTAACTTCACCTATCTAAGAACACTTGGGCGGTCAAGACTTATCTATCGATGTCTTAATTATAAAAATCCGTCAAGTAGTTTGGAAGATACGAGGTAGTAAAGAATATTACATACATACAAACATACAAATTACGCGCGAAAAACATAACCCTTTCCTTGCAGCCGGGTAAATAGTGTGATTGTAAGTATTACTTTTTATTGCTGAAGGCACTTGTCGAATGATTATCCTAAGCATGCATGTGAACTGGAAAGTGCAGTTGCGATTGCACTATCACAAGTTGTCAGGAAAATTAAGTCAGGGTCCAGAATAATGCTAGGTACAGACCAACCGAACGAACTATTAAATGTTGTTGAAAAGAAATTGCTGGCTTTTGTTATTATAGCGCGCTTGACCACTATCTCACCTCATGGTAAGCGACGATGTGGTTGACGGTGTAGCACACTTACCTAGAAGTATCAACACTCTTCACTTAAAGACCGCGAGGTTGTAGCTATCGGGCAACACAGACTCCGGCAGGGTACGCATAATGAAAGTAAGTATTTCCAAAATGTTTAGTGCATATGGGCGGGATGTCCACTTTGTACCGATGCCGCATCGCCGTACATCTTGTAGTCCGATGATGAAACGGGCTAGACGGAATTAGATCATGCAGTTCCATCGAAACGGCACGGTAGAATCAATTTTTTATAACATGTAAATTTTTTTAACGTTCAAAAGTGCCGCATAATGGTCTAGTTGAAATAAATACATTTGATTTGATTTGAAAATGCAAATCTCCGAAATGCAACCGATAAATACCTACAAGCTGGCAACTCTGCGACGATGTTCAAGGCTCTGGAGCTTTGACTCGACCAGTGCCTCATTGCCAGTGGCTATTTTTAGCGGAGAAAAGACACGCCTGTTTTTTAGCGGTATTGAACTTGACCAGATTGGCATCGCCCCATTCGGAGACTGCCTCCAAGGACAAGCTCAAACGCTCCACCATGGTCTCACTCCAAATATGAATGGCATACGCTAGAAGATCCACAGTAGACTGATTTCGGTGGAAGCCGTATTGGCGGTCACTAAGGATGTCGTTAGCTACTAGGTATGCCAGGAGTCTACAATTAAGTACACGTACAGAGACGGGTCTTGGCCGGGTCAGCTCAAATGCCTTTCTCGGGCACGGGCTGTACATTGGCTTACTTTCATCAGAAAGTATGAAAGCAAAATAAATATTTTTAAATCAGTAGGATTACATGATTCTACTACCTCAGAAAAAGCGGCAACACCTATGAGGTTCTATTCGCCTCAATATCAACGTCGACTCAGGACAATAACAATGAAAACAGGATTACCGAGAACCTCTTCTAGAGAGTTTACTATGCATGCCATAAGGTCAACGAACCGAAATGGTAATAAGTCGGAAGCACTCATTCATAAGTCGCCAATAAAAAACAATTTAGATAAGTCTTCAGTCACAGGGACAGGGAACTTGTCACCTACAAATAGTTACAAAGAATTACAAGTCAGCTATATCCATAAGTCAACTACATCCAACGCGGAGGAACAAGAAAATGGAGGTATACATATATCGACGGATAGGGAAATACAGAGAACAAGCAAGAACATGCCACGATCAACACCTAAACAAAACATGGGCGCTGATGGAAGCGTAGAAAAATTGACTGATATTAGATCCTGTAAACAACTATTGCAAGTACTGGCACCAAAACATAAAATCGCTATCTTCGCTGATCAGACCGGATATGAAATTAGAGATATACTTCAAAAATTGGTGGGAAATAGTTTTAGTGTTACGTCGGTAATCAAACCAAATGCACCTCTTAGTTACATATTAAGTACATGTGCAACTATGTGTAAGGATTTCACAAAGTCTGACTTTGTTTTAATAATTGGAGGTATTAGCGACAAAAATCCATTAAATATATTAAGTTCTCTGCATCACACTTTGCAAAATATACAGAACACAAACGTCCTTGTCAGTAAGATTTATAATAATAAATATTTAAATTTATCAAATGTTAATCGTACTTTAAAACTTGTATGTAATAATGTGAAAATTCTAATTTTATTACACTTGATGACAATCATTATTTTGACTACAATAGAAGACCTTTACTGAACAAGCTAACTGCATGCAAATTAATTTATAGGGATATATTGCGGTCACAATACAGGATCAACTACCAAAAATATGTGCATAATGTGCTTGTAGATCAAAAGGCAAAACGGATGTTTAAAAATGTTTCTACACAAACTACTCCTAATTTGGTACTCAAAGCGAGTAAAACACCTACATCTAGAGTGTTTGTAAATTCGTCCTCATAAACAAATGTTTCACCTACAATTATAAATAGTCGTGATTTTTTTCGAGAATAAAAAGGTAATGCCATATGACGTAAGTAATAGCACCCTATTATCAGATACTCGTTGTTTAAAGATTTTTCATCAGAATGTATGCGGAATAAGCAATAAAAACACTGAACTCGAATTATATATTGAAACATCAGGTAATCTCGTGGACTATTTATGTATATCAGAACATTTCTTAAATGACAAATCTGCTAATGTATTTACTATGTCGAATTATAATTTAGTCGCATGTAACACAAGGCCGAACAAGAAAAGGGGAGGTACTCTTATTTTGGCGCATAAGATGAAAGAATGCGAAAACATTGAATCAATTAGTAAGTTTTACAGAGGCGAAAGTTTCGAGATATGTGGTGCAAAAGATGTTGCAACCAACAGGGTTATACATTTGTTGTTGCTACGGAAGTCCCTATGATAAAAACTTCGAAAGCTTCATTTCTAACTTAGAAAAATTGTTAGAACACTTAATTGACAAAAACTGTATTATATGTGGGGACTTCAATGTTGACGTTCTTGTTGAAAACAAAAAATCTTCTGAGTTTTTAAGCACATTGACATGTTATGACTTTAGATATCTTGTGAGAACTCCGACCTTTATCAGAAATAACACTCAGTCGTGTTTAGATAACATAATCACAAATCTTGATAGTGACTACATAGATCAGTGTTTTGTGGATCATAATGGGTTAGCTGATGGTCATGGGGGACTTTTCTGTTATGTGGCTCTTGATGGAATCAATAAAAAAACAAAAAAGGTCGGGCACACCACAGTAATTAAAAGATCTTTTAATGAGAATAATAATGCCGTTTTCAAAAGAAGCCTTACTAAAAAAACTTGGAGTAATATGGGTATCAATCAGTTTCTAAGCAATTTCAACAAAATATTCCAAGATTGTTATCCCAAAAAATCAATTAGAATAAAGTCCAGAAATAACAATAAAATAAAGTGGATTACAAAAGGTATTAAAGTATCAAGTAAAATGAAAAGAGTCCTGTGCTCTGGAACATTAAATAATGCCAGCACCAAAAATTATAAAATAAACTACGTTCGAATTTATAGAAGAGTTATTAAACAAGCCAAAAAGCAAGCTATATCACGGTATTTAAACAGCGCAAAAAATATAGTGAAAGAAACATGGAAAATAGTAAACGAGCACACTAAAAATAAGAAAAACAGGCAACGTAAAAATCTTATCTTAAATGTAGACAATAAAGTAATCACTGATCCTCAGGATATTGCAAATATTTTTAACGACAGTTTCTTGTTCAAATCATCGATAGCTAATAAAGATAAGGATAAAGCTATGTCTTTTCTTAGAGAAACGACAAAAAGAGTTGAAAATTATATAACTTTCAAGCCAACTACACCAATTGAAATTGCAAAGTTGGTTAGCAAAATGGCTAATAAACATTCGTGTGGCTTCGACGACGTACCGATATCAATTATAAAGGAGAATATAGAGATATTAGCTTCGCCTCTATCTGATTTCTTTAATAAATGCATTGATGAGTCAATCTTTCCGGACCAGTTGAAATTGGCCAAGGTGATTCCAATACATAAAAAGGGCACTAAGACCAATCCGAAGAATTATCGCCCTATATCCTTATTACCCACCTTATCAAAAATCTTTGAAAAAATCATAAAAAATAGACTGATGGCACATTTAGGTATTAACAAAATTATCAACCTGAGACAATTTGGATATCAGAAAGGCGTTGGTACCGCGGATGCTATGAACACTTTAATAACCGATATAGTTAGTAAGTTAAATGAAAAAATGAAAGTAGCTGGACTATTTGTTGACCTCAGCTCCGCTTTTGACACCATAGATTATGAACTGCTACTTACTAAACTCGAACATTATGGTATAAGAGGCAAGACATTAAAACTTATGGCATCGTACTTGCAAAATAGACGAATGTATGTAGAAATTAAAAGTATAGATGAGAATAATCACGAAGTGATATACAAGTCAAAAATGACATATGTAAAACGTGGTGTACCTCAAGGCTCAATTTTAGGACCTATACTATATATTCTTTTTACAAATGACTTACTCAACTTCATGAATAAAACTCAACCGAATGAAAAACTTGTTGTTTTCGCAGATGACACAAACATAATCATTGAGGCAAAAGACATTGAAAAATTGACATTAAATACAAATATAATTATAGAAAAAAATTGCGAATGGTTTACAGCCAATAGCTTATTGCTAAATATAGGTAAAACTAACCTCGTATTATTTAAGACTACGACTCGTCATAATGACAAATTAGATGTACAAATAAATGGAGACAGGATTGAATTAGTGGACAAGGTTAAATTCTTAGGGATTAATATAGATTCGCATTTAAATTGGAAACCGGAGCTTGCTGTCATTGAATCATCCATATCGTCAGCATGTTACGCACTTAGGAGCCTTAGAGATGAATTGAACATAGAACAGTTAAAGGCTGTATATTATGCGCTAGTCGAGTCTAGGTTAAGGTATAGCATCGTGCTCTGGGGAAATAGCTACAGTTATAACTGGCAGAGAGCGTTCATTCTGCAGAAACGAGCCATAAGGACAATAGTCAGAATTGCACAATGGGTCTCATGCACAGATTACTTTAAAAAGTTGGGAATATTAACAGTACCTAGCCTATATATATTGGTCCTTTTGACTCATTTTGCTAAGTATCTACATGAGTTTGAATCACAAGAAGAACGTGAGATTAGAGAGCACGGCGAAGAAAAATTTTTAAGCAACTAATATCACCAAAATTTAAATTTATATAGTAGAGCATTGTTCAATGTACCAAGCTGTAGAGATATTTAATAGGTTGCCATCTGAGATAAAGATCCTGATTTATAACACCCACTTGTTTAAAACAAAATTAAAAGCTTTTTTATTAGAAAAATGTCTGTATAATGTATCGGAACTAAGATCAAACAATAATAAATAATTTAATTTTTTTTTTCTCTTTGACATTATATAATTTAGAATCTTTTGACATTATTTTTAAAACTGTTTTACATTATTGAAATCTGTTTGACATTATTTTAAAATGGTTTGACATTATTTTTAAAGCAGTTTGACATTATATTGAAATCTCTTTGACATTATATTTTAATCCTGTTTTGACATTATTATATTTTATAACTGTTTGACATTATTTTTAAAACTTATGGATATTATGTTTAAAAACTGTTTTAGCACTTTACTTGAATTTCACTTGAAATATTAATTAAGAATTTATAATATTGTATGTAAACTGCATGTGCATATATATTCAACACAATGTAAATTGTTTTATGAATAAATGAAATGAAAAATTTCATGCATTCTGCACTTTTCCAATCTCATACGAAAGCCGAAACAGGCGTGTCATGATCGGCGACAATTCAGGCGCACAGGTTCTAAGAACAATTGCTGGTATACGTCGGTGCCGCTAGCTTTAGTCGCGTCGAGGTTGCGCAGAACACCTTTTTTTTTTCGAATACTTCTCTGCACCCTACGTACGTCCTTTTGATGAATGCAAATGTCCGACATACTCATCTCGCATACACGTCTCGGAGAAGGAGGGGACCGCAGGCCACCATGATTCAAACGCGAAGATTCCGCAAAAAAAAAAGAATGTTAAAAGAAAGGACAACAAGTTTGCTTTCTCCTCAGCGTAGTGAGGGACGGCAGAAGTTCGATTCAACCGATTAGGCAGGGACCAAAACGGTTTACCATCTGCTCCCTATTCAGCTAACGGTCTGGATCTGTTGTCAGCTGAATCAACATCCGGTACCCTCGTTGCCCCCTGGACCAGCTGAGCGAAATTTAATGCTAGCGCAAGCTTCCGCGCCTCTCGACCAGCATGGTCAGTGTACTGGTACGGAAAGAGCCTCTCCTGGTGGTGGGATGTAAAATCCCCCAGCATCACCTGTTGGGAAGAAGGATACCGTTGCTGAGCCTCATCAGCCGTCTCACTTAGGTATTATGTAACCCCGGTTGTCTCTTTATCTCCGCTGTGCGACCGGTAGACACAAGCATAGATAATCTTATCCAGACCTGTGTCCACCAGGACCCAGAGCGCTATCGCTGAGTATCGAATCTTCAAGGTTTCGGGGATGCCGATAATAAATGTCTTCACGAAGCTAAATGATTTTAGTGTTGAATTGGCACAACTGGAAACCAATCTTTTCAGCAAAGTCGGGGGACCTGTAAAAAACTGTTCCAAGGATTCCCCGGACTGCAAGGCAGGCGTGTTTTTAATTATTTTGAATGATTTGTTTTTTATTGCATACGTTTTAGTGATAAAACGAAATTTTTGGAAACGCACACATTTAAAAAATAAAATCTATGGGGTATTGTATAGTACCTACTGTTATATTTATTTGATCTCTTTGTTATGTTATAAGTGAACGAATGCAAAAATTTTTATGTACCTATTAGCAAGCTCTAGACTAGCTAGACGATGATAGAGGTAGTAAAAAAATATTTCCGTTTTTTACATGAGCCATGTCATTTTTTTGCGCATAATTTCGGTAAAAAATGTAAATATGACGTAATCGATTTTGCCTTATCTGATCACACATGTCAAATTCTCAAGTGTCCGGTGAAAAGGATATGTATTTTAAAGCATTGGTATGTTAAATGCCGTGACTACAATCAAGAAAATATGAATAAGTTCAGGGAATGTTTACAGAATATTTCTTTATCGGAAATATATAAACTTGACGATCCGAATACAGCCTATAATCTATTTCTGGAGACATTTACCCTAATGTATAATTTATGTTTTCCATTTAAACGAATTAAATTAAGCGTACACAAGAGACCACAATGGGTATCGCGGGGAATTAAAACATGCAGTAAAAATAAAAGAAACCTTCTGTGGCGTTACCGACTGGAACGCAATGAACAAAGTAAACAAGAATTCAAAAGATATACAGCAATATATAAAAAAATTATTAAATTAACACAACTTGCTCAGAACAGCTATAAAATCAAATCGTCCTCTAACAAATCGAAATCTACTTGGGAAATCATTAATCGAACGAAGATGAATATGCCCAATAGAAACTCAATTGGTAACATTAAAATTGGAAATAAAAAAGTAACGCACCCGTACGAGATAGCGAAAGCCTTTAACAACTTTTTTGTCGACAAGATAAAACCTATCGTTAATAGAGGTAAAAATGTGACATCAAATATCTCAAAACCAAGTAATTCGATGTATATGGCACCAAGTAATGAAAGTGACATCAAAACCATTATTAAGTCTTTAAAAAATACCGGCAGTGTAGGTAATGATGGAATTTCTACCAAGGTAATTAAGTACGTTTCAGACTCCATAAGTACACATTTGAGCTATATTCTCAATTTGTGCATAACACACGGTACTTACCCAACTAACCTAAAAACAACTGTTGTTAAACCATTATTTAAAAAAAATGACAAAGATTGCATGGAGTCTTATAGGCCTATTGCGCTTGTTCCAATAATATCCAAGATATTTGAAAAGTACATTTATGCACAGATTTATAAGTACCTGGATAAAGAAAACATTTTGACAGAGGAACAAAAAGGTTTTCGTAAAAGTAAAACGATCAATTTGGCCATCTACGACTTTTTAAATAATGTTTATACGAATGTTGACAATAGAATACCTGTGTGCTCAATATATTGTGACATGACTCAGGCCTTTGACTATGTGGACCATAAAATTTTGTTAAGTAAACTAGAAGCCTACGGCATTAGAGGTAATGTCTTAAATTTATTAGAATCGTATTTAAAGAACAGGAAACAGTACGTTGAAGTATCTGAAATAGATTTTAAACTTAAATGTCAACGAATTTACAAATCTGATCTTCGAACACTCACATATGGCGTACCCCAGGGCAGTGTATTAGGGCCTCCTTTATTTATAATCTATATAAATGATATGCCGAAAGTTACAAGTTACCCTACGTCACTATTTGCTGATGACAGCACTGTGACTATTAACAGCACAAACGCTGAAACCTACAATGACGAAATTTCTAAGACAATAACCTCCAAAATACAATGGTTAGATAATAATAATTTAAAGATAAATATTGAAAAGACAAAATTAACTATGTTTAGCCAACGTTCAAACACAAATATGACTATATACTATGACAGCCAACGCATATCACAAGTAAACACATGTAAATTTCTAGGTTTAACAATTGATAATAAATTAGATTGGAAAGCACACACGGAGGAGCTAACCAAACGAATTAGTAAGTCTGCCTATGCTCTATACAAACTTACCTCAGTGATGAGTGTGGACGCTTTAGTCACAGCATATCATGGCTTGGTGGGTTCAGTTCTGAGATATGGTGTTATTTTTTGGGGGAATTCAACCAATAGGGAAATAATCTTTAAAGCACAGAAAAAGTGCATCAGGACAATGTTTGGATTACAGGTCATAGATACATGTAAACCTTTATTTATTAAATTTAAAATATTGACACTTCCATCTTTATATGTTTTTGAAGTTGCTGTTTTTGTTAAGTCCAATCCCAAGTTGTTTAAAAAAATGTCGGACATTAGTGACCGAAGTCGAAGAGATAACAGTAGCTTATGCGTAAGAAGGTCCCACACAGCATTAATGTATAAAAGTGTATTTTGTATGGCGCCAGTCATATTTAACCACTTACCACGGTCAATCAAAGAATTGAACGTGAGCTTATTTAAAAAACGGCTAAAATCCTTACTGGTGAGCAAAGCATATTACAGTATTTCGGAATTTTTAACAGACAAAAATCTAATGATAGAATGTTGACATGCTAATGAAATTCATGACTGTTTGTACTTATAAATAATTTTGTATATTGACATTAGTATTGTATATTGATATCAGTGTTGTATATTGACATTAGAATTGCATATTAATATTGGATATTGACATTAGAATTGTATATTAATATTGGATATTGACATTAGAATTGAATATTGACATTTGTAATTTTTACCTATATTGACATAGCCTTATTATCTGTTTTTTTATTCTGTGACTTGACATGTACTGTTTTGACATTTTGTTTGCTTTTTTTTATATTATTGTTCCTATTATTATTTGTTTATCTTTTATTGACATTGATTTCTATTAATATTTACATTGACATGATTTCTATTAATTTGGTATATTTCTATTAATTGTTGTTTTATTGTCCAGGGTTATTTTATTTAATTATTGAGATTTAGCTGGCTTGATTTTATTTTAATTACTTGCAAACATTATTTGTACGCCCTCTGGCATAACATAGCGCACTCTTTATTACCTGTATATACCACTCTTAATATACCTATGTTATACAAATGAATAAATGATTTATGATTTATGATATTATGATTCATGGCTCGCCCATTATTTTTAGGGTTCCGTACCCAAAGGGTAAAAACGGGACCCTATTACTGAGACTTCGCTGTCCGTCTGTCTGTCTGTCTGTCACCAGGCTGTATCTCATGAACCGTGATAGCTACACAGTTGAAATTTTCACAGATGATGTATTTCTGTTGCCGCTATAACAACAAATACTAAAAACAGAATAAAATAAATATTTAAGTAGGGCTCCCATACAACAAACGTGCTTTTTTTGCCGTTTTTTGCGATAATGGTACGGAACCCTTCGTGCGCGAGTCCGACTCGCACTTGGCCGGTATTTTTTTTTTTAATTTTCAACATAGCTACGCTTCTAAAGATACCACATAAATTGATTCTGGGTAAGCCGTTTAGAAGTTATGGTCGAAAAAAGAATCTCACAAACATACATGAGCCTTGAAAACATAACACTCCTCTTTTGGGCAGTCGTGTAAAAACGTGCATTTATTCTGTCGTAATTTCAACATTTCACTTACAGGTAAATTTCGTGGTATACGAACATCAATTATTTCAGGCGGCAGGCATTAAATAAATACTAATTTTGGTTCGACATTTCTCCAAAATTCATCCTCTCTTTAAATTTTTTCGTAGTGTAAAGCGACTCGGTACTCGGGGCGAGAGCGAGGGCGCGCGCACCGACATCTGTCGGCCGCCGCGGCGTGCTCTTACGCACACAAACACACTACTAGTTCACATATTGATAGCTCGCTAGGTCGGGCGCAGCGCGACGGCGATAGTTTCTTCAAATACCTATTTTTCAAATTCCTGGGAACTAGAGTCTCCTCTTAACTTCGTTTAATGGATTTTCTATAGAATTAAATATTGTATTTGACACCTTTACTTTATTTTGGATAGATTCATTAATATATCCCTCAGCTACAGTCGTGGACTTCTACCCTCCATGGCGTTTTCAGAAAATGATGTGATTAGAATATTGTTACGTTCCCGTCATATCACGAAATCTTCATAACATTTCTCATATACATGTCTTGATTTTTCTGGTAGTCAATTATTTGTATGTATGACGAACTGTTTTCAGAAGCACAAGTGTCCTCTAAGTATTTTAAAAAATCTGTGTAAAAATTGTAAATAAGACCCTAAAATTGGTGTCAAAGTGAAGTTAAGGCGTTCCTTTTGTTGTGATAGTGTTATCTCGTGACAAAATCTCATAAAACATCTGGAATCAAAGATCGCAAAGATTGCGGAACCACTAAAGAAAATCATATACCCTCACTTTTTCTGAATAAGAAGATTGACATTGAGTATCCGTCACTGTCAAGTGTGACCTGTCATTGTCACGAGATAAGTGTTGCCAGAACTTGGAAGAAAAATACCAATAATTTTACGTTCGGAAACACGAATAAAAGACGTTTATTCAAAACATCGACACCTGTCACAGTAACAGCGGACTAGTGTTGCCAGAGCAAGAAAACAAAAAGTACTACTAATTACGTTCCATAACACGCAGATTTAGTTGCAAAAAAAATGAAGGACCAGTTTCAACTATTATTTGAAAAAATGAAGAACGAAATCCTGAACCAAACAATAGAATTGAAAGACTGCAACCTATTATATCAGAAAATAAAAACCTAAAAATAAAAGTAGAAATTCTCGAAAAGGAAATAGAAACTTTAAAAAGAGGAAAGAAGCAAAGCAATTTGATAATGTTTGGAGTAAATGAAGTCGAAAGGTCTACACATGAATTAATACAAATTATAATAAACATTTTCAAAACTGACCTTGACATACAATTCCAAGAACATGAGATAAACAAAATTTATTGCCTAGGAAAGGAAAAGCCTTCTGGAAAACCAAGACCAATACTGTTTTCCTTAGTGAGTGAATGGAGGAAGAAAGAAGTTATGGGAAAGAAGAAAATCCTCAAAAATGTATATGTTACAGAAGACTACACAAAGAAAGTTTTATAGAAAAGGAAAACATTGCAGGCGCAGCTAAAAGAGGAAAGAGAAATATCGCATACTTAAAATTCGACAAACTAATAGTAAAAGGAAAAACTAATAACACAAATAATGAAAAACGCAAAAGAGAGATATCAACATCCCCACAAAACAATGCTCAACTAAGGTAACAACAAACTCTAATGCCGCCGATTAACAATAGACCAAATGCTTTCGACTTAATGAGGATTAGAGCTAATTCTCTTTCCTCTCTTTCTACTAAGACAACAAGTAACAAAGAATAACAATTAACAATCAGTAAACGGAAACAGCTCAACATGAACCAACATAGAAAAACAAAACAACATACTTCCCCAAGCCGACTGGTCATAGTGGGGCAAAATGACCACGACCCTCTAAAGGGAAAAAACAACATGAAAAATAAAGTAAACGACATCCACATAGCAACTATTAACTCGACGATCTCTTAGAACACCTGAAAAACTTCAAGAACTAGAGCTGGCAATAGAAGAGTTAAAGTGGGATATTATAGGTATCAGCGAAATGCGCAGATTTGGAGAAGGTATAGAAAACCATGGTAAATACGTACTACATTATAAAGGAGAGACGCCCGGACTGTTTGGAGTTGGATTCATAGTAAAAATAAACCTAGTAAACAACATAGAAGAACTCTGAGGAGTCTCGGAACGCATTGCAATCCTTAATATAAAACTGTCCTCGAACGGAGAAAAAGAAGAGAGATGGTCTATTATACAGGCATATTCACCGACTGAATCTGATAAAAAAGAAGACGTAAAAACAATTCAGAATTTCTATGAGGACCTCCAAAACGCCATTGATAACGCACATAAAAACGTCATCGTGATAGGAGACTTCAATGGACAGATTGGGATTCAAAATAGTGGGGAAGAAAACACTATAGGAAATTATGGGTATGGAAATAGAAGCAGAAACGGAACAAGATTAATAAACTTTGCATTGGAAAACAGATTAAGTATATTAAACAGTTTTTATAAAAGGAAACCATCAAAAAAATTGACATGGATCTCATCCAATGGACAATACAGGAACGAAATCGATTTTATTATGACCAATAATAGAAAAGTCTTCAAGAACGTATCTATCATAAACAATTTAAACTTCTACACAGATCATAGGATGGTTCGAGCTACGATGTCAGGAATGTTAAAGAAAACAAGACGATTCCAAAATAAACACATAGCGGTACAATACACAGGTGACCCTAAACTATTACTTAATAATCTTCAAACATCTCTAGATGCCGTGAAATTGGAGAAGAAAGAATATCCATCAATACAAGAAAAGTACAACTTATTACTAAATCAACTAAAAACAGTAACCAGAAAAACAAACAAAAATATCAAGAAAGTAGTCTCACTTACAATCAAGCAATTATTGCAAGAAAGGAAAGAACTTCTACAACAAAAGAAAAATAAAGGAAACCGTCAAAGAATAACAGAAGTATGCAAAAAGATCAGCGAACAACTTAGGAAAGAAAGAAAAACTAAAAGATCTAATACAATGAAAAGTTACATAGAAAAAACAGGAGCAATAAAAAAGGCATTGAAGGAATTGAACTACAAAAAGGACTGGATACCAAGTATGAAAAAAAAGATGGTAATAGTACAGGTAAAAGACTCGGGCATATTAAAAATCGCAACAAAATTCTACCGAAACCTATACCAAACTCAAAAAGAGAAAGCAACTATAAAAGAAAGCGACGAAACAACCGATGAAGAATATATACCGGAAATAATGAAGGAAGAAACCATAAAAGCAATAAATACACAAAAACTCGATAAAGCTCCTGGATCTGATCTTGTTACAAACGAACTATTAAAAGCAACGTTACCAGTAATCGCTCCAAAACTTACAGATATATTTAATGAAATTATCAATACGGAAAAGATTCCAGAGGATTGGACAAAATCTACAATTATACTACTTCATAAAAAGGGTGACAAAGGAGATATATCAAATTATAGACCAATCAGTTTAATGTCCAATATTTACAAAGTGTTTTCAAAAATAATATTATCTAGAATCACAAACACACTCGAAGAAAACCAACCCAAAGAATAAGCTGGATTCCGTAGAAATTTTTCAACAATAGACCACATCCACGCCCTTAGACAAATACTCCAAAAATATAAAGAATATAACAAAATTTATATAGGGTTTGTGGATTTCAACAAGGCATTCGACACACTTGAACATAGATTTATCTGGGACGCACTGGAAAAACAAGGCGTACATGCAAAATACATACGAATACTGAAAAACGTATACACAAAAAGTAACGCACAAGTAAAGCTAGAAACTATAGGTAAAGAATTTCCGGTTGAGAGAGGGGTACGCCAGGGTGACCCAATCTCAACAAAAATATTCTCAGCTGTCCTGGAAATGATATTCTGAAATCTGGATTGGACGAATAAAGGACTAAATATAAATGGCGAAAATCTGAGTCACCTACGCTTTGCAGACGACCTAATCTTATTTTCGGAAAACCCGAAAACCATAGAGATAATGTTGCAACAGTTAGCGAAAGAGAGCGAGAAGGCAGGCCTATCAATGAACCTAACGAAAACAAAAGTAATGTCAAACTCCCCAGAAACAGAGTCCATAACAGTAAATAATGAAGAAATAGAGTATGTAAGGGAGTATGTGTATTTGGGACAGTTAATATCTACTGAGGAATGTATGCAAAAAGAAATAGAAAGAAGAATAGCTAATACTTGGCAGAGATATTGGTCACTCAGTGATGTCATGAAGAACTAAGATATGTCTATGAGGAATAATAGGAGAGTATACAATATGTGTATCCTACCATGCTTACTATATGGGTGCCAAACTTGGGCATTGACAGAAGAACTGGCAAGAAAAATAAAAATTTGTCAGAATGGAATGGAGAGAAGCACAATAGGAGTTAAAAGAAAAGACCGAGTTAAACTAAAATGCATCAAAAGCAAAACAAAATTTAAGAATGCATACACAACATACAGGTGCTTAAAGTGGAGATGGGCTGGGCATATGATAAGAGAGAAGAGAGAGAAATGGACGAGACTAATAACTGAATGGCAACCACGAGATAGCAAAAGAAATAGAGGCAGACAAACTAAGAGATGGGAAGACGACATCAGAAAAATAGCAGGTCCAATATGGACTCGCATAGCGAAAGATAGGATACAGTGGAAATCTTTAGAGGAGGCCTATGTCGAAAGACAAGCTGCAACGTAGAAACGACCGTTTACCGATACCTAATATACGTAATAAAAAAAAATTAAAAAAAAACTATTATATAGTAAACATATTTGTAAGAAATATCATTGTAAAAATAAGTTCAGCAATAAAGGCTATTTTTTTTTTTTTTTAATTATTTGTAGCCGTAACTGCTCTATTTGTTATATCTGGTAGAGTATGATGTTAGAGAGTATCTGGTTGATGTTGAAGACATTTTAAATAAAATTTGGAATAAAATTTCACTCAGAATTTTTTTCCCGCGCCCACTTATTTTTATTTAGTCTTTATTAGGTATAAGGCAAAGATCTTGTAGCCGCAACAGCCAAATAGTATACTATACTTTTGTTCTAAACTTGTTCCATTTTTAACCGACTTACCAAAAAAGGAGGAGGTTCTACGTTCGACATTATGTATGTATTTTTTTTTTCTTTTTGTTCACCGATATCTCCGTCCGTCAATAGTGGACCGATTTTGAAAATTCAATTTTTGGTTGAAAGGGTATATTCCGAAATTGGTCCCATTTTAATTTGGTGAAGATCTGATGAGAACTTCGGAGATATACAACAGAACTCTTCAATAAATAACGGGAAATCTCTCGGGATTGCTGCAATCGCATGTCTGTTTAATGTTTATACCATTTCATAACATAACATCACGCCAGTACGCTCGAAAGGGGAATGCAGATCTCTCATTTCACCGGTTATATTCAAGTTTCATGTTATTTGGGTAATCTATTCTGTCGTTATAGGTACTTACTTAACTACTTCCCTATTAGGTAGGTACAACTAAAAAGTGAAAAATAAAAATCTTTTTTTCAAAAAAATACTACCGACTTCCAAATAAGAAAACTAGAAAGTGAAAAATAACTTTATTTTTGGAAGTCGGTGTCCATAACTTAAACATTTGGTACCTACCAATGACACCGACTTCCAAAAATAAAGATATTTTTCACTTTCTAGTTTTCTTATTTGGAAGTCGGTAGTATTTTTTTGAAAAAAAAGATATTTTTAAAACATCATTTACATTGTCTCGATTTCGAAGTAATATTATAGGTACCTGGCTGTATGTTCAGAATAACTTTGCTTATGTTTCAGAATTTATGACGATTCGCATAATGCAACCCGATGTCGTTAAGGGTATCATAATAAAACCGCTGTCAATTTTGTAATTCGAATATAACGAAATCGAAGTAGATCAAGGTTTTTAATAACATAAATGTAAAAATTTAACAAAAAAGATCTTATTCTAAATGTAAACTTCTAATTGTTATTCTAATTGTAATCAATGTTGATTCAAATAATGTTATGTAGGCTAAATCGCCTCTTTTAACATGAATATGTTACGACATGTCTAGCGCGTGTTGCGCTTTACTTTGTGTAAATTATTTCATCACCACTGCTCACAAAACGGTGAAGGAAAACTATATATAAAACATTAATCTATCTATATATATATATATATAAAAGCGAAAGGTCACTCACTCACCTATCACGAAATATCAAAAACGCTTGACGTATAAAGATGAAATTTGGCAGGGAGGTAGTTTATAGTTAGTAGACGTCGGCCAAGAACGGATTTTGCGACAGGGCCGGATTTAGGGGGTCTAAGGGCTCTAGCAAGTTTTTATGAAAGTCCTTCTTTTTTTGAGCTACAAACTTAAAATTTTGCAGGGAATTAGTTTTATGATGTAAAATAAAGATAACGTGAACAAAGTCGCGTTATCTATAAGTGCTAGTAATTTATATGTTGACAGTTCATGATTAACAATACATTAAACTTAGTAAATTATGTGGGGTTTGCAGACCCACATTAAATTTAAAGATTTTATGTAAAGAAATCGATTAGAGTCCGACCGAAAGTTCGGTTCCGGTTTCGGTCGAGTTTCGGCAAAAAAACGAGTTCCGGATTCGGCGGCAAACCTGCCGAAACTACGACCGAAACCGAAACTGCATTCGAGAGTTTCTTTCTGCGCTGTGATCGGTCATGATCGGCGCGTTAAATTCTATCCAAGCGAGTAAGCGACGAAGACATTTAGCCGCGTCCACGTGCCTAATCATGTCGTGACTGGCTTATGTTTGCAGTTCGTTTTGTTTGCTGTGAGTTATCGTGTGATTTACTTTGAATTTGGTAAGTTTTATTACATGATATAGCATAAGAGTAGGTAGTAAACATCAAAAAATATTCATTATAACAAACTAATACATAGATTATAGTATAATCAAGTTTAACCTAACTACCTAAATATTTTTTTGGTTGATTTAACTCTCTCGGTAATGCTATACCTAACAACAGCAACAAGTACTTGGTACATACTATAGTTCATTAGTGGTGATAATATTATGTATTCAGAGTTTCAAAACTTATTTTAATACTTATTACCAATACGCAGTTATTTAATATTAGTATAGATAGTATAGATTACCAAGGTATTCAAGTGGCAAGTACAGTTAGATACTTACCTGCGTCCCTAATTGTATTACTTTTTATAAAATTCACACACTTAATAATTAAATGAGTATGTACTTACATAAGTACCTACCTTAGTATCCGTATGATAAGCTCATGTTCTGCCTCTACCCAAAGTCCCTAAACCCTCGTCAGTTACCCAGTTCCGTCCAATCTCTATACTTCCAATCCAATCTAAAGTCCTGGAAAGTGTTGTTAATAATCAGCTGTCTCATTACCTTTCCTCTAATAGCCTGCTAAGGCCTTATCAATCTGGATTCCGTCCTGGCTACAGCACTGTATCGGCCTTAGTTAAAATAACTGACGACATCCGACTGGCCATGATGTGGAAAATAGGTTCCTTACAGTTTTGATTTTGCTGGACTTTAGCAGTGCTTTTAATTCTGTTGATTTTGACATCCTCTTAGGTATCCTATCCTCTCTAAATATTTCTCCTTCTGTGATCGCGTGGATTAATTCTTATCATCGGGGCCGCTCGCAGTCGGTTCGCTCAGAGGATGCTTCCTCTGACTGGTGCGATCTCGCGGCGGGTGCTCAGGGTGGCGTCCTTTCTCCTCTTCTTTTCTCGGTTTTTATAAACGCTATCACTAAAGTCTTATTTATCTTCACACTTTCATCTCTATGCAGACGACCTGCAGCTTTATCGCCACTTTAAAATCGAAGAGCTCACTGAAACTATCGATGCCATCAATAATGATCTTGAAAACATTTGTCAATGGGCTAAAAGTTTTGGACTCCTAGTGAATCCAGCAAAATCACAAGCTCTTATTATTGGTGGCAGATACTTCATCAATCTGTTGGGTAGCCAGTCTCTCCCATCTGTTTTGTACGATGCCGTCGCCATAGCATATTCCAAAAAAGTTAAAAACTTAGGGGTTTTCCTTGACTGCCACTTGTCTTGGCATGTTCACATTGCAGAAGTAAGCAGGAGGGTATTTTGCTCGTTTCGGTCTCTGAAGCGTCTCCAGAAGTTCCTGCCTTTTCCGACTAAAGTTACTCTTGCTCAGTCTCTCCTTCTTCCTCTTCTTGACTATGCTGATGTCTGCTTTCTTGATGCGACTGAGGAACTTCTTGATAAGCTCGAACGTCTACAGAATTTGTGCATCCGTTTCATATTTGGCCTCCGAAAATACGACCATGTGTCGGAATTTCGGAGGCGGTTGAAATGGCTGCCTATACGAAAGCGCCGAGATGCTCACACTCTTTCATTACTCTTTTCTGTACTTCATAATTCTAAGTCTCCTTTGTATCTTCGAGAACGCTTTGAGTATCTTGTTCCGAGAGGAAAACCTTGTCGTCTGTCATCATCCCTTCTCCTTCGGTTTCCTCCCCACTCTTCAAGTCGTTACGGTGAATCGTTTACTGTTCGCGCTGTGCGCCTCTGGAATACTCTTCCACACTCTATACGGGATAGCCCTTCGTTGGCGGTTTTTAAGAGAAGAATTAGGGCATATTTTCTGTCAACATGACTCATTATTTTATGTATTTACAATTGTTATTTTTTAGTTTTGTATTATATAGTATACTGTATGTATTATGTTTATGCATTGTGTGTTACACACGTATTTGTTTAGTTTATTTAGTGAGTAAGTATTTAAAATTGTTAAGAGTTTTTAATAAGCTTTTTTTGTTATGTACTATCCTCAAATGCATATTTCTCTACGCAACTGAGGTTTGCTGTCAGAGAACCCAACTTTGGGTTAAGCTCGCCTTTGTACATAAACTGTCCTATTGTATTTGTATGTTTTATGTTTTGTGTACAATAAAGAATAAGAATAAGAATAAACTTAATATTTCATTACTGTTTTTCGATTTTTATATAGTAGATTGTTGCATCGAGCGCAAAGTGAGTTATTGATACACGAGTGCATTAATTACTGACTTTAGCGAGGTGCGTAATCTACTTTTCTTTCAACTACCAATCTACCTCTCATCTATTTCCATTTTTTTATACTTTTCTTGCTAAATATGAAGTACCTACCTATCAAAGTTTTACAATGGTAATTTGTTTTATACAGCCGATTTTTATTTTCAGCCAGTATCTTTTTGATCTAATGCATACATTTTATATTAAACTTAATGGGAGACATTAAACCTCTGTGGTAAATTTATATCTAAACTAGCTGACACCCGCGGCTTCGCTTCCGTCAACTGGCTACCTACCCTGACTTCCCTGCCTACTCTGCCTAGCCTATCCTGCCTACCCTACCTACTCTTCGCCTTTATAATAGTAGTAAAGATAAAAAATACAAAACACTGCATTAATGAAAAAATGTGCAACAATGAGATATTATATAACATTTCTGCACTGTTTTGGTTCTAAGCAAAAAATACGTCCTTTGTGATCAGTTTTGTGGAAAACCTTATTACCTACCCCCAAATTAAATAAAATTCATAAAAGTCAACGAATATTTATACCTAAATTTAAAATGCATTAGTCACCTAATAAATCTTTCTTTTGTTGTAGTATTCAATCATCGATGATGTCAAAGTCAGAGCAGATTGGAGGTGTGGTGGCACAGACTGGAGAGTGTTGGCCTGAAATTGAGCAGAAGCAAAACTGAATACTTGTTTTGCGATTTCGGCGGTCTCTCCAGTTCCGTGCCCATAGCTCTCGCTGGAACACCCATACCAATCTGCTCCGACTTTCGGTACCTAGG